>CAWUFW010005133.1:0-697785 GCA_963921515.1 Calotriton arnoldi | reverse complement strand
TATACCACCGGGAACTTCCCCACACTTACAGATAGTGACCTCACTCTCTTTGATTTGTTGTCCACAATAGCTATTAAAGTTATCCTATTTGACTAGAACAACTTGAAACACGTTTCCTATCACATTTGGTGGGCGTGGGTCACATATCTTAGAAGCACACACTCTGCCCAGTCACATCACACTAGTAAACCACCTCCATCTATGCGAATCTGGGGAACCTTGGACACTTTTATAAATAACCTCGAATGCTGGAACATGAACCTTCCTATGCATACATCTTTAGTTACTAGGATCAGACGTCACCTTGTTTGTGGCCCTGACTACCAAATATTTGGCTCTCTTAGGTCATCTTTGAGTGTCTCCTGCATTCCCCTCCCTCCTTCCTCTATTTATGCTATCTCGCTTTCTTCCCTTACCCCATACACTAAGCTCAGTATGGAGATCTCTCTTTTCCTTCTCTTCATCTATAACTGTGAATATAAGCATACTTACAAAAAAAGGTTTGTACACTAGATACTTGTTACCAGCAGTATATACACCCACATCTCCAGCCAAACAAGTATTATAGGACGACTTCTATAATTTTAGGTTCGATTTATATATCAAAACTTTATTCCAGAACTTGTATTTGATGATTATGTGGTTGTTGTCGTATTGCGGCTTGTGTCTATAAGTCAACATTTTGTTACGTTATAATATGTATGGAGAGATCTTTCCTTCTTGTATTCACAAACAACATTCAAGAAAACGTACGGAACAAAAAAAAAAGAAATTGGATGGGCTGCTATTTTTTAAAGTGCAATCCAACCAAATTAGATAGCATCCCAGTTTTGTTCTGTGTATCGTTTTTAAAATATTGGCAGCATTCCTTTACCATCTCCGATATACGGCCCGAACATTTGAATATGAACAGAGCACACATGAATGCAAATTCTATTTGAGTTTTCTATGGAATTCATTCTCCTTCTTTTTGTAACAATTTTAATTAATTGAATCAAATACATTATTTACTTACTTACTGTGGTACCCAGTTTCATCTAAACAGAAAAAGCAACCATGTAAAACTAGCAAAGAAAGATTGAGAGGCCCTGATTAAAAAAATAAAAAAGTCTAGGAGGTGGGATAAACAGAACAGAAGAACAGAGGAAATACCAGCAGTGAAAAGACAACAAAGAGAACAAGCACTGGGACAGCCAATGAGTCACACCTATGCAAGATGTTTTAGCCATGTTGTACACCATTGTGGCTGCTGTTCAGCATGGCTAAAAGTTAGTGGCATGAAGTAGGGTGGGGTACGTTAGGTTAGGTAGATTGAGGTAGAGTGGAATGGTGTAAAGTGGATTGTAGATACAGTGGGGTACAATGGAGTGGAGTGCATTGAGATAGGTTGTGGTAGATTAGTGTGGTAGCTTGGAGTGGGGTAGATGGAATTGGGGCAGATTGGGGGTGGAGTGGGGTAGACTAGAGTGGGGTAGATTAGAGTGGGTTAGATTGGATATGGTAGGGTTTATTGGGATAGATTGGAGTGGGATATATTGGGGTAGAGTGGAATGGGATATACTGGGGTGGATTGGGGTAGATTGGGTGGATTATAGGAGGGTAGAATGGGATGGAGTGGGTAGATTGGGGTAGTTTGGAGTGGGTGTATTGGAGTAGGGTGGAGGGGGTTAGATTAGACTGGAGAGCGGTAGATTTGAGTGCTGTGTGGTAGATTAGAGGGAAGTGGAGTGGGGTAGATTGGGTAGAGTGGAATGGAGTGTGGTAGATTGGGGTAGAGTGGAGTGGGGTAGATTGGGTGGATTGGAGTTGGTGGAGTGGAGTAGGATGGAGTGGAGTAGGTTGGAGTGCAGTAAAATAGATTGGGGAAGAGTGGAGTGGGGTAGATTAGAGTGGAGTGCGGTGGATTAGAGTAGGGTAGATTGGAATGGACTGGGGTAGATTGGAGTGGGGTACATAAGAAGAAGGATGATTGGAGTGGGGTAGTTTGGAGTGGGGTGGGGAGATTGCAGTGAGGTGAAGTGGGGTAGACTAGGGTAGAGTGGTAGATTGGAGTGGAGTAGATAGGATAAGGTTGGAGTGGGGTAGGTTTGAGGGGTAGATTGGGCAAGGGTAAATCGGAGTAGGGTAGATTGGAGTGGGGTGGAGTGGAGTGAGTTATATTGAAGTGGGGTAGATTGAGTGTATTGGCACGTGGTAGATTGGAGTGGCATGGGGTAGATTGTGGTAGACTGGAGTGGGGTAGATTATGGTAGATTGGAGTGGGGTAGATTGTGGTGAAGTGGGGTAGATTAGAGTGGAGAGGAGTTGAATAGATTGCAGTGGAGTGTGGAGTGGGGTAAATCGGACTAAGGTAGACTGAAGTTGAGTCGGCTAGATTGGAGTGGAGTGGGTTGGTTTGAGGTCCATTGGAATGGGGCTGAGCAGAGTGGGGTAGACAGCAGAGTGGAGTAGATTTGAGTGGAGTTCAGTAGACTGGAGTGGTATGTGGTAGACTGGAGTGGGGTGGGGTTGATTGAGGTAGAGTGGAGTGGGGTAGTTTGGAGTGGAGTAGATTGTAGTGTGGTAGATTGGAGTGGGGTAAATTGGGGTAGATTGGAGTGGGGTAGATTGGAGTTAAGTAGATTGGGGTAGGTCGTAGCGGAGTGGGGTAGATTGGGGTACACTGGAGTGTTGTAGATTGGAGTGGGATAAGTGGTGTGGAGTGGAAGGGCGTGTTGTGTAGTGGTGTAGAGTTGAGTGGCGTGGTGAAGAGTGTCGTAGAGTAGAGTGGAATGGCGTAGAATGGAGTGGCGTGGCATAGAGGGGAGTGGTGTAATGTGGAGTATGCATGGTGTTGTTGCGCACTGCCACTACAGACAACACATTTTCAATTGAAATTACTATTACATTTGCATCGAAATACAGTTTTACGGCACACAAACAATATTGTGTGCAAAAGTCATCACCTAGTGTATTGATGCATTTATTATCAATATTTGTTGCCACGACCCTTCAGAATTACAAAACAAATGCGCTTCATTTGTACTAATTCTGATATATTCTGAAACATCAGCACAGTTCATTTTTTTTTGTGTGTGCTAGCAAAAAAAAAAAACATCCTCTCCTCCTACATGGGTACCCAGCAGGATTGTCACATACATTCTCTCACTTTGAAGTCAGAGAAAGAAAAGTAAACACCAAGTTTCCACGGAACACAGCTTGACATTGTACCTCTGTCTATGAATGAACAGCAAATGTGACAAGATAAGAACAAGATTTAAAGGCCTGCTGCTAAATTACTGTTTTTACACCAAACATGTAGAAAGCGGTGTTTCAAATTCAAGCCAGAAGGAGATTGGCGAAGTGATTCAAAAATTAGCTTTGAAATTAACATGGGTTTGCCCATCGCAAACCTTGGTTATGTGAATTTTGGAAAACAGTGGTTAAATGTTTGCAAAGGTATGCTCACTTCAACGAGCCAAGTGGAGAGGTATCGCATAGGGGCTGGGATACACTTCCAGACATCATGTTAAAATGATAGAATTTGAATTGTTTTCCATCCTGATAATTGCCAGTCCTACAGTTGTATTTATTTGTTAACATAATGACATGTCGTATACTTTATACTCGGAAGTATAACAAAGAGCTCTAACAATTTAATTGCGGCAGTGATTTCCTTTTGAGATCAAATGTGCGGGATTCAATGAATATACTTCAGCCTGCAAGAGTTTATGAAGCATTCTGAATGTCGATTCTGCAGAAGAGAAGTATCCTTACTTCTGTTACAGCCACTGCAACCTATTACGAGGAACTCTTCCTTTAAATTTTACAATTACTGTTCCGTATGTAACCAGAAGATGGCAGAAAAGGCACGTATGTTCATCTGTGAACGCTGCCAAGCAGCAGAATGAGTGCCAGAAGTGAAAATGCTGCCATGGCTTGCGCAAATAGCAGACCTCTCCCAGGATATAAAAACAAAATCTCTAATTTTGTGGGCACTTTTGTAAAAATCGCAGGATTTATTTTGCACACAATGACACCTCAGTTTGGTCCCGAACTGATTTGCAAACTGAGGAGGCATGGTGTGCAAATAAACGATGGACTGGGATGTGTCCCCGCCGGTGGCAGCTCCACCGCTGAGGCTGAGGAGCGTCACCCCACTGCTTTTAGCAGTGAAAATGAAGGAAAAATAAAATGATTATCACTGGACTTTATTATCATTTTATTTTTTTCTGCGTCTTTGCAGGTGGTGCTGCTCTGCTCTTAAGATCAGGGGAAGGAGTGGTGGAACTCTGTAAAGAGCGCATGAATGTTTGACCGGCACTCTCGGGCCGGTCAAACACTCATGCGCACTTTGCATGTTCTTGCATGTTCTCCATGCAGGCTGCATGGAGAACATGCCCAGGCCCCCATTCTCCATCTGAGCGCCGAACCACGGCGCCCAGACCAATCACAATGTTGCATGGCAGCATTGTTATTGGTCAGGGGAGCCTGGCTGCTTCCTCTTCTGGCTGGAGCGAAGGGAGGATGACAAGGGACGACAGAGACGCGAGGAGGTACGTTTTCTTTTTTATCCCCGCCCCGCCACCCCCGATCCGTGCCAGACGCTACTGGTCCCCGTGTCTTTACCATTGTTGAGATTAATTCAAGCATTCCATCAATCTCTTTTTCTATGTTTTAACACACAAAGGAATCTGACACCAGGTCTGCCTGGTCTTTTCTCACCCCAGACAGTTTGGAGACAGGAACGTTTGCAGGAGAAGGGGAAGCACTTTCCAGAACCAGATTTGGGGGTAGGACTGGCAGTTCCCCCACACAAAGATTGGCACCAGGTATAAATATTGGACCACCAGAACCACTCTTTTTTTTAAACTTTATTTTTTGCTTAACTTCTCACAGTGCCATACATACATATCATGTTATCTTAGATGGGTGCATGTTCAAAAACATGGTACATGTCGCATACGTCTTTCATATCGGTCATATTGGAAATACAACATGCATATTAGTAGACAGCATAAACTACTCAATACAGGTATATCTCGTGTTGTAACCCAGTGCAGCCCCTGTCAACATCCATTATTTCCTCTGTACCAATATTTCTCCTAATAGGAAGCAGCTGTCATATGCTTGCATTGGGATTTTTCTGAAGAGTCTAGTGTACGCAGGTAGTCTCTCAGGGGCTGCCAGATATCGCGAGGCCTAGATGTGGGAGGCTGTAGCGCAGCACAGAGTTTGCTGTTTGCATCACAATACATCATGCTTTTGATCCATTTCTCTACTGGGTGTGCGCTTGCTTCCCATGTGTAGGGCAAGTTCCCTTTTGGCAAGGAGTCGCTATCGCGGCAAACCTGCGTGATGCTTTAGGTATGTTGGTAACATGTCCCAGCAATGCCAGAAGGGGGGATGGCTCAATTTGCAGGTGCACCATTCGAGCGAGTTCTACAAAAATGCCCCTCCAATATGTGGCTATCTTATTACAGGTCCAGGTCATATGTGCAAAGTCTGCTGCGGGGGCTTGACACTTCGGGCAGTGCGCAAATCAGGTGGGGTCTACAAGAGCCATCGCTGCTGGTGGTGCATAGATTCCCCTCCCCGTTTTGTACTTATCATCAAATATTTTTCGTGAATAGTTGCTTATTTCAAGAGATCACAAGTTGTTTTTTCAAAGACCGTATTGAATGATCCCTTGTTCGCACCTTATTATTGTTGTCCATAGGTCATTATCATCAAGAGGTCCTTGACACTGTCCCAGCAGGTTCCCTGCATTGGGGATTGGTGCTTGCTTATGACTGATGGCATATAATGCTTACCTTGATTTTTGGAGAAGAAAGTCAATACATTTCCTGCCTAAAGGTTGGAAGCGATTCCCTATTTTGACAGTCTAAAGTTTTGGGCTAAATAGTTGGGTTTAAACGATGCCCACGACAGAGTAAATGGAAGTCAATATTTAAGTGAAGTGGCTTCAGTAGTAAGAGGCTCGTTCTGCCCTTATGCTATGCTGAAGCTATTGTATGCAGCAGCTGACCTTAAGCTGTGCATGAAATATTACATGCCTCATGCAGTTAGCCTGTTTTCTCGATTATTCAATTATTTAACGGGGAACTTCATCCTTAAATGTGTTGTAGTGTGAAGATTACCACCTGTGTTTTTGTGTTTTGGGTCTCTAGTGCGATGGCGCCCTTGTTCTTCTATGTGCCGATTCTGGTTGTTATGACACTCTTGATGAAAGTTGGTCACGTTGGCATGTGTATAGGATGTTGCGCGGTTATGCTATTTAAGATACAATAACTGTGTGCAAAGACACTTTCAAGATGTTTCTGAATCCTCTGTGCCCTCAGTTTCTAGGTGCTCATGCTGTGGGATGTGAGGTGTCCAGGGCTTCTTGGTGCTTATGTACCCTTGGATTACCAAGTGCACTTGCTGCTGGAGACACTGCACCTTTGGTTTCCAGATGCAATGTTGTGAAATACAATGTGTGGAAGGGTTCCCGTGCGCCTGGCTGTGTGATATGTGCCCAATGTTTTCCAGACTCTTGCTGTTGGATACATAGTACCAATGGGCTGTCAGATGCTTATGCTGTGGGATGCAAGATGTTCAATGACTTACAGATGCTTTGAGTAAGCTGTTGCAGAATGTTTAATTGGTGCACTGTTTTGAGTGTGTATAGAAGGAGTGTATTATGCCTCATCTCCGTGCATGTGTGCTCAGTGGGAAGATGGACACGTATTGTATCCTGTGTTGTGGTCTGCTGGGGGCATGTCCGAGTGCCAGCTCAGTGTCTATGATTCCCTCTGTCTGTCCTAGTGCCATATGCGTGATGTCAGAATGCTTCATGTACTGGGAGCTCAGCCACTGTTGGCTGCAGTAGGATCTTAGGGTGCTCTTGGTGGAGCATTGTTCTACTTGTGGCCTGGAGTAAACTGTTAAAAAGAAGCCATGCGCTTTCTACCAGATTGACTCATGTCTTCTCAACAGTGCGCAGACGTACACTTTTTCACATCCCCATGAGGCTGCACCGCAAACTCATGTCACTGTTTCCGGGCTCGGGTGCAGTGTCTCTGACATTGCACGCAGCACCTACACGTTCTAGTCTATTTCAAACCAACATTTGATTTCATACCTTCCGCTGATGTGTGTGCTGTGGTATGTGGTTCCTTGAAGCTCGGAGGCCGAGGGGGGACGGTTGTGTAAAGAGGAACCAGATGCAGCGTCTTTAGTTTGCTCATCTTACCACCACCATGGGAAACTGCACGATTTGTGGAACTTGCCCACAAGACCAGGAAGTGACGTGCTACGCGACCGACTCTACACATCACTCAATGACAGAATATCCGGTCTATGTGGGGATTCAGCTGCAGATTGTCTTGACTGCTTGCAGCACACCATTCGCTGTTACAATGAGAATTTGTGGGTTATCTCCCGCTCATTTAACAAATAAGTGAAAACAAGGAAGTACGCCAAATACCATATAGATAAAAATAAGCATTGGAAAGGTTTGACATGTATATGGTGCATGAAAACACACAATACCCAACATGAGACCATCACTTGCCTCAAGACTAGTTAAATGTGATAAACAGTCTAACTGGCTATGCTGGACTAGCCCTCTCAGTAAGGGATCTGGACTGAGCAGTCCTAAGTCTGCAGGAACTGGGCATTACTTCTTAGAAAGGGGGGGATGATTCGGATCCTCCATTGCATATCAATAGCTGCATTCCTTTGGCTCCTACGCCTGCATTACAAACAGCCACACTAATACAGATTTAGGAAATTACCCAACCAAGGCCGATATACCGGGCAAAAAATTGAAGTTAGTTTAAGGCAAGAAAGGGAATTCAGAGGAAAACCAACTATTTAAGTATTTATGACTAATACAGCAATCATTTACTAACAGGGTACAGTAGCCACTGTTGTCTTTTCTGCTGATGACTGCATTCCCAGGCTATGTATCCTGGTAATTGAATTGTACACATTGAAACAATGATTGCATCAAACCTATTAACTACTATGAATTGGCTGGACATCTATGCTAACGTAGCAATCTCTACTCTTAACAAGTCACTCAACTGCTCAATTTAATGGGACTCAGTTTGCTGACCTTGGAAGGCTGAAATGCTCAGTGGGTCTTGATGGGATTCGACCTTGTGACCTAAAGGTCACAGCGATGTTACTTAACAGGCTCCACAATCTTACTGGTAGAACTCACCAGTTAAGCACAATAATTTCTGGGGTAAACAGCCAACAACCCAAATGTGAGGAAGTAATGCCAAAGAATGTTGTAAAGTATCACACAACATGCTCACCTTCACCACACTCACATTTAGACAAGAAACAAATCGTATAGGCACGTGTGTGGGGAGACGCATTGGAAACATTTGGGAAACTAAGATCTTCCACCCTAGGAGAACATACTGCACCACCCACTACACACATATGAACACAGTCGCCAGTAGATAGTTATGGTTAGGACCACGTTTCCATAGGAAAAGCATTTTTTGATGTGCTTATAACTTTGGCGTCGTTTGACGAATCTTTATGAAATTTTCCAAAAGTTCCTCTTTTCAGGTTAGCTCCTATCCTAAAAGTTTGGGGGATTCGTCAAGGGGGGCTAAGAACAAAGGGGGTCCCAAAACATGTTTTCTCCATGCAATTTCCATAGGAAACTTTAGACAAGGCTACAGTTCAAACTGCTGAACGGAATTACACCAAATTTGGCAGAGAGAAAGGTCTTGGTCCAGAAAGCACGCTTTTGTTTAAATGGGGTAAATCCGTTCAGTAGTTTTAGAGAAATATCAAATTTTCCAGATATCGATATTTAAGAATTCTGACATCTGATTGGCTGAGGCGTTACGAGCACGAGCTTGCGGCTGATTGGCTGCAAACTGTTGAAACTAGGAAGTGTTGGCAGCCATTTTGTGATTCAGTCCGTCAGCTCACAACTCTCCCTCTACAAGGCATCAGGTCCGTAGTTCTACCTCTGCGAGGCAACACTACAAATATACCGCAGCTCTGTGTGTGCGAGATACCCCTTTCACGGTCCCTCTCCCCACATCACCAGCTCGCGGCTATGCCTTTAGAAGCCAGTCCGTCGCCTCGCAGCTCTGCGACTGCGACCTGTCAGCCATTTTGTGACTCAGTCCGTCAGCTCGCATCTCTCCCTCTAAAAGGCATCGAATCTGTAATTCTACCTCTGCGAGGCAATACTGAAAATATCCCACAGGTCTGTCTGTGCGAGATACTCCTTTTACGCTCCCTCTCCCCACATCATCTGCTCGCGGCTATGCCTTTAGAAGCCAGTCCGTCGGCTCGCAGCTCTGTGTCTGCGAGCCGTCGGGCCCACAGCTCTACCTCTGTGAGCCACCTAGTTAGCTTGTAGCTGTGTCTGTGCTAGCAGGCCCGTCGGCCCGTTACTCTCCCTCTGCGAGTTAGCCCGTCGGGTTGCAGCTCGGAGGGCTCGCAGCTGTATGTCTGCGAGCCAGCCCGTTAACTGATAGCTGTGTCTCTGCTAGCAGGCGTGTTGGCCCGTTGGTCTCCCTCTGCGAGTCAGACCACAGCTCTCCCTCTGCGAGCCAGTACAGAGCTGTGCTTTTGCGAGCCAACGGCTCGTAGGTCTCCCTCTGCGAGCTGAGCACACGGGCCGCAGCTCTTCCTCTGCGAGCCTGCCCAACGGCCCGCAGGTGTCCCTCTGCTAGCCGAACCGCAGCGGACACTCTGCGAGCCGAAATTGGGAATATAAGGCGGCTCTAAAAAGAGCCCTTGTGTTTATTAGTTGGAGCTACATATAAGTGCGGATGCACAGCTTAAGGTTAATCAGGAAAACTCGGTTTCCCTCATCTGTGAAGTGTGCTCCATCACTTCTGTAGATATCAGCCATATCAAAACGTATGTTGTTGTTGTAGATCGACCCCATTCTATGGTCTCTGAGGTATGCAGACACAGCTTTGTTGACATTCTTCCTAGATTTTTCAATCTTATGACAAAATTGGTTTGACCATTTCCACTTCTGTCTTTGGCATATATTGGAATATACAAAGACAGTTTGAGGCTAAAGTAACATCAATTGTTCAAAGGTGTCCTTCATAAGCATTTCCAAACCTACCCCAGTCAATGTGCCTAGGTCGTTACCACCACAGTGCACAATCATGAGATCAGGGTGTTGGAGATGCAAACAGGTTGTAACCAAAGGGAGCAATTGGTGCCACTTCAATCCTCTCTGTGCAAACCATTTAATGTGCACATTTTGTAAACCTAGGTCTAAGTCAATACGTCTCTGTTCTGCATACCTCTTGCAACAGAAAACATAGCTATGTCCTACAATCCACACTAGCATTTTGAAGGTATGGCTAGAAGATATGGATAAATGTCTGTAGCTCATGCAGTCCGTTCGTAGAATGAGAGATATGTTTAAACATGTGGAACTACTTTTTTTTCACATACAAAACGTTAACCGATTGGGAGATGAAATGTATTGTGTCCTAAAAAGTAGGGTGTATTTTAGTTTTGATGAAAAGCATCTTTGTGATTGGTTAATAAAAAAGCAGTTTATACGTGGAGTACATATTATAGGATGAAATTTGCTCAGCTCAACCACACCTGCTAATTGTATTTGGAAGGTGCAGTTCAAACTTGAAAGAATGGTGAACTTTTGACCTGCACGTGCCGTTAAATGTTGGAGAAAATGTTGCAAAAAAATATATTGGTAGGTTTAAAAAAATGATGAACTTTTAACCTGCACATGTTGTAGAATGTTCTAGAAAGTGTTGATACAATTCGTTGAACTTTTCACCTGTATGTGTCCTTAAAAAAACTGTTTATATGGAAAGTTCAAAAATAAGCAATAAAGAGAGGTTTTGCAACCTAAAAAAAATAAGGAACTATTCGGATTTGTTCTTTACATGGATTTATGTGTGGAGCAACAGAGAAATTGTGCCATTACTTGTTCCATTCTTGATGAAAGCGGTGCATTACATGTACTGTGTTACAAGAAAAGAATTGCATGCGTTTGTGACATTTGAAATCTGCATACCAACTAGGAAGGTAAAGTAGAAATTAAGAAGGTGTGTTATGTGCGGGGGTGTATCCCTTTGGCAAGCTTCGCCTCTGTGAGCCAGACATTGTTTTTGCATAGGTGCTGGACGACATCTGATGCAGCCCCATCACCTACGCAGTCTGATGTGTCAGGGGAACACAGCCATGCAGCCATCACCCCGCCACACACACCGGACACAGAACCCGTATGAGGGGAGTTTTGTACCACATTGCCTTCATTGCTGATGTTCTGTGATTGATATGTGTGTGGGCTGCATTGTGGGGGAATTGCCTGTGCACGGATGGCGATGCACAAACACATGTTGGTATGTGGAGCTAGGTGCCCGTGCGACCTTGCGCTGCTTGTGCTATCTCACTCCGTCTCTCTCCCTCGCTCTCTCCCGCCCTGTCATAGCAAACCTGTGAAAGCGATGGGTGCGCGGCTCTCAGCGCGGCACTCGAGTACTTCTTAAGTCTTTCAAACACCGAGGGGTATATTCTCAAGGACATATCGCCGAGTTAACGGCACTTTATCGCAACCAAAATAGTGATAACTTTAACGCACCATTCACAAGCTGGAGCAAACAGCCCATATCACCAGTTTACCAGCGATAGCAGCCTCAAAAAGCATCGTCACGGATGAGTCCGGCAAATATTGCTAATGAGATGTAGAGTAGGCGTTCTCGTGCAAAAAGCAGCGAACACATCACTTCGCAAGTGTCTCAACCACCAGCAATATTGTCGAAGAGAGTACAAAACAGGCGATAAGGTGTGTTAGTAGCAGAAAGTTTACACCTGCTCTGAGCTGGTGTAAAGTCGGACTACAACCTGCAATATGAAAGGGAGCCCACCCAGAGCCATACGTGAATGACAACAGATGCAATGGAGCCAACGATCATGCAGCTCAGACACCCAACACTGCTCCGACACCCCCCGCCACCAGCCCCTTGTCTGCCATCCCCCTTCATCTCCCCCCCCACCCCCCCACACAAACAAATGTGACAGCAACGTTAGGAAATCTGGAACGTAACAAATTGGCTGATGTCGCACAATTATAGTAAAAAAGATGCATGTGAGGTTGGACAAATAAGAATCTCAGTCATCTATGGATTTACATATAAAACATTTTATTTAAACAAAACAACTAAATAAAAGTAGGTACAGGTATGGCGTGTCATCCCTCGACAATTTGTGAATCACAGCCTGCAAGACAAAAAGAAAGATAAGATTGTGCGTCATGCGTCCATGAAAGGAGAGAGAGAGAGAAAGCGTGAGAGAGAGGAAGAGACAGAGAAAGAAAGAGTGAGACAGAGAGGAAGAGACATAGGAAGAGATACAGAGTGAGAGAGAGAGAAAGAGTGTGAGTGACAGAAAGGAAGAGATGGAGAGGGAGAGTGAGTGTTGACACTGTGGAGAAAATCTTTACAGCTCACCTTTCTGCCACCGGTGTGTCTCCAACCACGTGCCGGGACATAGTGGAGTCTTGAAGTTTAGTCATCTGAAACATAGTATAGAATCAGTAATGGCGGAGTACATACAACTGCACACGCCTAATTCTCTGTTTCGCCCCTGCGCACCCAGGCTGCTGCACCCCATCGACTCCCGCCGCCCAGAGGTGTCTGCCCGCCTCTGCGCACCTAAGCTGCTGTATCCCATCCACTCCCACTGCCTAGAGGTGTCTGCCCGCTGCTGTGCACCCAGGCTGGTGCACCCCATCCAGTCCCACTGCCCGGAGGTGACTGCCCGTTCCTGCACACCCAGAGTGCTGCATCCCATCCACTCCCACTGCCTAGAGGTGTCTGCCCGCTCCTGTGCACCCAGGCTGCTGCACCCCATCCACTTCCACTGCTCAGAGGTGTCTGCCCGCTCTTGTGCACCCAGGGTGCTGCACACTATCCACTCCCACCGCCCAGAGGTGACTGCTCGTTGCTGCGGAAACAAGGCTCTCTGCTCACCTTCCGCCACCGGCGTGTGTCGAAGAGGGTCCACCACGTGCTGAAGCAACCTCCTCAGGCGCAAGTTGCATACACACGGTCAAGCCGAGCTCACAATTCAGAGCGGGTATTGATTGCAGGATGGCCACGCATCATCGCAGGCTGCACACGCGCTCAGCTCTGGTGGCACTAACTCAGTGGAACTGAAGTCATCGCCTCGTGGCGGGAGGTCCGTGTCGGGGGGGGGAGGGGGTCGTCAATCTGTGAATCACAGCCTGCTAGACAAAAAGCAAGATAAGATTGTGCGTCATGCGTCCATCAAAGGAAAGAGGGAGAGGAAGAGAGAAAGAAAGAAAGAGTGAGAGGTAGACAGAGAGAAAGAGTGAGAGAGAGGAAGAGAGAGAGAAACAGCGAGAGAGAGGAATAGAGCGAGAAAGAGAGAAACAGTGTGAGAAAGAGGAAGAGAGAAACAGAGGAAGAGAGAGGGAAAGAGAGAGAGAGGTAGAGAGAGAAAGAAAAAAACAGTGTGAGAGAGGAAGAGATAGAGAGAGAGAGGAAGGGAGAGAGAAAGAGTGTGAGGGAGAGAAAGGAAGAGATGGAGAGGGACAGTGAGTGCCGACACTGTGGACAAAACCCTCCAGCTCACGTTTCCGTCACTGGTGTGTCTCCAACCACGTGCCGGGACATAGTGGAGCCCTCAAGCTTAGTCATCTGAAACGTAGTATGGAATCAGTAATGGCAGAGTACATACAACTGCACACGCCTAATTCTCTGTCCCGCCTTTGTGCATCCAGGCTGCTGTACCCCATCCACTTCCACTGCCGAGAGGTGTCTGCTCGCTGCTGTGCACCCAGGCTGCTGCACCCCATCCCCTTCCACTGCCCAGAGGTGTCTGCCCGCTGTTGCGCACCCAGGCTGCTGTACCCCATCCACTCCCACTGCCTGGAGGTGACTGTCCGCCGCTGCGCACCCAGGCTGCTGCACCCCATCCACTCCCACTGCCCGGAGGTGACTGCCCGCCGCTGCACTAACAAGCCTCTCTGCTCACCTTTCGCAACTTGCGTGTAGAAAAGAGGGCCTACTTTGTGCGGCTGCAAGCCCCAAGCCCTGGGCCCGCGGACAAGCACCCTGCATGTCATGCAGCCCCTCTCCGCAGGCCACCAGGTCTCACATTTGGTGCTGGGTCTTGATTTCGCCATGGCAGAGGACATACCAGTGCACCGGGCTTTTCATCGCAGGCTGCACACCCGCTCAGCCCTTGCGGTGCCACTAACTCTGTGACCAGCGAGGCGACGCCACGTGGCGGTAGGCCTGCGCTGTCTGATGGCTCAGGCCTACACTGCGGTCCAGCAGGGCACACAAAACCTGAGCTGTCCAGGCCGCCGGGACGGGCCATCACCGCAGGCTGCACACCCGCTCAGCAGTTACGGTACCCGTACCTCAGTGGACCGAAAGTCACCGTCCCGTGCCGGTGTGCCTGTGCCGGCCGCAGTGTATCCGGTGCGAGCAACTCTGAAATGGCATCGAGCACGTGCACCTGGTCTTTTTTATTGGCAGGGTCACGTGTCTTGTGGCGCGTGTGCTGGATGGGTGTGGTGTGGGTGCATACTAGCGGTGAGGGAGTGAATGTGGCGTACTGACAACTAGGGTGTGACCAGCAGATCAGTGTAATGAAAATCTGGGCCATGTAGCGTTGTCCTTCCCTGTAAGCGTAAGCGGAGTGGGCTGGCCTGGCGTACGCCAGTCCTGCGTGAGGCTGTGAAGAATGACTCCGGAGCTATGGGCGTGGCTCCGTCCTGGTCTGTATGAGGAATCAACTGATGCGGGTGTCCCTGTTGTAGTGCTGACGTCACCCGGGTCGCAAGCGCCAATGTGTCACTCTGTGAGCCAAGTCCCACAACATGGCCAACATGGAAGGTACGGGGAATCACTGACCCTACATTCATCCATAGTTCCACACATGAAAGATGGTGGACATGACACATCTGTGTGGATATGAATGTTTATTGCACATTCAGTGGAGTGTTGCAGCTGTAGCAATACAGGGCCATGGAAAGTTTAAGTTTCAGTTTTTGGCACATGGAGGGCAGTCAATTAGAGCCAAGCTTGTGTTCGGGGTTAGGCTGCACCAACATATGTACTTATAGAATTACTCCGCCAATCCCCAAGCACTTATAAATTCACTATACACTCTCCTTGCAGTACTGTAATGATCCAGTCTCTACGTACGTACTTGTACAATGACCGAGAGAAAGTTACATAACCAAAGTTTACCCCACTGCCAGAGTAACATGGTTGCATACGCTGTCCACAGCACAATGTAATGTGGTAGGGCCCAGGGGCGGCATCTTGCATACATAATGAACACACGGACACAGATAGATAGTGGAACTGGGTACGGGCATGTGCGCTCGACTCATTTTTATTACCAGGGTCACATATCCAGTGACGTCTGTGCTGGATGCGTGTGGGGTGAGTGTAAGCCAGCCCTCCGGGAATGGTTGGTGCTGGCAACAGTACAACAGTAATCATTGGATCAGACACATAGATTCAATCATAAAGGGTCAATGATTTGTGCTGCACTAAGGTAGGGGCAACAGATGTGAAATAATACATAGAAGATTGTATCGTAAAGGGTCCATGACTTGTGGTACACTGAGGTAGGGGCAGCAGATGTGAAATTATACAGAAAACATTGTATCATAAAGGGTCCATGAGTTGTGCTGCACTGAGATAGGGGCATGAGAAACATTCAGCGTGTGCGCAGCCAGCGATGATGCGTGGTGCGGGCGAGCCGCACTGGGAGCAATGTCTGTTGCCTACTGGACTGAGTCATCTGCAATCGCGACTCGATGTGAATTGTGAGTCCTGCTATCCGCAGTGTAGATCGAAGGCAGTAGTCAGCACAGACATCGAAGAATGCTTTTAGTCACTTCCTGTTTACAAAATTCGAGGACATAGAGTACAATTCTGTCTGCAATAAATAAATCATGTCTCAATTTAAATTGTGAGCTCTGCTAACCGCAGTGTAGGTGTATGGAACAAAAGATGAAACATTTATGGAATACACTGTCGAAATATGTAGGTTTCAGGGACGTTATAGTTAGTTGCCGACTGGACTCTGAAATTAATGAATGAAGACTGAATTTGAATTGTGAGCCCTGCTGAGCACAGTGTAGGCCGGAGGCAGCGGTCAGGAAGGGCCTACAGCCACGTGGCGTTGACTTGAGCTGCATATAGTTAGTGGTAGGTGTGGCACTCAGCATGTGCGCAGCCAGCGATGATGCAATGTGTCTTGCCTACTGGACTGCGTCATCTGCAATCGCGACTCGATCTGAATTGTGAGCCCTGCTGACCGCAGTGTAGATCGAAGGCAGTAGTCCGCACAGACATCAAGGACTGCTTTTTGTCACTTCCTCTTGACAAAATTCGAGGACATAGAGTACAATTCTGTCTGCAATTAATAAATCAAAACTGAATTCAAATTGTGAGCTCTGCTGTCCGCAGTGTAGACTGCCATTCAGTGTTCCTTTGGACTTGCAAGATGAAGTTGGTCATTGTACTAAAGCTATAACTGATATAAAACAAGTTCTTGAAGCAAGGATACTAAAAGGATATTGTGTAGGTTTTAGGGACGTAATACTTAGTTGCCTACTGGACTCTGCAATTAATGAATTAAGAGTCAATTTTAAATGTGAGCCCTGATGACCGCAGTGTAGGCCGGAGGCAGCGGTCAGCAAGGGCCCACAGCCACGTGGTGTTGAGTTGAGCTGTACAGTTCGTGTCACCTGAAGCAACCAGCGTGTGTGGAGCCTGCGATGATGCGTGGTCCGGGCGGGCCGCACTGGTAGCAATGTCTTTTGCCTAATGAACTCTGTCTTAATAAGTCCACGTGGCGTTGACTTGTGGTGCACGGAGTTAGTGGCACCTGAAGCACTCAGCGTGTGTGCAGCCTGCGATGATGCGTGGTCCGGCCAGGCCGCACTGGTAGCAATGTCTTTTGTCTAATAAATTCTGCCTTAATAAGGCTACGTGGCGATGACTTGTGGTGCACTGAGTTAGTGGCACCTGAAGCACTCAGCGTGTGCGCAGCCTGCGATGATGCGTGGTCCAGGCGGGCCGCACTGGGAGCAATGTCTCTTGCCTACTGGACTGCGTCATCTGCAATCGGGACTCGATCTGAATTGTGAGCCCTGCTGTCCGCAGTATAGATCGAAGGCAGTAGTCTGTACAGACATAAGTCTGTGGTGCTCTGCTGCTGGGTTCGCAGGGGGCCTGTGTCGAGGAGGCCGGCGGTCACGGCGGAGGCCTCGTGGCAGGGTGAGGGCTGCTGCCCTGGCAGACGTTTTGGCCTTCCCACAAGTGAACCACGCCCAGAGCCCCAGCCTATTTATTCATACTCCTACGCTGGAGTGGGGTACGTTGGACCAGCCCACTCCGCTTCCGCTTCCAGGGGGGGACAACACAGCTACATGACCGAGATCTTCCCCACTGCCTGAGGTAACATGGCTGCGTCTATTGTCAAAACCAAAGGGGATGATGGACGGAGTGTTGAACATTGCAAGCACTCACCCCCAGTCAACTGATCTGGGTTTAATCCATCATCATTCTTTAGCTCACTCCGCCACCCCAGTTCAGACATGGCCATATGCAAATCAGTCTGACCCTGTGCCTCATGGGAACAGTCCAGCCCGAACTGCCAGCCATGTCTTCCCTGGACCGGAAACAAGCATCCTGGGACCGGTTTCTGGCTTACAGCCGTCATCAGCCAGGCTATCTTGAATCCAGTGGCAAAGTGAGCAAGGGACCCACGTCTGGGCATACCCTGCCAACTTAGGGCGAACATAGCAAAACCAAAGGGGATGATGGACGGAGTGTTGAACATTGCAAGCACTCACCCCCAGTCAACTGATCTGGGTTTAATCCATCATTCTTTAGCTCACTCCGCCACCCCAGTTCAGACATGGCCATATGCAAATCAGTCTGACCCTGTGCCTCATGGGAACAGTCCTACCCGAACTGCCAAGCCATGTCTGCCCTGGACCGGAAACAAGCGTCCTGGGACCGGTTTCTGGCTTACAGCCGTCATCAGCCAGGCTATCTTGAATCCAGTGGCAAAGTGAGCAAGGGACCCACGTCTGGGCATACCCTGCCAACTTAGGGCGAACATAGCAAAACCAAAGGGGATAATGGACGGAGTGTTGAACATTGCAAGCACTCACCCCCCAGTCAACTGATCTGGGTTTAATCCATCATCATTCTTTAGCTCACTCCGCCACCCCAGTTCAGACATGGCCATATGCAAATCAGTCTGACCCTGTGCCTCATGGGAACAGTCCAGCCCAAACTGCCAAGCCATGTATTCCCTGGACCGGAAACAAGCATCCTGGGACCGGTTTCTGGCTTACAGCCGTCATCAGCCAGGCTATCTTGAATCCAGTGGCAAAGTGAGCAAGGGACCCACGTCTGGGCATACCCTGCCAACTTAGGGCGAACATAGCAAAACCAAAGGGGATGATGGACGGAGTGTTGAACATTGCAAGCACTCACCCCCAGTCAACTGATCTGGGTTTTATCCATCATCATTCTTTAGCTCACTCCGCCACCCCAGTTCAGACATGGCCATATGCAAATCAGTCTGACCCTGTGCCTCATGGGAACAGTCCAGCCTGAACTGCCAAGCCATGTCTTCCCTGGACCGGAAACAAGCATCCTGGGACCGGTTTCTGGCTTACAGCCGTCATCAGCCAGGCTATCTTGAATCCAGTGGCAAAGTGAGCAAGGGACCCACGTCTGGGCATACCCTGCCAACTTAGGGCGAACATAGCAAAACCAAAGGGGATGATGGACGGAGTGTTGAACATTGCAAGCACTCACCCCCAGTCAACTGATCTGGGTTTAATCCATCATCATTCTTTAGCTCACTCCGCCACCCCAGTTCAGACATGGCCATATGCAAATCAGTCTGACCCTGTGCCTCATGGGAACAGTCCAGCCCGAACTGCCAAGCCATGTCTTCCCTGGACCGGAAACAAGCATCCTGGGACCGGTTTCTGGCTTACAGCTGTCATCAGCCAGGCTATCTTGAATGTACGACATTGTTCTGCATTCTGTCCATCAATTGTTGTTTTTGCATTTGTCACCCCGAGTGGGACGGGTATGCCCAGACGTGTGTCCCGTGCTCTCCATGCCACTGGAGTCAAGCTATCCTGGCTGATGAGGGCTGAAAGCCCGAAACCGGTCCTAGGATGCTTGTTTCCAGTCCAGGGAGGACCTGGCCTGGCAGTTCGGGCTGGACTGTTCCCATTGGGCGCAGGGTCAAGACTGATTTGCATATGGCTGGGTCCAAACTAGAATGGCATGGTGAGCAAAAAAATGATGGATTTAGGCCCAGATCTCTGTACTGGGGTGAATGTATGACATTGTTCTGCATTCTGTCCATCAATTGTTGTTTTTGCATTTGTCACCCCGAGTGGGACGGGTATGCCTAGACGTGGGTCACGTGCTCTCCATGCTACTGGAGTCAAGCTATCCTGGCTGATGAGGGCTGAAAGCCCGAAACCGGTCCTAGGATGCTTGTTTCCAGTCCAGGGAGGACCTGGCCTGGCAGTTCGGGCTGGACTGTTCCCATTGGGCGCAGGGTCAAGACTGATTTGCATATGGCTGGGTCCAAACTGGAATGGCGAGCAAAAAAATGATGGATTTAGGCCCAGATCTCTGTACTGGGGTGAATGTACGACATTGTGCTGGATTCTGTCCATCAATTGTTGTTTTTGCATTTGTCACCCCGAGTGGGACGGGTATGCCCAGACGTAGGTCCCGTGCTCTCCATGCCACTGGAGTCAAGCTATCCTGGCTGATGAGGGCTGAAAGCCCGAAACCGGTCCTAGGATGCTTGTTTCCAGTCCAGGGAGGGCCTGACCTGGCAGTTCGGGCTGGACTGTTCCCATTGGGCGCAGGGTCAAGACTGATTTGCATATGGCTGGGTCCAAACTGGAATGGCATGGGGAGCAAAAAAATGATGGATTTAGGCCCAGATCTCTGTACTGGGGTGAATGTACGACATTGTTCTGCATTCTGTCCATCAATTGTTGTTTTTACATGCGTCTATTGTCCACAACACTACAAGTACCAGCAGTATATGTCCACATGGAGAGGTTTGTGCTCTGGATAGTGAGGTCTGTCCAGCACATCACCGCTACACTTGGTATTGTGTGCATTTTTATTGATGGGTGACTTGCGTCCTTCACACATACTTGGTTGCCACATCTCCCAACATTCAGCTATTATGTGGCTGAGGGACCATGCCGTTTTTGGAGGGTGCGCTGTCCTGTTCTGCGCTGCCTCGGTGGTAGTAGGGAGGGGGTTGGTCCAGGGGGGAGGTCCTGAGGGTGATGGCAGTGGGTGTTGTGGCCTTCTTGGGTGTCGGAGCTGCGTGGTCAGTAGCTCTATGACATGTGTTGGTCTTTAGATGTGGTTATGGGCTGGGCTCCCTTTCACACTGTAGGTAGTCGTCCTGCTTTACACCAGTAAAAGGCAGATGTTAAATTCTTACTGCTAACGCAGCTTATCGCCTGTTTTTGGATCGCACCCCAGATTTGGCTGCTCGTTGAAAATATCGGGAAGTGGTGTTTTCGTGTTTTTTTTGCACGGGAACGCCAACTCTGCCTATTATTAGCGTTAATTGTCGCTCTCATTTGTGGCGAATGTTTTTGTGGAAGCTATTGTTGGAAAACTGGCGATATCGGCTGTTTTCACTAGGATGAGAATGGAATGATTTAAAATCACTGAAAAAACCATAGGTTTAATGAACATTATAATTATAAATTAGCATTTAAAAAACGTTTGAAATTCACTGAAAAAACCATAGATTTCAGGCACGTTATAGTTAGAAATTAGCATTTAAAAAACCTTAGAAATTCACTGAAAATACCCTAGGTTTCAGGCACGTTATAGTTAGAAATTAGCATTTAAAAAACCTTAGAAATTCACTGAAAAAACCATAGGTTTCAGGGACGTTATAGTTAGAAATTAGCATTTAAAAAACCTTTGAAATTCACTGAAAAAACCATAGGTTTCAGGGACGTTATAGTTAGGTGGACATTTCACTCGTACAAAACCATAGAAATTCCACCGTTATAGTTAGTTCAGTTAACTATAACTCGCGCCCCCGCAATGCACTGCTCATGACGTCACATATTACATCATTCATGGCATGGTCAGTGACATCACTGATGACATCACTGATGACATCTCAAATGACATCACTGATGACTGATTTATATATATATATAAAAAACACACACACACTGAAAAAAACAGACTAAAGAGACATTTCAACCTAACTATAATGCCCCTTTAACATTTGCTTTTTTCAGTGAATATCTAAGGATTTTTTTTAATGAGTAGTAAGCTATTCTTTCAATTCCTAACTATAACGTCACTATAACCTTTGCTTTCAGTGAATTTCTATGGGTATTTTTAACATAAAGTAAGATGTCTATTGCTGTGTGCGGTGCAGTGTTGGGTGCAGGGCCTGGCCCACCACTCGCAGGCACCCAACCCCTAGCCCTCGCCGAATGTCGTGACCAGTGACCTCACGGGCACCCACCGCCCTGCCGTACACAGCTTTCGGCTATACGCTACATGGGTTGGGTACACACAGCTATCTCATGTAACAATATAAACTGTGTCCTATTAAGTAAGGCAGACCTACTAGCTTTGTCAAAGTGCCATAACACCAAAATATAAAAAGCAAGGGCCTACTGGGTGTATCAAGGGGGTCAGCACCTCAACATACATAAAGCAGACTTATTGCCTTTTTCATAATTAGATGTTTATTTGATAAATTCAACACATTGTAATGTTTAATAGTGATTGTCACACCTTGCTTTCTATAAATCATTAAAAATGTCAATTTTTTCAAAAACAATTCAGGCCACAAAGTGCAGCCATGGAATAAACCACAAGGGATCCCAACACTCTAACTGAAGAGCATACAACACCAGCTCGGAGTGCTTTAAAAGAAATATGGTAAGCTCTGCTGGACTCATGGATTCAATGACCCAGGAGATTTACTGTATTTTGTTTTGTTGCTGGGAGGCTCCTGCGCTTCAAGCAGCCCTCCACATCATTAAAACAAGCATTGGCATAGCCAATAGGTCTCGCCTTTGGGACCGTATAAGTGTTTAGCCATGCAGCACATTTTCCTGGGTGTTGTGCAGCCAGGAATTGAAGAGCTATACAACTGCTACACACTAGTTCAAGTAGTCTGATTTAGAAATATATATAAGATAGTTTTGTGCCACTGGTACATGCTATGTGTGGTAACAGCTGCTTTGTAATGGCCGTTTCCCCTCCAGTATGCAGTAGCTTTGCCACACCGTTTCAAATGTTTTTCCTGCCAAACAGCTTTTCACTTGCTCTAAACTCGCCCCTTATTTCAACTTATTAATGAAAAAACAATGTAAACAGTTATTGTACCACTTCCAATTGAAGGTTCAGAAAGTTTCCTCCTGCATAATCAATTGTCTCCAGCCGCTTGCCAGGCTACAAAGCTTACTCCCTTCAGTCCCCAAATCACGTACATGATACCAATTTGCTATGACCTGATCACAACAAGCAGCGGTAATGTTTTTTATGATTTCATCAGTAGTGCCCATGTCTGAACGCGAATACTTTGCCCCTGTATCTCCAGCACACATCAAAGATAGGCTCTGTCACCATCTCCAAGCCAAACCACGGTGCTGCTTGGAATACCAAAAGTAGGTCTAGAAGGCAAATCTGTGCAAGTAATGGAGTTTTAAATTCTGAGGCCACGCAGAACCTAAAAACTGCAAAGTAATAATTACTGGTACCCGAACCTGATAGCACTGACAGGCCGTACTATGTCAATGGGTGTGGTGTTGGTGAAAGGGGCAGTGGAAAGGGCACTTTAGGTCCGAGAATACAAAAGTGATATTGCAGAAGCAAACAGCGCCTCATACCACTGACTACACAGGTCTTTATAAAAGCACTCGGGACTGGCAGCTGCCCAATATCGGAAGCCTCTACCACTCGCAGACCACTTGGTCAGCACAGTAGATTGAAGCGCTCTATGAACTCATTCTTAAATGACATGTCGGACACTAGTGACAATGACAGACTGCACACGAATAACCACCACGCCACCCAGGAATGCGTAAACGTAAACCCGAGGAGACGCCATGAAGCTTCAACACTACAGAAGTGCCCTATGGTGAACAATCAAGAGAAAGGCGATAAACATTGTCATCTGTTAAAACGTGAGGGAGATAAACAGGCACAGGGAGGGCAGTAACATCTCTCATGCATCTGATTATGGAAGCAGAGTATATTACCAAATTGCCAGATGTCAGTAAAGCGCTGTACATAATTTATCAGGGTTTTCAGGGAAGTATGCGATATTGTACCCGCCCGATTGATTTACACGGCAGGCCCCTGCTGGGGAGCGACAGCTGCGGTGGATTTCAGATGTGATTTATGGGCTGGAGGCAGAGGCGGTCAATAGAGCAAGGTGCAGAGATAAGATGACAGGAGAGCTGTGGAGCACAGGGACAGCCAGTGGGTAGAGGACACTGTGGAAAAGAGAACAGACGACTGAGAAAGGTGACTGCGGCTAGAGGGAGATCCGGACCACAACGGCGCTGCCGTCCAGTCGTCCGAGAATTGTCGATACTTCCTAACCACTCAGTGATGTTCTGAATTAAACACGTCACCACCGTTCGCCACTTCAAGCCGGAATCACGGAGGGCTTGGGAATCAGATTGGGTGCAAAACAGGGCTAGAACATGACTGGAATGGAAGCAAAGAGGGGAAGTAAAGACGATTAGCCAACAAGTGTTCACTGAAGGAAGCAAAGCAAACAGCTGGAGAAGAGAGAAAACGGGAGGAATAGAAGTAAAGATGAGGATGCAAGGGGAGGTACAGAGGGAGTTAATGACAGTAACGACAACGCAAATTGTGAATGGCGGTGCTACAAGTAGTGCTGCAGAGAGCTAGGAGATGTGAAGGGATACTGCGTGCCGATGAGTGAATGGTAGACGGGCCACGAGAGGAAGAATGGTAGTCAAGGTGACGAGAGAAGTGGGGACCAGTGGGAAGAAAGGATGCAAAGAAGAGAGAAGCGGGCGCAAGAGACAGAAAGAAATAAAGAAAAGTAGAGCTGGAAAACAGGAGAGGAAAGTAAAATGGAGAAGAGCATGGTTAACTGAAAAAAATATATATATATATTTTCAACTTTACTCATTTCGAACTATATGACCACTATGATTCGAGTCCCAAGAAAACATTATCTGTGGGAGTTGGCAGGGGAGCGGGTGAAAACACTGCAGGAGAGAGAGGGAGGTGAGGTAGGGTGGGGGAGGGTAAGCTCTTTTCAAGCACTCGTTCTTGCGGGAGTGAGGAGCGGCGCGCGCGGCCACGCTAATTGAAAACAGATGGCCCGCGCGCCGCTGCTCGCTCCCGCAAGGTGGATGCCAGCACAAGCACGAGTGCTTGAAAAGAACTGACCAATTTCTAAAGGTCATCTCCTAGAGCAGCGCATGCGCGCTGCCTAGGCGAGACCTAAAAATGCTTGGTGGTACTTCTACCTCTTCTAGGGGCACCACCAGCATCCAAAAAATAGAACTAAAAAGCCCTTGCAGGGCATTATGGGGTGCTTGTGCCGGAGCAGTGAATAATAAATGAGATGCTCCAGACTCACTTGTTTTTTTTCCTGTTTTTTTAAAAAGATTTTGCGGATGCCCTGGTGCTCACCCGGGACACCCATACTTTATTTATATTTTCATTTATTGAGGCCACAGGGAGGACCCCAAGGCTCCTGCCAGCTCCCCAGCCAGCACCCATGCCGGTTGCGGGTGGGAGTTTATTTATTTATTTTCTTAGTGGGTGCCCACCAGGGCCACTCACAACATATACCAGAGTAGGGGGTTGCGGGTGAAGTCCCAATGCCCCTGATGGCCCCCTTAGGGGGTGCCGGCCACTTTTTGGTTTTGCGGGTTCCCTGGTTCTTTCCCGGGGCACCCACTTTGCTCTTGGCTGGGCAAGAACAGCATTTTTCTCAGCTCCTGCCGGGGATGGAGCAAAGTTGTGTTACCTACCTGGGAGAGTGCGGGCAGGGAATGCCTGCACTCTCCTGGGCAGGAAACCACAAGATCCAGGGGGATGGAGTCTCTGCTACACTGCACACATCGATCCCCAGGGCCTGGGGTCCCCAGGGCCACGATCCAGCTCGGGGAGGGGGGCCTAAGCCCACATCCTCTAATCATCATTATCAGCCCTGGAGAATGGGATCCTCAGGGCCTCAATAAGGCTCGGGAAGAGAAGCTACATGCCCCCCTTCCCAATCAACAGTAAACCTGCTGATCCCTCCCTCCCAAGCCCCACCAGGCCTAGGTGTGCAGGGTATCCATACCCTGTCCTTAGTATGTTTGTTTTTTTAAATTTTTTTCACAAGTCAGAGGTCTGAGTCCCCGAGTCCTGAAATGGCTGGCACCACATCTTTTAAATGCGGTGGCAGCCAATCAGATCAAATCTTTTGATCTGTTGGATCCGCGGCATGTTATATACATCATATGAAATCTTGCAGTATAGTGTGAAATATGTATGCCGTTATGCAACATGAACTGGGTATCCCAGTGTATTGTACATTCGATTGGTAACCATTATGGCTGCCGTACTGGGTCCTAATTGCATATTCATTACGGCCTAGTTGGTATTTGAAGATAACCACACTTCTCTTCCTCCAAGAGTCAGCCGCACCTCTTCACCATGTCCCACGAAAGTTGCACGACACCATCAAGCTGCTCAATATTGTTATATTTTCATTTGCAAGCACCCGACATAGGACACCAACGCGTTTTGGCTTACGCCTTCAACTGGGCAACCCCATATCCCACAACCAAAGTGAATATTAGGTAGTCCTTCCAGTTTCGCACTTCCTCCTCAAATACCAACTAGACCATAATGAATATGCAGGACCCAGTACGGCAGCCATAATGGTACCGGTCATATATACGGTACACTCGGATACTAAGTATATGTTGCATAACTGCATAAATATTTCACAATATATTGAAAGATTTCATACGACGCATAACAAAAAAGGAAAAGATTGACATATATACATATTGCTACCATTAGATAAAAGCATAATTGTAAAGTGCATATTTTCATCTAATATATCTGGTACGCATTTTATATACATTGGTGCAAACCAGACAAGTTAAAGGGCTTCAGTGCTATAGATCAAACAAACCATGGATAAAAACAATTCAAGTCAATTTCTACAATCTGTATACAGCGAGATATAGTAAAATTCTATATGTGCATGTAAAATTAATTCTATCCTGAATGTTCATATAGTGCAAAATACGCTAAAGTGCTATAGATTGCATAACTGCCTTACATGTCATAATGGAGATCATATACATACTAATATTTTTTAATACATCTGATTACTACATCAAATGTACATGCAAGACTATCACAATCAGAGTGTAATAAACATGAACCATCTCATCCCCATTAGCACTCCTATATCCTCAGCGTACATATACCTTGAATAAAAACAATTCTACATCAATAGTGACTCTCCACAGTTCTTTATTAGATAGTTCACACCCATTGGAGCACCAACTATCGTTTATATTTGAGACATATCCCACTTTGTCATGTCTAGTTGATGCAATAAAGTGCAGCTGCTTATTAAAGTGCAAATGCAATCATTCCTGAGATAGATCGTTAAAACAGTCACAATTAGCCCTGTATTTCATTTGAGATATAAAGTGCTAGTGCGGAAGGATCAAACCCCAAGATAAAGTGCAAGTGAGAACTGTGCAATACATGTGAAACGAGCCAGATTTAATCAGGACCAGCTATTTTTTTTCTGCTTGCTCACAAAGTGAATGAGGAATAAAGATGCCTTTAAATCTTGTTATCTTGTCACATTTCTCCACTTTCAGAGACAGAGGTCAAAAGTCAGTTTGTCTTCCTACACTTACTTTTCTTTCTGTGACTGAAGTTAGAGGATTTTGTAAAGTGAACTGTGTGACAATCAGGATGAGTCCAGTTCATGGGTAAAGTACATTACAGTTAGATCGAGTAGTGTATTCAAGTAACTAGACCTGCAGGTCTAGTAACATTTTTATTATTTTTTGAGCCTTGATATATGTACATGTGTATGTAAAATTACAATCGCACATCCATATAAAAAAACACTCAGGACTAAAACAGCCACCATAACCAAATAAACATTACAGAGAGGGATTCAGCACTCTTGCCCCACGTGAGCACAATATCATAATTCAATCATATTTGTGTATCAGGTATACCAATACATCATTAGAGACTCAATAAAGAACATCCTCTCTAGAATCGCCACCAATTCAATCAGTCCATCATATTATGCTCATAGAGTCCGAGGAGTCCTACAGATGTGCATTTAATTCTGAGTCCAAATTGTGCCCTCATGGTTTCTCTGTCCCCAACAAGATGATCATCTTGGATTCACAGCGCTGCAATTCCAGCTCTCTATTACCTTTTCAGGGGTGAGCTTTAATGTATTCAATGCTATAATATTGTAGACTACTCAGATTTCCTTGATGCATCTCCTAACAAGCATTTGAAATGCAATAGGTCTTGCATTTACGAGAGTTTCGTAAATGCGATACCTATTGCATTACAAATGCTAGTTTGTAAAAAAGCCCACTCACTTCTCTCCCCCATTAAAGACAGGAGGCCCGGCTATGCTAGAGAATGCATATGGTGAAGGGCTTAAAATTATTTACTTTTATTTAGGCCAATTGAAAGATTGAAGCAAAACAAATTATAAATGTGTTCGTGTTATAAGATATTTGGTCAACTTTGTGTAGTACAGCTCAAAATAAAATCACTACCACTCAACTTTCTCTAAGATTAACCAGTATTTTTTCTCTGTAAGCCTCTGTAAGTCTCAGCAAGCCTTTGGCAGGAGCAGGCTGAATTAAGCAGCAAGGCAGCACCATATTAGCCTTGCGGTGCAATCATTACTCACAATTATTTATTAGAAATCAACATCCATAGCACAGGCATGCAAAACAACGCTCTTTACGTAACACCCAACCACAAGCACACATGCCCAACCCACAGCCAGCTGGCAGTGGACAATCATGTTACAATGTGCGGAGCATGAACCGCAGAGACTTTGAAGAGACGCTTGCTCTAAATTAATCTGGTTTGGTCAGTTTTCTGTCTACTGAAAGCCTCCACCACACCAAGTGAGATTAAATCCAGGATGGAGTAGAGTAAGGTTACCAGATGACTTCAAATCACGTTGAACACAATGTTCAAACTCTGAGCATTCATTTAACAACACAATTCATTCTGGGAGTTGGAGTCATGAATCACTTCAACTGACCCAGTTCTACACAGTACTGCAGCCAGTGTAGCGGAACCAGGGCCAGAGGTGGGACGGGGCCCAGTCTGCTCTGCACAGGCAGTAGTCACCTTATCATAATAGCTTTGACCAAGGTGCCTCCTTGTAGTCTGCTTTATTTATGCTTTGCGGAAGGTGGGGTTGGGGAATAACTGATAAAGGGGGAATTTGGGTCAGAGAGCAAAGGGATGTAAGAAAAGGAGAAGGTGGCAGAGGACAGAAGAAAAGGAAAAGGTGGCAGACTGAAAGAAGGGGCTAATGATGAGAGAAGAACAGAATGGAGATAAGGACGAGCAAAAGGGGTAATGTAAGAGGAAACCAAAGGGGCCAGAAATAAGGATTTCTGTGAACAAAGCAGAGGAAGGAGACAGGGACGAGTTGGAGGCAGAAGAGGAATGGCAGAGAACGAGGACAGGCAGGAGAAAGTGAAAGGGAGGAAGGAGATGAGTGGCGAGAGGGATGGCGATAGAATGACAGACAGAATTAGGAATTTGGAGACTCGTAAGCAGGGGTTTAGCTATCATTAGTGTAGCAGGTGCAGGGACACTAGGATCCAGGGGGTTGAGGGTCCCACTGCATCCCACTTATGCCATTGTAATTTAATATAGAGCATGGGGATCAAGAGGGCCCATTTCTTGCATTAGTCCCCATGGCACATATTCTACACTACTGGTTCTACAATTAAAAACTACACTGGATATGGCGTCCCTAATGCCAGGCTGTCGTCTGGTCACCTCTGACTCGGCAAGTAGAGAGCATCAGATTTAATTCTCATCATACGCCTGATTAAGGGTTTGAGGCAAAATTAGCAATTAGACATGTGGATCAACAATTTCCTGAAGCCCTTTTGTCTCCTTTCGGCATCTACTTTACCAAGCGCAAGCACGATTTCCTGCAGTAAGGAGCTTAACAAAACGCCTGAGTTTTTAACATAACAATGCCACCTCGCGATTACATAATGGCGCCGGCAGACAGCTCGCTGGCAGTCTGCCCTCTGCATCAACCACCCTCCACCCTAGTACCCGTATGCAATTTCCAGCTTCCACCTGTTAAGTCCCTGTCCTGCAGCAAGATGCACACGTATCCAGATACACAACATAAGAAACACCGATAAACCCGTTTTCAACTTGGGCAATTGAAAGGCAGCTAAGAAAAAAAATAATAAACACGGCTGCTATAGTTAAAGCGCACCGCCATTAATAAGTAAAATAAATTGGACGGCGTGCTGCGACCTAGTGGCTCGAATAGGGGCAAATCATTAAACAAAATAGTGCTCGCAGCCAAGATAAAGCAGCGCGTGTAACAAACCAAGTAAAAGGTCCAGTCGTTATGGGAGGTAACAAATGCAGACACGGCGGTAGCAAGGAGGGACTAACAAGCCTAATAACCACTCGGAAGTCAGCGTTTACTAAGGACAATGAGGCAAGCCAATTAAAAATATGGGCCGGAGAGTGGGTGTGGCTTCAAAGCCATACTCCAATACTGCATGCCTCGCAGCAGCGCATGCGCTGCCCAGGCCCGACCTAAAAATATTTGCCCATTGGATAGTTTCTAACCTGATGTTTAATGGCCCAAATATGTTGTAAAATCCTGACCTTGGCCTTGTTCACTGTACTCCCAACATACCACATCTTCCAACCACATTCTAAGATATATACAACAAAGTCTCTCTCACATGTGACTCTTTCCTTGATCATACTGGTTCTACCTTCAAAAGTATCATATGTGGTGTGGTTGGCTCCAAATTTACAGGCTTTACAGCTATTGCACTTTTTGAAACACAAGTTCCCACTCCATTCCCTCAGTTTCAAGGAACATTGATTTCGTTAAAATATCTCCTAGTGACAAAGCCTTATGGTATGTAATGCTGTGATACTGGTTGAGTAGAGTTTTGAGAAGATCATCATGTTGAATATATATATATATATATATATATATATATATATATATATATATATATATATATATATATATATATTGAATCTTAATTTCTCAAAAACTACTGAACAGATTTACACCAAATCACAAAAACCAAGCTTTCTGGACCAACATCTAGCTTTCTGCTAAATTAGATGTAATTCTGTTCAGCAGTTTTTGCAGTATCGCTGTTCAATTGAAACACGTTTTGAACCTTCCCTCTTTTCTCGCCCCCCCTTGACGGACCACCCTGAAACTTTCCAGGAAAGAGTGGAGGTGGATGAACGTTATTTTGGTAAGTTTTGTGAGGCTTCGTCAAACGGCGTCAAAGTTATAAGCAAAACAAAACATGCTTTTCCTACGAAAGCATTGTCCTAACTATAACCATACAGTGACGACCGCCACTGGGTAATATATAATTAAGGCTCCCAGTTTTCCATTTTTACTCATTTTCACAGGTAAAAACAGACAAATTATCCAGATACCTGTTCGCATACATTTTTTTTGTGTAGATAAAAACGGAAAAAACATATTTCTTGAATGATGCTCAGTGCTGTTAGTCGAGACTGCCGAGCCAAAAGCTCTCCAGCTAGGAAAGTTTAAAAAAAAAAAAGAACAATTTCTAATTATGTTAAAATTGCTTCAGATATGAATGTGTGTGAGCTACAATACTCATGCTTTCTTATAAGTGTATTGATGTTTAAATATAAATGGATTCACGCAGCATCAAAATTCATCAGGCATTCAGTACGAATGTAGATTTATCGTTTTGATAGATGCAGCAAAATACTAGCTGCACCTACATTTTTTCACAAACATAAAATAAACACGGATAAATACATATAAAATAGGCCAAAAATAAATATGGTTAAATACAGATGGAAATGTCAAAATATAAATATATATCTACATATCTATATATATATATATATATATATAGATATATATCTATCTATATATATAGTTAGACCTGGCAGCCTTGGCGTGGGTTTTCCCTGTATTTCTTGCCTTTGCCTCCTGTATTTTTACCGTGTGATGGATTTCGTTTTGCTGGTCTAGATGCTTTGGGCACTTTGCCACTGCTGTTCAGTGCCAAAGTGCAAGTGCTCCCTTTGTAAATTGTTGTTATAGATTGGTGATTCCATGATTGGCATATTTGATTTACTAGTCAGTCCCTAATACAGTGCACTGTGTGCGCCCAGGGCCTATAAATCAAATGCTGCTAGTAGGCCTGCAGCACTGATTGTGCCACCTACCCAAGCAGCCTTGCAACAAGTTCTCAGGCCTGCCATTGCGGTGCCTGTGTGCAGTCTAGTACTGCCATGTCGACCTGGCAAGTGCACCCACTTGCCAGGTCCTAACCTTCCCTTTTCTTACACGTGAGTCACCCCTAAAGTAGGCCCAAGGTACCTCTGTGGGCACAGTGCAACGTATGTGAAAGGTAGGACACGTGTGGCATGTCATGATAGTGAAATACTGCCAGTTTCGTTATTCACTATTGTAAGGCTATCTGTCCCATAGGATAGAATGGGGAGTTTGCTCATATTAACTTATGAGCATTACTGCCCATGGGAACAAGATTGGAAAATAAAGTTTGATATACCCGAACTCAGAATGTTAATATGCATCTTATAGTGAGGGTGATTTTTACATTCCGGGTTTGAAAATACCACTTTTAGAAAGTAGGTATTTTCTTGCCTAACCATCCAGTGTGCCTCTGTTAGGTTGTGTATTGACTGTCTGGCCTTGGAGTGAGAGGGGCTGGGGATGTGCATTCTGTTCAGACAGCCACTTGGGGGGGGTTAGGTGTGTCCTGCCTTTCCAGGGTGAGTCAGGGCTGGGCTGAATAGGCCTGGGCTGCATTCAGAGTAGGGGGGAGGAGATTTCTTTCACACCTGAATGGGCCTGGTCTGCCAAGGACAATGCTGTCTCCACCTCTTGCCAGGAAGCTGCACCAGAGAGGAAAGAACTGGTTTTGGCTGGGCAAAGAGCGTCTCTGCCACAGAGAACAAAGGATTTTGCATTATAAAATGAGGGGCCCAGACCCCAGATTTTTAGATCACTTCTGGGAATCAAGAGGAACATTTGCCAAGGAGAAGAGCTGGAGAAACTGAGGAGGAGTACTGCCCCTTTGCTGTTTGCTGTCTGAGGTTGGCCTGCAGTGGCTGTTTCTGTCAAGGAAAGGACAAGGACTTTGCTGTGTGCTGTGTCCCCTGCTTGAGGAAGATCTCCAAGGGCTTGAAATAGAGCTTGCCTCCTATTCTGAAGTCTCAGAGACACAAAGACTTCACCCCCAGCTCCCCTGAACTTCCTTGCTGGGAGTTCTGACCTGCTAAGAGGTGCCTGAGCTGTTTTGGACCTCTGGAGGCTGTTTGCCGCTGGGAGTTGGAAAAGTAACACAACTTCAAGAAGCGCAACGCATCCGCAGCTGTTTCCGACGCATCGCTGAAGAAATCGATGCAGCGCCTGCCTGCAGCTCGAGAGATCGCCGCATGCCGCCTCGAGTGCACCGATATACGAAGTCCGAGATCACCGCACTGATCCCGACGCAGGCCCTGCTGTGCGGCTGCAAGAACCAACGTATCATGGGACCGCGGCTGGAGAGAACAGCACAGTGTCGTCGCTGCCGCCACATCAAGAACCTCTGCAACCCCGATCCTCACGCATCGCATGTGGGCACCACGCCGGCAAGAACACTGGGGTCGCAGTAAGAAACCGACGCAACACCTCCCGCACAGTAAGAAACAGACGCATCACCTCCCCTTCTGTAAGGAACCGATGCATCACCGCCCCTGTGTGGCAGTAAGGCACCGACACATCACCTCCCCTGAAGTAAGGAACCGATGCTTCATCTTCCCTGGGCATAAGGAACCGACGTATCACCTTCCCTGCGACAGTTTTTGTTTGTGCGCGTGACGCATCCAAAGTACTTTGTGTGAAAAGTGTAGCATCTGCAATTTGCTTTTAACCGAACTATTTCTACCTTTTGAAAGTCATATTTGTATTACTGTATTGTGGATTTTTGGTTTAGATAAAGATGACTTATTTTTCTAAACTGGTGTGGTGTTCATTTGTAGTGTTTTCACTGTATTACTGTATGTGTTCACAAATGCTTTGCACACTGCCTCTGAAATAACTATGTCTGCTCGTGCCAAGCTACCAAGGGGGTGAGCAGGGATTATTTTAGAAGTGTATCCCCCTTACCCTGATTAGGTAGAAGGGTCCCTATTTGGACAAAGGTGCAAACCATTGCCAACTAGAGACCCCCATTTCTAACATATATATATCTATCTATATTTTTTTTTTCACTAAAAAAAATGAAGGTTACAGAGTCGTTATAGTTAGGAAATAGAATTTAAAAAGCCTTCGAAATTCAATGAAAAAAACAAAGGTTACAGGGACATTATAGTTAGGTTCAGATTTCACACGCACAAAACCATTGAAATTCAGCAGTTATAGTTACCTGAGCTAACTATAACTTACGCCTCCGCAATGCACTGCTTATGACCTCACATATTACATCACTCATGACATGGTCAATGACTTCACTGATGACATCCACAGAACCACTCATACAACCACTTACACACCCACAGAACCACTCACACACCCATATAACCACTCACACACCCACTCACAGACCCATATAACCACTCACACACCCATACAACCACTAACACACCCACTCACAGACCCATACAACCACTCACATACCCATAGAACCACCAACACCTATTTACAGACCCATACAACCACTTACACACCCACATAACCACTCACACATCCATACAGGCAGGCGCATACATCCATAAAACCACTCACACATTCACTCATAGACCCATACAGCCACACACACCCACTCACAGACCCACACAGCCACTCACAGACCCAGACAGACAGACACACACACACACACACACACACACACAGTCAGAGACCCAGAAACCACTCTCACAGCCACTAACACACCCACAAAACCACTCACACACCCACTCACAGACTAATGCAGCTTCTCGCACAGTATTTTACACTCCCATACAGCCACTCACACACTGATACAGCCATTCACACACCCACACACTGATACAGCCAGTCACACATCCACTCACACACCTAGAAAACTACTCACACACCCAGAAAACTACTCACACACCCAGAAAACTACTCACACCCATTCACAGACCCAGTCACTCACACACCCACTTAGAGAGCAACACAGCCACTTGCACACCAACTGACAGATCCCTGTAGCCACTCACACACCCACTCACACACCCATACAGCCTGAGACACCCACTCACACACTCATACAGTCAAAGTGTTAGAAATAGTATCACTCAGTACTACAGAAAGAATAATAATTTAACTTATGTAGTAGCTTAGTGTATATCTTTAAATTGAACAAACTTTACGAAATACACTCATTAGATGATGTCATAAGTGATGTCATCAGTGATGTCATTTGAGATATCATCAGTGATGTCACTGACCAAGCCATTAGTGATGCAATATGTGAGGTCACAAGCAGTGCATTGCGGGGGCATACGTTATAGTTCGCTCCGGTAATACATATATATATATATATATATATATCACACACTCGATCTCTTCCTTTCCGAAGTATATATATATGTGTGTGTATATACTCCTCCAATTTACGGCGCTGCCAGTCAGCTCCTGATAGTTAGCGGTACCATGAATGGTGCCTCACCGCGGGCGCCTTCATATTATTGCAACTCCTTTGAAGATCCAAAAAGGATGTCAAGCCCTCAGTATGTATGTAAATAAAGTTATTTATTGCTTGGCATCTGCAATAATCATCACAGGACGTCGTGTTTCGGCAACAAGATGCCTTTGTCAAGATGGTCTGCGCCATTTTGCAGGAGGGGTCAGCCAATGCTGGACTTGAGGTCAGGATTGCTGGGGAACCTGCTCTGGGTCTGTAGTCTGCCTGGACATGGGCCAGAGGCGTCGGGTGCCGAGTGGGCAGGACCTGCGGATCCTGAGGGCACCGGAGCCCTTTGTGTTGCTTTTTGGGCACAGAACCGCTGTCCTTCGGGAGTTCCGTTCTTTTTCAAAGTTCAGGCAATCTTCCTTGTGTTTCTGGAAGTCTCTGGCTGCAGGACAGGTGTCGTCTTCTTGCAGAGTCTTTGAAGCTGGAGACAGGCTGGTAGGGCTGGGGCCAAGTCAGTCGTCATCTTCAGGCTTCGCTGCACGGTGACTTCTTCGTCCTTCTTCTTAGGTCGCAAGTAACTAGATTCAAGGTCTGAGGGAGCCTCCTAAATACTAGTTTTAGGGGGTGTTTTAAGGGAGTATCAGGTAGGGCCCATGGGCGCCTCACTTGGGGTGACTACACCCTCTATTTTGCCAACCTGCTGTGGGAGGAGGCATGGTCCTAGCCCTGATTGGAGGAGTCCCCTCATCTTCAAGATGGAGGGGACTGAAAAGTGTGCTTAACTTCACCTCCTCTACCTTAGGGGTGGAGTTGGCAAAGGTGGGCACACCTCCTAGTCTTTCTAAGGTTTCTTACTCCTTTACCAAACATGTTAAGTTCAACTTTTTATTTTGTGAAGATTCGTCAAACTGCGCCAAAGATATAGGCAAGTCAAAAACGCTCTTTGGAAACTAGGTCCTAACTATAACTACCTACTTGCGACTGCCGGTAGGATGGATATATATATATATATATATATATCAGTATCCAGGCAGGTATGTGTTTATACATATGTCTGAACAATTTCTTACTGTATTTTACTGTTTTAAGTTTATATTTCAAAAGGGGAGGAATATTAAACAATTAAAACCGTGCTAAAAGACATGTTAAGTGATTTCTTCTTGTGTTTGCTGTTTGAGCTTTATATTTAAAAAGGAACCAGTGTTCTGCTTGCCCCTCTTTATCAGTGTTCAATGGCATCAGCAGTGTGATATTTTTCAATGGTTCCTTCTCTGTTCTCCAGGGCTTCAGCATTGTGAGTGTTCTCCAGCAGTGTCTTCTCGTACTTCATGACCTCAGCATTGTGAGTGTTCTCCAGCAGTGTCTTCTCGTACTTCATGACCTCAGCATTGTGAGTGTTCTCCAGCAGTGACTTCTCGTACTTCATGACCTCAGCAGTGTGAGTGTTCTCCAGCAGTGTGTTCTCCAGCAGTGTCTTCTCGTACTTCATGACCTCAGCATTGTGAGTGTTCTCCAGCAGTGTCTTCTCGTACTTCATGACCTCAGCAGTGTGATTGTTCTCCAGCAGTGTCTTCTCGTACTTCATGACCTCAACATTGTGAGTGTTCTCCAGCAGTGTCTTCTCGTACTTCATGATCTCAGCATTGTGAGTGTTCTCCAGCAGTGTCTTCTCATACTTCATGACCTCAGCATTGTGATTGTTCTCCAGCAGTGTCTTCTCGTACTTCATGACCTCAGCATTGTGATTGTTCTCCAGCAGTGTCTTCTCGTACTTCATGACCTCAGCATTGTGATTGTTCTCCAGCAGTGTCTTCTCATACTTCATGACCTCAGCTTTGTGATTGTTCTCCAGCAGTGCCTTCTCAGGGCTCCAGATTTTCAACATGTTGCTATCCCAGCAGTGCATTGACAATGTTCATTACCACAGCAGTGTGAACTTCACTCGGCAATTCCTAATCAGTGCTTCATAGCCTCTGCAGCATGAGCTTCCTTCAGTAAGATGTTCCTTCAGTGGTGACTTATTATTGCCATAATTAATATTTAAAACAATTACTATTTTACATAGTGCCCCCCAACCATTTGTGCTTTACGTAAAATCCTGAAACTGTTCACGTTATAAATGTTTACAGGAACACGCAGGACACAGTAGTAGGATCACTAGCATTTTTAGTTGCGTCGGTGCTAACATCTTGAGGCTATTCCCGTCGCCTGTTTAGTCCTGTTTACTGTGTCCCCTGTATCCAAGGAATCACAGGGCTGAGATGCAGGCAGTGGTGGGGAACTACACTGGATGTGGGCACAGTGGGCAAGTGCAGAGTTAAGTAGACCTCATAGATGAGGGAAGCACAATCGTATACCATCAGGAAGACGTTAGATTTATCGGATAATACTGCCACAAATCCTAATTATAAAAGGTTACGTGGAAACCAAATAAAAAGAAAAAATGAAAATAAGTACCAAGGATAAATAAAACCTTGAACTTTGTGACTCTTTGATCAGTGAATGAGGAACTGACGTGAGATAGAGTCCATCCTAGAAACTTTCACTTCTTGGCTTCATGAATAACGAGGCGGCTAGTTAATATCTAGAATTCAGATATTTATACATTTCTTCATTTTCGATGACTGAAGGATTTATCCTATCCTCACAAGACCCTACCAGTTTCTGGAAGTCGCAGCAGCATACCCTATTTATCATAGGTGCTTTCTGATTGCAGCACTGTTGCTTTTTAATTGTTTGAGAGTCGGAAAATTGTTTGTCTTGATAAAGATGGTATTATCTACTAGCCATCGAAACGCGTCGACGCACCTTTAAATACAACCCAATCTGTGCTATGGTCTGGGCCTTTGGAGTATTCAATCAAGTGAGACATACCAGGCTCCAGTCCTAAAATTTGAGTAATCACGGATGGTTGTTTTAATGACATATTATTTTTTGTCTGGTTTTTGTACTCTCATATGTTTTTTTAATTTGTTCTTTGAGATCCATGTGTATGAAATTTATATAGATATTTTGTATTATATTATTTTATGATTGGTGTTTTTGTGGTTTTATATGTTCTATGAAAAAAATTTTAATAAAAGATTTTGATATTTTTCTAAAAATGTGGTACATCATTTAGTTTGTCATTCAGATATATGAGTAGCCTTCCCAACAGTATATGTGATTGTGACAGCATTTGAATGTGTTTTGCACGACTGTGTTAGGATTTTAATTTCCAGCTCCACTGTTTATAGGTGTCCAGTCCAAAGGATTCCCTCTCCTATACTAGTGACTTATTAGTGCCATAATTAATATTTAAAACAATTACTATTTTACATAGTGCCCCCCAACCATTTGTGCTTTACGTAAAATCCTGAAACTGTTCACGTTATAAATGTTTACAGGAACACGCAGGACACAGTAGTAGGATCACTAGCATTTTTAGTTGCGTCGGTGCTAACATCTTGAGGCTATTCCCGTCGCCTGTTTAGTCCTGTTTACTGTGTCCTGTATCCAAGGAATCACAGGGCTGAGATGCAGGCAGTGGTGGGGAACTACACTGGATGTGGGCACAGTGGGCAAGTGCAGAGTTAAGTAGACCTCATAGATGAGGGAAGCACAAAAGGCAGGAATACTAAGCATTAGGGTGCAAGATTCCAGCTGTAATGTATCCGGCAAGATGTCTTCCAGGATGGCAAAATCATAAATTTACACTGAAAACAACAGCTCTCAAACTTGGCATTGAACTGGAGTAAAGCGTTTTGTGAGCTGGCCGAGTGAGCAGCATTACAGTGTGACTGTGAGAGAGAGTGAGAAAGAGAGAAAAACAGAGCAAAAGACAGACCAATAGATATGCTGACTGAGGTATAATGGAAATCAAACCTAAATCATTGGTTATCTCAGTATGCACCTCTGCAGCAGCATCATTATTTAACCAAAGAACGCTGCCAGGTGCATGCATCAATGTGAATGGTTTACAAGGACTCAAAGTTCTTTTTGTAAGGCCTGGCATTAGCCAAGACCTTCTGCTGTATATTTAATATACATACGCATAGGGGCTTTCAACCAGCCATCTTCATCCACTGGTCTGTTGTGTCAGCCATATTTTTCATCCTCCCACTACAGCATGAGCCAGTGGGTCAGCTCACTTCAGCCCCTGGCTAACTTTACTGTGAGGGATGGCATTCTGCCTTTCACAAGGATCACATCCGCTGGCAAAGTAGGCCTTTTCGGTGCCAGGAATTGCTGTGGCAAAGTGTGAAACGTTTTGCTCTTTCGCAGGGTTTTTCAAATTTAAATATTGACGAGGGTCCAGCAGCTCCCACAACAATGTTTTTTTTATAAAAAACAAAAAAAGGAAAAAGAAAAAAACCACAACTCTGGCGAAGCAAGCATTGTCAAAAGCAAAAGACTGGCGACCAAGGGGCAGATCAATTGACTTGCCACTAATTTAGTCAATATAAATTTGTGAAGAACGTGACACGACACGGTTCACCGAGAGGAGCCCTCATACTAAATCTTAGTTTTGCCACTGCCCTAAGAGACTTCCAGGATGATTGAGTTCTGGTAAGCAGAGGTGCAGGTGCCAGTGCAGTCTGGCGGTTTTTACTCTCTCCTCGTCCATACGCGAACAGATGTCCCACGACTTCCAATGCCCTCTCTTACTTCCTCCCTCCACTTCCATTTAGAGTCCGGTCTGCTGGGAGCCGTTAGTCCCTGACAGAGTTTACTATGCACGTTAGATAGCGGGTTCTGTGTCAGAGCCAGAAACAACAACAGTGAAGCATAAGGTCACGTTCTGCAAACCACTCAATGTTCGCAGGGGAAGATTTGCAAAGCCCTGGTTTTCAGCCAGAAAACGAGTTTACAAATAAAAAGGAAAACGAAAGCGTAGCTATGGGAATGTATTTATTGTAATTTTGTTCGGGACGAACCCGCGTCAATGGGGCGTCAGAGTGCTGAACAGACACATTAGAGCAAAGTGAAAAGAACATAGCAGTTTGTGTGCCTATTAACACATCTATTTGACGACGCCCTCTTAAAATCTGCCGCTCGTTTCCTTGTTTGGTAGTCATTACTGTCTTATTTGTATTTTTGTGAAATAATTTCCAAATTCAATGGATTGGGGCGCAGCGGGAAACTAAGTGAATTAAAAGCAATTAAATCATTTTGTTTAATAGTCTCCTCTCACAATGCACTTTTAAAATCGATGCCTGTGACTGTGGTGTTTGAGCGATTAATTAGAGTTGCCTTGTAGAGACTTAAGTGTCATGAAAGGCTTGAAGTGTCATGTTTTTATGGCCTGCCAGAAGCTAGAACTGCCGACTTAGGAACTATGGAACCAGGTTCCAGTCCCAGGGTTGGCAGTGGCGGCTGGTGACATTTGAAAGGGATGGGCGTAAAAGTTCAGGATGAGTGACCTGTGGTGAGTGAGCATGGTGCGCGAGCCTGTCCCTCATAAGTGGGGTTCGGGGGGAGGGGGAGATTCTCCCCCCAAGAAAATTTTGAAAAAGAGTGAGCAAATTGTGCATTTTCAAGCAAATCTGACAAAGCAAGAAGGTTAATATGGCAATTGTGAAAGTTTAGTTATGACATCAATAAATAGATTTTGACAGATAATGATGTAGGTAGCTGCTTATTCAGTATAACCAAATAATTTTTAAATCACTTTAGGTGAAAATTGATTCCTTTGAAGAGGTTCCCTAGTTTTAGTATTAGCAAATAATCAAACTAAATGGTAGGACGAAGCACCTAGTGGTGTTACTTACTATAAAATGAGTGGATTTTGTAATGTGACGTGTGTAGCGATCATGCTATGGTACAGGAAGTGTGTAAGGAAATACTGTAGGATGTAAACACATTTCTAACTCAATAAAATGTAAATACCTGCAAATAAATTGTATAAGCGGATCTAAAAAAAGTGTTCATTTTTCTAATTAACTAGCACAGGATGAGCAGCACAGTGATTTAACACTGAGCCGCGTGTTAAGGTGCTCATGTAAAGCGCTCCCAAAAATTTTGAGTCAAGTTTGTTCTATATAAAACTGCAAAAAAGAAAAAAGTGTTACTGCAATAAGAAAACCTAAGGCTTTAGATATATTGCAGTAAGTACTAATTAATACATCATGACATGCAACGCAGTCACTACCATTCATTCCTGTCCAACAAAAATAACATTTAAAACAAGATTTTTTAAAAGATATTCTATAACATCTTGTAAGTAACAAGTCACTTCTGCATCTTATATTGGTAATGTCTATATTATACAGAACAGATGATAATGTATTCTGTCGCTGTGTGCTGCAGATCAAGATGCACAGCACATCTGCGAACTACCTGGCTTAGTCACAAGGCTAGCATCAAAGGCAAGGTTGGGGCCTCCTGGGATTTCCGAAAGTTTACACTGCACTCTGAGGCCATGCATACTTCTTTCCATTGTCAATCTGCTCTGCCCCTTGGTTCGGCCCCCCACTCCCCAAGGGGGAGGGGGAGAGTGGCTAGACCGGGGGTCTTAGTAGATGCCACCCCCAGGGAGCAGAACCCGGACAGTATTGGGCGGAGACAAGGGAAGGAAGGCAGGGAAGGAGCTGGACCAGCAGATCGCAGCGCTGGGTCAGCTCAGCCATAAATTTATCCCCAGGAATTTAGTAGATAAGGCGGGTACTTAAGCGTAGGCGCCGGGCACAGGGCCCTCTTTCCCACCCACCCACCCACCCGCTTAGGAACAGGAAGTAGAGGAGGAGACTACAGGGAACATTTGTCGCAGAGGCATAGGTCACTTGCAGGAGGTTCTTTGATAACAAAGGTGGGAGACAGGTTGCGAGGCGGGAACAGGCCACAAGCGGGACAGTCAGGACCCAGGGGGTACTGTCAAGCTCTCCCAATGGCCTTGTTCAGGGGAACCGGAAGCAAACAATTAAGTACACAATTAAGGGCGGAGCCTGTGGCATGGAAAGAGTTGGGTACCGGGTCACCTTCGCAGAGATGGGTGGGGGAACGTTCAACCAGGGTCTGGGGGGATTGAAGCACATATGCTTGCCCATGTAACAAAGTTTGGTAACACCAGAAGGAAAAAGTCAACCGGTCAGGTTGGAAGCAAACGCTTACCCGGAAGGAAATGTGTGGACACCGGAAGTGAAAGGTCACCCGGCCGGGTCGGAAGCAGATGCTTACCCGCGGAGTGTGTGGACACCGGAAATGAAAAGGTCATCCGGTTGGGTTGGAAGCAGACGCTTACCCAAAGGGAGTGTGTGGATACCGGAAGTAAAAAGGTTACCCGGTCGGGCTGGAAGCAGACGCTTGCCCGGAGTGAAAGTGAAAGGTTGCGTTCCAAGGGGATAGGTTAACTGGGGTAATCGGACCGGCACTGAATGTAGGGCACAGTGCTGAGCTTAGGGGTCAAGGACACAGGCTCGCCTAATAAGTCAAATGGTGTTTAGAGGATCGCTTGTAAGTTGAAAAATGCCTAATAAACTGCGGCCTCAATTCTTCCATAAACATGAAATTGGTGTGGTCTGAATTTATTGGGATCCGGGTGGGGCGACCAAGTGGGGGGTGCCTCTGCTATGCCCCTTGGTTTGGCTCCCCAAGGGGGAGGGGGAGAGTGGCTGGACCAGGGGTCTTAGTGGAGGCCACCCCCAGGGAGCAGAACCCGGACAGTATTGGGCGGAGACAAGGGAAGGAAGGCAGGGAAGGAGCTGGACCAGCAGATCGCAGCGCTGGGTCAGCTCAGCCATAAATTTATCCTCAGGAATTTAGTACTGCACCCTGCAAAGTTGGAGTTATTGGTATTATAAATGCCAGTGTTTTTTTACCTGACCATGTTGCAGTGTGCAGTACCATATGTGGCCAAAAGAGGTCCCATGGGACTGCACCCTGCAGAAGATATGGTAAATCCACCCTACCCATAATGCATTGCATGCAAGACAGTACCACATGTACATTCAAATAGCTATGTACATGTATACAATTAGTAGCTTTGAAATGTGACAAAATAATTATTATATTTATTCCGGATTAGGTTGTACTCTGTGTGGAGCTGATGAAGGGAAATTTATAGAAGGTGTCATATAAATGTGAGATGTGCTAGAGAGTAAAGTAACCACTGCCAGTCTTGCTTAGGACCAAGTGTGTGTCCTTCCTGAAGACCTTTAAGAAAATAGTGTTCTGAGGCTGTTATTTAAACCTAGGAAGTAACAACACATGTAACAGGGGGGTGTCCTCATGGGAGGTTACAAGAAGAGACAAGGCGGTACTAAGGAGGGACTACTAAGCTTATTAACCAATGAAAAGCCACCATTTTCAAAGGACAGGGAGAAGAGCCAATTAAAAAGATGGGCAGAATGTGGTCGGAGCTTATTGCCCATATCCTGAATACAGCATGTCTCGGAGACACAGTACAAGCGCTGCCCAGGCAAGACCTAAAAAACAGACTCAACTAGTCAACTGACTGAACTTATTTGCATTATTTTAGTTATTTTTTGTATACTCGGACTCTAAGTGCTGCTGCCTTGAGGCTGGTCCAGACATGCGAGAGAGAAAGAGGTGACGAGGTCAGAAGAATAATAATAACTCTCTCTCCAACTCCACCGCTTCGCTTCTTCGTTGTGTACGGCATGAGTGCTGTGACTGACACTGCCTGTCATAGCTCAGTGTATTGTCAGGCAAAGTTGTTTAATGCCACAGTGCCATTTATCATGAACACCTCCATCCATCGCTAGCTGTTCCTACCCACCTCCCTCGATCACCCTCTGCCTATCACTCCCCAGGCCGACTCACTGCAATGCTGTGGTGGTGGTAATTGCAAAGCACACAAAGTCTCTTCGACAAAGAGACTAAAAGACCAGCATGCCAACGGCAGAAACAAACAAGGCCAATCACTGCAGGGCTTTATAAAAAAGCCTAGCCATACAGAGGTTTACCATTGCCAACTGTTCTTCAACGTTTAACCAGTCTGTCTGGACGTAGTTAATTTAATTTATTGGAATTAATTTAACCTCTTACTTGTTTGTTTTCTTTTTTTTTGCACACTGCGTCATCGACTCTAAGTACTGCTGCCTTCAGGCCAGGCCCAGGCTTGCGATACACGAGAGGTGACGACTCTGACGTCGAGGTCAGAAAGAAATAAAATACCTCTCTCTCAGTCTCTCCACCACTTTGCTTCCTCATCCTGTGCCCTGTGCCGTGTGTGCTGTGCCCACAGTGACACTGCATGCACTGCAACTGCAATGCTCTGTGCTGGCAATGGCAAATGCACATGATTCAGCACAAAGAGTCAAGAGCTAGAGCACGCCCCAGCAACGGCAAATGCCAATCACTTTATGGCTTTATAATAACGCCAATACATTGATTGGCCATGCATGAGCTCCGTTGGAACCTCCTACCCCCGCAATTCCTCAGAGTACTTAACGTCTCTGAGAGCCAATGCAGACACTCCTCTCTTGCAACATAGCAGGACAGCAGTATCAGGATTGGCATGGGTAGGCGGAGGTAGCGCTCATTAGGAGGCTGGGGAGCTGCAGCCATGATTCCCCCCGGCTCACTAATTGAGCATGTGAGGAAGGCCTTTAGTGGGCATGTCGGGCTGGCCACAGAAAGGTTGCCGTCCAACCTGACATGAGCAGGGCCAAAGAGTGAGTAACTGGTGCAACTACCACACAATCAAGTTTACTCTACTGTGATTTACAATGACTGTCAGTAAGCTCCTCCCACCTTCCTCGTGAATTTAAAACAACTGGCTTGCAGCTGAAAAAAGCTGATCGCCGCTGCCATGAAAAATACTTTATACAGTATTTTAAATTTAATACTGGGGATGGGGGGGCACAAATATAGGGGGCAACATCCCACCGTTATATAAGACGCACCTCCCCTGAGCGTTGGCTCAACATCCTGTGATTCAGGGAAATCACTTAATTTCCCCAATGAATGTTTCATTGTGTGATATAACCGGTGCTCATGTAAAGCGCTCCAATACCTTCGATTCGAGTTTGCGCTATATAGAACTGCAAAAAAAGATGGGTTTGACATTTCCTCAAATGGAGGGGTAAAGAGTTCCAACCTTTGCCGGCTTGAACTGAGAATAACAGTTTTCCTGTCGATATATAATGGAGAATGGAATTTAAACTTGTAGTGAAGTGTTGGAGTGTGGGCTGCATCGTGGTTCTTAAGGGTGTAATTTTGTTTCTGGAAGAGCCTTGATCTCCGTCTCTGGAGTATTGTGCATCATGTACAGTATCTTTTAGGCTATTCAACATGAAAATGGAAGCTAGTGCAGCATCAGGAGTCCTAAGGTAACTTGATTCAAGGGTTTAGGATACAGAAGAAGTCCTGCTACCTTTGTTTGGATTCCAAAGTTAGGTCAGCATCTAAGAGGGTCCATAGACTTTTTGTGCGCCGAGAGTAGGGCCACAAGCCACAGGTGGATAATTTTCACATTTGAGGATTTCTGTAATGTCCCTATTGAGCTTCAGGTGGCTAATTTTGATCCATTTATCATCTGCAGTTAAACAAGGTGTAATCGTTGAGGGTATTGTGTCATTGAGGTACAGGAACCCGAATGACAGTTTTGAGCCAATGGATTAGTGTCTCCTCTGCAAAATACGCAAAGCACTGTTGGTACTCTCCGGCTGGTTGAAATGACAGTAGATTCTGTAATTTAAAATATGGTTGTACGACGGTACAACGCAGTGAAATACATCTCATGCCTTTACCACGCATTTTTTACCACGCTTATGCTTTTACAACGCATGCCATTACCACGCTTTGTTTTTATATATAAAAACAATGTATTTGTGGGGGGGAGACCTCCCAACTTACTTTAAATGCATGGTAAAGGCATGCGTTGTAAAGGCATGCACAGGTAAAAATATGCATGCTAAAAATGCGTGGTAAAGGCACAACGAGGTAAAAATCTCGTTGTAAAGGCTGATTCCCTCAAAATATGCATCTCTCCAGCCGACATAACATAGCATGTATTGGAAAACAGTGCCACTATTATCAAGCGGCATTCAAATATAAAAGTTTTTAGATTTTTCTTGAACAGGTAATAGGAGGTGGATGTTCTTATCTCTGTGGGGATGGAATTCCATTGCTAGGGGTATTCCTGGAGAAAGATTGCTTCATTGTTTCGGATTTATTCATTCTCTGAATTTCAAGGAGGGTATCTGTGCTCCTTAGTTGTCTTTGCCCTCCTAAAATATTAAGTTTTCTTGCAAGATAGCTAGGAGCTCCTTCTGGTCTGGGTTTGATGCAAACTAGCTTGAAATTGGCCCTTGTACCAGTCTGAAGTCAGTTCAGAGAAGAGAACGGGGAGATATGTTCAAACTTTATGGTGCCCAAGACCAGTCTGGCAACTGCTTTGATTGAGAATGTGTATTTTGGGAATTCTTACTAGGATGGAGTTACCTTAATTCAGTATACACTGGATGAGGGCGTGTGTAGTTTGCTTAAAGTCTTGTTCTGAAATGTATTGATTAATTATTTTTAACAGTTTGAGTTGGAGCTGGGCATATTTGCAGTATTGTTGATGTGCTTTGTAGGTTTAGATGTTTGTTGAGGGTGGATCCCATTGATTTCACTAAGTCCATGATGTTAGAGTGGTGTTCAGAAGAGCAACATCTTTGAGTCATGACTTTATTAGTAGATTGCAGTTGGGGGAGAGATGAAGAGGAATTCAGTTTCAATTGGGTTGAGTTTCAGGTGATGTGCAATAGACCAGGTTTGGACCATATTCAATGTTTCTGACAGAGCTTGTATATCTTTGAGCGAGGAGATCTTTATGTACAGCTGTGTGTTGTCTGCACAAATATGGTAGATGATGTTAAATAATGAAAGAAAATGCTAGTTGTGCAATATATATGTTGAAGAGAATGGGCGGCCATATTGGTCTTTGGACGAGTCCTTGTCTCGGTCTCATCAGAGAAGCAACTGCTTAACTTGATAAGTTGGGTCCATCTCTCCAGAAAAGACGAGAACCATTTAAGACCCACACCACTGATGCCCATCATATCCTTAAGAATGGTCAGAAGGGAGTTGTGTTTTACTGTACTGAAGGATGCAGACAAGTCTTGGAAGAATAGAAGGCAGGATCCTCCTTTGTCTAGGTATGGTGGATATCATAGATCATCTTCCAAGTGGCTGTTTTGGTGCTGCACTAGGTCTGGAGCCTGACTGAAGTTCATCAAGAAGTTCATTGTCCTTTAAGAAGAGCTTTAGCTGTTGATTCAACACAGCACTCTAACACCTTTGCTAAGAAGGGTAAGTTTGTTACAGAGCAGAAGTTTTTTAAGTCATCAGAATCAGCTCCTTGTCTGTTTTTTTAATAATGGACAAAACAGATCAACTTTAAGTGGGTCAGGGAAAATCCCTGTGGTTCAGAGAGGAGATGATAATTTTTTGCCAGGTTGGAGCTGTCGAGCTTTTGATTTCTTCCAGAATAGAATAGGCATATGATGGTCCAGATTTACTAAAATATTGCATCGGGGTGTGACACTCTTGTGGATCAGCCCCAACACAAAATCCTTTTTGGCATTGCTAAGCCACGCAAAGTCGATTTGCATGATTTCGTAAATATAAAGTAACGCAGCGCATAGCTATGCCTTGCTTTACTTTGTTTCGGGTAGGCATTACATGGGTATGAGCTTGGGCTTTTCCGATCATCTACTCATGTATTTTGACCTAAATCCAGATTTACAAGGCTTGTAAATGTGGGTTTGTGCCAAAATGGTGCACATGGCTGACAGAGGCATAACAAGAATATCTTTATATCTGCTCGCTACTTCCTCGTACAATATGTGCTGCATTCTACAGTACACCTAGAAAGAGGAATATGCCTCAAAGGATTGTTTTTGTGCAGGAAGGTATTCCTTTCTTGCACAAAAAGATTACTGCCCATAACGCAGGCACCCTTGCACCATAGTATATAGGTAGTAGATATAACGCATTTCTGTTCTCTCCCTTTCGCAAATCGCAGCTCAGCAAGTTGCCTTGCTTCACTGCAAAAAAGAATAGTTAATCTGTCCCGATGTTTGCAAGGCCTTGTGTGTCCTTTTCTGGGAGGATCTCCATTCCTTTTCAGATTCTCTGCTCCGTATGAGGTTGTTTTGACCAATGGATAAGTTGTCCACGAGTGTTCTATTTTTTTCGATTTTTTTTTCCATGGAGAATTTAGAAAATGGTGCTAATTTATCCTTTGATGAGGCACAGAGTCAAGACTTATTTGCATATGGCTGGTTCTAAACTGGGGTGGCATGGTGAGCAAAAGAATGATGGATTTAACCCAGATCTCTTGACGGGGGTGAATTTTTTGATTTGTTCTGAATTCCGTCCATCATTTGTGTGTCTTTTGCTGTCTCGCCCTAAGTGCGCCAGGTATGCCCAGACGTGGGTCCCGGGCTCACTGTGCCACTGGATTCATGCTAGCCTGGCTGATGAGGAGTTAAACCCCGAAACCGGTCCTAGGATGCTTGTTTCCAGTCCAGGGACGACCTGGCTTGGCAGTTCGGGCTGGACTGTTCCCATGAGGCACAGGGTCAAGACTGATTTGCATATGGCTGGGTCTAAACCGGGGTGGCATGGTGAGCAAAAGAACGATGGATTTAACCCAGATCTCTTGACTGGGGGTGAATGCCTTTTTTTGTTGTGCATTCTGTGCATCATTTGTACGTCTTTTAATTTATCCTTCAAGGCACAACTTATCATTGAGTTGGGTGGGTTCATGGCATTTCTTACAATCTCAAGGAACTTTCCTTGACAGTTCCTTGCATGTTCTAGTTTTTTTTTTTTTTTGCTGTACTGGAATTTGGGTTTGAAGATGTGTTGCTGATAGGTTCTTCTTGCTTATCTCAGTCTAGCCTGGGTCGAAGATAGTGAACTTTGTCACCATTTTCTTTCAATGTGACAAAGTGTTCTCCTTTCTTCATTCATTTCCTTAGAGAACCATGCTGCTGACTTTTAGGTCTCGACAAATAGCATGCATGCACTGTTTCTGCAAGGAGAATTGTATACAGTAAAGGGCTTGGAGCCCACTTATTACTTCTCATATGCTGGCTTGTCATTCTTTTTAGCTGCCTCCTAATTGGCCACTATGTGCCTCACGTCACTTCCTTGTATTTCTCTGGAGCATGGACCAAGTACCAATTGATTTCATTTGATTAACGTCCTTCCACTGTTTGCGCTGTGATTCAGGGTAATTTGGTGCTTCCTTTAACAGCACCAAACAAATTGCATGGACTATTAAAACAATTTGCGACTTTATTTTACAGTTCTGTACTTCCCTTTATAGCACCAAAGAAATGGCACAGAATATTGAAGCAGTCCGTGTGACCACATGTGTTTGTAGGTTGCGCCTCTTATCTGCGCAAACAAAATCTGTGACTGTTTAAATCGTTCACTAGTCTGGAAAGACTATGGGAGTCAGGTTTCAGACAGACTGCCACTAGGCAATATAAACATTTTGGAAACATCTGTGCCTTTTCAAACATAAAGCATGTTGCTTTTTAAAGTGCCTCAATTTTGGGCAGCACTGCAGTTAACCAATTTCTCCTTAAAACCTGTGTTCTCAGTCTCATATGTATTCCAACTCTTCACTGTGCATACAAAGTATGTGTATGTTTAGAGTACTTCATTTTTGTACAGCGCAGCAACAACTCAATTTTTCCTTAAAACCTATGCCTAAGGCCTCATTCTCATATGTATTTCACCGTAAGTGCTTTCAGGGCCCTATATTCATATGCACTTAAGTGCAAGAGTTGTAGCCTAACGGCCACAGCTACACTTCACTCTACCCCACTCCACTCCAATCTACCCCACTCCACTCTAGTCTACCCTAATCTACCCCCTCAGCTCCAATTACCCCACTCAAATCTACCCCACTCTACTCTACCCATGAAACTTGGTTTCCTTTCCCCCAGAAAACAGGCTCTGAGAGAATCTTTAGGAAAGATTGACGGTTCTTTGGAACTGGCTTATCTGAGGGAGAAAACCTCAATCAGCCTTACATTAAATACTCTTGGCCAGCATATGTTTTCCCCTATTTTGCCCAAGTACCAGACCCTAGGCTACGGAATGACATTTTAAAAATAAGAGTGAGGTGCAACCCAATCTTTTCGACCCCTAAATGGTGTAATGTTGTCTGGGATAGTAATGGATTTTGCATGAGCTTCCTGAATGCGAAATGCTCCTTGTCTCATTTACTTATGGACTTTGTTTTTTATATTCCCGCCCGTATCACGTTTTTAAGACCTCTGTTTTTAAAATATCAAACATTCTCATGGTTGGTGACAAAGGGGCTTCTTTCCGAAATGTGTTATTTTGATGTCGCAGTAGGAATCGTTTTATATTTACTGTTAAGCAGAGTTTTAAGGAAAGGTTATAATAAGTTGCATTGCTCGGGGGGGCACGGGTTCTTAAGTCGATATTATATTGTAATTGTTTTAGAATGTTTAATTGACAAGGTCCAATAAACCTTTTTACCTACCTATCCACTTTACCCAAATCTACTCCACTCCAATCTACCCCACTCTACTCCAATGTACCCCAATCCACTACAATGTACCCCAATCCACTCCAACCAACTCCCCTCCAATCTACCCCACTCCAATTCACGCCACTCGACTCTACCACACTCCAGTCTACCCCACTCTCCTCCAGTCTGCCCCACTCCACTCCAATCTACCCCAATGTAACCCACACCTCTCCACCCCACACCTCTCCACCACAATCTACCCCACTCCGAACCACTCCAATCTACTTCACTCCAATCTACCCCAATCTAACCGACTCTAATCTACTCACCCTACTCCAATGTACCCCACACCAATCTACCAACTCTACCCCAATCTTCCCCACTCCAATATACCCCACTCCACTCTATCCCAATCTAGTGCATGCCAGTCTACCCCAATCTACCCCACTCCAATTTACCCTAATCTACCCTACTTCAATCAACCCCAATCTACCCTAACCTACCCCACCCCACTCCACTAACTTTTAGCCATGCTGAACAGCAGCCACACTGGTGTACAACATGGCTAAAACACATTGCGGTGCTGAGACAGAATATCGAGTTGAAAATGTCGACTTACACAAATATCGAGTTTGAAATATCGTGATTCAGAAATATCGACAGCAAGAATATCGTGGCCAAGAATATCAAATTTAAGGTAAGAAATATCGTTTTTAAAAATATTGAAGTCATTAATATTATTTGCGAAAATATAGATGTTTAAAATATCGACTTTTTCAATAAGGGTTATGTATTTTAGTTTATATTTTAAATGTATGTGATGTATGTTTTTTTGTACAAGTATTGGTTTTTTTTTTTAATTTTTATTGAAGTCCAGATAACAAACATTTTAAAATCCATCAATACATCCATAATAAGATATTAAAAATACAAGATCAATAAATAGCACCAATATATACTGAAAAGTCATGAACAATGAGAGGACAACGATAAATCTTTAAATTAAGCCTGTAAGCAAGCATAAAGCAATATCCACTCCCAGACATCAATATAATCACCCAATTTTAATCAAAATAAGATGCCCAGATTTTTTCAAATTTCTTAAGCCCTTCAACTCGTAAAGCATAAGTTCGTTCACTCTTTTTAACTGATTTCATCTTTCGAGCCCATTCATAGACAGAGGGTATGAGATCTGTACGCCATTTTTGCAACAAAAGTGATCTGGCTACCGCCATTGCAATGTATAAAAATTTAACAAGCCTATCAGGCAGAAGAAGGTCTGGATCAAAACCTAAAATTATTAAACGATTATTCAATCCTAACACAATACTACATTCACATTCCAAATAAGAAAAAATATCTTTCCAAAACCTCTGAATCATAGGACATTGCAAAATAATGTGTGACCAGTTGGCAGTAGAATGGCTAATACAACGAAAACACTGTGGCGATTGATTGACATAAATCTTAGAAAGGAAAAGAGGAGTTCGATAAAGTTGCCACTTAATGAAAAACAACATCCTTCGCCAATTCGCTCCTCTTAACGTACTAAAATTAAGATTATTAATTGCTAACCACATACTGACTGAGATTTCTACTTCTTCATGTTTCATCCATTTTGCAATTGCCTTACTCCCAAGATCAACACCTTTAACTAAAGCTAAACGTTTTTCCATTCCCCAGGTTTTTTAACAACCGTATCCTCTAAGAGTTCATGGACTATATGATGTTGATTACAAATTTGGGTTAAATCTAATTCATTAAGGAATTTACTAAAAATACTATATGACTGTAGAAGAAGAAAATCGTTAATGATCAGTTGTGACATTTCTGCCATACTCAACCATCTACCATTCCTCAAAAAATCTGAGATTTTACGGAATCCGACATCAGCCCGCTTTAATATAAGATCTGTAGATTCTCTAATCCCCGACAATGACATAGGGCCAGATAGCAAAGTTGAAGAGTTAATTAAAGGAATAGAATATCTTTTATAGAGAGCCTGACGTTTTAAAAAAACCATTGTAGGCACTTATAACGGACCAACTTAGGAGATTTAAAAATTGATAACGGGGAGTGGACCTGACTTTCCTTACACATTAAATTCATAAAACTATTAATAAAAAGATTTGATTGTTGTTGAGGCTTAAATCTAGATAAATATTGTGCAAAATACGCAAAGTAATAATCCCTGAGATTTGGAAGAGCTAAACCTCCCTGTTCCAGCCCTTCGTATAAAGTGATAAGTGCAATTCGCGGGTTTTTTTTTGCCCAGAGAAAAGTTGTAAACATAGACTCTATTCGGGAAAAAAAGGAACCAAACAAAATATATGGAATGGCCGAAAAAGAAAATTGAAAAGTGGAAGAACAGACATTTTAATTAATGCAACCCTACCGAGAATAGATAATGGGAGGGAATTCCAGCGTGCAAACAGATCCTGAATTTTTTGTAGAAGCGGGACAAAATTTAGATGAAATAAATCAGTTATACGTTCTGAGAAATAAACCCCCAGGTATCTCTTGGGTTTAGTGTTTAAACACGAGAGAATATCAGGGTGCAAGACCAGGCCCGCTCCACCACACTGTATAATTTCAGTTTTCTTTTTATTAATTCTATACCCACCTAATGCTTCAAATTCCTCAAAAATCTTAAAGGTTTTTTCCTGGACCTCGAAATCAGGCTTAATAAAAAGCATAATATCATCGGCGTATAATTTCAATTTCGCCATAGTGGGAATTGGAGGGCGAATATCAAGGCTGTTCCTAATTGCAATCGCCAATGGCTCAATAAAAAAAGCAAATAAAACTGGGGAGAGAGGACACCCTGTCTAGTCCCCCGTTTTACCTTAATCTGGCCGGCCATTGAGGTATTAATAATTACATTAGCTTCAGCATTAAGATAAAGATTTTGGACCAGGCCCGTGATCTTAGAGGATATACCAAAGTTTTGCAAGATAATAAACAGCGTCTCCCAGACAACAAGGTCAAATGCCTTCTCGGCATCCAAAAGAAGGACTAGTGCAGGTACCTTCTGGGTCTCAAAATAATCCAATGCCTCCGTTAAATAATGTGTATTAGTACCAAGCTGCCTGCCAGCAATAAAACCATTTTGGTCCGGGTGAATCAAATGTGAGGCATACTGATTAAACCGATTAGCTAAAAGTTTAGTGACGATTTTATAATCCGATTTTAATAACGTTATAGGACGATAAGAATTTGGATCTTCGCTAACTTTTCCCTTTTTTTAAAAACTGACTAGGTTTCCTTGTCTAAAAGATTCTGGTATTGCCCCACCTTCTAACATTGAATTTACCAACTGTAAAAAAAAATCTGCCACGGAATTATAAAAAACTTTAAAAATTCTGCCGGAAAACCATCCGGGCCACAGGCCTTACCACTTGGTAAGTTCTTAATCACGCCATGCAGCTCATCTTTAGTGAAAGGTCTTGCCATGATTGATTTCTCATTCTCTGAAAGTGTCGGGGAACAATTTTGCTGAAGAAAGTCTCTCAAAGATGTAATATCGACAGTCTGTTGTTGACCATATATAGACCTATAGTGCTGTAGCATTATTTCACTGATTTTCGCTGGATCATCCGTACAAGAGGCAGTTAAGGGGCATTTTAAAGCATTAATTTGATTAGAAGCAACCTGCTCCCTTGCCTGCCAAGCCAGGAATTAACCAGTAAAATTACTTTCTTCATATATTTTTTGTCTATAATGTTGAAAAAAGATTCGCTAAGGGTGTAATATCTTGCGCTGAGGTCACATTTAGCCTGATCAAGCTGACGCTGGTTAAAAACAGTAGGATTATTAAGAAATCCAGAATAAGAACTTTGTACCTTCTGCTCCAGATCTCGCTTTTCTACCTTAACTTTCTTTGGAATCGCAGCATCTTTTCCGATAATTAGCCCCGAATAAAGGCCTTAAGTGTATCCCATATCATATTTAAGGGAGCAGAGTCATGGTTTCGAACAAAAAATTGCCTAATCTCAATCTCGATAAGACCCACCCAGTCCTCCTCTAATAAATATTGCCTATTTAGCATCCATCTTTTAGGGGTCTTAGCACATTCCTCAATTTGCAAATCAAGTGCCAACACAGCATGATCAGAAAATCCATTCTGCAAGACTCTTTGCTGACAAAAACTTAAACTCCGAGAAACCAGGAAAAAATCAATGCGTGATGAGGTATGAAATCTACCAGACAGACAAGTATAAACAATTTTAGTTGGAAAAGCCTTCCGCCATGGATCCAGTAGATCTAAAGTTACCCCATAATGTTGTATTGTCCTTAAAGTTTTAGGTTTCAATTGTTTTTTTGCCAGTACTGAGGAATCGATTCTAGGATTCATTAAAACATTAAAATCTCCCCCAAAATCAGTTCCCCGGGTATTTGAATTAAAGATTGAAAAAATTCCTCATATATCTTTGGATTATCCTCTACAGGAGCATAAATACTGGCAAAGGTTATCGATTTCTGTCCAGCAATACAGGTGACCCAACACCAACGGCCATACTGATCTTTATCAAAACTGATGACTTCCGCCTGGAATTTTTTGCTTAAAAATATTGCCGTCCCTCGAAGGGAGGCTGAGGCTGAAGAAAATCCCCTATAGGCTGCCCATGACTTAAACATAGAAAAGTCTAACAATTTCACAGCTGGTATATGGGTTTCTTGTAATAAAATTACCGCCGGATTTTCTGTTTTAATCCAACTTTCAATTGCCCGCATTTTCTTTCTATTATTAAGACCATTGGCGTTGAAAGAAACTACCTTCAAAATCTCCTTACTAACCATAATAAATAAGAAGCAAATCTAACCACCTAAATGGCCCCCCATGTATTAAAAAAAAACATTGATCTAAAAAATGGATGTATAAAGATTGGGAAAAAAAATTTGGACTTCGTTTTCTGGCTATACAGCCTTTTTCACCCCAGTGACCCACACCCTCCCTTTTGAGAAGGTGGCTAACCCCGCTGCCCACCTTCTCCCAACATCCCCAAATACTAATATTGGTGCCCTAGAATTGCACCTGAGGTGATCTACCCCCTCCTGAAAAGAAAAAAAAAAAGGGGAGAGGTAACAGGATCTAAATGGTACATTCCTTTTTCAAAAAAACAATACGAAGGTCAAGCGAACCCAGATTATTTTCCAGCTGAAATAGCTTTAAGAAGTTCCTGCGCCTCTTCAATGCGTGTGAATAAGTGAAATTTCCCTGGACAAGAACTTTGAGCTTGGACTGTTGAGCAATAGAGGCTTGTGCTCCTTGGGCTTTAAAAAGGAACAATAATTTAACAAACTCTTTACGTCTTCTTGCCGCTTCCGCAGACATGTCGGAGAAAATTCTGCATTTCGCACCATTTTCAATCTCAAACTGTCTAGACAAAATTGCCTTGGACAAGATTTTTTCCTTTAAACGAAAGTCTGCAAAATTGACGAGTATAGTGCGAGGAAACTTAAGATTAGGGGAAAGATGCGCTGGAACCCGAAGAGCTCTGGTAACAGTCAGATCGCCCGTAAACTCAGGAATCACAACCTTCTTAAAAAAGGAATCAACCCACTTAAGTGTATCCGTGCCTTCAATCCGCTCCGGAACACCCACTATGCGAAGATTTGAGCGGCGTGAAAAATGTTCTAATTCTTCAATCTTATTTTCCATTCTTGTTTTCTCCCGAGAGGCTAAATCTATTTGCTGCAACATATGGTTCATTTGGTCCTCAACCAAGGAGATTCTTGCTTCAGCCTCCTGGATTCGAGGTGGAAGGCAGGCTACTGCATCTTCTATCTTCTCCAAGCGCAGCTGTATTATTGCAATATCCGTCTGTTGTGTTTTTTTCATATCGCGTATTTCTTCAAGAATCATATTTAGCATATTTTTAACATCCAGCTGATATGACATAGCCTTCTCGTTTTCACCCTCAAGAACCAGGTCACAGTCTTTAATTCCAAATGGAGTCTCGTTATTCTGTTCGGGTATAAAAGGACCCAGTGATTTAGGCTTTCCCAAGGCTGAAGCTGAGGCTACTATTTGGTCTTGCTGCTCTTGCTGAACTGTCATAATTACATTAGATTGCATTTGAATAGACATTTCACGCAGAGGGAGAATCGAAGGCGGTGATTGAGGAAGCGGAGTCGCGACAGCCTTTGCTAATGTTAACGCAGTGATTTTAAGCTGTTCCGAATCAAGTACAACAATCGGCGGATCTTCCACTTGTATCTGTGTTCCTTGAGTATCCGGAGAAGAGACCACTAGAGGAGAGGAGGATGCTGGACCTAGAGCTTTTTCTGGCTGTGATGTTACAGCTACCATTATCGACTCTTCTAATATATCGTGATTATTCTGAGCTAAAAGAGTTCGACTGAGCATATCTGAACAAGGAGAAGTGACCGGAGATAGCATTTTTTTTTTTTTTTAAAAGAGGAAATTCTCTAGCATTTTTTTGCTCTTGATTTTTGTAAGATGCATCACCTCCTGGTGAGCTAGCTAAATCAATATCCCTTGACTTAATTCCTGAGGCTTCTGTTAAGCTAATCTCCTTTAAGGAAAGTTCGTCCGCTTCGGAGCTTTGTGAACTAAAGGAGGACTCCGCATGACGAATTTTACCTCCCACTTTAGTTACTGTTAAATTCAGCTTCCCTTTGGTAGTACGTGCTTTAGTCTTTGCAGCCTCCACTTTTGCTGCAGCAGCAGCGAGTCTCAGCTGTTTCTTCATTGTAGAATGCTTATATTCCCTCTTAAAGACCCCAATGCCAAGACAGCCCAGGTCTCTTATCAGGTAAATTATGTGCTCATCAGGACTTACCCTCCTGCCGTTCTCCAACAACAGTCCCAGAGTTTTTAAGTTCTCCAGAAGTCCCGAGCCGCAGTCAATTAGAAACGCAGATAGCTCCGGTTCTCAATCTCCTACAGAGACTCAAGCCACAGTCACTGCATCCGATGAAAACTATCCAGATCCTTTACTCTCCTCCAGTCTCAGCTGAGCAGATTAAACAAATAAGCAGTTCACCAGTTTAAACAGAGGGAGAATCCCAGTCTGGAAACCTCAAATGCTACCAGGAAATGCAGCCGTTGAAAGCACAGCCGCCGCATCCGAAAATTAATACGCGGTAAACATCAAAAAGCCCGCGGGAATCCTTAGCGTCCGACCGCTCCCGCTGCTACTCCCGCGCCAGCTCCTACTCGGTCAAACATCGTCACAGGAGGGGGAGGAGTATCACCTAAAGCTACGCGCTAGCGGGAGGCGCCATAGCCCTCGTCTACAAGTATTGTTTATGTTTTTTAATATGTGTTAAATTTTTAGTGCTTATGAATTTTATTTTAATAAAATTTTGCATTTTTTAGTTCTGTAGCGGGTTGTGGGTTTATAGGGGAATACGGTGGGAAGTAATTTAATTATAATAAATTAATGATTATTTTTTATTTAATTTATATATTATAGCGTTAATTGTGGGAAGTAATTTATTTGTAATTAATTATTAATTGGTTGTTAATTAAAATCAATTAATTGATAATTAATTATGGTAATTGTGTATTTTTTTTTTAGGTGCAGGTTGTGGGGTTTATAAGGGGTAAAGAGTGGGAAGTAATTTATTTTTGGTTAATTAATAATTAGTTAATTTATATTAAGTAATTAATTATGGTAATTGTGTGATTTTTTTTTTTAGGTGTGGGTTGTGGGGTTTATGGGATAAAGGGTGGGAAGTAATTTATTTTTAATTAATTAATAATTAGTTCTTAATTCATATTAATTGATAAAAAAGAAATTGCAGAAATTGTGTAATTATTTTAGGTGCGGTTGTGGGGTTTATAGAGGTAAAGGGTGGGAAGTAATTTGTTTAATTAATTAATAATTAGTTGTTAATTTATATTAACTAATTAATTGATCATTAATGGTAATTGTGTGGTTCTTTTTAGGTGTGGGTTGTGGGGTTTATGGGGTAAAGGGTGGGAAGTAATTTATGTTTAATTAATAATTAGTAATTAATAATTAATTAATTAAAAATTAAATATGGAATTTGTGTAATTAATTTTAGGTCTGGGTTGTGGGATTTATAGGGGTAAAGGGTGGGAAGTAATTTTTGTTTAATTAAAAATGAGTTGATCATTAATATTAATTAATTAATTTATATTTAATTAGGGTATTTGTTCATATTTTTTTGTGTTTGGGTTTTATTGGTATAGGGGTACAGTGTGGGGAGTAAATTAATATTAACTTTCCCTACTGTTGCACTCATTGGAGTGGGAATAGTAATTTTTACCCCTCCGCTATCCAACACTTTCTCTACTGTTGCACTCACTGGAGTGGGAAATGTAAGTTTGAAGATTTTTAAATAGTTTAATGTTTTAATTTATAATAGAATGTTTTTTTATTAGATTTTATGTTATTGGTACACACATATATATATATATATATATATATATATATATATATATATATACATAGTTATATATATACATATATATGTAAATTTTATATAGTGTTAAAATTATAAAAGAAATTAAAATTAATAATTTAATTGTTTTAAAGAATATATGAATTATGTATGTGTATTTAACTTTTTAAAATTAAGTTTATTATATATTTTTAATTTATATTAAATCTATTTATTTTTTTATATTAATTTTATTATTTAACATATTTAATATTTATTATTTTATTTTATATATATATATATATATATATATATATATATATAAAATTTGATATTCTGTACAACTATATTTTTACATCAATTTATTTTTTTATATTAATTTTATTATTTAACATATTTAATATTTATTATTTTATTTTATATATATATATATATATATATATATATATATATATATATATATATAAAATTTGATATTCTGTACAACTATATTTTTTACATCAATATTTTTTTTCTCGATATTTTTGTACTTTCCTGTTTAAGTATAGGGAGTCGAGATATTTGCATTCTATATTTTTACATCGATATTTTTTACTCTGCTAATGCCTTTTTTTCATCTTCTCAGGGTTTTGGGTGCATGTAAACATGCTATTGTTGTTATTCATTCGTTACATTATTTAATGAGGTCATTGGTGTTTTGAGGGGAAGGGAGGTCTTAGAGTTCACACTCATTACAGAGGCTAGTAGATCCTTATCCAAGTTTCTGAGGTAGCCTGGCCATGTTTTAGGTCTTGTGGTTTGGCTATTGGGAGCAATGAAGACTGCGTTGTTTGAGAAAGAAAGCAAGAGAGTAGGCAGCAGGTATGGTGGAGTTTTGTTTCCATTTGTCTTTATTTGCTATAATCATGTCGAGTACAGCTCCCTTGCTGTGGGTCAGGAATGTGCAGAATTCACTGAGATTGCTGTTTTCAAGGTAGGTTAAGATAATCGATGCTGAAGAGTGTGGTTGGACTTTCCAGTGAGTGTAGAGGTCTCCAAAATAGATGATGATGTTACAGTTGATTTGGTTAATGGTAAGGAATTATATGATCTGTTCTGCAAAGACTGAGTTGTTTCCTGAGTGGTTGGGGGTAGATTAGATGTGCCCTGATCAGATTCTGATCTGTTTAAACTAGCTCTAAGGAGAGGGTTCAAATGATACTAGTTGTTCCTTCGTGTTTTCAAGGTAGGTTGAAATATGGGATACTTCATAAGCGCACCTCATGTTTGTCCATCCAACATCGATTCTTCCAGTTAGGCACTTCCAAATCTCAGATGTTACCTGTTACCTGCAGGATGCCCTCCAAGTCATCTTGAACTTATACAAGGTTCCTTTTAGGCTCCTACAATCTTATAATGGTACCAAGATCATCCATCAATACAGTAATGATATGGAACTCCATCAATGTCTACACTCAGAACCATGAAATACAGAAAAGAGTAAACAGGAGTCCATCTATGTGTGACAACTCTGCAATACAATCCTCTAAATACAAGGCTTGCATCCGCAGTCATCGAGTTCATAACAGTTCTAAAGTCTTCTTCTTCAAGCAGTATCTCAGAGACCCTCTCCAAGCTCTTGTGGTCTCTGGCGGGACAACATGAATGCCTTCTCTCCCTCCTTTACTATGGTACACAATCACAATTCACCACCCACCCACTGCCAATATAGATGCTCCGTTCCATTATTGCTATGCACAGTGCTCCATTGTGTATTTTTATATATAGTATCTATATGTCTTCCCGTTCTGTCCCATATTTTTGTACACTTCTGTAAAGCGCTCTGTCACCCGAAAGGGTCTTGTTAGCGCTATATAAAACTTCAAATAAATAAATAGCAACGTTTGTGCTACAGAAATTTCAGTACATACTTACATGTTGCACATGTGACAGAGAAATAATATGAATTCTTCCTGGCTTTCTCACTCCACAACAACAACTTGCTGTGCATACACAAGATTATATTTAGAAAATATTTAACAATCCTGCTGCCAAGACGAATGTAATCCAGTGGAATCCTATCTGGAGAGGATACAAGGCTGATTCTATTTCTGAAATGTAAACTTTACCCTTTCTCTGGGATATATTTGGCTTTGTACATCTCCAAGCTTGAGCCGCACTCGGAAAGCTAGTGATGGTAGCACAGAGTGTTGTGTACCATAACACAACAGTATGTCCATTGTTTGGTGCCAGAAGAATTATGCAAACGTGTATGCAGGTTTGTCCCAGGCGTGACGTGCGGCGAACCGGCAGAGCGAGGACGGGTCCAATCTCTGAGGCTTTGGGATAGGCCCCTTGAGCAGCTGGCGACTTCTGCCCTATAAGGGCATTGATCGTGGGTGGCAGGCATCCGAGTCATTCGGGTGACACGTACAGTGAGTGCATAGAGTTCCTTTAATACACAATTACATAGCACAAATTCAGTCAGGACATCTGAGCTCATTACAGCACGATAGTACAGTTACAGCTCAAATATGAAGTGCGCAATTACACAAATGACATCACGCGAGAGGTCTCGTGTTGGGCAGGGAGGGCCGGCAGACCAAGAGAGGACTGGAAAGAGAGCTATCATGTCCTCCCAGAGGGACAACACACACTCTGTAACCAGCGTGATCTACACTCGGAGAGTTCTTGAGGAATTCCTCACAGAGGGGATAGATAGATCCATTGAAGGACTGAGTACTTATTCGCGTGTTATTTGCTCCAAGGCTTTCAGGGTGGACCTGGCGGGTGGCTTGACTGCAGATTGCGGAATCCCAGGACTAGACGATCTTCAGACCAGGGCCGCTGTGCGCACTGGTCCCATGGGCGGCTTCATACGTCGATTTTAGGAAGAGCCTCGCAAATGGAGGAAACTGATGGTGAGTGAAATATGAGCAAACCTGTGGGTCGGGCACCGTGCCTTCGGGTCTGGGAGCACTACACAGGGCTGTTCGACCCCCTACGTGCAGTGGTGCTTTGTACAACCGGTGCTGGTCTATTAGCATTTCCGCTCCGGAGCATCTGCAAGTGCTAAAAGCCGCACGGAGGGCATCCGCATCCATCAGCATGGACCGAGGAGCAGGAACAGACAACGGAATCCCAACCAGAAGAAGATGCGCAAAGACGTTTTCTCATTTTGTGCATACAGATGTGCTTAATCATTTCATACTGGAACACATAGGCATACTTCTCTCTGCAAGCCTGCATTGTGGATGGGAATGATAGCTTTTTTCCAGCAAAGCATGTCTTCTGTAGAATGTTTTTTGGCGTCAACAAGGATGTGTATGAAACAAGTTACCCAAAGATTCCCTGCAGGCCTATGCTTCTTTTTGTGACTCGCTCACTGGTTGGCTAATGCTGTCGACACGTTTTGAACCCAGCTTCAATTCGGGGTCCTCCTCAGGACGCAGAACAGAATGACATTTCACCTCAGTTGCTTGTTTTCATCCTATTCATCCATTTCTTCTTTTTTGCAAATCTGGCAAGTTGTTTAATAAAATGCAGCAGTTCGCAGCAAGAACAGTTGTCTTCAAACTTTCTTCTGTGGTCGAAGTCAAAGGGACTGAGAGAGCGACCGATGAGCGATCGACCAGCATTGAAGAAAAACAAGAGCCTGGATAGGAACAAGACGTGGAGACCGCAGAAGAAAGTATGAAGACAACGGTTCTAGCTGTGAACTTCCGCAGTGAGCGGGTCACAAAAGGAAGCATAGGCGTGCAGGGAATCTTTGGGTGGTACAGTTCACTGATCGAGGCCTTAGATCGCAGAATAAGTTCACACTCCCCGTTATAAGCCAATTAATTAGGGGGTTGACAAGTATCTCACACAGTACCCATTTGGTTGTCAAAGTTCAGAACTAGGACATTGATTGGTAGATGTTTTCTGTATTGTTTGATGTTATGTCATATGTAATAATTCATTGCCGTGGTAATGTAATGATGTTTATTTGATGTGGGTTACACAATGAATGTAAATTGATTCAATTCATGAGAGTATTGTTCCTCTGTTGATGACATTTCTATAAAATAACAAGTCATTTCATAAATATTGATGAAAATAACTGTTCATCCCATTAATTGAGTTGTGGGAGAATGAACAGAAATCATTGTTCAGTTGGAGTCAAGTCAGTATTGCAATTGTTTGTCTATAATTTTCAGTGGCCTTGCCTTCCTGATGTTAAACCCCTTGTTATTGTAGAATTTGTGGAGTTCATGGCAGAGCAAAGGTGTGAAGGCCCTAAGGCAAGCAAGGTAAATGGGCCCCCAGGCACCCTCTGTGGTTAGCAAAAATGGACCTCTCACTTCCCTTGGACTCAGTGCCACTGCACCTGCTGCACAAATGATAGCCACGCCCTTGTCTGGAGTCCCATGTTTGGCCTCAAATTGAAGAAAGCCACAATCGTAAAGACCGGGACAGATTACACGGAAGGAGTATGGGTGGAGGGCTAACTATAGTATCCAGGTGTAGGAGGGAAAAGAAAAAATGAATGAACGAGAGGGCTTGCTGCAGTTCCGTGAATGTTTCAGTAGCCCAGCTGTCTAGTGGAGCCTTTCTAGAGGTAGCCATGAGGTGCCCTAAGGGATTATCCTGGAAGACAGTGCCCTTAAGGTACTGGATGTCTCCATGTCACCAGGGACACCATGTGTTAGCCATGGGCTTTGCCTTCCACCTCGCTCCCACAGTGGAGGTTCTCACTGGATGACAGAGTAGGAGCTGGGCACCCCAATGTGGTCCTCTCCTCCTACTGTATCTGCGGTTCACGGACCACAGCCGAAGGAGGAGCACAGGTGAATCCAGCTAGGGCTTTACCAGATGCCTCAAGGGATGCATGTCATCCCCTGGCCTGAACTGTATTCTCCTTCGTTCTCTAGCGGCCACTATCACTGAATGATAGCAGTAGGAACAGAAAGTACACCGTTGATAGTACACAGTCCCTGTTGTGGTCATAGAAGCAGCTAACGGAGGGAAGGGGAATTTGAGAGCTTAAGAATCTCCTCTGACTAGAGTTCTTGGGATTCAGGCAGTCCCCAGCTAGCATCTGCTTTCCAAGCATTCTGATGGGCTGAAACGACTCCAAAGTTCTCCACTAGGTCTTAACGTTAGCTAACGATTTTATTGTGTATGGTTTTTATTTTTGTTTATTTTAGAGAGGGGGATGTGTTGTGGCTCGCGATGGCTTGCTCGTGCCTATGCATCCCCGTGCCAGCCGTGTTTAGGTTTGTATGAGGTTCTAAGTTCTAGGTTGGTTGGTGGATGTAGCGCCAGCAGTTGGGCGAGCCGGCTGAGCTGAGAGGACCTGCGGTCCTGTGCTGCACTCGAGTAATAAAGTACTACTTACCTCAGGGACATCTTAAGGATTTGGGGGGCCCTGGGCCAAACATATTTTGGGGGCCCCTGTTCAGAACAGCTTTGAATTTATGATCCAATTTGAGCCCCTGTTTCCCACGCAGTTTCCGCTTCCTCATCTGCGTTAGCGATCCAGTTTGCATCATAGGCCTACACCTCCTTAGCTGCTCCGATTCGCATCCCGCTTTTCCTCCAGTCCTGGTCCGCTGCGGCTGATACGCCGATTGTGCGGAGGGCTGGGGCTACTATTGGGCTCCTCACTTCCGCACACGCAGTTTCCGCTTCCTTAGCTGTGTTAGCGATCCAGTTTGCATCATAGGCATTAGCCTATATATTCCCGATGCAAACGGACGCGCGCAGCTGACAGCGGTAGGATTTAGTGTTTCCTGCCCTGCTACTAGGTTTTTAATACTTTTTAAATTGTATATGTGTGGCTGAATTACTCTGTGCTTTTTAACAATTTCTCCTACCTACGCGCACTTGCACTTTACTTGATTCTGCTTGCCTACACCTCCTTAGCTGCTTTGATTCGCATCTCGCTTTTCCTCCAGTCCTGGTCTGCGGCGGCTGATACGCCGATTGTGCGGAGGGCTGGGGCTACTATCGGGCTCCTCACTTCCGCCTACGCAGTTTCCGCTTCCTCAGCTGCATTAGCGATCCAGTTTGCATCATAGGCATTAGCCTATATATTCCCGATGCAAACGGACGCGCGCAGCGGATGTGCGCAGCTCCCCTCCGGTGAGTTTCTTCCACTATATTACAATAGGGAAAACTGCTTAGCCTTAGGCGGCTACCATTATGTCAGTGTACAGCGGCTGATCTGAGCTTGGAGGTAGACTTTCGATGCAATAAGTGCAACTGGTCTCTCCTCCAGCCCAGGAAACTCGCACCCAAGATCCTCCCACGCAACAACAAGTGTAAAAAAATAAGAAAAAGAGGACTTAAAGGCCACCCTTTTAAATTGTCGCTCTATGCAAAAGCATGAACCACACATTTATGGCCTACTTTTAGACGAACAGCCTGATCTTTTATTTCTCACTGAGACCTGGCTGTCTGAAGCCTCCAACCCTACTATCACCTCGGCCATCCCTATGGGTTATAAAATCCTTAGGAGGGACCGACCAAGTGGGAAGGGGGCGGTGCCGCCATAATTTACAATCAAAAGCTAGACTGCTTTCCCATCCCGATGTAAAACATCGAGGGCACAGAGTCCTTAGGCTTCCGCTGTACCTTATCCCCCATCATAGCATAGCTGGTTTTCTGATTTACAGACCTCCCAGTGCAATTGGAAATTGTATTACTGCGTAATACAGCCACCACCTCCCTGGACTTAAAATACAACAACTGCCTTATTCGGGGAGGTTTCACTATACATATGGACAATGGAAAAGACCCTCAAACTATTTCCTTGTTGGAGACGCTGCAGGCCTGCAACATGTTTACATCTATTTCTTCGGCCATCCTTGAGAAGGGCCATACCCTAGACCAAATCTTTCACAACTTTGACATATCAGTAAGCCTACCTCTTCCCATTACCTGGTCAGACCACCTCCTATTAAAATTCGACATTCCCAACTCTGCCACAGCCCCTCGGGCTAACGCAGGGCAGAGGGTCTCTAATTACAGGACGTTCCTTAAAATATCCATCCTGATGTTAGCACCGGAGCTGCCTGGCTGTCCCGACTCAGACGCCCTCTCAATAGATTCATGGCTCCGAACCAACATTGATGCAGCGGTACCGGTTGTTTCCCGCTCCTCAAAGAGGTCGGCCCCACCAGCTCCATGGTCTAACGATTCCCTCAGATCTAGCTAAAGAAATTGTAGAAAAATGGAACGGAAATGGCGTAAATCCTATCTACCTGAGGACAGGAAGGTGTATAAAGACACCTTAAAAGCTCATTACATTCTCGTGAAGGCAGCCAAGAAAAACGTCTTTCAAACCAAGATAGAAAATGCCCAAAATAAGAGTAAGGAAATCTTTAGCATAGTTAAATCCTTTACCGCCTCGAAAGCCGGCACAAAGGAAGGGCCATACACGGAAGAATGGTCTAAGCAAATAGCTCAATTCTTCCACAAAAAGATCTCTGTGATCCAACAAGCCTTCACTAACATCTCAGAGGAAGAACTGACCTTCTACCTTAGTTCTAATAGCAAATTTCACCTCTTGGATCCTCCATCTTTACTAGCTTTCCCTGAGTTTCAGCTTGAAGAGTCACTGACCCTTCTCCAAAGCATTAAGTCTGGCTCTCCTACCGACCCATGTCCAGCGAATATCCTGAACCTATTAGCTCCCACCATAAACCCCACGGTAAACCAGCTCTTTAATGCTTCCCTCTTCTCAGGCAACATGTCAAAATTATGGAAGAATGCTAAGATTCTTCCACTGATAAAAAAGGCTAACGCCAAACTGACGGACCCTGCCAACTACAGGCCAATCTCCCTTCTTCCGGCCCTCTCCAAAGTATTAGAGAAGCATGTAAACAAGGCCCTCCAAAAACACATTGAAGATGGGAAGCTCCTTCATGAGTTCCAATCCGGTTTTAGGGCTAACTACAGTACGGAGTCCGCTCTGCTGGAAGTGACTGAATTTCTCAAGGGTAAGCTGGACCAGGGAGGCAAGGCTGTTCTGATACTGCTCGATCTGTCGGCGGCCTTCGATATGGTCCCACATGAGAGGCTCCTGGAGAGACTTGCTAACATCGGCCTGGGTGGGACCACCTTAACATGGATGTCATCCTTCTTGACAAATAGATCTCAGGACATCTGGCTCCCCCTTTCTCATCCCCATGAATGTAGGTGTCCATAAGGGCTCCATTCTCAGTCCTACCCTTTTTAATATATATTTATCCCCCTTGCATTTCTGGTAGAGGAAGAGGGAACCAAAATTGTTTCCTATGCTGATGACACTGAGCTGAATTTTACGTGAGAAAAGGAACCGACTTTGACGGGGCAATGATTAGGTCTTGCCTCACAAAGGTTTTTAACTGGCTTAAGATCAATCAGCTGAAGTGCAATCCTGACAAAACTGAAGCTGTTTTCTTTGTTAATCCAGAAACGCCTGACTGGAGCTCTTGGTGGCCAGAGGATCTGACGCCCGCCCGCGGAAAAGGAGAAAGTCAAAAACTTAGGAATTGTCATAGACAAGACACTCTCCATGCGCTTTCAAATCCAAAATCCAACTGGAGCTTGCTTTGGCATACTCTAGATGCTAAAAAATTCCTGCCACTGTTACCGCTTGAGAGCAGAAAGATCGTGGTGCAGGCTCTGGTGACATCAAAGCTTGACTATGTCTTCCCAAATCCCTTATCCAGCGCCTACATGTGGTACATAACGCGGCGGCCAGAGCCATCCTGAGACCTAAACCCAGATCTAGTATGACCCCTATTCTTAAGTCTCTACACTGGCTCCGCATAAAAGAACAGATCGACTTCAAAGAGATGACCATCTTCTTTAAAGCTTTCCATGGCTTAGGAGCTGGCTACCTAAATAAGCGCGTTAATCGCTACACAACATATAAACCCCTAAGATCTTCCAATGCCAACCTGGCCATCGTGCCTAAAATATGCCGTACCCGCACTGGAGGCAGATCCCTCGGCTTTCTAGGCGCAAAATTGTGGAATAGCCTCCCCCGAGTCTCTGAGACTAACCACAGACCTACTCTCTTTCAGGAAGAACTTAAAAACCTGGCTTTTTAATAACTGATGGGTTTTTTACGCACATTTTCCTCCCGCTGTCACGCGCCAGGACACTCTAGTCTGAGTAGCCGCGGGCTTTATTAAATACACTATTTCATTTCATTAGGTCCCTGGCAGTGCAAAGGAACACTCGTCCAAATTCTAAGGGCCTTGTTTAGGAGGCCTTGCTTCACTTTTATGCCGCCGGTGAGTCACTTTTTGCGACGCACCGGCAGCGTAAAAAATGTGCCATGTTGCGCCCTATTTACAAAGTGACGCATCTAGGCAGATGCGTCACTTTGTAAACCCCTGCACCACATTATACCTGCGCCAGGCATAATGTATGCAGGGTGGGTGTTGCCCCGCAAAAAGCCTCGTAGAAGTGGCGCATTGAAATCTATGAGAACTCAGTGCGCCACTTCTAGGACGCCATTGCGTCAATATCTTACACCTGCCTTATAGCAGGCGTAAGACTGATGCAGGCCCTTTCACATGGGGCTTGCCCCATGTGAAAGGACACATTGCTGGAGTTGCGTCTATTTTCAGACACACCCCAGCAATGCATCACTTTGCGCCTACAGATACGTCAGAAATACTGACGTATCTGTAACTCCTTACGACATGATGCGTCATACAGTAAATATGACACATCCATCATGTCGCAAGGAGGGCGCACTAAGAAGTGACGCATCCCTGTTTTCACACAGCGATGCATCACTTCTCATAAATAAGGCCCTAAATGAGTTTACATCAAATATTCAGGGATAGTTATGTGTGTTTTCAATATTGTAACACAGCAGCAGCTCACCAATATTATTGCAAATAATCTCTGTGAAGCCCTCCCATTTCTTATATGTTAGGCCTTGTTTTGATCTAAAAGAAACTTTTTTATGTAAATTGCATGAAACATAAACACAACATTTCTCTGCAAAATGGCTGTACTAGACTCTCACATATCAGGTACATAAACAATAAGTTAAAGGAAAACAGTATTTAAAACAAACTGTTTAAGAAATATTCAAGGTCATTATTGCAAAACTCTGGAGAACGGAGCTGACTCTGTCAGGGGGCCCCCTGAAAGGCTGGGGCCCTGGGCCAGAGCCCACTTTGCCCATGCATTAAAACGTCTCTGACTTACCTTACCTCCACGAGTGTGCTTCATCTCTTCACACTTGCGTCAGAGAGTCACTCGCAACAAGACCGAATTCTAAATTTGGTTATTCTCTGCTATGACGTAGCAACAGTGGCTAATAGGTTTTAACCATGGTCGGCTAACAATTGTATTGTTATGTATGGCTTTCACTGAGAGACACTAGCATGAACACCAGATTCTACATCTGGTTACTTACTGCTTTGACGTAGAAACAGTCGGCAAAAAAAGTTGCTACCCAATTCAAAGAATTCCAGGCTGCCCTGGCATGGGTTCAAGGCCGGACTGGGAACTGAAACCGGCCCTGGCAATCATCTCAACTGGTCCGGGGTGGGGGGTGCTTACGAGTGGGGAGCACCACTTCCACTGCCGCTTTTGTTACAGGCGGCCGATATGGCAGCACTGCTGCAAAACTGGCCCCCTGTAACAAAACCGGCCTCCAGGGGTCCAAAACTGGACCCCTGACTTCCGGCCCACCGGGAAAACGCCCGGTGCCCGCTACGGCCAGTCAGGCCCTGCATGGGTCTCACAGAGACTGTCAGTGCCACACATCAGGAGGGAAACGGAGATTAGGGAAAGGCACTGAGGGTGGCAGAGAAGGGTGGCAGAAGACAAGTTTCGTTTGTAACAGGGAGGGGCGGAATGTTGTATATGGCTGCTCCATTACTCCCAAGTCCCCGAACAGGCCTTGAAAGTAGGTGCAGCTGATTTGGGTGGGCTATACATAAAATTGTATGTGGTTAATCATGAATAACGGAGATGTTTTTCATATCTGGTTCTGATTGAGATCATAGACAACTCCAGCTTTGCTAGCGTTGTCTATTTGATGTCACTCAGAACACCTAGGTGAAAAACATCTGATATTCACTTTTACCGATCTATAATTATGTATATTAAGTACAAACAGACCCTATTACGAACACCAGATTCTAAATTTAGTTATTCACTGTAGTGACTAGCAACTGTTAGAAACAAAAGTTTTTTACCACTGTTGCTACGTCATAAAGGAATAACATGCTTCTGCTACTGGCCTCTCTGAGAGCCTGTCGGCACAGCACTAGCTCTCTGCCCTTAAGAAGGGCACAGCTTCGGGAGGGTACAGGGGCAGGATGTAACGGAGTGGTTAGGTGGGTGGCTGGAGGCCAGAAACATGGTTTTCCCCATTACTCCTTTACCACTACATATAAACTGAAAGAAGGGGCAGATGATTTTGGGCGCCATGCATAACATAAGATTATACATAGGTAAAAGGTGAATAACGGATGTTTTTCACCTCGAGGTTCTGAGTGCCATAATAGACAACTTGAGCTTCGCTCTCATTATCTATTTAATGTCCTACATAACTCATCGGTGAAAATCAACCCGTTATTCACTGTTATCCATCTATAATTCTATAGGTTAGTTAATGTGGCAGCCTCAGGTTTCACTAATGCAGCATCAAAGGGTGTGCTATATATAGGACTCCCAGGTTTATATTGCTTATGTTTCCTGCCATTTCTGTCTGTATTTACCCATGTTCATTTTTAGCTCATAATTTGAGTATGTGTCCATATTTATTTTATGATAAGTTAATAAGGCATAACTAGTATATTTCAACATTTATTTAACTTAATTAGGGAACGCTTGCTCTTGGATGCTTGTCGTGTTGAATGCTATAAGAATCTTATAATAAACAAAGTCATAAACTTTTGTCTTGAGGTACAAACGCATGCACATGCTGGAAGCTTTATTAGGAAATGTAGTCACTTTTAAAACAAGCATTTGCAATGCAATCGGTCTCGCCTTTGGGACCTTATATGTATTTAGCTATGCAGTACATAAGCCTGGGTGCTGAAACATCTACTGTTCTTTAACATGGAGGGAAAGTAAGCACCAAACTGCGTGACATGCCAGGTATGGGAACACATGGAGAGAAAGCCCTTTCAGCGGGAAATCGTATAGTCCAATTCTCTGTTTTTAATATAAAATCAGGGCGTTCGGTGGTCATATCACTGAAAATACAAGATTTGAAAAAAATATTATTGTCTACGGGTGCTCGTGGACAACAATTTCTATGGACTGGAATCTAGAGAAAGCTAAAGTGATTCTGGTATTTTACTGACCTCTGCTGGTCGTTTTCTATCAAGAAAGTTAAATAGAGGCAGTGGCCAGAAAAATAAAAAATAGAAAGTCCCTAAGCAGAAAGCAATTCTGGTATTTTACTGACCTCTAGTGGTCGTTTTCTATCAAGACAGTTAAATAGAGGCAGTTGAACAGAAAAAAAAGTCCCTAAGCAGAAGCAGACAAGTCCTAGGGCTGATCTCCAGAGCCCACAAAGTACATACACATTTAAGTATATACTAAAGTATATACAAGAGGTCTCGAATGCTCGACCTAAAAACTCTGCATAATATCAGTCTTCATGTCTGTTTTCCTGACGGTCATGAATTACTGAACTGAACTTCTCTTAAAAGAGCGATGTTCCATGTTTTTGTGTTTAAAAATAAACACAGCTAGTTGGTTAAAAAAATGTAAAAAAATCAACATGTACCAATTTCCAATGTAGGATGGTTATGCAGCAAAATCTGGATATGCCACCTACCCTCACGTTTAAATAGCTAGACAAAAACTAAGTGGACTCAAGGTGGCCTACTAAGGACCACCACATGACACCAAACATTAATTGATCAGAAACAAAAAGGAGCAAAGATCTTTCAGGTTCCTTGCCTAGGTCGTGCTCTCAAACATGTTAAAAAAAACCATGGGCTATGAATCCCATTTCTGGTATTAAGATCTGAAAGTTAAATGTTGTCAGATATGCAGCAATAACAATTTATGGAAAACTCCGGATCAGTAAATTTGCTAGTCAAATGTACATTCAAAGAAGCAATGCAAACTTCATGCAGCATTTTGTCTTAGAAGTGTGTGCCAGAGAATGGCGTCGTCAACATCACTGCCGCTCGGTGTGCGCTTGTATGTATGACGTTGGTCCCTTTTCTCTGTACATTGCTGATCTCTTTGCTTAGTTCTATAATATAGTACTGCCTCTACTGGGCCACCGCTTCCTCCCATACTACGCTATTCTTGGCTAAACTTACTGCCAGCTTTGGATAAGAACAGCTGTTGCCATTATTAGGTTTGTTGTGTATGGCACTTGCACCATTCATGGAAAATACAATGCATTCTATATTTGCTTTAAGGGGCTTTGGGTAAACCGCCTTCAACCATCGACTTCTTTTACCCACAAACCTTTAGCCGTTGGCTTGAGACATTGTCAATCGCATCTTGGATCAGCTCACAAAAGTATCTTAGCCTCACCATTTTTGTGCGTCTCTTTCGGCCTGCACTGGAATGCATGAGGGCTAAGTTTACATCTGAACTCAGTCAGCGAGCAGCCTGGTAGCACTGAGGAACGAGCGCTTGTAAAAGCATCAGAAAAAAGAAAGAAACCCTTTTTTGCTTTAGCGTTCGTTTTTCAGATGCCTGTGTCTGTGCTTGCTCTGCAGAGCTGCTGGGTAAGTAAGCATTGGCATAGCCAATAGGATTGATGCCTGTGCGGTGGGTGGACAACCAGTCCACATGCCATACAACCACCATACATTATGGCTTGCAAATGATTGTTAATATTGGTCGGCGCTATGTGGTGAGAAAAGGATATGGGACTTCACTCTCCTATAACACACATCGGATTGTCACAAATTTATACTTTGTCGGGTTATATCCATTTAATAACAAATAATTAGGGGCGTGGCCAAGATAGCGGTCGGATGAGACGTGCTTTTGTGTCTCTCCGACTCCGCAAATATTAGCATCGATCCAGCTTCCTCCCCACGGAATTTTGCTGGGGGAGGCACTTGCTGACCCGGTCCTGACCCCAGTGCGACCCAGGCGAGACCCGCCGAGACCCGAGGATGCGGCGCTCCAAGCCCTTAAGAGTTGCGGACGGAGGAGGGCCGGCCTGGTCTGATGATGTAAGGGCGCTGGCGGACGTACCTACGTGGTGGGTCTTCATCAAATTGGAGGCATGCTTCGGCCTCCTGACAGGGCCCGCACGGGTGAACGGAAGACCCGGGAGCCCCTGCAGCGCCTACCGCCTGAAGGGGATAGCGCCGGACCACCTACCCGCCGCCATAGCAGAGGGGGCGGGCCTACAGCTCTGGGCCGGACCCGAGACAGGCGCCACAGCCCCTCTTCGAACACGGCTGTACAGCGGGCTGAAGCGTTGGGCCTACGCCGTGGAGGCCTCCCTGCCCACGTCGACTCTGGAGAGGACCAAACTGATCCCAGGAGCCCTGGAGGCGCCTGAGTGGAACAGAGGCCACCAGCCCTTGTGCGGTAGGTGCTGGGCGTGCGTGGGGCTGGCGCTGGCTGGAGACGGGCCCAGTTGCGACACAGCAGGCTCCAACGCTTAGAAAGAGCGCGACGTGGAGCAGACCGGAGGGGCCTGCTTCAGGCCTAGGCAAATCCCGATCATCGCGCCCGGGAAAGGCCTCTATCCCTGGTGGTGTGCTGAATGGCGGCGCAGGATCGATCCGGATTGAGGCAACCTACCATCCCGAAGCTATCCTCTCCTGTGTGAGCTGCGGGGGGGATCCATAGTTTACAAATCATTTCATCTCAAGACGGCAGGTAACCAGAGCCTAGGTGCACTGCCCGCGGTGGACGATCCCTGCCTCTACCACAAGTGCATCACATTGAAGCCGGTAAGCTGTCTGGCCCGGGACATACCGACATCCCCCAGAGTGGAGGCGAGCTAAGGGAGGAATAACCGGCCCGGCTGAGGCACGCAAGGGGAGACTGGTGCCCTGTTGCCTGACCCGTGGAAGGGGGCCTATACCACGCAAGTCCCTGCTGCATGAGGACCGGGCCCGTCATATTCCCGGAGAAATAAATAGAATTAGATAGCCTGAGGAGGTGCTAGAACACCTCCAAACGCGCAGCTCCAGCCCCCTAGAGGCGACATGCGGCCCTACACCCTCACGAATATCTGGTGTTGGCAGAGGGATTGAACCTTTAAGGGACAACACGTGGATCTAGACCAGGCCCAACACCCTCACGAATATCTGCTGTTGGCAGAGGGATTGAACCTTTAAGGGACAACACGTGGATCTAGACCAGGACAGCTAGGAACCTGGTCGACACACGTCCAACTTCAGGGGGTCTCCCCTGACATAACGGCGCCCGCCGGTTCGGAACTAGGTTAGCGGGACTCTCCGTGGACACGTACAGCGCGCAGCGGGCACAAAGGCGTTGGCCCGGGCCAAGAAAGATCGCTCAGTAAAAGAAATGCTGATGAAGCAGCCCATATCCGGGACCATGGCAGGGACTTCTCGAGATGGAGAAGGGCATCAAGAAGGAGCACAGGACGCGGATGCTCCCGCCACAAAAGCATTCATGACCACATTGTTTTCGTCTCTACGTGAAGATCTGCAAGAACTGAAAGGGCAGTTGTCGGCCGACTTGAAGGAGCTGAGACGCAACCTAGAAGAGGTGAGAGACCGAGTAGCGAACCTAGAAGAGCGCAACTCCGGCAGATACGAAGAGCTCGAAATGATACAGCAAGAAATCATCAGATTATAGGACCAACACATAGAGCTTCAGGCCCACGCGGAAGACCTAAAAAACTGATCCAGGCGCAACAACATCCGCATTAGGGGTGTACCAACGAACGCGGAAGGCGAAGACATCCGAGCCTACACCTTGGCTCTTTTCCATCAGCTCCTGGGCGACGATAATCACCCCGACCTCAAGATCAACCGTGTGCACCGCGTGGGGCAACCACGGAGCTGCAGGGTCCTCCTGGCAGACATTTTGGTGTGTGTCCATGATTTTTAAGTTGGAGACAATCCTGCGCCGCGCAAGAGAGGTGCACCCGGTGTAGTTCCAAGGGCATACACCAACCCTCTTTCAGGACCTTTCTGTGACTACACTCTACAAAAGGAGGGAATTCCGGTCAGTCACGACCCACCTCAGAGAGAAAGGGATCGCTTATTCATGGGGGCACCCCTTCCGGATCATCTTCCGGTACGAAGGCCAGACGAGGCAACTCCGCTCGCTGAAAGAGGCTCATGACCTCCTGGGGCTGTCGGAACCCAAAGCTCAAGACGACAGGAGGAATTTCCCGGAGAGCTGTAGAGTCAAGCTCCCCCGATGGCAAAAAGCGGGGAAGCCCTCCGTCAACCACAAGCCGGACTGCGAGACAATTGCGAAAGAAAGGGAGGCGGTCATCCACTCTCTCGCTGGATCATCGGGTCAGGCGGACTCAACCTGATCGGAGCAATGTTATGGCGTGGGGATCTCATCCAGGGCGGAGTCGGAGGGGCGGCTTGGCCTCCTCTTCACCCACACAGAGAACATGGACGAAGACACCAAGGCGGATGACCCCCTACTGACATCCAGACGGTCAAGAGCCGACGTCCCCAAAGGACTCTCCGACTTTGATGAACTGTTGTCAGTATTTGCTTGTTATTTCTTTTTGAGGAGTTTAGTTGTGAGTTTTTGGGGTGGGGCTTTCCTGCACCGAAAGTTAGATGGCATGTCCTAATGCCCCTGAACCAGTCCCTGACAGTAGCCGGAGATGGCGATGAGATAACACCACATCATACCTGCCTCCCTCCTGCGACCACACATGGCCTAGGCATCACTACGGCACTCACCTTTAAATATATACAATATAAGTAAAGACCTGAAGATCGTCAGCCTCAACGTCCGAAGCCTTAACCACCCAGTGAAACGCGCAGCAATACTTTTCCTTTTTGAGAATTAGGGGGGAGGGGGGTTTATGCCTTCTTCAAGAAACACACTTGTTATCGAGGGATACAGCAAGCATGGGGTCCCAGCACTTCCCCCGCTAATATTGGTCCTCAAGCCCTTCTAAGAAGAACAGAGTCGCTATCCTCCTGGGAGCGAAATTCATGGGCAAAGTAGTCACAACGTGTTTAGATGTGAAAGGGCGCGTGTTAGTGATTAGAATACAATGGGGATCCACTTATTTCACATTAGCTAATATTTACACTCCGAACACTCAACAAGAACCCTTTATCTTAAAGGCCCTCTCAGACATCCTAGCATCTCCTGATCCCGCAATCCTGGTGTAAGGGGACTTCAACCTAGTAATGGACACGGAACTAGACAGGTCTTGCGCACGCTCTGCGCAGTCTCGGGCATTCTTGGCCAAAAGCAAGCGCTGGCTGGCGGACAATGGCCTATGCGACACGTGGAGGCAGCAATATCCAGAATCCCGAGACTACACCTATTACTCAGCGGCCCACAAAACGTATGCACACCTGGACCACTTTTTAGCCTCCACCGCATTATTCTCTAGACTGTAAGACACAAACATAGAGCCGAGATCCATATCGGATCACGCAATGATCACGGCCACGATCCAGGCCGATTCTGGTCACTCAACGCCCTCCGGATGGAAACTGAGAGAGAGCCTCCTGTAATCCCCAAAGGTTCTATCAGAGATGCGCGCGAAGCTCGTAGAATACCTTCGAATAAATGATGCAGGAGAGACTTCCCTGGCCGCAGTGTGGGAGGCACTGAAAGCGGTGATGAGAGGGGAATTTATTGCTGTATCGACAGCTGAGAACCGCGAGTGCCGGGAAAAATGGCAGAGTTTAGAGCAGGAGGTGGCGGAGAAGGAATCCATCCACAAACGGACCGGGGCGCAGAGAATTTGGAGGCAACTGGAAAAGAAGAGGCTCCTGCTGAAGCGCCTGGATCTGAATAGGGCAGAATATGCCCCACTCAGACTAAGGCATACATTTTATTTGAGCTGTGACCGGTGTGGAAGATTACTTGCAAAAAGGATTAGGGCCAAGGCGATGGCGAATGCCATCACTTTCATAAAGCGGCCTAACTGGGAAGAAGTATACTCAGACGCGCAGACAGTTGAGCCGTATACATTTTTTTATCAAACCCTGTACTCGGACATAGATTTTGCAACTCAAAAGATTCATACTTACCTCAAAGACTGCCCAGTTACCCGTCTTCCAGAAACGATTGCAGCCCAACTCGACCAACCGCTACAAATAGAAAAAGTGGTTTCAGCAATAGCTCGACTCAAGGTACAGAAGGCCCCGGGCCCGGACGGGTTCCCGGCGCACTTCTGCAAGGCCTTCTGCCAGGAGCTGGCACCACTCCTGGCGCGATTGTTCAACTCGTTCCTTGAAACGGGCACGCTTACAGACTCCATGTTGGAAGCCTTAATATCAGTAATTCTCAAACCCTCTAAAGACCCCAGTGAGTGTGGGTCCTACCGGCCTATCTCTTTACTAAATATCGACGTGAAGCTGTTTGCCGGGATCTTAGCATCTCGGCTAAACCTGCTGATGGCTGGACTTGTGGACCCAGACCAGGCGGGTTTTAATCCCACACTTCAGGGAGGTAACAACACCAAAAGACTCCTCCATCTTATGGACGGGATCCACAGATCGCGTAAAGAAGCACTCTTCCTGTCAATAGATGCTGAAAAAGCGTTCGACAGCGTCCGCTGGAAGTAAGTACCTTTTCGATACACTACATCACTCAGTTCCAATGGAGCATGAGGGGACCCTCCAGACCAAGATTCCGCTGCACTGGTCCGGAAACTCTATACCCTATCTGGGCATCCTCCTGGCCCCTGCTATTCCTAAGACCCTAGCGATTAACTACGCAGCTCTTATAGATCAGACGACTAGGGCCCTAGATGGGTGGACCCGCTAGAAATTAGCATGGCTCTGGCGCATTGCAGCAGTTAAGCTGACGGTGCTCCCTCGTATTCTGTACATGTTTCAAACACTACCGCTGACACCACCCCCGAGAGCTCTTTGTACGTTGCAGCTTGCGATAAATAAATTTGTTTGGGGGAGGGGGAAATCCCCAACTCCCATTAGCCCAGCTGACGCAGCCCAAGCAGGAGGGGGGAGCTTCCGCTGATTCATAGGTACCTGCAAGCAGCACACCTTCGCTATATAGTCAAACGGAATCGCCCGCTCTCTGAGAAATACTGGTCCTTCATGGACCAAACAGTGGCAGGTGTAAACATCTGGCGGGAAGCCTGGCTCCCACGTAAACATAGGGCATGGGGATTATACTGCTCCCCGGTGACCTCGTCCACAATGAAAGTATGGGACGCGGTGGCTGGGGAAAAGGGCCTTTCAACATTCCCCTCCCCGATGTCCCCGACAGTAGACAACCCTGACTTCCCCCCAGGTCGTGGATCAGAGGTGTTTGACAGGTGAAGAGAACTAGGTTGCAAACGGGTGGGTCCCGGTGGGATTATTTCTTTTGAGCAATTGCGACAGGAGTACGCTCTCCCACAAACTGATTCCTTCAACTACCTACAGGTACGACACTGGGTCACCTCGCCGGCATACCAGGCAGCGGCCTCAAGACCGTTAACGGCCTTCGAAAAGTGGTTAATGCACAAGAACGACAAGCAACTAATTTCTGAGCTGTATGCAATGCTCTCCACAGAGAAGAGGAGGGGTCGAACCAAAGGGCATCTGCGATGGGAGGAAGAACTGGGCAGAGTACTTCCTGATAAAGAATGGGCAGGCATACACTACAGAGCTCACCACACAGCACATAACACTGCAGGAATGGAATCAGCCTACAAAGTGATAACGTATTGGTATTATACCCCGGCCCGCATACACAATTGGGATAAAAATTGCTCGGAGCGATTCTGGAGGGGATGCAGCCTTACGGGCTCTGTGGTACACTTAGTATGGCATTGTCCAAGATTGGTTCACTTTTGGGAGCTGGTCCTGGATGATATTGACAAAGTATTCAACACCTCGCTTCCTCGCTTCCCAGCATACACTTTATTGGGACTGTCGAATCCTCTGACTTTCCCACTACGCTCTCTGAGGGGAAGACAGATTGCATTAGCACTGCTAGCGGCGCGTCAGGTAATCTTAGCCCGATGGGGCACTGCTAATATTCCAGACCACACGGCATGGCTACACAAACTTTGGTTAATTCTAGCCATGGAACGCATGTCCTTGGCGGTAGAACACAAGGTGGAAAACTACGCCAAGCTTTGGGCCCCCTTCCTCCAGATTCTCTCGAAAGACCTTTGGCAGGTCACGTGTCCCAAATACTTACAGATTTTGCGCCTCCTCCCAGGAAGTGAGGCAGAGGCCGGGTCAGTCTCGATAACGGCGCCCAAAGACCAATAGATGCTCTAGTCGAACTCCACTTTATATAAGGCTTAGAGGGACGGGTGACTGGTGCAGGAGAGGGTTGGAGGGTGGACTGGAGGATTCTCCCGGGGCTGTTCTGTTGTCCTTTTGAGTTGTTTTGTTCTGTCATTTTGATTAACATGATCCTTCTATTACTGCCAGCCCCCGGGTTGTAGGCACGAAAGCTGTGTAGAAATGCACCTCTGCTTAATCGCTGCCAGCCACTCGTTGTAGGCATTCAGCTGTGTAATTGTAGCTATGGATCGTGATGAATAAACAGATTGGTTTCATAATAACAAATAAATACATTATACCTATTTTAAACTCCCACTCTGGCAACTTGACTATGCAAGATGGGCAGAAACATAATTTCATAAGTTATGTGCACAGTGCCTTCCTACATGATAATAAAACATAACACACTCCGCCAGATGTTTGTAAAGCATTCTTCTGTTTATTATAACTTTAACAGGCAACTAATACTCAGGTCAAAGGCTAAGCCTGATCCAACTCTATATATATATATATATATATATATATATCTATATCTCCCCTTACCATCTTATGCAAGCTTATGAATCCTTGTAAAGCACTACTGAACAAGTCCCGTCAGTAACTCGCTTTGAGTTACTTTAACAAGTACAGATCATTTTAAAATCTTCTTCACAAATTCGCTTTGACTAAATAAAACCCCCACGTTACTTTACTTGAACACTTTAATGTGGATGTGCTACATTTTTAATGGAGCCCATCATCCTCCCTCATTTATATGATGTGCACCGTTTAATGGCTTCTTGAAACTATTTCCTACACTGCACGCTCATCATTCACTTTCTTTCAGTCCTACACGACAGCCCGAGAAACAGGAAATAGAAAACTCTGTTGCATCAATACCACTAAATAATGGAATCCTGATAGATCGTCTGGGGCATAAGTACCGCAGGGGGCACCCCTCAACCAGAAGTGCAGATCTATCGAGCATAGCTTGGGTCACGGCACTAATGTTTGTGGTCTCAGGAACATGAGAACTCTCTCAGGATAATCTTTAGAAGATCCGGGTATCTCTGTAACTAGTGAGGTACCTAGGGGTACCTGTATGTTGGACTCATAGCTGCAGCTCCTGTTGGACTCATAGCTGCAGCTCCTGTTGGACTCATAGCTGCAGCTATTGTTGGACTCATAGCTGCAGCTCCTGTTGGACTCATAGCTGCAGCTATTGTAGGACTCATAGCTGCAGCTCCTGTTGGACTCATAGCTGCAGCTATTGTAGGACTCATAGCTGCAGCTCCTGTTGGACTCAAAGCTGCAGCTCTTGTTGGACTCATAGCTGCAGCTCCTGTAGGACTCATAGCTGCAGCTCCTGTTGGACTTCTAGATGCAGCTCCTGTTGGACTCCTAGTGGCAGCTCCTGTTGGACTCATAGCTGCAGCTCCTGTTGAACTCATAGCTGCAGCTCCTGTTGAACTCCTAGCTGCAGCTCCTCTTGGACTCTTCCTGCAGCTCCTGTTGGACTCCTAGCTGCAGCTCCTGCTGGACTCATAGCTGCAGCTCCTGTTGGACTCATAGATGCAGCTCCTGTTGGACTCATAGATGCAGCTCCTGTTGGACTCATAGCTGCAGCTCCTGTTGGACTCATAGCTGCAGCTCCTGTTGGACTCATGGATGAAGCTCCTGTTGGACTCATAGCTGCAGCTCCTGTTGGACTCCTAGCTGCAGCTCCTGTTGGACTCCTAGCTGCAGCTCCTGTTGGACCCATAGCTGCAGCTACTGCTGGACTCCTAGCTGCAGCTCCTGTTGGACTCATAGCTGCAGCTCCTGCTGGACTCCTAGCTGCAGCTCCTGCTGGACTCCTAGCTGCAGCTCCTGCTGGACTCCTAGCTGCAGCTCCTGCTGGACTCCTAGCTGCAGCTCCTGCTGGACTCCTAGCTGCAGCTCCTGCTGGACTCATAGCTGCAGCTCCTGCTGGACTCATAGCTGCAGCTCCTGTTGGACTTATAGCTGCAGCTCCTGTTGGACTCATGGATGAAGCTCCTGTTGGACGCATAGCTGCAGCTCCTGTTGGACTCATAGCTGCAGCTCCTGCTGGACTCATAGCTGCAGCGCCTGTTGGACTCATGGATGAAGTTCCTGCTGGACGCATAGCTGCAGCTCCTGTTGGACTCGTAGCTGCAGCTACTGTTGGACTCATGGATGAAGCTCCTGTTGGACGCATAGCTGCAGCTCCTGTTGGACGCATAGCTGCAGCTCCTGTTGGACTCATGGATGAAGCTCCTGTTGGACGCGTAGCTGCAGCTCCTGTTGGACTCATAGCTGCAGCTCCTGTTGGACTCATAGCTGCAGCTCCTGTTGGACTCATAGCTGCAGCTCCTGTTGGACTCATAGCTGCAGCTCCTGTTGGACTAATAGATGAAGCTCCTGTTGGACGCGTACCTGCAGCTCCTGTTGGACTCATGGATGAAGCTCCTGTTGGACTCATGGATGAAGCTCCTGTTGGACTCATAGCTGCAGCTCCTGTTGGACTCATGGATGAAGCTCCTGTTGGACGCATAGCTGTTGGACGCATAGCTGCAGCTCCTGTTGGACTCATAGCTGCAGCTCCTGGCTTCCACCCATTTTCTCTTCAGCTCCAATTCTTAACTCTCACTCACATTTCCCTTCACATCAGCACCAGTTCTAACGTTTCAGTGATAACTTTGCAGCAGACTTGATCTCCGGCTGGCACTGGAATATCCTGCACAGCAGCACACATACAAACACTTGTCATGCAGCTCAATGAACAACAAAATACCCGGGGAAATACAACTCCCAATCAGTAAACAAACAAATGTTGCTTGGAGTCCTGTTTACTGTGAATGACACTGAAAACATAGCGCCCAAAGATCATTTCTAAAAAGTTATTCCAATGCAAGCGTTTGAAATGCCGTCCTCATAGGCGCTATGTATAGTAAAGATAATCTGACATATTTAGACATGTTTAAAAGAAGGTCCTGTGACTGTGGTGGGGCCTGTGCAGCTGCGGCCCTGCCCAGTCCCAAGGACAAAGTCCACCAGAGAGACCTCAATGAATCCTCTCCATGAATGGATTATAAAGGTAATTATACTCCCTGCCAGATTCTTTGCAGACACTTACAGAGGTCTCCCAGACCAGGGATCACCTATAGAACAAACCATGTACAATGATATCTGAGAGGGACTCTACGTGACACTGAGGGAGTCCCACGGGTGATACCTCCCTAGGGATGATCATCGCCTGCAGGACCGCCAGAGGAAGGAGACCGGGTGATACCCCCTAGGGATGATCATCGCCTGCAGGACCGTCAGAGGAAGGAGACCGGGTGATACCCCCTAGGGATGATCATCGCCTGCAGGCCCGTCAGAGGAAGGAGACCTTGTGATACTCTCCAGGGATGATCATCGCCTGCAGGGCCGTCAGAGGAAGGAGACCGGGTGATACCCCCTAGGGATGATCATCGCCTGCAGGACCGCCAGAGGAAGGAGACCGGGTGATACCCACCTAGGGATGATCATCGCCTGCAGGACCGCCAGAGGAAGGAGACCGGGTGATACCCAGAGGAAGGAGACCGGGTGATACCCCCTAGGGATGATCATCGCCTGCAGGACCGTCAGAGGAAGGAGACCGGGTGATACCCCCCTAGGGATGATCATCGCCTGCAGGACCGCCAGAGGAAGGAGACCGGGTGATACCCAGAGGAAGGAGACCGGGTGATACCCCCTAGGGATGATCATCGCCTGCAGGCCGTCAGAGGAAGGAGACCGGGTGATACCCCCTAGGGATGATCATCGCCTGCAGGCCCATCAGAGGAAGGAGACCGGGTGATACCCCCTAGGGATGATCATCGCCTGCAGGACCGCCAGAGGAAGGAGACCGGGTGATACCCCCTAGGGTTGATCATCGCCTGCAGGACCGCCAGAGGAAGGAGAGCAGCTTCTTCAATAACACAGCAGGCTCTTTGCAGCAGAGCAGAACTCTGTGTTGGAACCAAGCAGCCCTGCAGGAAACACCTCAAGGAGACGCCTGCTCCAAGGCAGGCAGCATCTGCAGAAGTGCGATCATTTCGGCTGAATAGTGAATTGGCAGAATTGAAGTAATTTGGTTAAAAGTTATAGGGGTATTGACAGTAACATTACTTGACCTTTGACCCAAATGCTATCACATGAAGCTACAGCAGCCAGCCTTTAACCATATTGAAATCGCAGTACCCGGACAAAAAATCTTCTACAATAAGCGAAAAACGAATGAATAACTTCAAAATCTTACAGAGGCAGAACATCGGGTGCTCACAGAACTAATAAGGGTGGGGGGGGGTTATGAGTCCCGCAGTTTCACCCCAGGTGACCCCTTTGTCTGTTGACAGGCCATTCAAACCACAAGATGTGACACCCCCTCCCCCAGACCGTGAAGAATGCCACTGACATGTCAAGTGGTCTCTTTCCTACATGGATGTGGGGACGGGCTCGGGTGTCTCCATCCAACAGCGCCCAGATTGCAGCCAGCTCTGCCGCTCCTGGAGTGGGCTTACAAGTCATGCAGGAGCGAGTCTGCGCAGTGAAGAACAGGCTGTACTCGACCTCTCGACGCTTAATTCAGCAAAAAACAATATTTCTTCTAGCTACCACATCCCCGCCCACCAACTGTCCAAAGCTGGATTTAGGCAGTGTTTGCACTAAGCATCTATCTTGCACTTGTTTATACAGTGAAGTCTCTGGGATTTACTGTGGGACTCCACTTACCCTTTAAAGCCCATCTTTTTTGTAATCGATTTTTATTAAGGTTTTCAATATATATAAGGTAACAGGTCACATCGATCAACACATGCAATGCCATCCCTTCCCTTCGTTCCGTCGTGGGGCAAGATGAGCCCCAGGTGCGTTATGCAGGGTCCAGTGGGGCAAGGAGAGGCCGTGATCTTCAAGGCATGGAGCAGCTGCTTTCGGTCTGTGCCTTGAATGTGTAAATTGAGTCTAACTGGGTTGGGAAGAGAGAGGGTCCCCGTGGAAAGGGTATCCCAGCAGGTAACGCAAGAGAACCGGCAGCAAGGGGTCAGGTGGCGAGGGTGGCCCTTGTGTTTCCAGTTCAGCGCAAGGAATGGTGAGGGGGGGTGGTCAAGTAGAGGAGGTCGATCAGTCATGTGGTGTGGACAGCTTCTCCAGGAGCCTGTCCCATACAGAGACTATAAAAAAGACCGCAAAGGCCTCTCGCCTCTCCCATACGCAGGGTCATCAAAGTCCCCCGCCACTGGTCGCTGAGGGGGTGGGCAGGTGCTTTTCAGTGCATGGTTACAGACAGTGCGTTTGGTCATGAGCGGAGCTAAGTCCAAGAATTAGGAGGTGGTTCTGCGCTTTTTAGATCGTTTGTAGAAGCCCAGTGCGCCTGCTACCCAGGTGTCTATGCAGGTCACACCTGTAACAGCAGATAGCTTCCGGGTCACCTCGGCCCAGTAGAGACTCAGCATGGGGCACTCCAAAAGAACGTGTTTACAATCAACCGCTGGTGTGTTGCAACGGGCACAGGTGTCTCTGGAGCATCCAGGAAGATTCTGTGAATTTTGGCCGGGGAGAGGTAGGCTCTGTGGAAGATACAGAACTGGATTAGTTTAAAGTGACCATTCTGGGAGACCTTCAGGGGATATTTGTCCCTGAGGGGCTCTATGGAAATAGGAGAATGGGCTACCTAGGCCCTATATAGCTAGGTAATGAGTCTACATCCTGTCCACAATATGTGTGGGGCATTAGTAAGCTGGTTAGTAGCTGGTTCAGGGTCCCTTTGCATTCAGGGTCTCCCAGGGCCCTACGGACTCGGGTGTATGGGATGAATTGCCCTCCCTTGAAAGCTGCTTGCTCAGTCAGTTCTGCGAAGGTTAAGAGATGGCCATCACGAAAAATGTCCCCAAATGTGGAGATTTCCGCCTGCTCCCAGTGTTCCTGCCCCACCAGGACACCCAGCAGAGGCAGTGCCAGGCCATAAGGAGGGGAGCACTGGGTTATCCGAAAGCCTCTTCCATGGCAATAAAAACAGAGGGGGGTGGGTCGACCAGACGACGAGCCCCAGGAGCCAGTACTGTTAAAGGCTTCTTTCATGACAACAGGGATTCTGGGTGACAGTATCCTCCAGATAGGACCTGGAAATCGAGCCGGCTGGCCAATGCAGCTGAGCCACCAAGTAGCAGAGCTCAATATTAGGGGTCCCAGACCCCTGAGCTGCAATTTGGATAGGGCCACCCTACAGCGGGAGTTATGCCAGACCAGCTCACCAAGTAATCGATCAAGTTCTCAGAAAAAGCGCCTGGGTAGCGCCAGTGGATGGTTGCCAAAATAATACAGAAGTCGAGGGAGCATCACCATCCAGGAAACGAAGATGCGGCCCAATGGGGTCAGTGAAAGGGATTGACAAACACCACCTGAGAACGGAGAGACTTTATCTCCGCCATAAGGTTCCATCCAGGAGGTCTTGCCCCTCGTGAAAATCCAGATCCCTAGGTACTGGAACAAGGCTTCCCAGCGTACCGGACCCCCTCCCACCCACCAGGTGCCAGTCCACCTGCACTACCGCTGGGGCAAGGGGGAACAAACAGCTGACCCGGAGACCTGATAATGTCTCAAAGGCCAATAGGAGTTCAGAGATCCCGGCGGTATCCTTGGCAAGGTCCCTTATACAAAATAATACGTTGTACGCATACAATGAGATTGCAAGGTTTTTGTCCAGCAGGGGGATCCCCCAAAGGTTGCCTGACCTCTGCGAATGGGCTGCCAGGGACTCCATCGTGAGTGCACATACAAGAGGTGAGAGGGGGCATCCCTGTTGCGTTCCCCTGCCATCCAGCAGCAGCTCTGATGTAAGGTTACCCAGGTGGACCCAGATGAAAGGATCCGAGTACAGCAGCCTGACCTCTGAAGCCAAACTTGGCCAGGAACTTGAAAAGGTATGTCCAGCTCAGGGAGTCAAACACCTTCTCCAGATCTAAGTTTAAGGCCACTGCCCGGGGCCAGAGCTGCAGCGTGGTCTCCATAATGCGGTATAACCTCCTAATAGTCAGTGAAGTAATACAGACAGTTACAAAACTGTTTTGATCAATATGGATCAGGAGGAGGAGCACTCGGCCAGCTAAGATTTTACTGAAAATTTTATAATCTTCATTAGGATCACTATGGGGTGATAAGAGATAGGGTTTGTGGGGTCCTTCCTAGGTTTTAGCAATGAGACTAACGTGGCCTTGCGGTGGGTGTGTAGGAGGCACCATGAGTCAAGTGCTGATTTTTAAAAAGTCTCCAATATTGGGGCTAGAGAAGTTGCAATGGTCTCTTTAAATTCTACTGAGAGGCCATCGGTTCTGGGAGTCTTGCCCAAGGCTAGTTCTGTGGTTGCTCCCTTAATGTCTCAGGCCATAAGGGGTGCATCAATCTCTTCCTGTTCCACAGGGAACAATCTGGTGAGAGGAATCGGCCCACTAAATCCTGGGTGGCTTTTTGGGAAGCATCCAGGTGGTGGCGATATAGGGTCTTATAGAATGTCACAAATGCCTCATGGATATCGTACTGGGAGTAAAGGAGTGTTGTTGTCTGTGGCTGTTGTGCCTCTCTATTGATAAACCATGGCAATAAACACTCCAACTTATCGCCCTCAGAGTAAGTGCAGGCTACATGGGCTTTATAGTCAAAGCACCATAGCCGCTCCACTAGCTCCGCCTGATCCTTCAGGAGCTAAAGGAGACGAGGTCGGAGTGGGGGGTCCTCAACCACGGTCCATTCGGTATACAGGGATTGTTGTTCAAAGCCATTCACGTCTCGGTGTACTGCTCACCCTAGGTCGCACGGATGTACATCCCTTGGATGACCACTTTAAATGTCTCCCATTCCATAGCCAAAGAGGAGGTGGGTCACTCATTGTGTTCAAAGTAGTCTGTTATGTGGTCTGCTGATGAGCCCCAGTAGGCCTGGTCCTCCAGCATTGACGGTTGAAGTCACAAAGTGGGGATAGGGGAGGGCGCCCATTTAAGAAGTAAGGGGTTGTGGTCCAAGACAGTCTTACCCAGGTAATCATTGGAGCAGGCAGCGGGCAGCTGAGCACACTATCCTGTCCAGGTGAACGCAAAGGTTGTGCACTGGGGAGTAGGAAGAGTAGTGTTTTACCCCGGGGATGTGAAGGCACCATGCATCCTGAAGGGACCAGTGAGTGAGTCAAGTGATAAGATTCTGAGCACTGGCAACTGTGGAGGCTCCAGGGAGGCGAATGCTATAATGGTCCAGCCGTATGTCTAGGATGCTCTTGACGTCAACCCCTATGTCCCTGAGGAGTTGTGCCCATTTTGCTAATAAAGTGGAGAGGCTCTGCAGGCAGTTAGCCTGGTCAGAGTTAGGGGTGTAAATGCTGTCTAGTACAAGTGGGGAGTGGTCTAGCTTGGCCTCCAGCAAGACAAATCTACCTCAGAGGCAATTTCCTGTGATAGGACTTGTAGGAGAGTGCCCGTCTTTATCCAGATTAGAGCCCCTAAGGCATAGGTAGAATAGTCAGTGGTGTAAACCTGCCCACTTCAATGTCTCTGGTGCCTATCACCTGTGGTCCGCGTCAAATGGGATTCCTGCAGCAGCGCTATTTGGACCCCATTTGTGAGAAGAAAGGATTGGATTTCGTATCCCTTGGTTGGGGTATGCATGCCTTTAATATTCCAAGAGAGCATGTGGTACTGTTGTGGTAGGCAGCACTGTTCGTTGGGGGCCAGTACTGCAAGTTCCCATGCAGGACGGAGAGTTCTGTGGCTTGCTAGTCTCCGCTGCTGCAAGTACAATAACTTTTATTTGGAGTGTGGATCGTGAGGAAGGGCATCATAGACGGGAGAGTAGCCCATGGTCTTGGTAATACTGAAGAAGTGTAATGATTTGAGTGCGACCCGGAAGATGCACCAAGCAAGCCTAAGAGCGGGAGCCCAGGACCCACTATCCCGAGAACCAGGGAACTAGGGGTGGTGAAGGATGAGAGCTGGGGAGAAAACCGCTGCGGTCTGCAAGTCACAGGAGGTTGTCTGCTGTTTGGAGGATAAGCTCCCTCCCTCCCGGCCCTCGAGGGCGGTGGTGCCTAGGCTGGCATTGTGACCAATCTTGTTTATCTCCTGGATGTGGGGGGTCACCCTGAGTCTCAGTGAAGACCCAGGCTGCTGCCAGGTCCTAGAGGAAATTAGTTTGCTGGTCCACCTTTACCTTGAGCTTCACTGAGAAAAGGAGAGCATAACTGACCGCCATGCGACGTAATTTCCATTTAACACCCAAAAAGGAGGCACACTGTAGTTCGACCGCCAGTGTGTAGTTCGGGAATATCAGAATGCGGAGACTATCCATCAGCATAGGGTTAGGACACCGTGCCTGTCCAGTATCGCATCTCGGTCATTGTAATGGAGTATTCTGGCTACTCTAGGGTGTGGAGGGGCTCCTGCTAAGGGGGAAGCAGGACTGGCACCCTGTGGGCCTTCTCAATGGAATAGTAGGGTGTGAGGTTCTGGTGGGGGACCAGGTCTTTCAACCCGTACTTGAGGTAGTTGATCATGATGCAGCCTTCACAGCCTTCCAGGATACCGGCTATGCGAACATTGTTGATGCAAGAATGGCCCTACACATCCTCTGCTCTGTGTTCCAGAGTACAGACCCTGTACTGTAATTCCTGTACTTGAGTATGTAGGTCAGTGGTTCGAAGTTGTAGCCCAGCCAATGTTTTCTTAGAGAGGGTAACGTGCTCTGCAAGGTGCCTGTGGTCACCTCACAGGGTTTCACATTAGCGGCCACAGCATTCACCTTCGCTTCTAGAGAGATGCAGAAATCTCTGTGTCCTTCAGTATAGTGTCCAGTTTGTCAGATTCTGCAGCTGCCAGGCTAAGGGGGGGCTGGTCCAGGCAGCGACTGGGCCCTGGTCCTTACTGATTTGATGTGCCTCATAATGCAGGTGTGTGATGGGGACTGTGAAGAAGTGCGTGTCAGGGGTGAGTGGGCTCCCTTGCAGTCAGCAGCATGGGAGTCCCGCCATGGGCCAGAGGGGCAGCATGAGCAGCCCCTCCCACCCCCTGTCATCACAGAGGACCTCTCGCCAGATGGCCGCTCTAATTGGGGATACTCGCTCCATGGGGGTCCCAACCGAGTGGGCCAGGAAGGCACCGCCTGTTACGACTCTCAATGCACACCAAGCCCGTCATCAGAAAATCTCGGCCCGGCCACCTTGGCCCATCTCACGGTCGAGCCTCTAGGCCTGTGTCAGGCAATAAGTCCAGGGAGTCCTCCCTTCGGAGCCGGACCCACCAATATGGCCGTTGGAGTGCTAGAAGGGCAGTCGCTCTGCTGTCGGCGGAGGCCGCTCCACTGTCCCCCAGGGTGGTCTACCCCCTGGCTGCCTCCGAGCGGGCACCACAAGACCACGGTGAGGGCTCGTTGGCCCTCCTGTCCATGGCTGGGTTGCTCTGAGCTTCTTCTGGACCCACTGATCCTCTCGGGGGTCCACTCAACCACGGCAATGCCAAGCTGCCACTCAGGCCTGCCGGAACCTTGCAGCGGGGGCCCTCAGATCAATACTGTGGCCCGCAGGACCAGACAGCCCCCTCCAAGAGGCCCCCCACAGATCAATTTCTTAGGCTATATGGGCTGCACTGGGCCGGGTGTACTCGCTTTGTCCCTGGCCTGAGGCCCAACGGTCAGGTCCGGACTTCCTCCCACAGCGGGACTGGGAAACCGGTGCAATGTCCCCCCAGCCACTCCAGCACTGGATCAGGGGCGAAATATTCATCAGATTGTCTGGATAATACCTAAGTGCTGAGTGTGGCTGGGTTAAATTCTGCGCACAACCATAAAGTAAGTAAGGTTCCCTAAATTCCTCTAAATGCTCCCAAGGATAAATAGAAAACGGACACCCACGTTCCAAAGAATTCTGTGGACTAAGAAGTCCCAAAATTATAAGTAACAATCAGGGGGGGGGTTGCATGGCCATCTTTGGGGACACCTGCAGCGAGTCTCCTGGCCCCCAAAGCAGTTTTAATCTGGCTATTATCCAGGCAAGTAACAATCAGTCTTTATCCTGAGCAAAAACAATAATGTGCAAGAGTTCGAGAGTGTATGGTGGTTGAAGACCTTCTTCTTTAATTCCATGTATTCATTCCATATCTCATGATAGTCACATCCAGTAATACAATCGTTACAGTTTAGTTGGTACAATGGTTGATACAGTCACAGCCAGGTGATAGATGTACCCAACATGTGTTTCGTCATTGGGTCATCACCCTTCGACTTCCTCAGGGCAATAATAAGTAGAAACAATTGTAAAATAATTCCAATAGTAGATAGTGCCTTGCTCTAATTTCCAAAACCTATATCTCCAAGTAATCCGTAGTAAAGGTAACTATAACGATTGTATTTCTGGATGTGGCTATCATGAGATATGGAATGAATACATGGAATTAAAGAAGAAGGTCTTCAACCACCATACACTCTCGAACTCTTGACATTATTGTTTTTGCTGATTGTTTTTGCTGATTGTTAGTTTGTGAATGGCCTTATATAAACAGTTGACTAAGTAATGATGCAGCGCGAAGGGTGACACATTGTTCTTACCCTTATATCAATCTTATCTTACTAGGCCCATTTCACAAACACCCTCAGACTCTCAATAGTCTCAATAATTTATTAGATTTCTACCAACTATGGTCCTCCGATGGATCTTTTGTTGAGCTGCCAGGGACTAGAATACTTGGAAAGCGTGAACAATTATTTTAAGAGGACCTGGAATAAAATAATTGTTATCTCAAACCCAACTCAAAAACCTTTCTCATCCACAGATATAAACGCCTTGACACAAGAAATATTACCAAAAGTAAGAGACAGAATCGATAAAGGTAATTCATAGGAAACATTTATCTAATGCCTCATATTGGATAGACAAGTCAAAGAAATACATTTCAAATTTGATTTAATGACAGGGTATTATTACAAAGAAGCCTCACAACACAAAGCAGAGCATTGTAAGACAACTGGAAAATCCTCTGTGGAGAGAAAACAGGATAGACTTTGATGGTTCAGTTATTAGTCATACAACCAAAGCAAAGCTGATCGCTTCAAGTTCGTCCTCAATTAGATCTGGTCAAGTCTGAACAGCAGCACCACGTGCCACAGTCAGAGCCAGATAATCTCTCAGCGGAAAGTTTATTTATCCTGTGCAACTTTACCAGCCGGCAAAGTACAGGATTCGAGGTCGCAGTTGGATATAGTTCAGTTCATTAAGGTCTATTCCACCCAGTATGGATGGAAAGGGACATAGAAAAAAACAATAAGGATCAAAAGTCTGTCCGACAGCATGCCAGGCAGGAAGGGAAAATGTCAGCCAGTCCCCGACTCCTCCTCCGATGGGGCAATTATACCTCCTAATGTTGCAGGTTTGCACCCCCTTGACGTATCAAATCCATCAGTCCATGGGGTTCTCGTTGGTCACTAATAGTGGGCTGTTGTGGGGTGATCAGTGACTCACTCAAATCAGGAAGAATTAAGTAATCCTTTTGCAAATTTCATTAAGATTCATTAAGTTCAATTGTATTTCCATTTCGTCATTTCCACGGAAGTAGGTGGAACATTACTTTGCTCACAGTCCGTCCGTTCCCAGGTGCTTTTCCCTGGGTTTGCATCAATACTGTTACATTTCTATCGAATACGCTTCTTAGTGAGAAGTGAGTCCATTGTTAGCTAAAACAGAAATGAAACTTCACAGAAAGTTCTCATAGGGCTTAGGTGACTGTCTCACATGGTTTTACATTAATGCGGGGAAAGAGGAGCATTTGAAATTTTGCTGAATCACTATGTTTAACTTCATTATAAATCACACATTTTCATAAATGAATTTTCGATTCTCTCCATTATAGCAGTTATAGTTTCTTTTAGGTACTACATATCAATATTAGGCACTACCCAAAAAATGTTATTAGCATTATTTGTACGTTATCATTTTTTGAAGCAAATTATTAATGTCATTCTCAATACATGTTTTATTGTATAAGCGCTACAGAAGTTCACACTTGCACTATGTCAGTTTTCTCTAAACATAAGCAATTTTGCAATTCAAGAACTTCATTATGCATGTATATATTTCAGTTACGATACACATTTTGAATGTTATTATCACAAAACTCTATGTTAACAATATTTTATTTCCTCACAACACGTAAATACGTTCATGTATATTTCTCATTGTGTCTTTCATTTGGTTTACATTTTCGTGTCACCATTTTAGAACCTTCTGCATTCTTTTATGATGCAGTATGTATTCTCACGTTTTTCTTTTTCAACTAAGTAGGTTATCATGTCTTCATTCAAGAAATATTTTGTCATAATGATCTTTTATAGGTGAGAATTGATAAAGGTAGATGTCGGATAATATCCACGCTCCATCAGTAACGACCAGCACCCATAGCCAGGATGGTCTTAAGTACTGAATGGATGGCGGGTTCCCCATTCCAAAGGACGTGATGTGTGGCTGAGTTTGTGTAGGAGGAACTGTCCTAAAGGGAGGTCATGCTCCTCGGCCAGTTGGTCGAAGGGGAAGAGATGGCCGTCGGCAAAGAGGTCACCCACTGCAAATACTGAGGGATCTGTCCAGACCCTCAGGTCTCTGGCAGTGTAGAGACCCAGGGCCATGTGGGGGACCAATTAGCGGTAGATTTAGGGCTTATAGTGGGGGTCCCCCGGGAGAGGTGTTGTATCCTGGCCATACATGTCTTTGCTAATGCCACCTGCAGGGGGATGGGGAAAGGTCTTTTGGTAAGAGTAAGCCCCGGATTGTGGGTATCGGGAGGGGCCCGTGTTCAGTGCAGGCTTCCCCTAGATGGCGCCCAGCTGTCCAGCGGGACAACCATTGCAGCTCTGCTGCAAGAATGTATGTCTCAAAGGAGTGAGCACCCAAGCCTCCACGGTCCATCAGCAGTTGCAATCTGGCAAGGGCAACCCGTCTGCGCCCGACGCCCCAGATGAGTGTGCAGAGGTGAAAGTTTAGTTGCTTGAAGAAGGAGCGTGGTGGAACAACTGGGAGGTTTGCGAAATAATATAAAAGGTGGGATAAGATAGCTTTCTTCGCCAAGGCGATACAGCCTATAGGGTCTAGAGGTAGGTTCTTCCAGAAATGTACTTGGGTTTTGATGCCCACAAGGGACTTGCGAAGGTTCCCCTCATATAGTTTCTGTGGATTATGATCCAGATCCCTAGGTAACAAGTCGCCTGGGCATGCCAGTTGAGGCGGGTGTCGCCGAGATATATGTCTTGAGGTTGTTGGTCAGGACAGAGCTGGTATACAGCTGACTTTGCCCAATTAACTCGGAGGCCAGCAACTGTGGCACAATCGCTAGAGTGTTGGGAAGTGGCGTGAGGTCGGTGTTTATGTCGCGTATGTAGATTAACAGGCCGTCCGCAAACAGGGACAGAGTGTACGTCCTATCTACGAGTGGGATGCCCCTCTCCCGACCCCCTCAAGCATCCACATGGCGAGGAGCTCCATTGCGAGCGCGAACAGCAACGGAGAGAGGGAGCGTCCCTGTCTCGTACCACGACCAACCGGGAAGGAAGCTGAGACGAGGCGACCCAGACGAATCTGGGAGATCGGTTTGGAGTACAGTAACCTGGTGTAGGCTAGCAGTCTGGGCGCAATCTCCATACGGGTGAGCACCACAAAGAGGTAGTGCCACGTTAGAGTATTGAATGCCTTCTCCAGTTCAAGAATGAGACAGGCCACCCGCGGAAACCGACCCGTTACTTGGTCCTGTACGTGAAAGAAACAGCAAATATTCTGGGAGGTGCTATGGCCTGGAACAAAGCCATTTTGGTCCGTGTGTACCAGTTCCAGGGGATCTGGGTGAATCTGTCAGCTAAGATTTTGCCCAGGATTTTATAGTCGGCCCGAGGATGGCAATGGACTTGTAAGACGTCAGCTACATGGAGTCTCTGTCCGGTTTAGGGAGGGAGACCAGAAGGGAATCTTGGAGTGAGTGTGGGCTATCACCAGTGTCTAATGCAGATTCGTACATTTCTGTGAGGTGGGGTGCCAAGAGTGGTGAGAAGGTGCGGTAGTATTCCAAGGGCAGACCATCTAATCCCGGTGTTTTGTTCCAAGCAAGGTCACGGATCCCCTGTGCCACATCCGTGGACGTGATCGCTGCATCCAGGGAGAGTGTAATGGAGGCCGAAATTTGCGAGAGAGTAATGTCTGTCAGGAACGCGTTGGAGTGATCTGCCACAGCTTCAGGTGGTGCCTTATAGATGGATGAGTAGTAGTCGTAGAAAGCCTGCAGTATGTCAGCGTGTGTGTGGACAATGTTGCACATAAGGTCGACCACTTCAGTGATGGGGAGGGTCACTGACTCCTGTCTGATAAGCCTGGCCAGGAGTCTGCTGGATTTATCGCCTTCTCTGTGAACTTTAGCTGTGTGGATGCATGCAGTGGAGGGGATAGAAATCAAATATAACGCCCAGGTGTGTGGCGAGGTAGAGTATATATGTGTCCACTAAACTAGTGCACTGAATAACATTTTCAATGTTTCATATTAAATGACTGATTGAACAGGTCAGCATCTCCTCCTTCAGGCCACTAACTCCACCACAATGTACCCGCTCATCAGGTCACCAACAATATGGCAGATCATCAGCTATTTCACTGGAGACCAGCCTTTCCACAAGTTACCCATCAGTTCACCAACACCTCCACAATCACTGATTCCTCCAAAAGCTGCAAGCCTCTCACAGTTTACTGTCTCCTTGAAAGCCGAGCTTCCTGGCCACGCTCTTTTTCTTACCATAAGAATTACAATTACGGGATCAAACAATTATTGTCGGTCTGTCCTCCCATACTCCAAATTCAACTAAGCAATGCCACAACTTATTTAGTTGCTTATAATGAATGCCTACCGTTTGTTCCCAAAAAGTGTATGCACACAAAGAGGTGTAGTTTCTCACCACTGTGAAACAAACACAAGCAAAGGTGAATAAAACCTGTTTGCAAAGCCAAATTCAATGGTTCATTCATCGAAATCTCAAATCATTAGGCTTTTTTGTTGTGAAACTTGTGAGAACTCAACCTGCATACATGCAAGCACTTATCCTCATAGATAGTATTATATGGGCATGACCGAAAGAACAAGGAAACAATATTGGAATGAATATCATTCCAGCCTAAGAGTTGGAAACAATATATATGCGCCCTCTGTAAAAGAAACGGCTCCTGCTCGAAGGGTGAAGATGTACGCAAGATATTTCTGACCCTGGCAACCTAGGGAGAGAACAATGACAACTTTCAAGCCATTGTCGCAGTGTTACATCTCTATTTAGGAACATAGTGAATACTGACCGCAAAGTTTTTATATTCTCCCAAATTCATCAAGACACACACAACACTTTAGACCAGTGCTTATTTGGTAAATAAATAAGTGCCAGTGCTCAAGGTATTTCATGGGAAGCCACAACTGTTTGCACTACCCACAGCCCCAGGCAGCGCTGCCAAATGGCAGCGCCATCAATACCTATTAACCATCACACGCGTACAAAAGTGACAATTCCAACTCACCCAATAAAAATACCAGGTCGCCCAGGCTGTGAAAATGGCCTGGATGGCCTGATATTTTTATTTGTTAATGTACATTAATTTGCTACAAACTGTTGTTCATGTGCTATCTTACAAAAATAGACAGACAGCACCACCATGTGGTCTATCAAAAATAAGTTCCAGTGTTAAGAAATAAGCGCCAGTGCTTAGCACCAGCAAACGCCAGCACAAATCAAGAACTACTTTAGATGGGTATCAGAACAGGCAATTAGAGAGCTGAGAGTTACATGCAATGAAGCAAATCCGGAGGTGATCTGGCCCAGAGCAATAAAGGCTGCCACTTCTCCAAAATGAGTGTGGCTCTTCCGAAATGCTTACGCTCGGCCACTCCATGGAGTTGAAGTGGCGGTGGTAAGCAGGAAGTTTAATAGAGTTTAAAGAAGAGCTTGTGGAAATAGCAGACCAGATCAATTACTTTTGTAGGAGTCACTTTGGAAACTCACCCTTCTACGCTGGGAAAACCAAATTCCACTGTGTATGTGCTAGACAACATAGCAAAAGGTTTAGGATATGGCAAATGAAACTACAATGTGAAGGTGTGCCAGAGTATGACAAAAGAAACTACGACATGAAAGTGTGCCAGGGTATGGCAAAAGAACCTACAACGTGAAAGTGTGCCAATCAACAGGTCAGACGGTACAACAAAATCCCATATTAAGGCTGGGCTGACTCATGGGGCAGAGAGAGGAAAACACAGAAAGCTGACAACTCACAAGGCAAATTTGATGAAGAGGCACACTTTATATCCCTCATGGAGAGAAACTAGGAATTAAGTAAAAGGGAGCCATTAAAGATCAAAGGTCTTGGAATACCAGCTTTCATTTACACATGACCACCGTTAATGGGGTGGACTCCTTAGCCAGCTGTGCCACAGCAGAACTGAAGCTCATGAGCTTTGCCATGCGTGTGGCTATCTGTGAAGTTAAAGACATCCTACCAAGAACTGTTTACTGTTTGTGGTGTCTAAAGGCTAAGACTGCAAAACTACATACAAATCTAACAATACTACCCATTGCACCGAGTCACCGGAGAATCCTTTTTTACATCAGTGGACAGGTGGAGGAAGAACTCTAGAGCTGAAGAAATCAGAATTAATTGAACAGGTGTAGGGACCCATTTCATGGATATCCCTCATTGTCATCACAAGAAAAGACAAACAACCAATATAGTGACCATCTGCACTGAAATAAGCCTTCAAAACAGGCCCTTAAAAGGGAGTGCCCTGTCGCCCCTAGCATCAACAAGATCATTGTGGATCGGAATGAAAAGCATTTTTTTTTAAACGTTAGTATACTATGGTGTATATCACCACCGAAAACTCAACAGATGCTCCTGCTAGATACAATTCTCTACACATGTAGAGTTCTGTACATGTAAATCTGAGGAGATATTGGTGCCTATATTTTGGCACCTTCTCAGCAATCAGTATTTCAGATTCAGATTTCAGAATGTCTCTCTTGTCTGCCAGAAGTGTTCAATGTCAGTGAGGAAATCATCATTTGGGTGACATTACACACTGACAACATTTGTGGTTAACAGCAACCCAGAAAGTAACTGTGTGTTGGCTAGGCACTGAAAAATAACCAGGTTTATGAAGTGGTGATGGGGCAGGAAAGCCTGAAGAGGGTCTAGGCTATATACACCTGCTCTATTTTCTGTTATCTGCAGTATATGCACAATGTTGAAATTCTGCCCTTTCCGCAAGGTCACCCAGGATCTTTTATCTTTTTTTGAGGAACCCTATGTTTGTTGGTTGTAGAACTCTGTGAACTATACCCCCCAACCAGTGGTAAAGTACCTGTGCTCCCCCTTTCAACATGATGAAATTGGCATATTCTTCATTAGCATATTTAACTTACCTATAAGTCCCTAATATATGGTACAAAGGTGTACCCAGGGCATGTTAACTCTGGATGCCCCTTTGCACTTGTTTTCTCACGTCTGCCAGCCAGTAATTACCATATGAATAGGTGTGAATTGGTGTGAAACACCCCCAAGAGCCATAATAGGCTGATCTCAATGGGCTGAGATGACCTTTCTGAATGGGACACAAAGTGGGGCTGTAAGGATTCTTTTTGAGATTAAAGTGTCAAATCCTGCTTGAATGTCACTGCCTGCCTAACAGGTCTGCTGGGGTTTTCCATATGACACTTGGGGCACACTTCAAATGGGTCTCCCCTGTCACAGGCACATGTTAGCTGACACTTGGACAGTGTTGTTTTTGTCCCCCCCCGCTCCCCAGCCAAGTTTCTCTTTTTTACAATACAGTGCCAAAGCCTGTTTGGCAGGCCGGCTGGGTTTACATATAATACTTGAAGCACACTTCCAAAGATGGAAATAGGATGCCAAAACAATTCTTGTGTATCCACTGTCTGGGTGCTTGAAAACGGAGCTTTTGTTCTGCCAGACCTCTGTCTCTGAGGATGATGTGGGTACAGGACTCTGGGTTTTAGGGGTAGATGTGGGAGGACACTAGGATTACCATAGCACTCTCCCCACATACACCCCCAGCCCTAAGAGCTCAAATTTAGTGTGGTCAAAGACTCTTGCCATCTTGAAAATGCCCAGGTGGGTAGGGTTAGCCTCAGGAACCTTTAGCCCATTGATTAGGACGTCCACAGGGGGTCAATCCCAGTGACGACCGGTGAAGGTAAGAGCGGTGGGGCAGTGGGGTGGGGGGAGGGTGGGATTCAGTCGACAGACGACGAGGGAAAATAACATTTAAAAAAAAGAAAAACACTTACCTTGCGCTCGCCTCATTGCTGTCTAGGCGAGCGCAATGTAAGTGGTTTTATTTGTTTTAATTTTATTTCCCCTCATCGTCATCTGTCGACTCCACCCCCCCCCCCCCCCTGCCCTGCTCCGCCCCGCCACCCTTACCTGCACCGGCCATCACTGGTCATTCCCACCCAGGAGTTCGTGCCAGGCATAAATGTGGCATCTCCAGACACCGATTTCAGAACACTTTCTGGACCTGTAGAAGAACAGAAGAGGACTGAACCTGCAGTCTGTAACCTGAGAAGAGCTCCAAAGACAGGACCTGTTCTCCCTCTTGTTCCTAGGACAATGAAGCAGACTCCCAACAGTCATAAGGCTGACCTCCTGTTATGTCTACAGAGACACAACAAGCAACAAGAGAGGTCTTTTCATGCAACTTCCCAGCTGAACAGTGGCAGTTGGACCAGAACTGGGCCCTTCTATTGGCCTCTGCCTGCCACCCTGTGAGTCTGTAAGTGCCTCCCCTAAGGTCCTGGGGGAGGGAGGGGAGTGAGCCTTTATAAGTGTTCGCCTGTGGTGGATTTGGACTTAAAGTACTAGAGTCAGAATGTAAAATCTTTGAACAGTGCAAATATGGTTAGTGTATCTAACCTGCGCTCCATCGTGGTCAGGGTCAAAATGTGCCTAAGTCCTGTTCTACCATTACCATTGATTAACACTGGCACTTTGTGCTTCTTGGTGCTATTTTTACTTAAAACCTTAAAAATGTATATCTCTGGTTACCCTTATAGGATTTCTATCATTTTAGTGTCATTTATTTTGTTTATTACATTTTACTCTATTTTCCAATAGAATATACTGTTTTTTCCAATAGAATATATTGGTATCTTTACTGTTTTGCATTTTGACTTTATTACTGTTTTAGTACTGCACAAACACTTTGCGCAGACAGACGCGCACTGGGATGTTTCCGCTGAGTTTCGTTTCTGTTTCCGCTCTCGCCGTAACTCGCAAACTGTAGCCGCAATCGCAGCCGCAGCTACAACCAACTAAGATCAGCTGCGGTTACACCGTGCCGGACAGAGCGGTGCTAAGGATCCCGGCCCTGCCCCCGATGCATGTGACGACCCAATGGTGAACTTGGTAACCAGTAAGAGCTGCTGCCGCCGTTTTTTGAGACCTGTTTGAGACCCGGCGGTCGGGTGTAAGGGCGCGAGGAGAGCACTCATGCTCTATCCCCTAGCAAGAGCTTGCGTAGCCCGACCTGGACAGGAGAAGCTCAGGTGGGGTCACCATTAAGTTAGAAGCAGCTCTATGTGGCTTCCAACGCTCCATCCCCAGCGTCTTGCCACCCTGCCATTCACTTTTGAACTGTTCCAGAGAGGCGTGAGGCTGGGGGGGAGGGGGCGTATTGTTTAGTCTGCCCCTTCACCCTTGTCTTTTTTTTTTTTCGAGCAGCCAGCCAGCATCCTGGTGAGCAGTGGCCTGAATTGTGGTGCTGAGCCCTGATAAGCGAGGGGTGGCACCTGGATTAACTACTACTGCTGGGGTTGGGGCACAGCACAACTATACCCTGCTAGTCATAGCCAACATAATCAAAGACACAACCTCAACCACAGTCTCAACTTCAGTTATAACTACAGTCTCTAGCCTGTTCAACCTACCTCACCACAGCTAAACCTCCCACGTCTGTCCGAATGTCTCCATCTGAGGCCCAGTCCATTCTGAGGTTTCGACCCCGTCACAGGGCAGATAAGGCCTCCAACCGTGAAGTAACTAGGGGGGGCATATCCTTTCCTCCAGGGATGGAAACTATCACATAGAATATCCCATCAATGTCACGCTAATGCCACCGCAAAAAGGAAGTATCAAAAACCCAAGACACACAGCTTAGATCAAAAATCACCCGAAGTAACTGAAGTGCCGATGACAACTTACGACGGACTACGCACACCTCTCTCTTTTGGTGCAATGCCCAGCCTCTGTCTCAATAAGACAAACCTATCAACTTTGGAGACGTTGGAAGTTATTAAGCCCATTAAAGACGCAGCTTGCGCATCTGTTCATACTCCATTAGCATTAACATCTATGTTCACACCCACAGCAAAGGATCGCAAGGGCAGGAAAAGGGCCAGTTTCATCAGTAATGGTGGCATTCCAGAAACTGCGAAAAAAACATCAATAGTTGATTACTTCCACAAAAAACCTCCTCAGCAAGCTCATCTAGACACTCCAGACTAAATCAGGAGAAGGGAATCCAATGGAGGCCCAGCATCTACCCCTGACCCCATCGTAGATGTAATATCGCTCATAACCCCGTCCCCCAGAGCAAATAGTAGGCATAACCAGGCGCACCAGTAATTAATAAATAGTACAGTAATTGACATATCTTCTGGAAGCCCTCCGGAAAGTATGCTGGCAGAAATTGATTTATCAACTAATATTATGGGAAAAGATCAAAGAGGCGAAAATGCTAACCATATTACAACTTGCCTTCCAACTTCCACGGATAGCTTGTTGAAGGCTCAACCCCCGTTTAAAACATACAACATAACCACGGCAGCTCAGATCCACAGCCACGGGGAAAAAAAAGATGGTGCAGGACAACATGGCACAGTAGGCCGCAGCCTTAGGTTAACTGAGCAAGTAGATCCTGAAATCCTTAAAAGGGGACAATGGGGAACAGATGTAGGCCAGGGCCTGTTCAGGGCTCTGCCTTGCAGCAAGGATAATAACTCAATAAACATTATAGAGACTGAGGAAGCACTTGAGCAGCATGAGCTCCAACTATTAGCAGACCATAGCTCCAAGAGGAGCACGAGTATAATGGAAAACTTGATATCATCTGCCACCAAAAAGATTAAAAATAACACTGAACAAGACACCCTATTTGCTTTCGTAAATGCCACTTTAGTCACCATAGTTAATGCCTTGACATGGCAGTCTGACAAACTGGAATTGCAACTTGCCCTTATCTAAGCTCTGGCCATCTCGATCTTAAAAATAAAGGAAAAAGTCAGTTCCCTGAAATAGAGGTTAAAAAACGTTGGAGGCAAAGAAATCCCTTGCTCATCATGCTCCTGCCATCAGATTGCGGAGAAACTGTGCACCTTGCCAGATGCCCTAAACCTAATGATAATGGATATAAAATCGGCCTTATGCAGTACCCTTAGGAGGCCTGACCAAAAACCAACAGACACAGAAACTGGACAAACTGAGCAAAGAGTGACCTGCATACCGGAGGCAGCTGACAAGGAAACCTCACAGTTGGGTACGACGTCACCAATGAAAGCTCTTACAAAATCTTCCCCGCAAATCCTAGCAGGAAAATACAATCAGGGAGTCTCCCTATGTTCCATAGTGCAGGTATTGGTCCCAGAAGTGAAGGACAAAACTTTGCTCGGCAACCTCAATGGCAAAATAATACCTGAAGAAAACCAATAATCCGTTGCCTTATCAAAAAAAAGACAAAAGAAGGTCAGAAGCAAAGCAGAAAAAGAACGTTTTTAAAATCAGCTTCCACTCAAGCAAATAAAATCAGATAATAACTTGTCTAGCGTATACCCACTGTTTAAAGGTAGTGGAAAAATGAAGAACATATTAAAACCTGCCCAATCGCCTGCTCTTCCTCGCCATGCAACTCTGGCTTTACCACCCACTCTATCTAAGCCAAACACAGACTCCATCATGGCACAGAGTCCAGCAATACAACCCACTATGCCAGGAATACATCTACAGGGGATGCAATTACCAACCACGTAAGAGCAGATGGAAACCTTGCCCAGAAACAGAGGATACATGATAAAAGAACCTGAATCAGGGCAATTAACAGCACCCCCACCCCATGGCACAGTGACATTAGCTCTCTCTCCAACCAAGCAAAACTTAAGTCTCTTCACTGACCCAAGCCCTCTATCTCGACCCTCCGCGTCCATCAGCCAAACACAGAGGGCGCAGCAATCATTAGGTTGGGCGTCGACACAAGTTCCGCAGGAAGTCAACTCACCCGTAAAAGAAAGTGCTGGTCCACAGAGAACATCGTCCAGGCTTGACAGGATCAGACCAACCACCAAAGATCATCTCCCCCTTGGTTCATACCTATAACGAAGGTCAAACAAAAAAAATGTTCAGGCCAGGACCAAACGACTAAGCTGGCCCTCATCCCACATTATCCTTCGGAAGGGAGTCACGATGTACTGAACCGCCCTAATTTATTAAGGCTGTTTCAGGCTAATCCCACCCAGTCCAAAATAACGTCCGAGGACATTTTAAGCGTAGAGTTCAAATCCATTCCGGAGTGCAGTAACGGGAGGGAAGCCACAGTCTTAACACTAAAAACAAACTCATTGGCAGAAGCCATATTAAATTGCAAGTCTATCCTTGAGGATTGGGGCATAGGAATCTCTAAAATCTCAGCGACCAAATATCCAGCACCATTAAAAAAGCCACTCAAACTATCCAACCCAAAAGCTCACCTCTAGAGCATACTAAGGGGGACAGGGCACTCGCCCCGTCACTCACTGCCGGAAAACATGCATATAGCTTGCACCTATTCATCAACAAGGGGCCCCGTCAGGCAAATCGCAAAAGGAAAAATTGTGGGAGAACACCAACTTGACTAGAACTGGATGCCACATATCTTGTCCAATGAAGCAACAGCTTATTCCTAGCAGCGAGAAGTGCCCACCAAAGTCTCAACAACATATAACTCTTCTGTCATGGAATGTAGCTGGGCTATCAAGACTATTAAGCTTAAATACTGCAAAATCACTGTTAATGGCATCTGATGTACTTTGTTTACAAGAAACGTGGTCATTAACTCCATTAACAATTGCTGGCTTTCAAGGGGTCCACCAAGTAGCAAAGATAAAAAAAAATTTGGGGGGGCCATCGGGAGGCTTGTCAATTTACCTTAATCTGAACATGAAACTAACAATAACATCAATTCCAACTCAACATGAGATGCTTCAAGCGCTCGTACTGGAGAGACTTAAGACATCTGCCTCCCAAATCAAGATCCTCCTGATTAATGTCTACTTTAACAGCTTTGGCTCAGCACGAGCTAAAAGATTGAGCCAGCTGAGCGACAATCTGGATCAAATTCTTTGCGATCATGTAAACCATGAAATAATAATCTGTGGTGACTTCAACCTGCGACACCTAGGATCATCCAACGTTGACTGTCTACCTCTAAATCCCTTAAGCACACAACTAAATAAAATTTTAAGCAAACACGGACTTAAGTCCACACAGACCATAGTTAATAACCTTGAGCTATCAACACAGTTTTTGAAAACTTTCAGGGGGATAAGCACTATTGACTATGTGTTTGCCTCTGAAAAATGTATAAGCCAACTTGAGAGCTTCAAAGTACATCCCTAAAAAAAGAGTGATCACCTTCCCCTTCGTACAATTTTTAACCTTCGCCTATCTAATCACGAAGGTCACAAGGTACTGGGTACCTCCCACAATGACTAATCAGCACATTTAATCCGGAGAATAAAATGGGACCCGGTTAATCTGCAGAAATTAACATCATGGAAAGTCACTGCTGGACAGTCCCTGCAGGCCCAAAGTGGCGAATATCTATTAACTCACTGGGCATCCATAACCAGGGGCATCCATGAATCACTGGATTCCCACCCAGGCCATGGGCGATTTCAGTCAAAACCTTTTAACAAAAATCTACATATAATAACTAGCTCACGGCTTATCCGCAAGCTGACGAAGGCATGCAAGAAAACCAAGAACCAACAAGTCAAAGCTGCATTGCAACTGGAACTTAAAGGCGCAAGAAAACAACATAAGCAATTAGTATGGCAGGGTAAAAATCAGCAGAGGGACAAGGATTGGCAATCTGTTTACTCGATTATGAGCAAGCAGAACCAGGCCGATTTATGGAGGTATATTAAAAACAAAATATGCCAGGATGTTATTAGGAGTAATGTCATCAACGAAGCTATGTGGACCTCGCGTGTAAAAAAGCTATATGTAGTCGAACAACCGAGAGTTTTCCCACTCGAATTCCTAGATCCAGTTGACGACTCAAATGACTGTGTCCCTAAGTACACGATCAATAGCATTCAAAAAGCGCTACGTAAAACACGTGCTTCAGGTGTACCTGGCCCAAACAGACTCCCAGCCCAACTGTTCAAAGAAGTTCCAGCACTATGGCCTCCAATACTTTCTTCATTGTTTACCACCTGCTTTAAGTTTCATCAAGTGCCTGACAGCTGGAGAGGATCAATATTGCATCCAATTTTTAAAATGGGTGACAGAATGAATCCCATCAACTATCAAATGATCGCTTTATTGGACATTGAGGCCAAGATCTACGCCTCTGCAATTCTAAAAGATCTTGAGACATGGGCAACAGCAAACACAATAATCCCATTTTGTCAAACAGGCTTCAGACCCAACTCTTCCACACTGGATAACATAATTACCCTATCCTACCGTGACCACCAGGAGAACAGCCAGAAATCGTCAGCCCTTTACACATGCTTTGTGGACTATTTGTCAGCATTCGACCTGGTGGACAGGGGTATTTTATGGAGTAAACTCCAGGTGTGGGGCATACCAAGTGACCTGCTTAATGCCATTATATCACTATATTCATCAACTTGGGTGAGGGTCAAGCTGTCAGACATTGCGTTAACTAGAAAGATCAACACTAACCAAGGGCTAAAGCAAGGGTGCGTTCTCGTTCCAATGCTGTTTAATCTATATACAGCGGACATGTCTCGGGCACTTAACAACGCCAATCTATTTCCCCCAGAAATAGGCAAAACTAAGATCACGATATTGCAGTATGCTGACGATATTGTTCTGCTCGACAACTCAAAAATAGGAATCCAGAGAGCCCTAAACGCTCTTCACATATACAACATGGCAAATAAGATGTTAGTAAACGCTTCCAAAACAAAGGTGATATTATTTGAACGGACGCAAAAGTAAACAAATAGTAATTGGTCTCTGGGCCCTTTAAAAATCACAGGAGCAAAATCCTATAATCATATGGGCACGTGGTTTTCAGCAAATTGCGCACCTAAAACACACCTGCGCCACTTAAAGGATAAGGCTGCATTAATTACCACCAGACCCTGCCAATTGCACACAGCCCTTGAAAGCCCAACCTCAGCCCCAATTTGAAAAGTGCTCAGGGCTGTATTACCATCCGCAATCACCTACGGCAGCGAGGCCTTTCCAGGCCAACTCAATAAAACTATGGGAAAACTACATCTAAAAGTCTACAAAAGAGTGTTTAAGTTGCTTTATTACACCAGGGGATCTCTGGTGAGACTTGAATTTGGCCTGGAGGGCATTGAATGGTCTAGCATGGGGTCCTTTCTAAAATATTATTATAGATGCATCACGGCCAAGCCCTGCACCTTGAAATTTATTTTGCAAAATATATTCAAAATTAAAAACAGCTCCTGGTCCACCTATTTAACGGCAGCTGCAGCCACTCTTCAAATAGATCTGACTGTTCTAAATAATTTATCACTTACGTACACTGCAGTAAAAAGCATATTGAAAAAACAGATAAAATTTCTCTCGAAGACCGCGGACATGGAAAACATCAAGTCCACACCGCCGCTAAGGGCCCTGGCAGCCTCATACAACAATGTCTGCCATGTTGGCCTCCAGGCACAGTCTTACCTTAATTGCACAATCGGGAAAGCCTGTCTAACCCAAATTCTGGCCGTAAGGTTGTTGGCATTACAAATTAAAGACTTCAATCCGAACTGGCCACTGCTCTCTAACATCGTTAAGTGCAGACTATGAGGCTACAAATTTGAAACTTTTATACACTTACTTTGCTGCTGTCTGTCGTTGCTCCACTTCTGGCGAACACTATTAACGCCACTTTTTTAAATCCATGGCATAAGAACATGTAACAATGCAATGAATTAGATTTTTAGCATCATGGTTCCCCTTGAACTGGCAAGAATAGGCAACTTTTTTAAAGTAGTGCAGGATCTCCTTAAAAAAACACAACAAAGCCTAGAGATGACTACCGATTGATAATGTCTACTTTCCATACTATGGACATTAGGCACTTTATAGTCTGACTTTTTTGTAATCGAGTTTTTAACAATTGCTATGCATCCAACCTAATTGTAGTGGATTTTAAACCATTTTTTGGGGGGGATAGTACAAGTATGTTTGTGCTAGATAGCTCTATCATGATTTACTGTTTTTCATATATTTTTTACTTTGGTTTACTTGTAATAGATTTTAAACAGTTAAATTGTCTAAAAACTAAACAAAGCCGATCGCAGACTGTGAGTTTTATGCTTAGGTACTATGTGTCAGTTACGTTAGAGGGCAATCGCAAGGACCTAACCACTTTTCTGCTCTTTGTATAACATGTCTTTTTTTTAACGTTTTATATTGTTATGGTTTTAATTATCTACACAATAAAATTTCAAACAATGAATCAACACTTTACGCATTGCCTCTAAGTTAAGCCTGTCTGCTGTGTGCCATAGCTAGCAGGGGGTCGATGTAAAGTTAATTTAGTGACTTTAGTGGTTCCTCCTGACAAGGGCCTTCTAATTATTACTTAAGGTTGGTACTCACCACCCCTCAACTAATAGCACAATTTCTTACACACATCTTCCTGGCATGGCCACATACTGCAGTAGGTTAATTCCAAACCGAGCCACTGAGACTGAACCTTTACACAATCTACTCAAGAAAGGCAATAGAAATGGAATGAACCCCACTGCAAGGTCTTGCAGCCAATGAGCGATACACTTCACCATCAGAGGAGGCAAAGCGTATGTAACATTAAATTTTGGAAGCAAAGTAGAATAGGGAACAATGTAGATGTGTGGCACTGTTCTTCCACGCTCTGAATCTGCTCTTGGTGACAATTGCAAAGTTTCCCTTTTCTTTCAATTATGCAAAGCACACTTTTTCCACCATACAGTCATTTTGAGGAGTAAAATCTTGGGGAAACCAAAGTACATAATCATTTGATCACACATCCATTTTTATCAAAATGTTCCTTTGTTGTGTAAATGACAGGTAATTTCTGTTATGCCTAATACAGCACAGTAAAAATGGGAATCTATGTACTTATTAACCAACAGATCATGAAGTGCACTACTAAATTATCATTTGGTGGTTATAAACTATTACATAGTGGTGACATCTTTTTTCTGAATGCCCTGACGCTGGTTGCTTTTTATGTTTTGCCTCTTTCCTTTGGTTTACCTGACAGCCTGTCTCAGTTTAGTTTTTCATTTTGTGTTCCTTGGTGTGCACTGAGCAAAGAGGCTTGTAGAGGAAAAACAGCCAAACAAGTGAAAGATTTTCAAATGAGTATGTGGCCTGACAGGGCCTCCTCCTCTCGTCTTAAATTCCACGAGAAAAGGAAAACCTGGCTTTTTAGTTAACTAACCTACCAAAGATAGGGCTAGGCACACACACCTACTCAAGCGCCAGGATACCCTTGGGGGTGATAGTGCACTTTACAAATATACATAACATCCTAGAAGTGCAATGCATTATGCCGCGAATGCTGGAGTGTGGTGACGAAGTGGGAGCTTACTCTCTCAGAGAAAGTGCATCTTGTGAGCAAAGGTCTTCCAAAAAAATGAAGATCATACTGTTGTTTAGTACATCAGAACAGTCTGACGAACAGTCAGAAGGAAGTGGTGATAACTTATTCACAACTAGTATTTACAATGCTCACTTCTGTCACTGATACAGCCTTGCAGTTGTGGGCTGTATCCATGAGGCTGTGGAGTATCATGTCTTTGTGCAGGGCAGACCAATGTCAGATCAGGTGTTGCTGTGGCTGTCTTCTACATATCTGTGTCTTCTTATTCATCCAATTGACAGTACGTTTCCAGTTTCCCATGCCTGGTCTCCAAACCTAAAGTGGCAATGTCATTGGTATTTATATCACTTGTTAACTTTCTATATTTATGGAATGTCCATTGTTTCAAATTTGCTAGTGCTTTGTGTTACCTTTACTATCCCAGTTTTGCCAATGGGGAGTGTACTTAACTAAATTCCAACAAAAATACTTTTTGATAATCCTCTTCTCCAAGGTCCTGAGAAATCCTGGCTACTTCTGGGCATTCTGGAAAGTTATTTACAATACATTTGAAAACAGAAACACACTCATGAGCCGCTACTTCCTTCAAATAATTTCTTGTTAGTCAATGACTCAACGAAAAAAAAGTAGATGAGCCAATTTATTGAAACTATTTATTAAAATAGTGAATACAGTGAGGTCCTCGTTATAAGTGCATCAACAATCCTGATTCAATCATTTCATGTCCAAAAATTCAAATGCTGCAATTATTAGTAATTTTACATTGCGGAATTACCTTAGGATCACAAATTGTCCTGTGGAATGGGGGATTTCTACAGAAATCAGCATTACTGTTTCAGCTAGTAATTGCCAAATTCTGGTTTTAACAAGAGCAGGAACCCAAGTTTGACCTCATAAATGTGTCACTGACAATACACAAGGTAATAATGCATGCTGTAATACAGCATGCAAAATGAATGCATTACTCACAATTCCTGATTCAAGCAGAAACTCCTTCTTTTGCCCAAATTATAATTCTGATTAACTCACAATGAGGGTCTTACATCCAACTAAATAGGTTGTCTACATTAGCAGACAGGTCCTCGACCCCCGGCAAGTGAGACGCTTGCTATAGGCTCTTCTACAGTGAGGACCTTGAGTACCCAGCCAGGGCTAATGTCAAGACCTGACTTGCGGGTCCAGTGGAAGTGGCTCTTCTAGAAAGCATTTGTGACCACTGATCCAGCGCTAACAATAAAAATTCTTCTCCTATATGCTTCGGTCATCCAGGTGCAACTTATCCCTCCAACACACAAACTATATCCATATGACGGTGGGGCCCATAACACCGCATATACATTCACTTACTCATTTATTCCCTGGATTACCTCCGTCCTTACCCTAGGAGAAAACGATTCGCTGGAAGGAGACGGGATACCTCTTTTTAACACAACATAATGTTTCTCATTGCTTTTAAGGTATTCTGCTCATTGGTCGATGGACCAACTAGTAGGAATCAGTTGATGGTGATTAAGACCAGCTCAATCACAATAAACTCTTTAACATTTTACCTTAATTATTGAGCTAAAGAATCACTGAGTCATTTGTTTAAAGAATAATAAAGTTTATATAAAGTTTCGAAGCAAGATATAAGTTTAAGCTTATTATTCAGATTATTACATTTATCATCATTATAAGAATAAATTGAAATTGCAATGCATACCTATTAGACGGAAAAATAAGGTTGTCAGAGCAAGAACTCCAAAAGATCAATCTATCTGTCTTGGAAAGTCTAATACTTCTAAATGAAAAATCTATCAGGAGTAAAAAGGCTCTCCAAAAGCAGCATCTTATACTCAACTAAAAATTTAAAATAGCAGCAGCAGCATCAGCTCGTCAGCAACCGCAACTTCACCCATCTACAGCATCCACTCTCTCCAGCATCTAACCTCTCCAGCATCTAACCCCTCCCCACCAAGAGTAGGTCTTCTTATACCCTAATTCTAGCTTACTGAATAAAAAATGTTGCATCTCTATGGCGTGATTCTCTCTTATTGGTTCATTCAAGTCCATATACATTTTAATCAAACTTCCTTGTCTTAACCAGTTCTTTGTGGAATGTCCATGCTTGCATCGTTTCCCACAGTTCATGACATTGCTCATCAGTTTCGATCAGTACAATTTGTATCTTTTTCTGATACTTTTTAGATTCAACAGTTCCGTCCATTTATTCAGTTTGACTTCTCACGCTTCTTGCTGATCATCTTGGCACACATTTGCTCAGAAAGGTCACAATAGCCTTGACCATACTTCCATCTTAGGCTCTCAGCACGAACACGTGGTCATCCTTTTTCACAGTCTTTCTCCTCTACCACACGGCTTCTTTCTCATGCGTACTCTAGCAAATGGCGGCCATTTTATATCGCTGCTCAACAGGCCTAAGCGCACTATTTTCAAAGATAAACAAAATATTGTTAAAATAAAGAATATAAACCCTTTCGTTTCTCTCCCGTCTTTCTACGTACCCCAATTAGGTATTACCTAGCAAAAAGCAACATATAAAGCCGTCCCTTACTTACCATCGCTTTATTTTGCCACCACACGTTTTATTTTCAAAGCACAAATCATGCGTTTATTATTTTATTAGTACGCAAATATTACGTTTGTTAGACACGTAAACAATTATAAGTTGATTAATTTGCACACAAAAATAGCGTGTTACCTTTAACCCTTTACATGTAACATACATTGTTGGTTATTTACTTAAATGAACATGTTTATTAATTATTTTACGAAAATTATTAGGAGGTTAAAACTTTTTCATTTATCCTGCTCCATCACCACCTAATGCGATACTATTTTTTTTCCCTTTACTTTCACATTTTTTTAGCACTATACAGTAGAAGTGTTGTATTGCTAGGTCCTGATGAATGCGCCTACACCTAAGGTTAGGGCAATTGATGGGCAGAAACATGTTGACCATATCAGCAAACATTTTTTTCCTCCCAGTGGAATCACTTGTGCATGGTTTTAATCCTAACCCCCAACAGACAAGAATAAAGCAGAATGCCTGTGGGGTATTTAGTTTTTATTAACTATTCTTTTATTTTCATACACACTGCATCATTCACCCACACTATTTTGTCACATAGGGGCCTACAAAAACATCCAAAGAGCTCCTTCCTGCTTGGTTGGGAGTTGTAGCCCTCACTACAAAGTTTTTAGGTCGAGCCTAGCGCAGCGTGCATGCGCTGCTCTAAGAGATGACCTTTTGGAACCAGACTGCACTTTTCCAACACTCGTGCGTGTGGCGGCATCCACCTTGCGGGAGCGAGCAGTGGCACGCAGGGGCCATCTGTTTCTAATTAGCATGGCCGCGCGCGCTTGTTGTTGAATGTAATGTAACCCATTCTTCCGACATAGGCGCGGCATCGGCACAGACGTCAGGAGAGTCAGTGTGCTTTTATTCCTCAGCTGGTTTCATTTAGCTGTAACTTGTTTAATAGTACAGCTTAATACAGAGCACAAATTCTGTGTTTAAATATTTTGCACTGATGTCACGCGGTCAGCACAAGATTCGGACTGCCTACGTGTAACAAGCCCCTTGCTTTCACTTTTCGCCGTTCACGATGTTTTAGACTAAATAGAGAAGGGGCGGTTTAGGTGGGAATATGGGCGTGGTTGTACCACCTACCCCCCCCCCCCGATATCTAAAGAGCACCGTGCCTTCGGTATAGGCAGGCAGCATATTTCATTCCGGTAAATGTAAACAAACTTTAGCTCTATTTGCTAAAAAAAGAACTATTGTGGTACTATGTTTTAAAAAAAAAAAAGAAACATTCAATTTCTACAATTGTGATACCTGGCGTTGTGTCTGGGAGTGTATAGAAGGCGGAGGAGGCATTTCCTTCTTTGCAGCAGGGCCCATGACCCATTGGCTATGCCACTGCCTGCAACCTTCCCATTGCAAGTTTCACCTTGCAGAAACGTGTGATCTCAGACACAATGTAGTACATGGGTCCTGAAAGAACTTTTCTACAGGTCGTGTGGTGCACCCTATTTTATCTATATAGAAGGTGCAGGTTCGCACTGCACTAAAAATACATGTATATTTCTGAGATCTGGAGAAAAACCTGACACAGATCCATTGCGCCGCGCAATATTTTATGGAATGCGGTCAGATGCTTTAATAGCAAAATTTATGCTCCCTGGACAAGAGCATGGTACTTATTGCTTTAATATTTGTAGAAGTGTCTCGCGAGTAATCTATCTAGAGCCCCCCTGGCATGATAACACTGACGAATCGGAAACACAGCTGAACATGACACTTATACAAGGTGTGAAGCACTGACATCAAAGCAACAACTGACGTGATGCAAGAAGAATGCCTTGCAAGCCATCGGCAGATTGTGCAATGCCGGCATAACTTGTTCTCGACTCGAACCTTCAGTTTCAAAGAGAAATGATCCATCTGGAATGTGAGTGCGAGGAGTGAGTTTACAGGGTGGAAAGAAAGTTCGCTCTGCTGCGGCTCCAAGGCAAACATTAATACTCAACAGTAAGATGTTTTACATCTTAACAACACCCTATGCTGCATATGTACCATTTTATTGCCACATCATTCTCTCTCTTAAACAAGCATTGGCATAGCCAATAGGTCTTGCTTTTGGGACCTTATAAGTATTTAGTTATGCAGCACAATATCCTTGGTGCAACAACATCAGCTGTTGCATGGCTAAACACTTATAAGGCCCAAAAGGCGAGACCTATTGGCTATGCCAAAGCTTGTTTTTTTTTTTGCGGTGTGAGGAGGAACGCTATGATGAAGCAAGCCACCTTTGGTAGATGAGGGTTCTCGTCCTTAAAAAGAAAATTTCAAAAACTCCTGAGTTTATTTTTCGCATTTATTTATCATTTTAGACCTGGGTATTTCTTTGTGTTTCTTAATCATGCTGTGGGGAGCTGATACCCGCTGGTTTTGAAATCTCCCTTGGCCCTTTTGACTATATATACATTAGCAGACAGCCACCGAATTGCGGTGTCCCACTTCCTTCAAATAGCTTTTGAGAACAAAACACATACGGGGCAAAGCTGAACCAGGGCAAAGATAGCTCCTGACAAACGTGCTAAAGCATCCACAGGGTACACAAAGTAATGTAAGCAAGTTCGATCTTCACTTTCTTGACTTTTTTTGGGGCTTTGACATATTTTAGATATTTTCTGTGCTTTTTAAAATTTTAACTTCATGTAGCAGCAATTTGTGTCGGAGTTGCCTCTGGTAGTGCGCTTAATTTAATTACTTTCACACATTAATTAGTCAGTATACCACTAAAAAGGAATTCCAAATTAACTATTTGCCTTCCAGATTTGGTGCTTTTTTCCACACATCATATTGAAGACCTTACTTTTTAGAAAATAATTTGCACGTGAACATTTTGTCTGCGGTGAATTTTTCATAACGGTAGTGCTAGTCTGGAGAACAGTAAAAATGGAAAAATTGTGTGTCGATGTTTCTGTGAACGCCTTTGAATTTGCGACCTTCTTTCTGAAGCATATTTATATCTCGGGTAGCAATTACTATTCATTTGCAGCATTAGCCTCTAAACGTTTTGGGCCTCATCCGAGTGCCTGGTTATCTGATGTGTTAATACTGCACTCGGAAAAAACAGATACTGCAGGGTGCAGTATCACAATGATAACTAAACTGGGATAAGTGATACCAGATGCTTTCGTCCAATATCAAACAAGGAATAAAGCGTTTTCTCCGCACAAACTGCTCAGTTCAACCTGGTAATGTGAAAATGTGTAGTATTTTTCATCTACTTGTAATCCTGATTCAGGGGCAGACTTCCATTTGTGTCTCAATCAGGTGTACTGGCCTCACGAGAATGAACGCCTTTGAATTGACAGGTTGACCAGTCTGTCACCTATGGGAGCCCTGGAACTACTGAAGACATCTTTGTATGATGCCCAGTATTGTGTGCTCTTCTGTTCTTCTTCGTATTGGTGCAGGTCTAGTTTGCTGTAATACCACGGAGAAAAATATTGAAAAACATTATTTTGGTCTTACGATGAGCCTTGACACTAGAGCAATTGTTGTTTTTAAAGAACAGAATTAGTTTGAACCTAAGGTGACTGGTGATGGTTGGACAGACCAAGGACAGCTGGTAAGTGCAATTATCGCTGGTGTTTGGGGTGAGATGTATGTATATTGGGACAGACACAAATACAGACTATTTTCAAGGTTGAGCTAAGAAGTGACTATGGCAGGTGTTGCTGGATGTTTGCTTTCTCTGGCATTATCTACCTAAGACAGCGCAGGTGTTATGTGCAGGATGATAACAGCAAAGTGATTGGAGGGGCAAGACGGAGAGCTGAATCAAAATGGAAACCATGATTTCTGACAGATTGATAGTGGTGGAGTGGCTGGACTCCACAGTCTTTGAGTCTGCCTCTCCACCGCTATCAATACCTGGTCTTCTGTATATGTGCATCTGGTTGAAGTGAAAAGGGGACATGAAACTCACCTTTGCCGAAGGATTAATGTCATCATTGTAGGCATTCTTGCCAACATGCAGGCTATTGTTGACATAATGATGGCCAATTAGGGACAGATCATGGGTATTTTTGGCAACATGCTACCTTTGCCTGACATAGTCATGGCCCATCAGTGGCATCCTTGAGGGCATTTTGGCTACCCTTACAAACCGTGGGATATTACTATTACTGACATATATTGGTATCAGTGATATATTGTGGGCATTTAGTGACATGCTGGCTATCGCTAACATAATAGTGGCCCATCCCTGGCATATTGTGGGCATTTTCGGTAACATGCTGGCTATCCCTGGAAACAGTGTTTCAATAGTGACATATGTGGGCAATTTTGGCAACATGCTGGTTGTAATTGTGAAAATTGTGGGCCATCAGTTACATATTGTGGGCATTTGTAGTGACATGCTGGCTATCCTACACATAATAGTGGCCCATCAATGATATATTGTGGCTGGCTAACACTGAATAATCGTGGCCCATTAGTGATGCATATGTGGGCATTCTTGGCAAGAAGGTGACTCTTCTTGACTATGTTAACCCATAAGAGGCATATGCTGGGTATTTCTGCCAATATGCTAGCTATTTCTGAAATAATGGTGGCCAATCAGTTACTTAATGTGGGCATTTTTTACATGTTGGCTATCCCTGCGTAACAGTGGCCCATCCATGAGATAATTGTGGCATTAATGAAGGCATGATTGCTGTTCATGCATAATAATATCTCATCTATATGTATACTCATTCTGTTTCCAACTGAAGCGTTTGTTTTCTTGGTTAATAAAAAGAATTAAAAATAATAATAATAATATCTCATCTATGACATACTGTGAGCATTCTTGCAATAACAGTGACTTATTGTGGCCACCGCTGACATAATTCATGCTATCTCTGGCAGAATGGTGTTGAACACCCTTGCCATGTACTGGATGATGATAAATGGACAAGAGAGCCAGAATCTGTCCAAGTGTGATAGTGCTGTATGTGAGTGCTTAGTGAAAATAAGCTCATTTTTTGGGCTCATAAAATGTATTACTAAAAATGAAAAACTGATTCTTCAGGACAAAATCCTGTTTTCCATGAAGTTGACAAGCTTCCTTTCTGTGGAACTGAGTAGATTTATCCAAAATGACACTGATGCATTTCATTGTGAAATGTCTTTCTTTTCAGGGAATGGAAAGCTGATATTTTGGACAAACTGGCTGCATTTTTAAAATATATTTAAAGCTGATATATGAGCAATAACTCATGCTGTTTTTGTTGTGTGAGAAACTGGGTTCTTGTTGCAGTACCCTCCCACTTTTTGCCTTGTTTTTGATGCAACTTTGACTGAGATGCATTGGCTCCCTGCTAACCAGGCTCCCAGTAACAGTGTTCTTTCCCTAAAACTGTACCACAATTGGCACAACTTCAGCAACCCCTATAAGTACCTAGTAAATGGTACCCTGGGTACCTAGGGCATTGGGACTGAAGAGGGTCCACTAGGGCTGCAGCACAGATTGTTCCACCCTTGGGACTCCTCAGGAGGACCATGCAAACTGCCATTGCAGGCTGTGTGTCTTGGTGCAAAGACAACTGAAGAGTCAATATGGCACGCATCCCTGTGTGCCATGCCCACAGACAGTGCATGGGGTATAGGTAAGTCGCCCCTACTGCAGGCCTTACAGCCCTAAGGCAGGGTGCACTATATCCCATGTTTGGACATACCTGCATGAACATATATGAACCTGCAATATCAGAGCCATAATTGGATATTGTAATTGCACAGGGAAGCCACAGAGAGCGTATGAGCTGAATACTTGTCACTACGAGTTTCCTAGCTCCACGATGGCTTCACTGTACTCCAAGATGTTTGGTACCAAACATCTCGTCTTAATAAATCCTCACTGATGCCAATGTTGGATTTATGAATAAATGCATGCAGGAGACCCTTTAAAGGGTCCCCTGAAAACCTACCAAGCACCAGTGTGGTCTTGGAATAGTCTTAGCCAGCCTGCCACCACCAGACATGTTTCTGACCTCATGAGGGGAGAGCCAGTACTCTCAGAGGCCAGGAACAAAGCCTGCTCTGGGCGGAGGTGATCCACAGCTCCCCAGGCCAGGATGGCCTTCAAAGGCGAGAAGCTTCAAAGGCGATGCCACCTTTGAAATGCGACCCAGGCATCTCCAGATAGTGGAGGATGCCAAACCTTCTTTCCTGCTCCAAATTTGGCGGGAGGACAGGCGGGAAAATTAGTTAAATTCGGAGGTGGGTCCCCATTCAGTCTGCACCGTCCCTAAGGTGTGGCAGGTGATGTGAAGCCCACTCTTAATTTCCCTCCATCTTGGTTTGAGAGGGAATTAGCCAATTAGGGTCAGGGTAGTGTCCCTTTCCATTGGCTACTACCTGCCACCCCCTTTAACACCCCTAAATTTAGTGTTTAGGTGGCATCCCTGGACCCTGAACTCCGATTTGACTGACACAAAGAAGATAAGGACAAAGAGGAGCTGCTGACCCCAGAACTGAAGCCCTGCTGCAGAAAATTGGCACCAAACCCTGCCTGATGCTTAAGGACTCGACAATCATTGTGTGCTGTCTCGTCCTGCAACTGTGAGGCCTCCAAGAACCCCCGAGCACCTCCATCCTTTGACAAATCACCAAAGAACTCCCTTGGAATAGAGGTACTACTCCCTTGCAGTCCGTATGCACAGAACCTGCAGAATCCGGTTTCCTGACTTGCTGCCCCCCGGTGACTCTGACGCAGCATTCGAACCAAAAGTGGTACACCAGCTCCGGAGGGTCAGATCTGTCTCCCACCAAGTTTGGGGACACCAGAACCTACCAGAGTAGTGCCACACCAATACCCAGGGTACTGGACCCTCTGCAGCATTCACTGAGACGAAGAGTCCAATCCGGACTCCAACTGCCCAGGAAGCAAGCATCCGTCATGAGACATCGAGAACCCTGAGACCCACTTTGTGAGTGGTCCAGTTGTCCCAGAATCGCCTCTCCAAGCTGCCTGCTCTTGACCGCAAGTACATCTTGACTCGCGCCGCCCGGCTGATCTATCTGCTCTGCACCCAGCCCGCCCAGCCTGGGTACCGACGAACCAGCTGTGCTCCCGTGTTCCCGAGGCCCTTGCGGCCTGCTCCCTCAAGTGGGACCCCTTAAGTCCCCTTGTGCATTGTGTTTTCAAGTGGCCCCCTTCTTTGTATCGCACCAGCTACCAGCGATCTCAGCACCCTGCTCCAGACCGAATCCGGGACGCTCCTGAAAATCCGCTGGTGGAACATTGGGCCTGGCCTTGCTACTTACCTAAATCCCGAAGGTGAACCTTCAGATCCAACTGTATGATTTTATATGCATTTTTCTATTTTCTCCTATTCACTTCAATAGTGCGTAATTACGCACAAAAGTGATTTATTTTGTAAACTTAAAAAGTTAATATTTTAAAAAGTACTTACTGTAGAATGAAGCTCTTGGTCTGAAAATTTCATAAAAATCTGGGTTATTTTTATAAATTGGTGTTGGATTTATTCTTGAGTGTGTGTATTATTTATTGCCTCTGTGAGTACAACAAATGCTTAGCACTACTTTCTTATAAGCCTAACTGCTCGCCCACACTACCACAAATAGAGCATTAGTATTATCTACTTTTGCCTCTGTATACCAATCTGGGTCTCCCTGGACTCGCTACACAGTGTACTTCATTTTAGTGCATTATATAGAGAGCCAGCGTCCTACATGTTGATTCTGGTTCTTTGGTATCGCAGGGTGCTGACTGCTTTTGTTGTTTCTTCATTGCTTAATTGGAAGTATTTCATCGTCTCAGTTGGTAAAGCTTTTTTGTAAATATCACGTTTACCACTGGAGCCCTGGGGTGGTAAAATTTATTTAATTGGTCTGATGTATGATTCTGTATTCTCTATGGAGCTGACTTGTAGCTCTGCAGTCAAAGGTCTGCAAGTATGAAATTTGTATCATTTTTTATTTGTTCACCCTGTCCCTTCTATGCAGAGTCTTACTCGTGATATACAACTGACAATTTAGTTGTAAGGGACTGGATGAAAAAATGAAGCTGAAGAAAGATGCTGAAAATATTTTGGAAAATGATAAACCATGTGATCTAGTATAACCAGATTTTCTTAATTGCCTGCGATACATAGTTCTTTAGCTGCCTTTTAAAATACACTATAACTCATGCCTCCGCCATGCACAGTTTTCTCATCAATAATTTTACAGCAAATGTTTCAAGTAATATTTAATTACCATACGTTAGGCCAACCACCGCCATGCACAGGCCGGCCAGGCCCTGCGGCCAAGCCCCCGCATCCAGCCAACCCTCCAAAGGCAGCCAATTCGGGAGGGGGGCCCGCAGCCCCACTACCTGGGCGGATTTTGTCCCCCATCCCCTGGGGCCTGCCATATTTTGTGGGGGAGGGAGCATATGTTCCCCTCCCTGGGCCGATTTGGCCCCGGGTACCCCATCCCCTGAGGCCTGGCCAATTACTAGAGGGGGAGAAGAAGGGGGCACACAGCCCTCCTCCCCGGGCCAATATGGCCCCGGGGACCCATCCCCCAGGGCACAGCGAATCATTAAAGGGGAAGGGGGCATGCAGCCCACCTCCCTGGCCGATATAGGACCCAGGACCTTGCCAACAAAGGGTGGGTTCCCTAGTGCCCACCCAGGACACCCACCATCTCCTCGTTGGGGGCCACGAGGGGAGCCCTAAGGTTCCCCTGTTAGGGCTCCCCTGGCCCCAGCATCCAGCGGGATCTGGCATTGCTCCTGCCCGCAGGGAGCAGCTAAAAATGCTGCTCCCTGCGGGCGAGAGCAATATTCAGATATGTTTCCCTGCCCGTATCACTGCGGGCAGGGAAACAGATCTGAAGTCCGCTCCCAGCTGGAGGGAGCATTTTTAAAGCTCCCGCCAGCTGGGAGCAGTCTTTGTGTTTGCTCCCCCTTGGTGAGAGCTTTCAAATTGCTCCCACCGAGAGAGAGCAAACACAGGTTTCCCTGCCCGGGCAATACGGCCGGGTCTTGAGGAATGGGTTCTTGGGGTCGAAATCGGCCAAGGGAGGGGGGCTGCGTGACCTCTCCCCCGTTTTAAGCATGGCCGGGGGATGGGGTCCCCAGGCCCGAAACTGGCCCGGGAGGGGGGGTGCATGCCCCCCTCCGACTTGTACATTAGGCCTTTCAATGTAGTGGCCGGGCCCCGCGGGATGGGGTCCCGGGGGCTGAAAGCGGCCCGGGGAGGGGGACCACCAGCGCCCCCCTCCCTATAATATTATAAATATCCCCCCCGAGACCTGGCTCACCCGGGGGGACCGAAAAAAAAAGCAAGTGCGGGAGACCGCGCTTTTTTCTTTTTTTAAAAAAAGATTTTGCTGCGAATCCTCTGCAAATTTCTAGCAAATTGTTTAAAAAAAATATGTTTTATGATCCCGACCTAGGGGGTCAGGGTATTCCTACCCTGCGCCCTTTTGGGATTTTTTTTGTGTTTTTTTTTGGGACTCGGCCAAGTTCGAGTCCTAAGATGGCTGCCACCACTTCCTGGTTGATGTGGTGGCAGTCAATCAGATCTCATTTTGAGATCTGTCAGATCCATGGGTCCTTCGTGTCTGTAGATATACATAAATCTTTTTTCTTTAATAACTTCGAAACAACTGAACCAATTTACACCAAATTACAAAAAAGAGATCTTTCTGGACCAAGATCTAGCTTTCTGCCAAACTTGGTGTAACTCCGTTCACCTGGTCGGGTTGTAGTCATGTCTAAATTTCCTATGGGAAATGGAATGGGGAAAACGCGTTTTCGGAACCTGAAACTTTCCAGACTCCGAAACTTTCCAGACAGCTGCTGAAGTGATTGGCGTACTAGCTTTGAAAATTTCGTGAAGATTCGTCAACTGCATTGACGGCTCGCCGAGGGAGTGCCGCGTGGCGGTGGAGCGGGGCGGGGGAGGGTGGGGGAGTAGTGGACTCAGACATACTACGGATAGAACTCAGAGGGAGTTCTGTCCGTCGTAAGTCCGAGTCCACTATCCTCCCACCCTGCCCCCCCGCCCCGCGGCACTCCCTCGGCGAGCCGCCACTGGTCAAACGGCACCAAAGTTATTAGCAAAACAAAAAACGCTTCATCTATGGAAACTAGGACCCAACTATAACTACCTACTGGAGACAAAATCGAAAGCATCATTTTCTACTACTGGACAGCAGAAAAAAGTAAAATGTTAATTGCACACAGGCTCCTGAGCCATACCTACCAATTCCAGAAATACCTTTTATTATTAGCATAATAAAATATATACACATTTATACTCTGTAACATGTAAGCCTGTTTCCTAAACCTGATTTCATTCACCACACTGTAGGATAGAGAGCAAAATGTTGCATCTTCTTGTACTGCAAACTGTAAATATGCACAAAATGTATAGGATTTACCTAGCTTAATGAGTGTTTGGTTAACAACTGGGTGTCGTCCCAAGTGTTTCAGCGTATTCCTAGTCCGAGAAGAACCAAAATGACTGCAAGAAAACTGCGCTCAGGTTGTTTGATCATGCCTAGGTCCTGCGCAAAAATTTGATCTAACCCATTAAGGAATAAAACACCTCGCACTAATGCACTAAAGGGCAAGAACTCGATCTTTTCCTTTTGGAGCAAAGAGAAATCAGTCCAAGAAGAGATGCCTTGCAATACGAAACCTGTTTCTGGACAAAGTGTTGTTGATCTTTCAGCGCAGTTCCAGTCAACAAGTTCTCCGGTTAGAGAAACTGAAGCAACCAACTAAGAGGATTTACTTCGTCTATTAAAAGAGGATTTCACCCTCCCGGATACAGATCTGGAATCCAGTTCAAAATAAAAGTTGAATGATAAAGATAAAGTAAAAAAATATAGTGCACAACCTACATCTATGCCTTTACTTACAACTGGCCTGCAAGTCTTCCGCAGCACGCCCTCAGAACACCTCTCAATAATATTCCGAATTTCGCAGACCCCCGATTTAGAATTAATTGGCATTAGGCCAAGAAATACTTCAGGCCAGGAGGTTCAGATCTCTGATACACTGCTGTGTTTAGAAAGAATCATTTGTTCCATCTTAATTCTATTAGAAAAATTTGTAGCGGGGTCTGATTCCCTTCAAGACATAGCTTGATATTGAAGGTGCTAATTAGCATCAAAGAAGAGCGGGAAAAGCCAAGTCAAGGTATTTCATCAGTCACAAATCCACCTGATGCCTCAGGCCAAGAAACTTGGGGGCTTATTTACAAGCCCCTTGCGCCACCCGTACGTCACTTTTCCCATGTTAAAAATGACGCAAAAGTGGCGCAAGGGGCTTGTAAATAAGCCTATTGATTTTTACTCCCAAGCAGGAAAACCTATGGTAGAAGCAACTGGGGTTACTACCAGAAACGGATCGAAAGTAGAAAGCCCCACTTCCATAAAATACATTTTTGACCCCTGCTATGCGGAACCTGCAGTAGCTGGTTCTAAGGTGCAGTCCTCAAATCCGCCGCCTTAAGTTTTTTTTATCTTCAAAACCAAATCCAAGCTAGAGGCTAGCGAGGCAACCTCAAATGGGAATGTCAAAATTAAGAGCAAGGGCAAGTTAAACAAGCATTGGCATAGCCAATAGGTCTCGCCTTTGGGACCTTATTAGTGTTTAGTTATGCAGCACATTATCCTTGGTGCAACAACAACTGTTGCATGGCTAAACACTTATAAGGTCCCAAAGGCGAGACCTATTGGCTATGCCAATGCTTGTTGGCTTTGCCAATGCAGACCTATTGGCTTTACCAATGCTTTTTGTCGATGCTGGTCAGCATTGGGAGAAGAAGAAAAAATAGTTGTTGTCAATACTGAACTGCATCCATCCCGCCCAAAAAAATGTGCAATGTCTATGCTTGCATGTATGGTGAGCGTAGGCGTCATCACACTTTGGCGGCCTTAGCGGGAGAAAGTCTATTTGTGCAGGCGTCATCACACATTTGGGCACATAGGTCTCGATGCAGCAACTATTTTGTTTTTGCTTTTAATTTACTGTTCCAAGATGGCATTTTTTAAAAAAAAATAAAGGAGCAACCCTGATGCAAATTGCAGCTGCCAAGCCCTCAAAAAAAAGAAAAGAAAAAAGAACGCAATGGGGAGGGTGGATGCAATAATGGAGTGGGTGGGAGGAGGTCCAGGTTGAATTAAATGCTGCCAAGTAATTGAAGCAGAAAGGAGATAGCAACAGAGAGGCTGGGAGGGAGGTGCTAAATTTGAAAAAGAAAAAAACCCGAGAGGTACAGGAGATGCAACCAACGAGCTGGAGGGTAGCACGAAAACAGAGAGCGTGGGAAGAAGTGATTTGAGTGGAGAAGTAGCACACGAGGGAGAGAACAAGAATACAAATACACTCCATGGACTGCTGAGCTTCTAAGAAAAAAGTAGTTCGATTAGTGTAGGCAATGGAAGGATATGTAATCATCCAATCAAAGGACGGTAAAGAAGAGGTGCTCCCGGGGAGGGACAACACAAGAAGAGGAAGGAAAGCCATCGAATAAGAAGCAAGCAAATGAGATTGACAGGAAAGCCAAGCAATGGTAAAGAATGGGCTGACCCAAAGCCCAGTGAAATTATTGGTATTGTTCACAATAAGTCTTTGACAGCTAAAAGCTCTTTGTTGGTGGGTCCTAAAAAGGAGTTAAAATGCATGATGGATGGAGAAGGCAGTAGCTGTAATACAAAGTGAATAACTTTTATTCCCTTTTTGTCATAAAAGAAACATTTAGGAATGCGAACAGAACTTGCAACAATAAAGGGGCGGGCCAGTTGGAACCATAACCGAAGAGACAGAAACAAATATGAGACTTCTGCTAGTGGGGAATGTTTTAGGTAGAAAATCACGTGTATTTGTAAAGCACACATTCGTCCTTCGGGTTACCTTGGTTATTGTTACCCGTCTCAGTGGTGCTTATTTTAATGAAATTGAGATGATAAAAGGCCGAATGACCCCACTAGAGTTAGAACCTCGGTAGTTAATGTATTAGTACACTTACCCAACAAAGCCAACAAAGGTAGCTTTGTATGTTGGTCACTTGCTCAAGAACTCTCTGGGGCAGATTACTCCTTCTATAGCACCTGGTTTTCCTCCTATTGTTTTGCTCCATCTGCAACATATTTTGCCTTCCCGGTGGCCTGCAGTGCTGTTTTGATCTTCTTGTAACCCAGTTCTCTGCTGTTTTGCTCCATTTGTGACCCACTATTTATGTTTATCTGGTGCATCTAAGACTTCTAGTTAGCTCAAGGGCTTCTGTTCTATCTGTGACTCTGAGTGACTTGTTTTGCTCGCTCTGTTCTGCTCCGCTCCAATTACTTCCACCTGTGGTCAGTTAACGTCTTCTTTTGCTTCATCTGCCCGGGTCCATCTAGGACTCCGTTTTGCTCCCTCTGTGATGTTTGCTACATACACGTTTGTTTCACTCCAAAGTCTCCCTCGGCAGACATCCAACCTCTGAGGGCCCAGCCTATTTTAAGGATTCCCAGAAGTCCCTCGCTACCAACTACTCTGCCCCTTGAGATTTCCCCAGCGGCGCCTTCTCTAAGGGAGGTACCACGAAGGCCGAACACCAGCTTGGTAGTTACTCTTGACTGCATTACTTAATTCAACCAGCAAAGGCCTGTGAAAATATCAGAGCTATACAATATATCAGCACAGCCGACGTTGAGAACATCCTGGACACCAAGACACCTGATTTGCCCTTTCCTCGTATGAAAGAGGTGATATTATACCATTTTCATCGCATGCCTGCTGTGTGTATTATATACGGATATGAAGGCGTGCATTGTTTTAATATATATATCAAACTCCAACCACCAAAATCCAAGAAATCATATACAAACGCACTCAACCAAGTGCCTTTTAGAGACATTATGTACATGCCACAATTACATATTGCTATATTACAACAGCACTTGCTAGTCTATTATATTCCATCTACATATCTTCTTACTCCAGTCCGAACAAAACAAAAAACAAAAAAAGACACCTCTGTGAGAAACAAAGTCATCTAGATGACAGAGTGCAGTATGTCAAGAAAACCCCTCTACCCCACACAAATGTACATATCGGGCCCAATGACTAAAAGATGCCTCAAAAAGTAACAGCCACAAACGAACACCTTTCCATGGAAGCTAGACAACTGGCTAATGACACTTAGCAACAAAAGAGTTCCCCGAGGCCGAGAAACCGAGGGAAAGAAAAAGAAAAGCATGGTTCAGTGATACACAGAACTACACTACAAAGGCCCCCACAGGATCAGACACTTCTTATTAATACCTTCCACTGATATAAAACTTTACTAAATAATATGTAGGCCATTTTGGGGCAACTTCTGTCCGGTCGGTGACAACCACAGATCGGTAAAGGGCGCTCAGTCTCTGAAAGGGCTACTGCCTGGACCTTACATATGTTAGCAGTGTGCTATACAAAAGGCGCTGCACATTAACAGAAGAAAACCAGCTGTGGTGACAAGGGCTCAGCTGTCACCTGTTAAAGACTCAATATGGCATAACAGGTTTCTGTTCGGTGATCTGACTGGAATATGCACAGAACACTGACTAGCAAGGAACGCGCTATTTTTGGATTCGCGTCACCGAATTTAAATGTAAAACGCAGGAAATGTTTCAACTACCAATAATTGCTCCTTCGGGTTAGTGCAGTGCCATTCGGAAAGAGAACAAGCACACGAGTGGTGCGCGCGCGCCACAACATCTGTTTTGAATTATCGCGCACGCGTCTGGGGACGATAATTCAAAACAGATGGTGCCTGTGCGGGTAACCGCAAGCAATAGGCCACACACGCACCAGCGTGTGGTCAGCTTTTTGAAGCCCCCTTACAATAAGTCTCGCAGAGCAGCGCATGCGCGCTGCTAGGCGAGACCTAAAAAACGGAGAAGGAAGAAATGCTCTAATAGGCGAACCTCTAAAAAAGGTCCTAACAAATATTGTTTCAGTGATGGGGCGGATGCCCCCAAACGGTCTGAGGTTTCCAACCAAGGGCACCAAATGGAAGAGCTAAGACTGAGCTCTCCAATCTCAGCTATCATACCCCCAATTGAGAGGACTGACTCTGAGATAGTGGTTGCAACTTCGGCTAGTTTGTCTACTGCATGTTCCTCCTCACTTAATCCAGCGGCTACTCCATTTGTGGACTCTTGCAAAATGAAGGAAGTCCTTAAACCCCATAATATAGAAGACATTCCACTTTACCTGTATAATGTCAATACTTTGACGTTAATCTTCACACCCCTTTTTGAACTGAACTTAATCCTGAATCGATCATCATTACTTGCATGCTTCGCAGAAACTACAAACTTGAGTTTAATTCAAAGCAGTGACATGTCATTGGTTTACCTTTCTCATCTTGGGCAGGGGACTACCACGAGGGTAACATTTTGTTCCAAAATTGTTGCAAATATTGTATTACAAAACAGAGAATATTTACAATGCAAAGGCATTGATGTGTTTCCTGCTTACGGGGGAGTAAATAGACAGGATAAGGGCCTAGGTCTGTGGGACAAAAAAGGGGGGGGACTGATAGTCTTTGGCAAATAATGATGGCCTGCCGGTTGACATACAGGGGTTGAAAGTTCACATAGGAATGTATGGTAGACATGTGATTTTAAGGCACTCTGGTAATTCTCATGCTGATTGCACTAATGATGAAATCCAGAAATGGAACTGGTTGGCAGGAGCTCTAAACAACAATCGTTTAACACCCACTGCATTACACCATCACAACTAGCAATGAATTAAAAGTGGTCTCCTGGAATGTGGCAGGAATTAAGAAAAGCAAAGATAAGTGGCTTTATTTAAGGAATATAAATGCTGATATAATTTGCCTCCAGGAGACGTGGTGCGATGATGAGATTCAGTGCGACGATTTCTTTTCTGTAGATTGTAATGCTACTCCAGCTAGAAAAGACCATGCAAAAGGAGGTTGGCAATTTTACTGACCAATAACATTAATTGGGCATCTGAGAGTTATAGCAGTAAATGCCTCCTGATGCCTCATATAATAAACTACTGCACAAGATCTTCATATTTACTAAGAACACCTTAGACAAGGAGAAAGTCAATCATGTAATTTTGGTAGGAGATCTAAACTGTAAAATCTCCAATCATGCTCTTAATCTTTTTCATGAAACATAAAAAGAGGAAGCCCTGCGTATTCCCCCAAATTCCTTCCCCTCCAATATTAAAACTGATAAGAGAGGGGAGATCCTTCTCAGTCAGCTGAGAAGTAACGATTTCTTGAGAGCAAATGGGAGATTGCCCTCTGACTCCCCCGCGCAGTATACACATAAATCACCGAAGGAGGAGGCAATTTTGGACTATTTGGTAGTGGGGTTCACCTCATTCTATTTGCTAGGCGATTTGCAAATAGTTGACTCCATTTTTAGCGATCATCGCCTATTGGTTTTTACATTAGAGGTAAATTCCTCCCCAGTTAGATCTTGAAAATTTGATGGGGACTCGTCTAAGTTTAATAAAAAATCCGTACGAATGCAGTGGGACCCTAAAATTATAACTATTTTGAAGGGCATTTTAGAAGATATGGTCACGGTCAATAATCTGGACACTTGGGAGGTTCACATTTTACACTTTTTCAATCAGTTTATGAAGCAGATTTCAACTAATGCAACTTGAAAACAACCAATGGTTCCTAGAAAGCTAACTCCCTCCCCGATTCACCTACTGAATAAGGATATCAATGGTTTAGGTAGGATGCAATTTACCTTATTCTGCAATGAGAGAAATTCCGATGTGTCTTTATATAAGAGGCGTAGACGCCGACTAAAGGCAAGTTTAAAAAGAAAGCTTGTGATCGGATATGTATTAATTTGCAAGAGACTGTTTTTAAGAAACAGATGAGAAACTTCTGGGAAATAGGTGCAGAGGGGTGTGGGACAAGTGTTAGGTCCACCCCATCCCTAATTAGAGAAGATAGTTGGATTAATTTTTTTATCTGCTTTATATGCAGCAGATGGTGAGTTAGAAATGCCCCAAATTTCGAACACTAGTCTATCAACATATAATTTTCCTGATAAAAAGGAAATAGAGTCCGCCATTTTAGGAATGCGCTCCTCTGTCGCTATGGGACCAGATGAAGTGCCAGTCTCTGTAATAAAACAGGAATCTACTCTTTGGGCTACAATATTGTATCCGGTGGTCTTTAAAATGTGCTATGAGAGCAAGACGGTTCCCTCCTCTTGGACCAGTAGTATTATCGTCCCTTTATTTTAAAAGGGTGACCATAATAGCCCAATAAATTACCGCCAGATTGCATTACTAGATGCGGTGGGCAAACTCTTCTCTAAATTTCTGTTGGGTCAGTTAAATTACTGGGCAGAGGATAGTAAAATTTTACCATTAGAGCAGACGGGTTTCAGGAAAAAAACATGGAACCCTTGACAATATAGCTGCTGTTCAACTAATTGATGAGAAGTATGTGTCCAATAGAGGGGGTGTGATATATGCCACTTTTATTGATTTTTCCATGGCATTTAACAAAGTAGATCGTACGGTGTGTGGAAAAAACTTGGAATGCCAGGTACCATACTGCATCTCATCATCGCTCTTCATTCCTCCACATGTTGCAAAGTATTGCTAGGAGGTGATCGTGGTCTTTCTAGGGAAATTCAGACTAAAAATGGTTTAAAACAAGGGTGCCTCTTAGCCCCGCTGCAATTTTCCAGATATATTTAGGACCTACCTACCTCTCTTTCACAAAGTTCTGGTATATCGCCTATTATTGGGGGGGGGGGCGGCCAATTTCATGGACTTTACCCCTAAGGGCCTCAATAACTGGTCAGTGGCTTTACATCAATATGTGGATGCACATTACTTAAGGATAAACACCTCCAAAAGCCTCTGCTTTCATGGGAAGAAAAAACTTAAATATCCTAATTTTCCCCGGCTCTTGGGGTCCCAAAACCTGGAGGTGGTAAAATCCTACACTTTTCTGGGGTAAATAATGTTCAGCAATCTGAGTGATAATGATCCCATAAAAAACAACATGTGTAAGGCCAAAGGCCGAGTGCACTTTATAGTACCACTGCCAGGAGACATTTCTCCCACCTTCTAGAGCAGGGTTCTCCAATGTCGGTCCTAGAGTGTTGGATCCACGCCAGATTTTTAATATAACTACATGTATCTTAATGTGGATATGCTAAAAATCTGGCATGGATCCGGCCCTCCAGGACCAACACTGGAGAACCCTGTTCCAGAGGTTTATCGGGCTAAAGTCCCCGCCACTCTTCTATATGCAGTGGAGCTCAATGAAATTTGTAGATGGGAATTCCTGAATAGAACTGAAGGGCAGGTATTGAGAAAGCTTACTTCTTGTAACAACTCAATATTAGTGTCCGCATTAAGATTGGAAATAAGAATTAAAAGTGCATACGCTCTGGGTTAGGCTGGGGTTGTTCGATGGGTGGCTTGTTTAGAGAGGAGCGAGGGGAATACTTTAAGACACTACAAGAGAAAGGAAATTCTGGTAGAAAAGAAGGATAAGACATTAGTCTTCAGGAATTTTAAGTATGCTACATCTCAACTTGGGTTGTAGCCAAGTCTGTTTCTCAGGCTTTCTCCCTACCAACTAAAGGTTACTTTAAAGCAATCCTCGCAGGCCTTACGTTTTTGCTTAGATTGCGAGGCCTGCATTAAAAAAAGGGGTTTCCTAAGATAAAAAGCACCATGTTAATAAACAAAGCACAACGTATGTAAAATGGAATATGGCAGACGGTGTTAGGCGCTTTTGGATTTATTTATTTTATAAACAAACTTTATTGAATTTTCTCTGCCAATTACATGCTCGAAGAGCTATTTTATGTATATGAAACAGGATGCAATATGGCATACATTTGGAAAATAACATTTTTGTACATTAATAACGGGAACCAAAGAAAAAGAGAAGAAGAAGAAAAATTTTAAAAAACAGGAAAGAAAAGAACAGGCTGCAGTAGTGATAGAAAAAGGGAGGAATCTTGGGAATATGATCATGTCCCTGGATACTGACCCAGCAATCATCCACTTCATCAACTCGGTAATGGTATATACACATAGTACGTTATACATGAGGCAGAACCTCTAAATCCAACAACGCGTGCTGTGTGGTCGGTGGAGTCAGGACAATACCCCTATAGTCTGTCCAGCGTTGCCATATATGTGTATGTTTTTGGGGGCACCCCCGGGCTCTAAATACCGGTTCTTCCAATCCCATGCAAAAATCTAAACCTCGCTTCCAAACCCCCAGCAGGGGATGGGACTGTGCTTTCCAAGCACGGGCTATATCGAGCTTGGCCAAGGTCAAACCCATGAACAGTAGGTGGCGTTTATATCTGTTGCCCCCAATGTCCTCCGTGATGTGTAGTAATGCGAGCCGTGGTGTGCAGTGTATTGTCCGCCCCAGTACCTCCCCCAGACATCTATGAATGCCCTTCCAAAACCTGTCCAAGACTGGACACATCCACACTGTGTGGATGAAAGTGGCTTCCTCCACCCCACAACGCAGACATGCCGGGGAAGCTATGAGACCCACCCTATAAAGCCGCACCCGGGTGTAGTATGCTCTGTGTAAATATTTCAGCTGTATAAGGCGCTGGTGCGAGGAGATGGCAGCCGACCTGAGGGATTCTAGAGCCTCCCTTCAGTCATCTTTGTCAATGGGTCCTATAGCTGTTTGCCAGGTCTCTCGGAGAGATTCGAGTGTTGACGCGCTGTGGGTAATCAATGTTTGATAAATCTTAGAAATTTTGTGTTCCTCTAGGTCCCCCATGAGGAGCCGCCCCTCTAGTGGGCTGGATTCGGGAAGGGCTGTAAGATCCCTTAAACATGGGGCGAGTGCATGGCGAAACTGTAAATATCTGTAAAATTGGGTCCGCGGCATAGAATACTCTTCCTGTAAGTCTGAAAAGGATTTAAGAGTGAGACCCCGGAGAACATCCCCCAGTGTGGAGATCCCAATCGGGTCCCATCCCCGAAAACCTTGTAGGTGTTGCAATTGTGGGAGCATGCGATTACACTACAGCGGGCCGCACCTGTGAGCCGCTTCTCCCAGCCAATGCGGCAAAGAGACTGGCGCCACATGGCCAACACCTTATTAGTAGCCGGAGGGAGGGCGTGGGTATCGGCACAGCCATACAAGTATTTATATAGCAACGGGTCCCCCAGTAGACATCTCTCTAGGTTATATGCTGTTTCATTCCACGAGCAATGCCACCAATCGTTAAGGACTTGTAGATGGGAGGCCGCATAGTATGATTGAACATCAGCAACTGCAACGCCCCCGCAATAGGTGGAGAGAAAACAAGTGCGGAGCGCCAGCCTGACCGCCCCTCCCCCCACAGGAACCCATTTAGCAGTGAATTGATCTGTCTGAACCATAACTGCGGGATGGGATACGGGTGATTCTGAAGTTGATATAACAGTCTAGGGAGAGAGATCATCTTGAATATTGCTGAGCGGCCAAGTAGGGATAGAGGCAACCCCACCCAGGACCTCAGCTCTGTTGTAATCTTAGGGAGAACCCCGTCGATGTTGCGTGCACGGGATACCTCATGTCTATCTGTTACAAAGACCCCCAGGTATTGTATACCGTCCCGAGTATGGGAAAGGCCGGTGGCCCATCTGTAATCATCTGAGGACCCACGAAGTGGCCATAGTGTGGATTTATTTACGTTCATGAAAAGCCCCGAGGTCTCGCCGAATATTCGCATGATTTGAAGGATTCGGTGGCCAGACCTGGACGGGTCAGTCATGAAGAAAAGGACATCATCAGCGTACAGGGCCAAACGGTCAGATAGCCCGGTGGACCATTCAAAGCCCCGGATCTGTGCGTCTATACGAACCCAGGCCGCTAGTGGCTCGATGGCTAAAGCGAATAGTAAAGATGAGAGTGGACACCCTTGTCTAGTGCCCCGACTGATTGGAAATGGTGCAGACACCCTACCGGCTATGCGCACTGACGCAGTCAACCCATGATACAGCATCCGTATGTATGAGATGAATTTTGGGCCAAAGTTTAGGCGCTCCAAGAGAATGAAAAGATAGGTCCAGCTGACAGAGTCGAAAGCATGATCAATGTCAGCTAGCAAGAGTGCTGCAGGGCGCTGAAGATGGTCGACAGCAACGATCGCATTGTGTACCCGATGAATGTTGTGTCGCGTGGGACATTGGGGCATGAATCCTGCATGATCCGGATGGATTAGGTCTGGGAGATGAGCCAGCAATCTAGTAGCGAGCACCTTAGCCAAACGTTGAGCCTCAACATTTAAAAGCGAGACTGGCCTGTAGGAGGCATGGAGTTCCGGGGGACGCCCCGGTTTTTGGAACACAACAATCTCTGCATGTCGCCAGTCGGGGGGCATAAATGTGGTCTGAGTTGCTTCTTGTATAGCCGCAAGATAATGGGGCCCTAGCATGGCCATATAGGCTTTATAGAATTCGCTTGGAAGGCCATTAGGGCCAAGTGCCTTACCCGTGTGTAGATCAGCTAGCGCAGTGGTCATTTCTTCTAAGGTCAAGGGGGCCTCCAATGACATCTTAGCCTCCTCGGAGAGGGCCCTCGGAGGAATGTCGTCGAAGAATTGTTCGATCTCAGAGGCTTCAAGAACCTCGCAGGCAGTATATAAGGAACAATAGTAGTCCGCGAATCTTTTGGCCAACTCCATCAGGTCTGTCACAAGCGTGTTATCAGGGGCATGGACTCCTGGGAGTGGAGCGCATGTTTGCGCCTGCTGACACAATCCGTAGAGGAGTTTACTAGATTTGTCATCCCACTGATAAATCCTGCTTTGTGTCGCAAGCCATGCTACCCGTGACTCATCCAACAGCACACCCTGGTACTGCTGCTGAACCAAGCGCAATTGTCGACGCGTCACAGCACCATCTTCATCACGGGCCCGACGTTCCAGTGACATGATTTGTGTCTCTAGTTGGATGAGCGACTGTTGCGTTCCGCTGTGCAGAAGCTAATATCTACCCCCGCAACATGGGCTTCATGGCCTCCCAGAAAGTGCAGTCTGAAGACACCGTCCCCTCATTGTGTGAACTATATTTCGAAAGCATGTTGTGGATATGAGCGTGATATGTCGGGTTCTGTAGGTGCCTTACCGAGAGCCGCCAGCAAAAAGGGGGTCAGTGCGGGCCTATTAAAAGGTGTATGGCCACCGGAGAGTGATCTGACAGACCCCTGGGAAGGATCGCGGCGGTCGGTATTCTGTGAGCGAAGGCATGGGGAACAAATATGTAATCAAGCCTAGAATAGGAAGTGTGGGTGTGGGAGAAGTAAGTGAAATTGGTCTCCGTAGGGTTATGTGTCCACAATGTATCAACCCACCCAACCATGTCCACCAGGGTCTGGAAACAGGGGGTCCCGTCCCAGCCCCTGCTGAGTGCCACCTATCCACCCCCGGGGACAGTGCATTGTTCCTATCCCCACCTATCACTGAAAGTCCATCGGGCAGGGTGCCCCAGATCTCAACCGCGCGGTCTAGGAAATTCTGACCAAGGGGCGGTGGGGCATATATACTACCAAGCACTATGTGTTCGCCAGCCACGGTCCTGTGTACAAATATATAACGGCCGTGGATATCAGTCCATTTTTGTATCAGAGTGAACGCTACACGGCGGTGAATCAGGATGGCAACCCCCCCGGAGCCCGACGTGAACCCTGCATGGAAGGTGTGCACAAAACCATAACGAGCCAGACAAAGAGCCTTCGTGCCAAGCATGTGTGTTTCCTGTAAGAGAAGAATATCAGCACCTTTGTGTTTGGCCTGACGGAGAATCGCGCCCAGTTTGATTTTATCAAACAAGCCCCTCGTATTCCAGCTCACAATATATAGTTGCCCAGGGGGGTGTCCTATGGGTTCTGCTGCCATTGTGTCATAGGGTAGCAGGATGTGAATACGAATGATCGGGGAAAAGGTGATCGCAGGGACATACGAACTACGCAGCCAAAAGAAGTCAAAACAAAGCAAACCAGAACATGATCAACAACCCACCCCCCACCCATCCCACCCCAATACCTCCAAACAGCAGAAGTATCTGTCGCGGGAAGCCTGGCACCCCACCACCAACAGGGGAGCGGAACACCAGCTCCCCAATGGATCCCCATAGTCCCTATAACGTCCCAAGTTCTACAGGGGGGCCTGGAGCAAACCCACATATGTGGCCCAATTTCATCCTGAACACATGCCAGTATGCACGAGAGATTCCCAGACGACCCCTCCCGGGAGACAGTGATCCATATCGGACACTGTTATTTCTTTGTGGGAGGCAAATTTTCAGAATCCTGCTGGTTAGCTTTAGACTGCCATGAGGATCTGGATCTATGACGTCTTTTGTCTTTTAGTTTCGTCTGTGTCCTGGTAGAGTCTCCCGTCGAGGAATCAGAGTCCCTGTGCGGCGGAGTGTGCAGCCTAAGAGGCCGTTGTTCATCGGTCCAAGTGAAGACCTCTTCCGGGGTGTCGAAGAATATGGTGTGAGAGTTAAAGACCACTCTCAGGCGAACCGGATACAGGAGCATGTATGGAATCTTGAGGTCACGGAGACGCGCCTTGGCCGCGGTGAAGGACTGACGCTGCTGTTGCACCATTTTCGTGTAGTCTGGAAATATCATGATCCGATGGGACTCGTACACCAATTCTGCCCGAAGCCTAGCCTGCTGCAGGATCATGTCTCGATCTCGGAAGTGTAAGATTCGTGCAATCATAGGTCGAGCCCCAGGTGGAGGCTTCTGCTGCAGGGCCCTATGTGCGCGTTTGATCACAAAGCACGGTGACAGAGCGGTGTTCGGAAGCCAGGTGGTAAGCCATTGTGTGTGGAACTTTCCAGCATCGTCTCCCTCGCAATTTTCTGGGAAACCGACAAAGCGGAGATTATTTCTCATGGCCCGTCCCTCCGTGTCTTCAGCTTGTAGTGCGAGGCCCTTGGTCAGCTGTTCCAGAGAGGTGACCTTACGCTGTAGTGTAGTTACCGCATCTTCGACCCCCTTGACCCTTGTCTCCGTCTCCGTGATGCGGTCGACAGCGTTGCAGAGATCCTGGCGCAGGAGAGAAACCTCCGTCCGCACCGCACCGCTCTGAACCTCCAATGCCTGTCTGGACTGGGTAATGGCCTGCAAGAGAGCAGCGTTGTCTGGCGAGCCGGGCACGACCTCTGCACCTTCAGTGAGGGGCGCTGCTGTGGCCGTAAATCTGTCCATAGTGCTTTGTTTTAGGCCGGGCCCTTGTCTTTAGACATGCTGTGTGGTTAATAGTTTAGGGAACCGTGATCTATATCCAGCGCCCCTTCCGGTCCTGCGGCACCATGCACTTAATAAGCAACGGGCCAGTACAGCTCGATTCCAACACATAGGAGGGGAGGACAGGGCCCCCTTTAACACCACCAAGCCCAGCCTTCCAGGAACGTTACATGCCCCGGGCTAACAACCCTGATAGCAACCCCGGGCCCACGGCGCTGACTGATTTAATACCGGCAGGTAGTCTCTGCAGTCATTCGGAGCCACCAGCAGGGAGATGCATGCCCCCCTAGAATCTCCGCTCAAATGCTGCCTCTCAGATGCCCACACGCCACAGGGGTCTAGTTTCAGTCCAAGCCAACCCCCACAGCAGCTCCGGAATGTCTCTGGGCCAGTAATTATAGTGCTGGGCATATATGTGGGGCCAGGAAGCAGTGAACTGTACGGGGCCCCCGACGTGATGGGAAGAGGGAGGCCGAGGGAGGGCCCCCACCTGATCGCAAGCCGCACCGAACACTAATCTGGCTGCCTCCGCAGCCGGGAGCACGCCCCCCTCCCCCTAATGGGCGCCTCACCTCTCCGCTGTTGAAATTGCTCGTGGAGTGTTCCAGGATGCCGCTGGCAGGGCCGCTTCCTGTCCTCCTCAAGACAGCCGGCCTCGATCCCTCACCGCATACAGGCCCCGGATCCAGCCCGATCTCAGAGGCACATGGAGGACCTCACCCCCGGCAGGGGCCTGTGTGCCTCCGTAGCACCGATCAAGGCTCCCTCCACACGGCTACACAGTCCCGGGAGCGTCCCCAGCCGCCGCACACAGCCGCGTTCGGCCAGCACACCAGGCATCTGCGACCTCCAAAGCGCAGGCCGTAGCCCCCGTCCGGGCCCGGAAGCGCCAGCGGGCGCCCACCAGAGAATTTGGCCCCCGACGGGGCACTCAATTTTCCACAGCGCGCGCCAAGGCATTGCAGCAATGGACGAGAGTCCTGGATGTAGGGGCCTCCAGGCGTGTCCTGCTCCACCGAGGCCGCGAACAGCAAGCACACCAGCCACTCCGGAGAGGGCCGAGGACGGTCTCATGGCAACCGCTGAGCCCAGTGAATGGGCCCAGATTCGCCCCAGGGTCCGACAAGCTCAGGGGGTCGCCGAGGCAACCAGTAAGTGTAGTTGCAGGCAGGATTTAAACAGGATCTATTGCGGGCCAGCGGAGCTCATTCAGAGCATGTCCGCCATGTTAGGCTGCTTGGCTCCGGCGCTTTTGGATTTTGTTGAGATGCGATAGTCTTCCCTTAAACTGTTTAACATCTAAATGATAAGGAACCCCTGAAGTATGTAACTTTTGCCAGGAAGGGATTCAAGATTTAAATCCTGTATTGTTCGTCTGCCCCTCTTTAATACTGCATCTGCGTAAATGGCTGAGGCCTATCTTCTTGAAACTGTCAGTCTGATCCTCTTCTGAAGTTTTACAGGCTCTAATTGATCCTCCGAATGAAGTGTTCTGTTTTCGAATTTTAACTTTTTCAAATGTTTAATAAATTTATATTAGCCTAGTTGTGAATTTTTTGCTAAATGATTGGAATTTAGATATGTCTTAATGAATTTTAGGTATTTTCTGAGGAAAAAAAATTCTGTTTTAACCAATTTATTGGGAATTTCGGGTTATCAATTGAAATACTTTTATGTGTCAATGAAATGTATGTATTTTTATCTGTTCTAGTTACAGTATGCGTTGTATTTATTTGTATAATCTACTGTCATGTGGATCTCTTCGGAGTTCCGAAACATTGAATAAATAAATTTGAAACTACAAGCAACAAAGTGTTATCATATAGTTATAAGGCAACTAAGTATGAAAATGCACTAGTTGGAATTTCATTTTTTCACCCACCAAAAAACAAGCATGGGTAAATACAAATAAGTTGACAGAAAACATACATAAGTTTAGATGGAAATGACAAAAATAGAACACCATAAAACCAAGATCCCTATTTTTAATAATTAATAACAGGACTGCAGGTAGGAGACTGCAATTAAAACAAGCCTTGGCACTGCCAATACGTCTGGCTTTTAAATGGAAGTGCCTCCTCAGTCAAAGATGAGTTTAGGCATTCTATAAGTCATCATACATGCACTTTGTCCCTCATCTTAGCACTCATAGTCCATAAATCCACCCACAGACTCACTGGTGCATTCACCTACTTACACAGCCACAATAAACTCACACACAAACTCAACAACATATGCAAGATAAATTAAAAGAATAAAATTAGAAAAAGAACCTAACATGGCAGGCAAGTGTTTGTAATAACAAACAAAATTAAACATAGCAGTTTGTGGCTGTCTTGCAATTGCATTGTATGAAGTGTTTTATTGTTCTGAAGTTCCAGCATGGCCGCCACATTTAGAATCAATGTGTTGGCCATCTTGGAATGGTAAAACAATGAAACTATGGACAATATCATTCTATGACAGTGGCCTGGGTCCAGAGACTGTGGCCTCATGGGACGCGGCATACTGCAGATGAAATGAACGGCGAGCAAGAAACCTGTTAGCACTGTTCCAGACAATGAAAATAAAGAGATGAAAAGGAAACAAATGAGGAAAAAATGTATAACTAGAGGACTAGCTCACTAGTCTTGGCACTGAAGCATGCTTATTTTCAGGTGGATCTGCACATGATCAGAAAAATGCTGTTTCTCATAGGGCAATAGAGCCAATGTTTGAAGTAGCTGATCCATTGTCCCATGCTGAATGTTATCTGTTATCATAGATCCAAACGGAGTGCTATAGACATTGGCTCTATTACAGTGCTTCCCAAACTTTTTAGAACCACAACCCAATTTTTATAATGACAACCTTTCGCGACCCACCTACCTTTAATGGACAGGAAGCAGGGCGATTATTTAATGTAACTAAAGCATCATGTGGTAGCGCATTTTCCTTTACAGACTTTCTCCCTTGAAATGGTCACTACATCTGATAAATGATAGTGTGGAAATTGAGTTTCTGTGAATATTTATCATGTGTGCATCACCAAGTAAAGTATCTTGATTTGTTTTGACCCTATTAAAATCACAGTTTCCAGCAGACTTCAGAAATAAAAAAATATGTCCTTTGTTTTTGCTTTCCTAACTGCATAAGGTTCATTTACAGGTATTAACATTTTGCTGTGTGTTGCAAAAAATATGACATCATACAGCCTTTCCTTTCACACTCCCTGTACTCCAGCATGATTGTCACATAATTTACTTTAAAAACTTCTCTCTGAAAAGTAAACACGGATCCCCATGCTAAAAGAATAAGCAACAATTTGCCATTAGACATAGCCTGACATTAGACCTCTGTCTTTGAAACAGACAAATGTGTCAAGATAAGCACAGAATTTAAAAGCATCTTTATTTATTGCTCAGACTTTCCTGACCCAACAAAAATAGACTCATGAAGACCCACAGTTTGGGAAATGCTGCTATATTACATTGGCTATATTGCCCTGTGAGTGACAGCATTTTTATGATCTGATTTCTTTTCTTCTATTATTACTTTCAATACATATGTGTATTTTTAATGTTTTATTACAAGATACGAGTTAGACAAGTAGGCCTTTTAGACCTTCCAAAGTGATTCTAGCAAGAATTATTATAGTGCAAATCTTCTATCCCCCAGGCGTTTGTCGGAGGGGTAATTGACACCAAAATTCTTGCCTACAAAAGGTAATCTGTGAGATTTCAAGGAACAAAACACAAATCTGGAGACTTAGGGCCTCATTACGATGTCAGTCGGAAAGCATTCCGACCGACTCGGTTTCGGAATGGTTTCCAACCGACTTTGGTTCAGGGAGTCCGACCGACCGATTACGATGTTTCCGAACACCGTTCGGTCAGACTCCCATTGACTTCAATGGGAGCCTGTGTTGCGACCGACAACACAGGCTCCCATTGAAGAAAGGGGTGGTCACGGAAAACCTTGCACCCTGTGGCGGGCACCCCTTGGTTCCTGCCACACCGTGCATGGTCGGAAAGAGGGGACCCATGGCTACCCCCACAGGCCCCAACCGGAGGCTTCATGGTGAAGGGTGGCCTGCTATGGGCCCTTGAAGTTGGATTCCGACAGACGATCCGTGTCAGACAGACCGATTCGGAAAGGCTGTCCGAATCCGACATCATAATCGTTTGGTCAGAAACGCGGTCCGTAGAGATGTACGTGTCGGCTCCGACTGACTCAGAGACTCTGAATGCTGTTCGGACGCGAGTCGGAACCGAGTCGGTCAGTCCGAACGGTTTCCAACCATCGTAATGGGTCCGTCGGAAATGTTTCCGAGTCAGTCGGAAACAAGGCTTCCGACACGGATTCGGACGAACCAAATGCCGTTCGGAGCCTTTCTGACCGACATCGTAATCGGCCCCTTTATACAGTGCAAGAACAATCCACCCTTGGCTTTATCGTGTGTTTCATAACAAATAAATGAGGCCTATTGCCTTTGTTGTAACTTTTATAAAAACAGATCAGAAGTATGGCATCCGGAATAACTTTTCCCAAAGAAACCAATCAGGCCTATAGCCTTTGTCACTGGCTTCTCAACATAACCAACTCATATCTACTGTACTAAGAAAAAGCATTTACACAAGGCAACCATCTTGTACGTAGTAATAAAATTACATATATGTACATAATTATGATTGTAAAAACCATATAAAACCCTTCCTAAGAGAGCCTCTTAAGGGTCATCGCATTGCAAATATTCTACCCCCGTGGTTTATTTGAGTAGATCACAACCACCAAAACCTGTTTACTGTGGTAATCTGTTAGGTTCCATTAACAACATACCTGCCTACAGGCATTGACCACAGTGTGATAACAATCCACCATTAAAAGCCTATTGCCTTTAACATGTACTTTTCACAATATGTAAGTCAGGCCTACTGGCTTTCTCATAAGTTTTTACAATAAACAGATCAAACCTATGATATTGGACACAATGTTTCCCAATGAATCAATAAGGCCTATTGCCTTTACCATTGGCTTGACAACAAAACCAACACAGGCTTACTGAAGTGCACATATGTTACATTATGTTACTGGCATTTGTAGAGCGCACGTACACCAAACAGTTTCCTGGCGCTAGGTAACATATTCCAGGCGGCATCTCAAGATGATAATTGTAAGCTTGCTTAAAGAGCCATGTTTTTAGAAGTTGTCTAAATTTCCCATAACAGAGGGTCATCCTAATCTCCAGGGGCAGGGAGTTCCAGATGCGGGGAGCAATAACTGAAAATCTGGATTCACCTGTCCTCTTCTTTTTGAATTGAGGGATCGGAAGATAGTACAAATGGGTAGATCTTAGATTTTAATTAGGAATGTATTTTTTAATTCAAATTTTTATGAGGGCTAGGCTTTTCATGTTGAGGGATTTAATGTAGCAGGTTTTAAAAATAGACCTCTGTGCAACCGGGAGCCAGTGGAGTTTTCTCATCACTGGGGAGATGTTACATTGTCTGGGAATTTGGAAAATCAGCTGTGCTGCTTGGTTGTGGACCATTTGGAGCCTGTGAGTGAGGCATTTGGGGAGGCCCAGGTAGAGAGAGTTGGCATAATCTATTCTTGATATAACCAGGGCAATTATGACATGAACTAGTGCCTCCGCAGTAAGGAATTTCCCTATTTTCTTAATTCTGCGGAGTTGCATGAAACAGGATAAAATCACAGATCCAAGTTGAGGTTTCAGAGAGAGTTCCTCGTTGATAAGGGCGCCAAGGGTCTTTACCGACTTCTTGGGTGTGGGAGGAGCACCCATCGATGAGGGCAGAATGTGGGACTCCAAGGGTCAAGCTTATTTTTGGTGATGGCTATCTCTGTTTTATCACAGTTTAGTTTTAAGTGGTTGCTGTTCATCTAGTCACAGATGAACAACATTGTGTCTTGGAAGAACTTCTCAGATTCCGGGGAATTATCAATTGTAAAAAGAAGTTGCATATCGTCTGCATAGTTACATACTTTAACCTTCATTTTTTTGAGAAAATGCACCGGAGGCAGATGTATAAGTTAAAAAGGTGTGGAGAAAGGGAGGAATTCTGGGGTACATCGCAATTCAATTGAACTTTAAATGAACTAAAGGGGGTCAGTCGGACCAATTGTGATCTATCTTTTAGAAAGGAAGTTATCCATTTGAGTGTTGAGTCCTACAGCCCTGAGGCCCTGACACGGTCCACCAGAAGATTATGGTCAACCACGTCAAATGTCGCCGAGAGGTCAAGGAGGACTAGAGCTTGAGTAAAACCTTTGTCCGCTTCCTCCCGCATGTTGTCCACAACAGAGGGGATGACTGCTTCCGTGGAATGAGCAGTGCGGAAGCCCGCTTGGCAGGGGTCAAAGAAATTAGATTCTTCTAAAAAAGAGCAGAGGTTACGAGTAACATGTGCTTCTAATTTTTTTGCTGTGTAGGGAAGTAGGTAAATGGGACGGTGTTTTAAAAAAAAAAATAATCAAGTGGGTCCTCACCGGCTTTTTTTTAAGAAGTACCACTATTGCCTCTTTAAAGGAGCTGGGAACATTTCCTTGATTGAGGGACAGGTTGAAAAGATAGATCGCTGGATCAGGGAAGAGAGTAAATACAGTTTTTAAGATATTCAGGGGCAGGTATCATTAGGGGAGCCCGATCTGGCTTTAGTTAGCAGGTACATGAGGCTTTCCTTGCTGATATCGGGAAAGGCCATGAGAATGAATGGGTTTCTATCTTCTGATGACGTTACATTGAGATGAAAGCTAGGGGAATGCTAATTCTGATGATCTCAATTTTGTCAATGAAAAATGAGTTGAGCGATTCACAAAGGTTTTGGGTGGGTAGAATGGGTAGGGTGATCCTGTCAGGATTTGAGAGTTTTGTAACAATTCTAAATATCTCTTTTGATCTATTAGTGGAGTCCAGAATTTTGTTGGTGAAAAAAGTGGATTTAGCTTGCTTGATTTATACTCTTAAGGTGTTTTACATAAATTTCCTTAGTGTCAGGTAGGTAGTTCCACCACTTGAGTTCGCAACAACGTAGTTCCAATTTGGCTAGTTAGAGGTCTTTAGAGAACCATTTTAAGGTGTCATGTCATCTAATCTGTTTATTTTTACGGAGGGGGTCATGTGTGTTGCTGGATTCTACTAGCCAATCAGTGACTGCTTTCCCATAGCAATCCATGTTGTCCTTTGGTGCTGGTAGGGAGCTTTTCAGAGAGTCACAAAAGGAGTTCAGGTCTACTCAGAACCAGTTCCTCAAGAAAGTTCCAGGGCACGAGGGAGATTTACGGGGAATAAGATCTTATAGTGAGAATTTAATCAGGTGGTGATCTGACCATAAGCAGGGCGAGACTGTAAGATTGCTCACGGATAGGTTGGTAGTCCATACTTGGTCAAGGGTGTGACCTTTGACATGCGTGGGCAGAAATATGTGCTGTTCTAGATTTAGGCTATTGAGAAGGTCAATTAGATCTGTTGACAGTTGCCCACCCTTTTCTTTCTTTGCCCAGTAATTGAGGCTGCCAATTAGCTTTATATTTGCTTGGTCAATGACCATAGGGGAAATTAACTCAGCTACGACTTGTGGGAAATTATGCACATGGCCTGGTGGTCTGTACATGAGGACACACGTTAGAGGGGATGTAGGAGAGTCAAGTTTGATCACAAGGTTGTCAACAGTTGAAATGTTAAATGAAGTGAGTGTTGTGAAATTATTTTGTTTCTTGGTTATGGCAGCTACGCTGCCACCTATTTTATCTGCTGCTCTATTTGATTGTAGTATTTAATAACCTGCTGGGAGGGCAGATAATATATCTGGGGAAGATAGATCCATGAGCCATGTTCTGGTTAGTAGCAGTATTTCAGGTGATTCAGTGTCTAATAAATGGAATATTTCTGTCTGGTGTTTGACCAGAGACCGCGTGTTAAGATATGTAACCGTAAGTTGGTTGAAGTTCTGATTATGGGTTGTGGCATTGGAGATCTTGGGTCGATGGGCAATGGAGGGTTCAGTAGGACAGGGCATGACTTTGGTAGAAAAGCTGGTGTTTAGCAGACCTAGTTTGTGTAGTTTTGATGTTGGGGGGAGGGGGGGGATTATTTGCAGGTTTACCGAATTAAGTCATCTGAGCTCCTCCGAGGAGTAGGTAAGTATTTGGGTATAGTGGCTGACCCCTGGCCCGACGTGGACGGGAGCATATGGGCTTGCCTTTGGCGTGCCCGCTGCACCCGTCTGCACCGCGGTATCCATTAAATAGGCGTGAAGCTTAACTGACTCTGCTCGCCTCTACTCTGATTGGTGCTGGCTGGTTCCCCCTCTACCCCATCTGAACAAACTACAATATTGAGCAAACAGGCATTTTTCAGTTTCAAATACTTAAATCAAGATTTTAGGTTTTCGTTAAGAACAATATAAAAACAATGTGCAAAAAGCCTAGCAAAGTGCCCCTTGTGCTATAGGTACCAGCGCATCCACGCCGCGGTATCCATCAAATAGGTGTGGACCTTTACTGACTCAGCTCGCCTCTACTCTGATTGGTGCTGGCTGGTTCCCCCTCTACCCAATCTGAACAAACTACAATATTGAGCAAACAGGCATTTTTCAGTTTCAAATACTTAAATCAAGATTTTAGGTTTTTGTTAAGAACAATATAAAAACAATGTGCAAAAAGCCTAGCAAAGTGCCGCTTGTGCTGTAGGTACCAGTGCATCCGCGCCGCGGTATCCATCAAATAGGTGTGGAGCTTAACTGACTCTTCTCGCCTCTACTCCGATTGGTGCTGATTGGTTCCCCTGCTACCCAATCTGAGCAAACTATGATATGGCGCAAAACAGGTATTTTTTACTATAACCATCATGCATACAGTTACAAAATTATAAATATGTACAAAATTACAGTTGACAAATAATATACAAACCCTCTCAAAGGGGCCTAACAAGAATTCCCACAGTCAAAATCTTCTATCTAGAGGGTTTGCCACACAGGATGACAAACACCAAAACCCTTGCCTTCTTCGGTAATCTGTGATATTTCATGTAACACAATACCTGTCTACAGTCTTTAAAAGCGTGATAACACTCCAGAGTTAAAGATCTATTGACTTTAACATATGCCTTTCACAATAAATAAGGTAGGCCTATTGCTTTAGTCTTAACATTTTATAATCAAGAGATCACATCTATGGATTTGAGTTTAACTTTTACCAGTGAACCAATCGAGCCTTTATCATTGGTGTGTCACCATAAGAAACTCATGCCTACTGTATTGAGCTTACGTTTTCCAACAAGGCAACCAGTCACAAAATTAGCAATGTAAACAACATTACAGTTGGTAAAGCAAAAAGCTGGGTCTCCTAAGAGGGTCTAGCAAGGACTATCACTGTCACAAATCTTCTATCCTCATGGTTTGTCAAAACGGGTAACCAGCACAAAACCCTTTGCCTACTGTAGTAAACTGGGATTCTCTGTGACAAAATACCTCTGTAAAGATGTTAATAGAGTAATAACAATCCTTCCTGAAATGCCTATTGATTTTTAACATATGCGTTTCACAACAAAAAATATTGACGTCACTCATACTGACAGCCCTTGTGCCCCCTCAGTTCTTCCAGTGCACCTCTTCACCACGCCCTTTAGTCACTCCATTTTGGATACAGGACAGCGACAGTCGGGAGATCTCAGACTCGCACTACGCCCCTTCATCTTAACTGTCTGGTGGCGGCAATCTCCGCTGGGCCAGAGCACAGGACATGCAGCTGCAGGCTCGCAGCTCCGCAAATCAAAGCTCCCACTTCAAAAGCCAGCGCAGGACCATAAAATCACAAGGTACTCCATAAATGGTCATGAATATTAATGGAGAAATTGTATAAATAGTGAGATGGAATTGTGTAAACTCTGCGCGAGGGGGCCGGCAAGAAACAGAGCAGACGTAGAACCGACATCACATGGTTTATAATCTCCCAAAAGAGCGAGTTGATCGACCCAGTCTATATTTAAAGGATTTTGAAGTGATGCTCCCATCTCTGCACCAGAAATCAACAAGCATTTGCAATGCAATAGGTCTCGCATTTGCGAGAGTTTAAGCTATTGGCATTGTAAATGACAATGCCTTTATTTGTATGTTTTGATAATTATCAAAACATATAAATAAGAGGCATTGTCATTTACAATGCCAATAGCTCAAACTTTCGTAAATGCGAGACCTATTCAAAGAAGCGGCCGCCATTGTCCCGGGCTGCTTATAAAGTGAAAGCGCGCATGGCGCGCTGAGTGTTGCAGGAAAGCATGTCGTGCCTGCAGTAAGAGAAACTATTTAAAGAAAATAATGCTTACAGACTAAAAAAGACATACCGTGTAACAACCGAAGTAAAAGGGCCAGTCCTCATGGGAGGTTAGAAATGAAGACAAGGCGGTACTAAGGAGGGACTAACAAGCCTATTAATGAATCAGAAGCCAGCATTTACGAAGGACAATGACACAAGCCAATGACAAATCTAGGCGGAGAGTGGGCGGGGCTTCTATTTCATACTCCAATACAGCATGGCTCGCAGAGCAGCGCATGCACTGCTCAGGCTCGACCTAATAAATGGATGGATGAATGAATGGAGAGGAACGTGCACAAAAGTCATTAACGCCCCAGGCCCCCTTTACACTTGATGAAGTCATAAGCACTTCAAAGCCCACCAGGGTTTTAGAGTGATACAAGTAAAGCATTAAGACACAGACATGGGTGAAAAACGGGAGATGTGTAATTACTTCAGTGGAAAGTAAAAAAAAAAAAAAAAAGACACAGGCCTGACTTTGTCAAACATGAAATAGGCACGGAAGACTGTGTGAGCCATGAAGCTCAATGTATATGTACACAAAATTCCTCCACAAAGCTCATACAATTGCACCATGACCCACGGAATTGTCACAGCCACTATGAGTAAGAAAGTGTCCCTTCAGCTAGGAGTTTTCCCTATAAGCCATGAAATTGCCTGCACTTACACATATAATGAGGGGGAAAACTATAGGGGGAGAAAAGGAGATGGGAGTTAAGTGGAAAAAAATAGAGCAAAAGCTACAATAAGGCCAGGAAGAGGTGATAAATGTGAGCAAAAGAGGCAAAATAAAACGAACGAATTACCAGACAGACCGTAAGCAACACACACAGAACACATGACTCTATTCCTTTCCTCGGACACAAGAAATGAATGCACACATTAACACCAACTCGGTGAAAAAAGCCATTTGCTTTGCAATAGAATACCATTAGCAAAACAAATGGCTTTAACTTAATCAAAGGCGAGACCTATTGCATTATCAATTCTGGTTCTTTATTATTGCATAGGAGAGCACCTTAAGATACATGAGTCCAGAATGTGCTCTGTACAAATACCTCTTGCGTGCATGATTTAATAGATTATTAATGTTTCTCCAAACGCAATAAGAATCTAGGCCACGCAGGATGCACATGACAACTGACTTGCCTCTTAGTTCACTAATGGCATCCTCGTGAGGGTGGAGAAACGCATAAATGTTTCTAAGTTCAAGTTTTAAAGCTATCGCTTTAAATAAATACTTCTCAATACATTATTATCGGATGCACTAAGGTAAAACGCTTCAACATGTTAAAGAAATACATTTAAAAAAAAATTCATAGGCTTTACCATATTTGTATATGATGTTTGTTGCACGATTTCCATGCCAAACATATTCACGGCTCGAACCATGCACCGGCTTCTAAAGCCAAGCCAGACCCTTGGCTCGGTTCTAACTCTGTTTTTTGGTCTACTCACATCCTTTGCATACCAAAGAAAATGTCAACAGGCTACTTTAGCACCAGTCAATGAGTAACCTAGCACTATCAAGAGTACCAAAATCACAAAGGACCTATGGGGCCAAGAAAAGGGTAGTATGGTGTTATACAAATGCACATAATGTAACAAGATACCATAACATAAAAAAGTAGGATAAAATCCAAGTATGTGTAATGTGCATCATTGTACAGTAGTGGACCCGTTTTCGACAATTGGTCGGTAGTCCTACTAAAAAAAATACAAATAAATAGCAAAGTATATGCTTACACCTATCAGTTGAACAAACACTCCACGTGCAATCACCCTGTACTTTTAAACGTAGAACCAGTTGTTGTTACCACCCAACCCGAGGGTCCTCATTGTGTTGACCTCGGAAGGAGAGACGTCTGAGTCAATCCTACCAGAGTTTCGACCTCTGACCTCAAGGTTAGGAGCATCTCAGCAAAGGGTGTACAACCACTTATCTAGGCCTTCAGCTATTAAGGGCTGCAACATTCAATGAATCCCCAGTGATTGAAGCCTGGCCCGCACGGTTCACCAGTGTTGAGTTCTAATAAAGTGTAATGATATTTATTGTTCTAAATAATTGGTACATCTCGGACTGAAATAGCACCAGCTTCTCCGGGGCGATCCCTCGCTGGCATTGGGCCTTTCAGGTTTCATCAGCCAAGGTGTTCTCAGGGCTGCGCGGCACTAACTTCCCATTCACCGCATCTTCAGCTAATTAACTCTCCTGATTACAATAATTAGTATTGACCTCCTGAGCATTTAGACCCAATCTGCACGCGCTGTAAAGTTCTGGATATGAATATTAATGGCGAGCTCTTGCTTTGTTTCAGAGCCCCAGAGGTGGACTATGCAATCCTATACACTTCAGTTGCAGAAGTGAACACACTTCAGGTTTGAACTCACTGAGCAGATGCGTCAAGAAGCACATTATGCGTCAGTAGACTTGTATGTAATCATTCGTTCGATTATAGAGTCCTTCCTAGAGCACCTAAGTAACCCATGGGGTGCATAAAAGCGCTGTAAAGCGCAGCATAACAAGCAGTAGGCGATTTCAGGCTGAACAGCACTGCTGAGTGGTGATCAGTCTGCTTCTAAACACACCGAATTATGTCAGTCAGGGGTATTGAGGGCCAGGTACATGGACAGACTTGCCCATGATCAAGAAGTTTATGTCTTCTGGTTCCAAAGTTGAGAGGCATCCCCTCCCTGGACGTCACGTCCACGAGTTGTATAGGACGATTGGGGCAAATCAGTTTTATAAGAATTATTCCACTTCCCATCTGTATTTCTAGATTGCTCAAGTCCCATGCTTGCATCCGTTCCTGCCTGCTCTGTTTCCCTATTCTCTAGACCTTAGTCAAAGGCTAACTGTACCTGCTGCAGCCAGTGCTAGATTACCCTCTAGCTCATCTCCTAGTCTGGAGATGGGAAAAGTGCTGCTGCATTTACAGCTCTTCCTGGCACGAGAAATTCACGTCACTTTATGCAATCGATGTCAACATGCTTACTATGCTGCTGCCGCCTCACCCAATCTTACTTCTGTTGTTGGACTCAGTGCTGGGGTGTGGGCAGGACCTGTTCGCCAGTAGAATTCAGTGAAGATGTCAATGCCAATTCCCTTGGAAACCAGGACACTGATGCCATCCATCACTTACAGTATTAGAACAAGCTGAACAACGGAGGCGACATCGCGGGGCGCACTCCCTGCCTCCGGTGCAGATGGCGGAGGAACCGGAAGTCAGGCAGCCTTTGTTGGGACGTGGGCGGTGCCTGCCAAAGAAACAGGAAGGAACCGCCGGAGAGGACGTCCAGAACCCTGCAGGCTCCATGCTGAAGTCCAGGCCCCATCAGAGGGACCGGGCGAAGAGCGAGGCAGACTGCTTGGCACCAGAGGCAAGACGGGGCTCCCGAGTGGTGAGGAGACCCCCGCGGCGTGCCGAGGAGACGGCCAGGGAACCGAGGAGAGACGCCGGAGTCCTGAACCAGCTGGTGAGTGAGGGCTTGGCTGGGTGCATTGCCGGCGCCCATTCTCTTGAAGGACACGCCATGAGCGTGCACATCGGCTGTCGGAAAGAGACGCCATGAGCGTGCACATCGGCTTTCTGAAAGAGACGCCGTGAGCGTGCACATGGCCTGTCCGGGCGCCGTGAGATGTGCACGCGTATGGTGCGAGCAGGAGTTGTGAGAACGCTGCGAGCCGTACGCATGCACATCTCCTGTCTTGCCATACGCGTGCACATGTCCTGTCCCCCTTCCAACTAAAGTCGACAACAATAGATCTCGCTAGCGACAGCGCTTCGTGCTGCATCGCTAGGCGAGACCTAAAAAGCTGCAGCAACGAGCGCTCCGCCCTGGACGTCTTCTGAGGAACACTCGGGCCTAGATCTTAACGTGGGCTCTAGGCCCGCTTCCGGGAGATGACGGCAGACGCTGCTGTTCACGCGCAGCCCGTGGCGGCGTAAAACGCTCTGATAATGGGGTTCTCCAGCCTTTGTGTCTGTAATTGATGTAGAGAGCCACCCGGGCTCTCTCCTACAATGTTGCCACTCTGCACACACGCAAGCACCCCTCGGGGCGGGTTCGACCTGAGATGATAAAAACAGAAATGTAATTGCAAAGGGCACTGCATTAAAGCATGTTTCAACTTCACCTGTCCTAGTTGGGTTAGAGAGGGTAGAGCCGGAGGCTGTAAATAAACAGGTGTTGAGTCTTGAAAAAGACGTTAACTGTTACTACTGTTCGTGCAGACAAGCTTGAGTTGCACCCCAAGATTTGGAAAGACAAAGCCAAAATAGGCTGTTCAAAACCACCCCTCGGTGCTGTATCTTAGAAGCCCTGCTGCTCACAGCCAAGATGAAACAAGAAAAGGGGCCTGTTGTTTGCATTCTTTTACCCTTACTTTTGATCAGGTGTCCCGGCACTGCAGTGCAACACAGGGACGGGAATAACGAGGGTTCTGCACATGCAGTCTGCATCTATGGGAGAAGCACCATGCTTATGCGAGTCTGGTGTTATGCACAAGAGCGCCACATTGTTGTTCTTGTGATCCAGCGGTAAACCAACAACAGATACTCCACTACCATATACTCACCTGGGCCCACAAAAACACACACATTGAGTAAACCGCTGGAGTGGTTTCAATTTATATATTTCTACTTCACAATACTCAGGATTAGTTATTTAATTCTCTTAACTAACCTTTCACTGATCAAAAAGTTCTTTCCTCTGGTTGATGGACCATTAGTTGAACTAGTTGATGGTGATAATTAACTTAACCCTTAACTATTCTTGGTTTGACGAAAATAATCACAAACTCAGGAAAGTTTTAAATCTTTATCTAAATTAAAATGCATGTGAATCACTTCAAAAATACAGTGTAGTCACCCTCATTCTTAGGAGAGAAGTTCAATTGATTAAACATCAAACATATACTTCGGACTCATACAATAATTAATGCTCAGAAAGGGAGAGGACAGAGAGAAAAGAACATTTGCAAATAACATGAAATTATAGTTACCAAGAATGGTGTGAAAGACCAACCCCCTGGCCAAAGGGCTGGTAAGGGTCCCCAGGATAGTTCAGGAGACAAAGACTTCAGGACAGGATTCAGGACAGGATAGGTGACCTCTCTAGAATACCGGCGAATTGCGTCGCACCCCTCTCTGACACTCTCTTCCTCCTCGAGATTCTACTGCGATCTTCTGATCTAACCCAATTAAGTTAGGATAGAAAGTTCTTCTTCAGCATCTGCATTTGAGTCTTCATCAGCACCTCACAACATCTCTCCAGCAGCAGCGTCCCCGACTCCCAGACAGCATCCCCAGCTCTGCGATTCTCTCTCCTCCTCAAGTCTCTCTAGACAAGTCTTGTCTCGTCAAGTCAAATCTAACTAACTAACTAAGGCTACCTTAACTATACCTTCGTTTCCTCATGTTCCACCAACTAAAGTTACAATATCGTAAAAATACGAAATCTAATTGGTCAGGCAAGGGGGGATGATCATCACACCATGCTTACATGTCACTATACTCTGTTAGACCATTGTTCGCAAACCCATCCCCTTAATTTTTATTCAAAATTGTATTCCCATCCACTACATGTAGCAAACTTGCAACATTAATGACACTATTGAAGAATAGAACATCACATCGCTGAACTTTTCACCATCCGTTCCCAGGACATGGCGCTACGATTTAGCCTCCATTCAAGTGCTTCGTCATTGACCTTCATAGCTTCACTCAGTAGGCATGCGCAAGTGTTGCGTCATTTCAAGTCATACGAGAAAGGCCCAAATGTGCATTAATAATAAAGTCAAAAGAGAAATGTTATTTTCACAAAATAAATGGTCTCACTGTATACCTCCCACCTCTACTCTATTCCCGTTCTTTTATTAATATTTCCCCCGCATTAGCATTAGTAAAATAGCCTGTTTTAGTTTCGGCTAAGCAGATGCCATGCACGCGAGTCTTCAATACTCCATTTTAGTGTCTTCTGCTCATGCGCTAGAATTTCCCTCCTAGCGTTAGCTCGTCATATTGCGTAGATGCAGTTGACTCATGCGCACAACAGTTTCCCCGTTTAAAGCGGTATTAGTCCGTTTTCATTGTTATCCGCGTTTGTACACACATAAGCAAGCTTCGCTAACACGCGTGTTTGTGCTGCGTATTAATTATTCACAAAACATGTTTAGTAACTCTGTTAATGAGTTAAACGAGAGGATTGCCTCCGAGCAAGTCTCTTTCTTACGAGACCTTGCTCCATCAATCCCCTCTCTGATGGCATTTTAAGCCATCACAAAATTACCCATCCTTTCCCAGATGCCAACTTTAGCACATCTCAGTTTTCTCCTTTTTCTCTCCCTATTTCATCATCTACTTCTTTTCCTTCTAAATCTTTCATCTTTTTGTATAGTTTTCCTTTCATTTCTTCCAGTTGGATTTCATCATATTCTCTCTTTCGTTTCCTTCCTCTTCCTTCACTTTCTAAATGTATTCTTCTCTTTTCCTTTCTTCTGCAACATTTACATGTGATCATTACTATCATAATTAATGTTACTATCACAACTACCGGTAAGATTATTTGACCTAGAAAACTTTTCCCAAATTCAGTAAACCAATTCCCTATTGAAGTTATACTCTTTGTTAGTTTTCCCCATACACTGTCAACCTCCAGTTGGGTCGAGTCATTATGCATTCTTGTAATATTTCTAAAATACCCTTTAATTTCTTTACTTTTGTCCGGAATATAAGTACAACAATGTTGAATTTTCAACATACCACAGACTCCGCCCTCTTTTGCTAATAGAATATCAAGAGCAAGACGATTTTGTAAAACCATAGACCTTAGCGCAACCATTTCCGTGTTAATCATTAAGAATCCTCCTGCAGTATCTGTAGAAAGACGATCAACTATGGTTGATAATTTACAAATTTTGCGCGAATTTAGAATGACTCCAACTGAGGGTATCAATGCACTAAAAATATCACCTACTATTTCAGAAAAACGAGCTCTTCTTTTCCGTGTTAGTCTATTAGAATTTTCATTGATTCCATTAATTCTGTCTATATGGTAGATTTTTGGAAAAACTATTCCAAAATAACAGCTCCCGTACCATCTTGCAGGTAACCTATAATAGGCATTATTCCCGCATACATAATAAACTCCTGGAAATACAGGATCAGTTCCCCCTTTTAGTCCCCACCCTCCTAGAATTAGGAAGTTGTGTTCACACTCACTGGAACCAATGAAATTGTTATTATAATCTGTCTTGAACCTATGGCGGCAGAATTTTCCCCTTTTCATAAAGTCTAGGGACATCGCAGCATGAGCTTCGCCCTTTGCATAAATTCCCTCTTTTTCAGCCCATGGAGGTACATGGGATTTCTGTTCAGCAGCTTTCTTTGTTAAATCCTGTCTCCTTTCTTCTACTAAATTCAAAAACTCTTTTTCTTCTTTATGTAATATACATGTTAGGTTATCCTTGTGAGCTTGAACTATATCTATTGATCTCATTGTTAAAAAGAATTCACCCATGAACTGTGCATTTTTACTACTAACTACTGGATTCATAATCTTTCTAATAGGCAATTCTGAAAATACTACATCTAAATTTGAATAAAAATACTGAAGTATCTCTGTTACGTAGAATAAACTTGATAGAACACTACATGATACACCATGTGTTAGAGGTATATGGTGATACGTCACCTCTTCTGACACTGTTGAGGGTAACTTCATACAAACATAACAATTACTAATTTCCATTGTGTTAACATACTGAAATAATAATTTAGTAAACACATTTAAAGACGAATCATTGTCTGATTCATTATGATAGTTTATCTCATCTTCTACCCCTATTTCTATTTTAGTTCCTTTTACTCTATCTACCTTCTCATTAGTAATTGTACTATTCTTGTTACTTGTTTCTATCAACAAAGGTACTCCTACTGTTAGGAATAACCATACCAATACTACTAATATAATACTACATAAACAGAATCTTAAACATTTACTTTTAAAACTTCGTTTCGGTCTTTCAGTATTTTCAATTTCTGCCATCTTTAATCAGAGAGAATTTCTTTTCTCTTTCTTTTGTCTAAACTTTCTAAAAATCCAGTCTTTTATTTGAAGGAGGTCTTAATTTGCTTTCATCAATCTGTGCAACATGAACTCTTTCTGATTCTTCACATAAATCTAAGTTTTCAAATTCTTCAAGAATAACATAGGTCCACTCAGGGGCCTTGTATTTTCTGTTCAGAATTCTCAAACTTGGGCTTCTTCTTGTAAGTTTTACTAATGTTTGTTTAGATTGTGTCTGACTCGTAATCTCATTTACTTGCTCTGGTTTCCTTTCTGCTCTTCTTAAATGATATTTTAGTCTCTTCACTCCTACAGGCCAATTGTCTCCTATTCTAACTCTTTTGACCTGAACTGCACTTTTACCTTCTCCGTCTTCTTCTAAAGTTCTTTTATTTTCACTTAATCTAGGCACAATCTGTTCTTGTTCCTCTTCTCTTTCTAATTGTCTTTGTTCTGTATTTTCTGTATTTTGTTCTTCCTCTACTTGCACCTGTTCAGGTCTTATTACAGTTTGTTCTTCTTCAGCCTGAACTTGTTCTTCTAACTCTATCTGATCCTGTTCAGGTCTTATTTCAATTTGTTCTTCTTCTGCCTGAACTTGTTCTTCTAGATCTACTTTTCCCTGCTCAGGTTTCTGAATGGCTTTGTTTAGTTTTACCTGAGTGTGTTCTTCTTTCCCTGTCTTTTCCTTTCTACCTTCCTGTCTTCTTAGTTCAGTTCTTCTTCTCGTTTCAACAACAGCATCAGGTATTTCAATCACTGGTATCCATTCTTCCTGACTTGTACTTGGCTGTTCTTCATATAGTTGTCTTTCAGAATCTATCACTCTAGATTCTTCAGCGTCACAGCTTTCAACTTCTGACGTCTCAGCTTGTTCAGTCAGTGGCTGCTCTTGTTGATCAGATGGGCTCGGAACTCTTCTGGTATGACTAGCATGAATCCAATTGGGTAAACCTGCACACTTCACTGCTGTGGTAGTGACTAGTATGACTTGATGTGGTTTATCCCACCTGGGTGCTAGACACGACTTCCTTGCGTGTTTCTTCACTAACACCCAATCTCCAGGATTCAAATCATGCGCTTGGTCTGGCTGTCTTTCAACTGCGTCTTCTCCAACCTGATGAGAGACAGAACGCACCATTTCAGCCAATCCTTTGCAATAGTCCAATACCAGATCATCAGTTATATTCATCAATCTATTTCCAGGAATATATGCTTGTCTCATTGCCCTTCCCATAAGTACCTCGTGTGGACTCAATCCCGTTTTTCTGTCAGGAATACTTCTGAGACCCATCAATACAAGAGGCAATGCATCTGGCCATTTCAGCATTGTGGATGCACACACCTTCCCTAATCTTGATTTGATTGTGCCATTTAGCTGTTCAACTATTCCAGAAGCCTCTGGACGATAAGCACAGTGCAGTTTTTGTTTAATGTTAAATGCAGCACAGATTAATGGAATTATTTCATTATTAAAATGAGGTCCTCTATCTGATTCCAAAGTGACTGGAAAACCGAAACGAGGAACTAACTCTCTCAATAGTAGTTTAGCAACTGTGAGACTGTCGTTTCTTCTAGTGGGGTATGCCTCTACCCATCTTGAGAACAGGCACACTATGACAAGTACATATTTCAGTCCGTTGCAAGGAGGCAACTCAATGAAATCTAACTGCAATCTGGTGAAGGGTCCTTCTGCCTTCCCAATCTTCCCCCAACTAACCACTGTCTCCTGCCAGGGTTCTGCTGCTTCGCAAAACCAAAGGGGATGATGGACGGAGTGTTGAACATTGCAAGCACTCACCCCCAGTCAACTGATCTGGGTTTAATCCATCATCATTCTTTAGCTCACTCCGCCACCCCAGTTCAGACATGGTCATAAGCAAATCAGTCTGACCCTGTGCCTCATGGGAACAGTCCAGCCCGAACTGCCAAGCCATGTCTTCCCTGGACCGGAAACAAGCATCCTGGGACCGGTTTCTGGCTTACAGCCGTCATCAGCCAGGCTATCTTGAATCCAGTGGCAAAGTGAGCAAGGGACCCACGTCTGGGCATACCCTGCCAACTTAGGGCGAACATAGCAAAACCGAAGGGGATGATGGACGGAGTGTTGAACATTGCAAGCACTCACCCCCAGTCAACTGATTTGGGTTTAATCCATCATCATTCTTTAGCTCACTCCGCCACCCCAGTTCAGACATGGCCATATGCAAATCAGTCTGACCCTGTGCCTCATGGGAACAGTCCAGCCCGATCTGCCAAGCCATGTCTTCCCTGGACCGGAAACAAGCATCCTGGGACCGGTTTCTGGCTTACAGCCGTCATCAGCCAGGCTATCTTGAATCCAGTGGCAAAGTGAGCAAGGGACCCACGTCTGGGCATACCCTGCCAACTTAGGGCGAACATAGCAAAACCGAAGGGGATGATGGACGGAGTGTTGAACATTGCAAGCACTCACCCCCAGTCAACTGATCTGGGTTTAATCCATCATCATTCTTTAGCTCACTCCGCCACCCCAGTTCAGACATGGCCATATGCAAATCAGTCTGACCCTGTGCCTCATGGGAACAGTCCAGCCCGAACTGCCAAGCCATGTCTTCCCTGGACCGGAAACAAGCATTCTGGGACCGGTTTCTGGCTTACAGCCGTCATCAGCCAGGCTATCTTGAATCCAGTGGCAAAGTGAGCAAGGGACCCACGTCTGGGCATACCCTGCCAACTTAGGGCGAACATAGCAAAACCAAAGGGGATGATGGACGGAGTGTTGAACATTGCAAGCACTCACCCCCAGTCAACTGATCTGGGTTTAATCCATCATCATTCTTTAGCTCACTCCGCCACCCCAGTTCAGACATGGCCATATGCAAATCAGTCTGACCCTGTGCCTCATGGGAACAGTCCAGCCCGAACTGCCAAGCCATGTCTTCCCTGGACCGGAAACAAGCATCCTGGGACCGGTTTCTGGCTTACAGCCATCATCAGCCAGGCTATCTTGAATCCAGTGGCAAAGTGAGTAAGGGACCCACGTCTGGGCATACCCTGCCAACTTAGGGCGAACATAGCAAAACCAAAGGGGATGATGGACGGAGTGTTGAACATTGCAAGCACTCACCCTCAGTCAACTGATCTGGGTTTAATCCATCATCATTCTTTAGCTCACTCCGCCACCCCAGTTCAGACATGGCCATATGCAAATCAGTCTGACCCTGTGCCTCATGGGAACAGTCCAGCCCGAACTGCCAAGCCATGTCTTCCCTGGACCGGAAACAAGCATCCTGGGACCGGTTTCTGGCTTACAGCCGTCATCAGCCAGGCTATCTTGAATCCAGTGGCAAAGTGAGCAAGGGACCCACGTCTGGGCATACCCTGCCAACTTAGGGCGAACATAGCAAAACCAAAGGGGATGATGGACGGAGTGTTGAACATTGCAAGCACTCACCCCCAGTCTGCTGCTGACAGATTAAGCATCTTTGGCAAAGGCTCTCTGCGACTACCCTAAACTTTGGATTGTACCAACTTTGTCTGAATAATCTGATCATTGAATCCCTGCCAATGTGTGTTGTCCCATGGTATACTCTTGCCATTTGAGAGAGTAGACAGTCTGGCATAACTGGTCTCCCATCTAAGTATACCCACACTTCATCTTCTGTCCTCCTTGTACAACTTGATTTTATCCAAATCTCCTTTTCTTTTTCCTCAACTTCTTCCTGTAACTGTCTGACCTCATCCCATGTTTCTGGAACTGAGAAAAACATAAGTTGGCAGCTGGTTTCACCCGTTTCAATCTTTCTGTTAATTGCCATTGTATTTCTTGCACAATATCGAGCTATTTGGTCGGCATATCTATTACCAGCCGCCACATAGTCATTTCCTGACTGATGTACAGCGCATTTAACAACTGCTACTTCTTTTGGCAATTGTAATGCTTCCAACAAATCCTTTACATTTTTACTGTTTCTGATAGGAGATCCTGAAGAAGTCAGAAATCCCCTCTGCATCCAGAGTTGGCCAAAATCATGCACAACCCCGAAACCATATTAACTGTCCGTAAATATGGTTATTCTCCAATTTTTCCCACTTTTGCATGCCTTTGTTAAGTCCACCAATTCGGCTACTTGTGCAGATTTGACTCCTGGTAAACAGGATGCTTCAACCACCCCAGTTACTTTCCATACAGCATATGCAGCACTTAATCCTCCTCCTTCAGTTCTTAAGCAAGACCCATCCACGAATAATTCATGATCAGCTTTCTTCAATGGTGTTTCCTTTATATCTGGGCGGGGCTTAGTACACAATTCAGTCACATCCAGACAATCATGATCAATCTCATCTTTCACTTCTTCACAACATGGATCTGGCAATAATGTGGCAGGATTCATTATCGTACATCTTATTACTGTCACATTTTCTGCTCCCAGAATCACCCTTTCATACTTAGTCAGCCGACTGGAAGTGAGATGTTGTGTTCTTGTTCTTGTCAAAAGAATCTTAACTGAGTGTGGAACATAAACCTTTACAGAATGCCCCATTACTATGGACTCACTTTGCTCTAGACTCATACAGGTAGCAGCTACTGCTTTTAAGCAGCCAGGTAAGGCTGAAGCCACTGGTTCCAAGGTGGCAGAAAAATACGCCACTGGACGTCGACTTAGTCCATGCCTCTGTGTTAAAACTGAAAGTGCACAATTTTCTCTCTCACAACAAAACAATGCAAAGTCTTTTGAATAATCAGGCATGCCCAAGGCTGGGGCCTCACATAAACAATTTCGTAGTTTCACAAAGGCTTCCAAACATTCATCATTCCAATCGATGGGATCTTTCGCTCTTTTCCTAGTTAATTGTATCAATGGCTTTGCTAACATGGAGAAGCCATTGATCCACTGCCTACAGTACCCAACCACTCCCAAAAACATTCTCATCTCCTTTTGGGTCTGAGGTAGCTGCATTTCTTTGATTATTTTTATTCTTTCCGGTGTCACTTTTCTAACTCCTCTTTCTATTTTATGCCCTAAATATCTAACTTCTTTTTGACAGAACTGTAATTTTTCTGGAGACACTTTGTGTCCTCCTTCGGCCAAATGGTTCAATAATGCAATTGTGTCAGTGACACAATCCTCTCGTGTTTTTTATGCCACCAATAGGTCATCAATATACTGAACCAGAACTGATTTCCCGGACATAATCAATTACTCCAGACACTTCTTCAGTATCTGATTAAAAATTGAGGGACTCTCTGTGTACCCTTGAGGAGCTCGGCACCATGCCAAAATACGATCCTCAAACCGGAAGGCAAAAAGATACTGGCTGTCTGGGTGCAAAGGAATAGAAAAGAATGCTTGGCACAAATCAATTACCGTAAACCAACCTGCGTTCCAGGGTATCTGATAAAGGATCACCGCTGGGTTTGGCACTATTGGGCAACAAGGCACTACAATTTTGTTAATTTTTCTCAAATCCTGCACTATCCTGTATTTTCCGCTAGGCTTTTTAAGTCCCATGATTGGTGAGTTACAAGGACAACTCATTATTTCTTTTAAAATGCCCTGTTTAATCATTCGGTCAATTTCTGGGGCGATTCCTGCTTTCACTTCTGGACTCATTTTGTACTGTCGTGTGTTTGGGTAAACTGCACCTTCTTTCACCGTCACTTTAACTGGATCTACGTTTGACATTAACCCAATATCCTTTCCTGTAAAATCCCACAGTTCTGGATTTACAGTGGTTCTCAACTCTTCAGGTAATTCACTCTCAGTTATCAATGAAAACATCTCGTCTACCTCTGTACCTTGCTTAGCTAACATCATTTTGTATATGATATCTTCGTCAGGGGTTTGGAAAGCGACACCATCCGGTGTACAATTCATCTTGCACAGTAGATCTCTTCCCAACAGATTTACTGGACTGGAATCACAAACTACAAACCGATGCATTTTTTTAAAATTTCCGATATGTACCTCCATTGGTTTTGTAATTGGGGTTCTAATCTGTTGATTTGATACTCCTACAACTTGGATGGTCTCTCCCGAGAGGGGTAGGTTTGGGATGTCTGCTGTTCTCACAGTAGACAGGGTAGCACCAGTATCCAATAGAAAAGTTATGTCTTTACCTTCCACTTTCCCATCAACAAATGGACCTGACTGATCTACCGGCAAGGATGCGCCAAGCACGCACTCCTCTTCCTCCCCCCTCAGGCACCGTCATTGCAGGCAGTCCGAATTTTCTACATCATTCTGCAAAAAATATTGTGTAACCACTCAGTTATTCTTACCACTTTCTCAGTGAAATCCGGTGTTTGCGCTGTATTTTTGTGGACTCACAAAGTTTGGCATAGGAGCTGGTGGCACCTGATACTGTGGAGTAACTACCTGCTGCGGCTGACTCATAAGTACTTCATTCTGCATCTGTGGAATTAAATTTTGATTTGGCCCATTATTATTCTGAATACTCTTACACTTGTTCTTCCAATGTCCAAGCTTTCCGCACGCATGACAAGGAAACTTCTTCTTCGCTTCCTCTCTATTCATTCGTCCTCTTAATTTACCACCATTCGCTGCTTGATCATTCTGACTCTGCTCTTTTATCTGATTTTCAGTCTGGGTATTTACTTTATTCTCCTGCTGTTCTGCCAATTTTACTTGTGCCCACATCATTTTCTCTTTTAGCTTTCTACGCCTTGCCTCAATATCATCGCCACAATACTTTGCATATTTCAGAATTTCGTCAATCGACTTACTCTGCCAGCACAACATGTGCTGTTGAATCATCTGACTAATCTCCGGTTTCAGACTATACACAAACCGATACACAAAATGTCCCATATCCTTATCACCAATGTTCTCAAAACCACTATACTGTTTAAACACCTGTAACAACCGCTCATAATATGCATGAACGGACTCATTTGGCTCTTGAGTTGTTCTATCTATCTTTACCCAATCTGTCTCTTTAGGAGGGATTTTCCCCTTCAGGTAAGTAATTACTTGGTGATATATCTTCATCACCTCTTCTTAGGGTGCTCCTGTCTTCGCATCTCTAGCATACTCCTCACTTGGCCAATCAACTGTGATCTTACACTCTGTCCACAAATCAGCAGGTACTACAATATCAAATAATCCATCCAGATCCTTCAACAAAACTTTTGAAACCTTCACAAATCTTTCTACCTGTTTATACCATTCAACTGGCTTTTCTCTCAACCTGGGAAAATCATTCGTAAATGACAAAATATCCTGTCTACTCCAGGGGACATGAACATATCCACCACCAGGAACTTCTCTCATTGGACACAATTTCTCAACCTTATCTGATTCTCTCACTGGAAATGCAGATGATGCTTCTCTTGCTTGTACTTCCTCTTTCTTTCTTATCCACCTAATTCTCCATTTGTCAATGTCTCCCCATTTTCGTAAAATATTCATCAACTCTTTTATCTGTAGTCTCTTACCAGAAGCATTTACACTCTTTAAATCTTTGTCAGTAAAATCCACTCGATATGGTTTCTGCAACAGTTTTGATTTCCTCTATCTATTCCAATCTCTGAGGCAACTTCCGTTAATTTCTCATGAAATACTCTTGCTCTTCTAGTAATACTCTTACATAAAAATAATAACTCCTCATCATTGTAAACATTCAATCTTTCTATGCTCACATTGCCAGTTATCATTTCTTCCAATTCTACTTTCAATTTACTGATATCTAGAATCTTTGGTTGTGGGTTTCGATTGTCTATTTCCTGTGCCCATCTCTCTATATCTTCAGGGGTAACTACTGTTGAACTTCCAGTTCCTATGGGAACCAGAGATCTCTTTTCTCTCAAATTTATAGGTATAATTCTCTTCGGAGTTTCAGTTAAAGGTTCTACATTCGGGAGATCCATTAATGAAATAACTGATTCACTCTCACTAGTCTGATCATCCGTAATTATTACTTCTTTTCTGGGACTTGTTAACGGAATTGTCACAGTTTGAGGTTTCTGGCAAGTCTTTTTATCTCCATATAATGGGATTACAGGACCAATAGTCACTGGTACTGTCAAAGCTTCAGCATTTAAATTTAATTGGTTTACTTTTTGAACTAATTCTTCTCTAGTTTTATTTAAAGCTTCTCTCTCATTATCCTGCAACACTCTATTAAGTGATACATCATGTAAGATTTGTGGGGTTAAAGGCATTCCTATCACTGGTGCACTTGGGGTAACCTTACTAGGTGCTTCTTGATACGGTGGAGGGTTTTTAATCAAAATATCCTCTAACAGCTCATTATCTGATTTGCCATAACCTGTCGTATTCATGTGTTTCGTTTTTTCTTTACATTTTCCTCCTAACTGTTCTTCGGCCATTAATACTGGATATAAACCCTCGGTCAGCACAGCTCTCCTCCAACGCTTCATTTGTTCTTCACTTGACTCATACGGATATCTAGGTAAATATCCTCTAAATCTCCGTCCACTTCTATATTTTTCACGATCAAATGCCTCAATTTCCCATTCTTCCAAAGCTTCATACTGTGTCATTCTAGGATTCGGTTCTAGCATATTCATTCGATCTCTCAAATTCTGAAGTATTTTTAAATTAAAAGTACCATGCTCCGGAAAAGCCAAAACACCATCACCTTTAGTATATTCCACCCAATTCTCCAACCATACACACGTGTGATATCCTTTCTCCATCATCATAAAGGAAGCAGGTGTTTTGGGTGGTGGAATAGGAATTCCCTCTCTAGTCATTACAGGCTTGTCTTTCTTAAAGAAATTTTTTATTTTCTTCATTAATGTCATTTTCTTTGGTCTTCCGAACATTTCAGAAGTTCGATATACCAAAGAGTCTTCCGTATATCTTCTAGCTCTATTACCTACGTTGCGTCCTATGTCAGCACGACTCACTTTTTCTGACAAATCCTAGCGCGACTTCTATCTATCAACCAATTAGACTCAGGCTCACGCTCGTAATCTGACCAATGCCAGCGCGGCCTTTTGTGACATCAGTATTACTCCTCACTACTGACCCCTCCTTTACAATCTGCTTCTGTTTCACGCCCGCTGTTTCAACCAATCCCAGCGCGGCTCTCTGTGACGTCAGTATAACTCCGGCGACTGACCCTCCCTTCACAAGGTAATACAAAAACTTTTTTCTTAATACTTTTCATTAAAATTCTTCGTTAATAACAACATAAAAAAACAAAAGGATAGATTTCAATTTATTTTTGAGTTTCAGAAATTACTCTTCTTCTACTGCGAGTAAAACCCCTGTTTACTCTTCATTCAAGTTCAGGAGAACCTGTTACTTCTCCAGTGTCACCCATATTGGGAAATGAGACCAAAGTTACACCAGCGAACCCCTTTCGCTATCATCCGCACTCTACTTTTATACGAAATAGTCCCTAGTTTAATACTGCCAGCCCTGCGTAGCTTTTCAGTATTATTCCAACAGACGAGTAACCTCACTGCAGTGTGGCTTCTATCACCACCCGCTATTCATTTCCCGGAATTCTGGACAACATAAAACAAGACGCTAACTCTTTTGTTAAACATAAATCAATAATCAATTTTTATCACCAAACTAATCAATAATAACCATAGCTCTGCTACCAGAAAACTGATCCAGCGGTAAACCAACAACAGATACTCCACTACCATATACGCACCTGGGCCCATAAAAACACACACATTGAGTGAACCGCTGGAGTGGTTTAAATTTATATATTTCTACTTCACAATACTCAGGATTAGTTATTTAATTCTCTTAACTAACCTTTCACTGATCAAAAAGTTCTTTCCTCTGGTCGATGGACCATTAGTTGAACTAGTTGATGGTGATAATAAACTTAACCCTTATCTATTTTTGGTTTGACGAAAATAATCACAAACTCAGGAAAGTTTTAAATCTTTATCTAAATGAAAATGCATGTAAATCACTTCAAAAATACAGTGTAGTCACCCTCATTCTTCGGAGAGAAGTTCAATTGATTAAACATCAAACATATACTTCGGACTCATACAATAATTAATGCTCAGAAAGGGAGAGGACAGAGAGAAAAGAACATTTGCAAATAACATGAAATTATAATTACCAAGAATGGTGTGAAAGACCAACCCCCTGGCCAAAGGGCTGGTAAGGGTCCCCAGGATAGTTCAGGAGACAAAGACTTCAGGACAGGATAGGTGACCTCTCTAGAATACCGGCGAATTGCGTCGCACCCCTCTCTGACACTCTCTTCCTCCTCGAGATTCTTCCGCGATCTTCTGATCTAACCCAATTAAGTTAGGATAGAAAGTTCTTCTTCAGCATCTGCATTTGAGTCTTCATCAGCACCTCACAACATCTCTCCAGCAGCAGCGTCCCCGACTCCCAGACAGCATCCCCAGCTCTGCGAGTCTCTCTCCTCAAGTCTCTCTAGACAAGTCTTGTCTCGTCAAGTCAAATCTAACTAACTAACTAAGGCTACCTTAATTATACCTTTGTTTCCTCATGTTCCACCCACTAAAGTTACAATATCGTAAAAATACGAAATCTAATTGGTCAGGCAAGCGGGGATGATCATCACACCATGCTTACATGTCACTATACTCTGTTAGACCATTGTTCGCAAACCCATCCCCTTAATTTTTATTCAAAATTTTATTCCCATCCACTACATGTAGCAAACTTGCAACATTAATGACACTATGAAGACTAGAACATCACATCGCTGATCTTTTCACCATCCGTTCCCAGGACATGGCGCTACGATTTGGCCTCCATTCAAGTGCTTCGTCATTGACCTTCATAGCTTCACTCAGTAGGCATGCGCAAGTGTTGCGTCATTTCATCTAGTCTGGTCATACGAGAAAGGCCCAAATGCGCACTAATAATAAAGTCAAAAGAGAAATGTTATTTTCACAAAATAAATGGTCTCACTGTATACCTCCCACCTCTACTCTATTCTCGTTCTTTTATTAATATTTCCCCCGCATTAGCATTAGTAAAATAGCCTGTTTTAGTTTCGGCTAAGCAGATGCCATGCACGCGTGTCTTCAAGACTCCATTTTAGTGTCTTCTGCTCATGCGCTAGAATTTCCCTCCAAGCGTTAGCTCGTCATATTGCGTAGATGCAGTTGACGCATGCGCACAACAGTTTCACCTTTTAAAGCGGTATTAGTCCGTTTTAATTGTTATCCGCGTTAGTACACACATAAGCAAGCTTCGCTAACCCGCGTGTTTATGTGGTGTGTATTAATTATTCACAAAACATGTTTAGTAACTCTGTTAATGAGTTAAACGAGAGGATTGCCTCCGAGCAAGTCTCTTTCTTACGAGACCTTGCTCCATCACTTGGGTGTATGTTTGTGTAATTTTCAGAATTGAATATTGGTTAGACCACGAATATTTGCCTCGATTTGACCATTATACATTTGCTAAGGATTTCTGTAAACTCAAAGGTTAGTTTTTGCGTAACAGCCGCAAGTTTTTGTAGGCAAAGTTATACTTATTCAGGCCAAGTTGTTTCGGAAAAAAATCCTCTCTCCAACAGCGACGCGAATGCACTTTCGGCCATGAAACGTGAGGTACCCTTGCCATCCTCTTTCATGTTTAATTTGTACATGGCACATGGATAAGGATCACAATTTTTTGCACATATATGGTGTAGTGGAGGGGTGCACAACGTAGTTAATGGGTGTTAACTGCTGACCACTTAGCAGGAATAAGCTATCTAGAATCGGACAGGAACAGTTGGCAGAACAAATGGCAGCTCTTGACTTGATACCAGGGAGGTTTTTCCCAATTCACCCGAAGACCCCAATAGACAAGCAGATACAGTGACAGGAGAGAAAACCATGTTTGACTGTGTCAGGTAGGGGAGTGGCCGAAGCAGAAGAGAGATCTGCCTGGTGGCAGCTGGGTCCCACCATCTCGAAACAAGAACTCCTAGGTAATTTTACAGTGAAGCAAAGAAAAAGTGCTGCAAAAGGAGATGGGAATACTGCGAGAAAACTGAAAGGACTGAGCGGCAGCATTTTTCCAATCACTGGTTAATGCACAGGATAAATCTGACACCCCCACCACCACCTTCTCAGAACATTCCTTGACCTGGGAAAATTCCATCTGGAGAAGAAGGTCCTGCTAGAAGAGGAATCCTGGCTTATGACTCCTGCACCCTGCTGGACGAAGGACTCAAGGACCCGGCCCTGAATCTTCCTGGTACCTAGGGACGCCAAGGGTCAAGTGGTTGCCCCCCTGTTTACCTCCTTCAGGGACACAAAAGACAGAAGTTTGCAAGAGGGACAGCTGACTAAAGAGGGCTAGGCCCAGCTGGAGAAAGGCCTGGTGCCCAGAAGCCAGCCCTGAGGAGTCTGGGGCTGCTGGACTAACAGGAAATGGCTTGCTCAGCAGTTGTAAGTCTGAAGGTAAAACTTTTAACCTGCTAGGTGTATCCATTCTCTGCTCCATCGTGGTCAGCCTGAAATTGCTCCAAGTTCTCGGTCCACCATGAACTGTTCATCAGCATTTTCTGAGCACTGTGTTTGCCTTAAAAAAAATCATATCTCCGGTTCCTGTTAACCTGTTTTGAGGATTTTGGTGTCTTTTTACTCATTAAATATTTGTCTATTTTTCTAAATTGGCTTGGGAAAGTGATTGTGTTGTGCTCTTTACTTTAAAATTGTTTGGCCTGCTTGACCTTAGCACACATTTCATTGCTGCTTGTGCCCTGGCTACCAGGGGTTGAACAGAGATTCTTTCAGAACTGTGTTTTGATCTAACCAGAATGAGTTTTTGAGTTGGTAGGGGTACCTTTCACAAATTAGTAATTCTATTTCTGACAATAGGTATGTTCAGTTGCTCAAATGACACTTGGGAGCCATATTACCTTGTAAAACCAAATTTAGATCTTTCAGTTTAGCTGCATGTTTCAGGAAGGAATTGAATTTACTCTGTAGTATACAATGTGAAAATATTGATAGTCTGTTGCAACATTTGACTGAAAGTTGTTTACGAAATCCCAGCACAATTTGCTGTTGTGCTCTGTAAAGATCCTTTGCCTATAAAGTGAAGGATGGCAAGAAACGTAACCAGTGGGTCAGCTGTAGAGGTTGCCTGGTTTGTCTCTATGTCAACACTCCCAGTAGCAAGTATGCCAAAAATGGTTTGTTCATCAACTTTAAAATCCTCTTTGCAAACATATCAAACATATGTACTCTATTGGTATATCCACTCTTTAAGGCTTTTCACACTCTGCATAGGCCTATGTGCACACAGTGCACAACAGGGTCTCCTTTAGCCACTTACAACATCCTGCTTGCTTGCTGACAGACTGAGAGTCAAAGATGACTCCACCATTAAAGGTCATTTATACGAAAAACCACATTGCCAAGTTTTGGTGCTTCTGCTCAGCCGCTGAGGATGTTAATGTAGTGCAGGTGTCGTGCTTATGAAAGTATGCATGTATTTAGTATTTGTACAGCACGTCCCTAGCTGAACACAGCAGAGTGCTTCCCCTCTAAAACACCTGCAGTACCCTGGAATTCCCTATTTGGGCTCTTTGAGTTACTGGAAAGGTAGCTGGGTTCTGGGAACAGAATTGCCATGTTACTGCATCATGATGTAGTGTTCTCTAAAGAGATGCATCATCAAATCTTTCCTAAGTAAAAGCAGGTTTTGGATGGTCTTCATAGATACAGGGTTGTTGTTCTAGTTCCTTGTGCAGATGTAACCACAGCCAAGGAACCAATATGTCTACTCAATTGGTAAGTCAGCCGAATGCAAGTCCGCTGACAAGTACAATCTTAAGCTTTGACTCTCCTGTGTAAAACGAAATACACATGTACGCCATATTCTTTGCTTGAATAATTTTATTTAACCTTTGCGAGTGCATTCATTAACCCCAACCCAACCCCCTATATCCACCTCATGGCCTTATGGTCCCCAAAGACACAGCTTAACCTCATCTTTACTTGACCTAACGTGTTTTAATTTCGACTTGACCTAAAGTTTTTAAGGTATTCTGAATCGGACATGGCACCCAACCCCTCCCCAACTCTTCTTTTCCCTTTCTCTGAATGCTGGCAGCGGTCCCAGCACAATCCTTTCTAGATCGTGCTATTTCTGTCACCCTTTTCCCGGTATTTTTAAACAATTTCCTCTTGTTCACGTCTGTCAAAAATAATTCTGTCTTTGTAAAAGACAGGTGATCTCACAACTTAAACCATAGGCACCCTAAGCCATGCGTTCATGGTTTGAGAATCCCATGCCTTTGTAGGCACAAAACCCCTGATCTCCCTGTTCACCTCCTTCCTGGCCTTGCCAATGGCTTTGGCTTCGCAGCAGGCCTTGTTAGGAAGGAGGTAAGACCACAGTGACCTGGTGCCCTGGCGCTGCTCCTACTGATGGAGCAAGGTTTCAAAAATGAAACTTGCTTGTACGCAATCTTCCTCATAGTATTAATTTAATAAACTTGTATTGTCAAAACTAAACTTTGCATTCACAAACACAAGAGGGACAGAAGCTTGCTTATGTGTTTTACTAATGAATAACGCTTGTCTGCAATCCAAAATGTCCGCTAAAGCACGGGAACCTCAATGCGCATGTCGCAACCAGATCACATAGTGTGACGTCTTTCTTTGCTTGGTGGGAAACTTCTGCTTCTGCGCAGTGTGCGCTAAAATGGCCGCTAAATGTTTTCACATGCTTCAGCTTGCTCTCATGTCATTATTAAATTGTCGTTTTCTTAATGCTACTAATGCAGGATAGTATTATAATTAATTGGGAATAGAGTAGGGAAAGTGGGTATACAGTGAAACTTTTTATTTGTGATTTTAATCTTTTCTTCTTACACTTTTAGTAATTCGTATACTTGGGCCTGGGTTGGTGACTTGAAACTCGAGAGACAGATGGTTCTGCGCATGTGTCCTGTGTGCCTGCCAAGAGAAGTCAACTTGGACGTCTTCCAAGGCCATGACCCATTGGCCGAAGATGCTGTACTTCATGTTTCCGGAGGACAAAAATGATACTTTTCCCCTGTAAAATGTATAACATTTGTCGTGAGACGGGTGGGAAATAAAGTGAATGTATTAATTTGAAGGGGCAGGAACGTAAAGACAATAGGCTTTACAATTTAGGCCAAATCGATATGGTGCGAGAATCCACCCCCTGTCCCTGTCCAATCAGAAGTAGTGGTCCCATATTTTAGCAACATTAAGGGGAGGTACATGGGCGTAGAAGGGTATAATAGAATATAGCATTAGTTAATTAGTCAGAGCATACTTTTCACGAAGAACAGGCGTCCATGCTCCATGAGGGCTGTCTCTCAGAACACGCAGAAGAGCTCCAGACTGCCATGCTGATCGGTTGCTGACTGAATCCCTGTCCAGAAGAGGTCCTGAGGAGGGGGCGGCGGAGTCCATTAGAAGGAAGGCACGGGAGAATCGAGAGAAGTCGAGTATCAGAGAGGGGAATGGCGCAGGCATCGTTGTAGAGAGGTCACCGGTCCTGTCCTGATCCTGGAAGAAGTCTTTGCTCTTCATCCTTCCTGGGTCCTATTTTTTCCAACTCCTTGGCCAAGGGGCTTGGTTCTCGCATTTAGGTAATTATACTGCAACCTTTAGTTGCGCTGCTGTCTCTATCTTCTCCTCTTTCTTAAACACCGTCAATGATTAGCAAAATAATTTCTATGCTTTTTCTTGGGTATTTCAATCAAGTACCGTGTTTTCTGTATTTTACTCTGCTAAAACTTTAGATAAACATTTTAAAACTTCCTGACTCAGTGATTATTTCAGGATTATGTACTATAATGAATGTCACTCATTTTAAACTTCCCAATTAGCAAAGGATCCATTGGTAAGTTATTACTCTTCAATCAGAAGGTAATTGGTATCAGGGACTTTGATAAAAGAGTACATCTGACACCCAGCGTAAGTATTAGTGTAGTGTGAATGTATGGGCCCAAGTCAGTATATGGTGTATGAATGTTGTTGGCTAATATTGCGCTGGATCAGTTTTCTGGTAAGCAGAGGACGGTAATGGTTACTCTTTGTTAATTGGGTAATGAGAATTTTTATTTGTATTTTTATGAACTAACATCCGCTTAAATATTGAGTTTTGTTTTATGTTGTCCAGAATACCCCGGGGTAAAAGAATAGTGGGTGGCAAGTGGAAACCATACTGCAGTGAGGTTATCTGTCAGGCAGAAATAGTACTGAGAAGTTAAACAGGACTTTCAGTACTCGTTAGGGACTCTATGCGTGTGAGTAATAGCAAAAAGGGTATGCTGATAAAAATTTGATGTTATATCACCTAGTAAGGGTAACATTGGAGAAGTAACAGGTACTTCTGGAGCTTGTGTGAAGAGTAGACGGAAGTGTTTTACTCGTAGTGTATGTTTTAGTAAACGGAAAAGTTTTACTAAAGTGTGGAAGAAACTATCCTTTTCAAAATTAGTGGAAACTGGCACGATAGCGAATGTTTTATGTTGTTACTGAAATTTAATTAAGATCAGTTGCCGGAGAGGGAGCTGACGTCACAAAACGCCGCGCTGTGATAGGTTGAAACAGTGGGTGTGGAAAAACCCTTGTAAAGGAGGGGTCAGTAGCCAGGAGTAGTACAGGTGCCGCGCTGGGATTGGTTAAACCAGTGAGGACAGAAAAGAGCAGATTGTAAAGGAGGGGTTGACAGAGAAACGTCATCAAAAGGCCGCGCAAGGATTGGCTCAGAAATAAAAGATAGCAGACATTTGATTGGTCGAAATTATAGAAGCAAAATTCTTAGTGGATAAGGATTGCATGTTAAAACGCGATCCTACTTTAACAGGAACTTGTCCGGATAGGAGATTCTTAGGTTTTGCAGAATATAATTTTGTACACAGAAGATTAGATAGAATGTACGGAGAAAGGAGAAAAATGTCATTCTTACAAAAGATTAAGAATTATTTTAAAAAGGACAAACCAATCAAAACTAGAGAAGGAATTATTATTCCACCAGCTAAAACGCCAGCATCATTTATGATGATGGAGAGAGGTTATCATACTTGTGTATGGATGGAGAATTGGATAGAATACACCAAAAATGATGGAATATTAGCATTTCCCCAGAATGGCACGTTCAATGGGCGAATTCTTCAGAACTTGAGATTGAGGATGAATGACTTAGAACCCAGACCTAGATTAACTCAGTACGAAGCTCTAGAAGAATGGGAAACCGAGGCATTTGAGCGGGATAGATCTAGAAGTAATAGGAGTTACCCAGGATTTTTCCCCAGGTATTTACGTGAGTCGAGAGAGGGTCAGATGAAACAATGGAGAAGGGCAATGATTACAGAAGGACTGTATCCATTATTCACAGAAGGAGAGAAATCAGGAGGCAAATGTACAGAAAAGACAAAACATTTAATGAGAAATGAGGAGTCTGAAGACAAATTTATGGAGGAAATGTTAAGAAATCCCCCACCATATCAGGAAGGGACAAGTGGATGCACCCCAAGTGCACCACCAAAAACTCCATTAGTGCCACAGGTAATGCATGAATTCACCCCGAATAGAATACTACATGATAAAGAAAAAGAAGCCCTAGGAAAGACCAGAACAGAATTAATACAGAAAATAACTCAGATAAAAGTACATCCTGATTCGTTGACCATACCTGTAACAATTGGTCCAGTAGTTCCATTATATGGTACTCAGGGAAATTGTCCACCACCCATACTTGCACCTACTCCTGTGAGTAATCCCAAACCTGAAGCTCCAGTTATAATTGAGGATCAATTTAGTGACTGTGAATCCACAATATCACTTATGGACTTGCCTATTCGAGGTTCTGTAAATAGTACTCCAAGAAAAGATGTACCTGGAGGTTCAAAAGATGTAAGTTTAGTAACTTCATCAGGAGCAAAAAGTGCTACCATAGTAACACCTGAAGATCTAGAAAGATGGGTGCAAGGGTCAGTTAAACAGTGCACACCTCCGAAAGATACTGGATATCCATAAATTAAAAGTTGAATTAGAAGAAATAATAGCAGGAAATGTAGGACTAGAACGCTTAAATACCTATGATGAAGAAGAATTATTGTTCCTATGTAGGAGTATCACCAGAAATGTAAGGATATTTCATGAAAAATTATCTAATTTAGCACTACAGATGGGAATAGAAATAGGGAGATCAAAGGTACTACAGAAACCCTATAGAGCAGAATTTTCAGACAAAGACTTAGAAAATATGAATGCCTCTGGAAGAAGACTACAAATAAGAGAATTAATGTTAGTTTTACAAAAATGGGGAGACCTAGATAAATGGAGAACTAGGTGGGCCAAGAAAAAGGAAGAGGCACGAACAAGTAGAACAGCATCTGAATATGTGATGAAGGAAGCAGGAAAAGCAGATCAAATGTATCCAATGCGAGAAGTTGCGGGAGGAGGATATGTACATGTCCCATGGAGCAGACAGGATATTTTATCATTTACGAATGATTTTCCAAAGCTGAGGGAAAAGCCAATTGAATGGTACAAGCAGGTTGAAAGATTTGTGAAGGTGTCAAAGGTATTGTTGAAGGATTTAGATGGTCTGTTTGACATAGTGGTACCTGCCGATTTATGGACAGATTGTAAGATCACAGTGGATTGGCCAAGTGATGAGTATCCCAGAGATCCGAAAACAGGTGCCCCGTCAAATGACGTGATGAAAAAGTATCAGCAGGTGATAACATACCTGAAAGGGAAAATACCCCAGAAAGAAACAGATTGGGTGAAAATAGATCGAACAACCCAAGAAGCTAGTGAAACAGTACATTCCTATTATGAGCGTTTATTGCAGGTGTTTAAACAGTATAGTGGATTTGAGGACATTGGAGACAAAAACATGAGTCAGTTTGTGTATCGGTTTGTTTACGGTCTGAAGCCAGAGATTTGCCAGATGATTAAACAACACATGCTGTGTTGGCAGGGAAAGCCCATAGATGAGATTCTGAAGTATGCAAAATATTGTGGAGACGATATTGAGGATAGACACAAGAAATTACAAGAAAAGGTGATGTGGGCACAGGTGAAAATGGCAGAGAAGCAGGGAATTAATTTGGAAAATCCGAGTGAAAATCAAGGAAAAGATTCTGGAACGAGTGGTGATACGGGAAATGGTGGAAAATTTAGAGGACGAATGAGTAGAGAAGAAGCTAAAAAGAAATTTCCTTGTCATGGATGCGGAAAATTGGGGCATTGGAAGGATGAATGTAAAAAGATTCGGAATAATAATGGCCCAAATCAAAACTTAAATCCACAGACGCAGAATGACTCACAGCAGGGTGTAAATCCCCAGAGTCAATTACCACCTCCACCTGTTCAGGGTAATGTAAGCAGAGCAAAGCATGGTACAGACATTGGATACCCAGGAGGGAGTGGTAAGAATGATTATATGACATCACAATTTCTTTTGCAGGACAATTACTGTGAATTCAACTCATGACGGTGCCTAGGAGAGGGGAAGAAGGAGTGCGTACTTGGCGCATCCTTACAGGTAGATCAGTCTGGTCCATATGTTGAAGGAAATGTGAAAGGTAATGATATTACTTTCCTTTTGGACACTGGTGCTACCAGGTCTACGGTGAGATCAGCAGATATCCCAGACCTTCCTCTCTCTGGTGAAGATATCCAAGTAGTAGGGGTAGCTAATCAAAGAATTAGAACGCCTCTTACAGAACCAATGGAAGTCAAAATAGGAAACTTCAGAGAAATGCACCAATTTGTAGTGTGCGATTCTAGCCCAGTGAATTTATTAGGTAGGGATTTATTGTGCAAAATGAACTGTACAATTTTCTGCACGCCAGATGGTGTGGCAGTTCAGACACCAGATGAGGACCATGTATATAAAATTATGGTTGCAAAACAAGGTACAGAAATAGACGAAATGTTTTCGTTAATAACAAGAGATGAGTTACCAGAAGAATTAAAAGGTACAGTAAACCCAATAGTATGGGATTTCACCGGAAAAGAAGTAGGACTTATGGCAAAAATAGATCCAGTTCAAATTACGGTAAAAGAAGGTGCAATTTTCCCAAATACCAGACAGTACAAAATGAGTGCAGAAGTAAAAGCAGGAGTCATTGAAGAAATAAAACGAATGGTAGAACAAAACATCCTAAAAGAAGTAATGAGTAGCCCATGTAATTCACCAATCATGGGACTAAAGAAACCTAGTGGAAAATATAGGATTGTTCAGGACCTGCGTAAAATAAACAAGATTGTGGAACCATGTTGTCCCATAGTACCAAATCCTGCAGTAATTCTATACCAGATCCCTTGGAATGCAGGATGGTTCACAGTAATTGATTTGTGTCAAGCATTCTTTTCAATACCATTGCATCCAGACAGCCAGTATCTTTTCTCATTTAAATTTGAGAACAAGGTCTATGTGTGGAATCGTGTTCCTCAGGGGTACACAGAAAGTCCTTCCATCTTCAACCAGATACTGAAAAAGTGCCTGGAAAAACTAGTGATGCCAGGAAGCTCAGTCTTAGTCCAATATATCGACGACTTATTGGTGGCGTCGACCACCAGAGAAGACTGTGTTGTTGATTCCATAGCATTATTAAATCTCTTGGCTGAGGAAGGGCATAAAGTCTCACCTGAAAAGTTACAGTTTTGCAGGACAGCTGTTAAATATCTGGGACATCAAATTGAGAGGGGAAAAAGAAGAGTAACCTCTGAAAGAGTAGAATTAATAAAGAGAATGCAAATGCCTGTAACCCAAAGACAAGTGCGAATGTTCCTAGGAATAGTAGGCTACTGTCGACAATGGATACCAAATTTTTCCATGTTAGCTAAGCCCTTAATTAACATGACGAAAAAGAAAGCAAAGGACCCTGTCGAGTGGGAGGATGAAAGTGTAGAAGCTTTTGTAAAATTGAGAAACGCACTTTGTTCAGCACCTGCCTTAGGCATGCCTGATTATAAAAGAGAATTCGCATTATTCTGTCAAGAGAGAGAAAATTGTGCACTTTCTGTCCTAACTCAGAGACATGGACTAGACAGACGTCCTATAGCGTACTTTTCTGCTACATTGGACCCAGTAGCAGCCGCGTTGCCAGGATGCTTAAAAGCAGTGGCAGCAACTTGTTTGAGCATTGAACAAAGCGAGTCAATTGTGATGGGACATCCTGTAAAAGTGTATGTTCCACATGCAGTTGTCATTCTGTTGACAAGAACCCGAACTCAGCATCTTACTCCTAGTCGGCTGACTAAATATGAGAGGATAATAATGGGTGCTGAAAATGTGACCATGGTAAGGTGTACAATAATAAATCCAGCAACTTTATTGCCGGACCCATATCATGAAACAAATAAAGATGACGAAGAAGATGAACATGATTGTGTACAAATTACAGAATTATGTACAAAACCACGCCCAGACATAGAGGAACAGCCTCTTAAAAAGCCAGACAGGGAGCTATTTGTCGATGGTTCATGTCAAAGACATGAAGATGGTAAACTAACTGCTGCCTATGCGGTATGTGAATTAACTGGAATAGTCGAAGCATCCTATTTACCAGGAGTAAAATCTGCACAAGTAGCTGAATTGATTGCTTTGATAAAAGCTTGCAAAATTGGGAGGAATCAGAGAGTGACCATATTTACAGATAGTCAATATGGTTACGGGGTTGTGCATGATTTTGGCCAACTGTGGATGCAGAGGGATTTCATGACTTCTTCAGGATCCCCCATTAAAAATGGACAATTTGTAAGGGAATTGCTAGAAGCAATACAATCACCAAAAGAATTGGCTGTGGTGAAATGTGCCGCACACCAGTCAGGAGATGACTGGGTGGTAGTCGGCAACAGATATGCAGACTTGGTGGCTCAACATTGTGCCAAAACCAGAACGTCAGTCAATAAGAGGGTGGAAAGAATGGGAATCAGCTGCCAACTTATGCTGTATATGCCACCTGAAACTTGGAATGAGGTGAAGAAATTGCAAGATGAGGTTGATGAAAGTGAGAAAAATTTGTGGATCAAAGTGGGTTGCTCCCAAAGAGGAGAAGATGAAGTGTGGATCAGTGCAGATGGCAGACCAGTCATGCCAGACTGTTTACTCTCACAAATGGCTAGAATGCATCATGGAGACACACACATAGGGAGAGATGCAATGATTAGGCTGTTCAGACAAAATTGGTACAATCCCAAATTCAGGGCTGTTGCAGAGAGTCTTTGCCAGAGATGTCTAACTTGCCAAATGCATAATCCAGGCAGGAAAACGATAATTGGGTTTGGAAAGATTGGAAAGGCAGAGGGCCCATTTATAAGACTCCAGTTCGACTTCATACAGTTACCACCATGCAGAGGACTAAAATATGTACTAGTCATAGTATGTCTGTTTTCAAAGTGGGTGGAGGCTTACCCTACTAGGAGAAATGACAGTATTACAGTTGCAAAACTGTTGTTACGTGAGCTCATACCTAGGTTTGGTTTCCCAGTATCTTTGGAATCAGATAGAGGAAAACACTTTAACAGTGAAGTGATCCAAACTAATTTGTGAAGCATTTCAAATCAAACAGAAATTGCACTGTGCATATCGCCCAGAGGCTTCTGGAGTGGTTGAACAATTGAATGGCACTATAAAGTCAAGATTGGGAAAAATGTGTGCATCAACATCATTAGAGTGGCCAGACGCATTGCCACTTGTCTTGATGGGAATCAGAAGCATACCTGACAGAACAACAGGATTGAGCCCCCATGAAATAATGATGGGAAGAGCAATGAGACAAACACATGTTCCCACAAACAAATTAGTAAATATATCTGATGATATGGTTCTGGATTATTGCAAAGGATTGGCTGACCTAGTGCGTTCTGTCTCTCATCAGGTTGGAGAAGACGCAGTTTCCAGGCAGCCTGAACTAGAACATGATCTGAATCCTGGTGATTGGGTGGTAGTGAAGAATCACACCAGAGAAACGTGTTTATCACCCAGGTGGAGCAGACCTTGTCAAGTTATATTGACCACCAATACAGCAGTGAAGTGTGCAAGATTTCCTAATTGGATTCACGTAAGCCACACAAAGAGAGTACCAGACCCTGAAGAGGAGAATCCACAGACAACACCAATCACTGAAGAAGCTGAAGGTTGCCCAGCAGAGGAATCTCAGGATCGAGGTTCGAGAGAAGCTGACGGAGAACAACCGAGCACAAGTCAGGATTGGATACCAGTGGTAGAAGTTCCTGAAGTATACCACAGAACAAGAAGTCAAGCGAAATTGGAAGAAATAGAAGAAGATCAGATAGGTGAAGAAGAAGCAGCTCAGGTACAAGAAGAAAAGACAATAAGAGAACCTGAGCAAGGTCAGATAGGGAAAGAAAATTGGACACAAAACAGTGAAGATTTAATAGACTTTACACAGGGAAAGACAGGTTTAGAAGAATCCGGTCAGGCTGCAGAAGTTCACAGTGCAATAAGCCCTGATCAGAAGCAGTTAGATCAAGAAGAATTCACTAAAGAAAAAGGGGTTGATACAAATGAACATAAAGAAATAAAAAAGGAACAAAGCCAACATCTTGAAAGTCATTGTGGAGCTATTGAAGAGAAACCAATCAGACCTGAAAAAGAACAAACAAAAGAAGCAGTAATCAAAGAAAACAAAACAGTATTGAGCAGTGAAAATAACGAGATCTCTGAAGACGTAAACAGAGAAACAGTGCCAACAAAGAAAACAAGAAAAGGAGATCATTGGCCAAGTGTCATTAAAAGAGTAAAGTACCACATAACAACCAGAAGTGAAGATCCAGAACAAGTACCTGAAGTGACAAGTCAAACTGAACAAGAGAAAAAGTCAGGAAAAAGAAAAAGTAAAAGACTGAGACTTGTGAATAACAAATTCAAGGGTCCTGACTGGACTTATATCATTCTTGAAGATTTTGAAAGCTCAGAGTCAAGTGACAGTGGTGGCGAAGGAACAAGTGCAGAACTAACATACGAAGAAGAAACAAGACCACCCTGACTAAACAAAAGAATCCTCTAAAGAAAAGAAGAAGAGATAAGAAGAGCAATCTTCCTTGTCGAAAAATGCCTGATGATAGAGTTACTGGGAGACCAAAACGAAATTGTTGTAGGAGATGCTGTGCAATCTGCATATGTAGTCTAGTATTGGTGCTTATAGTATGGTTAGTCCTGATTGTAGCAGTTCCTTACCTTATGATAATAGATAAGAAGATTAATAATGAAACTAAAGGGAGGACAGCAAACATGAAGGGCAATAGAGTAGAATTAATGGCAGAAGATGAGGCAGAAATTCATCATGAAATAGCTGATAACGACACTAGTTTAAATGTTTTCACAAAGTTATTGTTTCAGTATGTAGACACAATGGAAGTTAGTAATTGTTATGTCTGTATGAAGTTACCTGAATCAGTAGCGGAAGGATTAACATACCATCATTTACCACTGACATATGGCATCTCATGTAGTGTATTAACAAGTTTATTTTATAGAACAGGTAGGCTACAGTATTATTATTCAAACTTAGATGTGATATTTTCTGAGGTTCCGATTCGCAAGAGTATGAACCCAGTGCTTAGTAGTCAAGACGCACAGTTTATGGGAGAGTTTTTCTTAACAATGAAATCGATAGACATAACACATGCACATAGACACAATCTAACATGTTCTTTACTAGAAGAAGAAAAGATATTTTTGAATTTAGTAGAAGATAGAAGACATGATTTTCAAAAGAAAGCTTCAGAGCATAAGGCTCAGTTGCCACCTTGGGCGGAGAAGGAAGGGAGTTATACACCTGGTAAAGCTCAAGCTGCAATGGCTCTGGATTTCGTAAAGAAAGGGAAAATTTGTCTTCATAGGTTAAAGACTGATTATAACAATGTTTTCATCGGTACCAGTGAATGTGAACACAATTTTTTAATTCTTGGAGGTTGGGGACTCAAAGGAGGAACAGATTCAGTTTTTCCTGGAATCTATTATGTATGTGGGAATAAGGCTTACTTTAGGCTTCCTGCACGGTGGTATGGAAGTTGTTATTTTGGAATAGTTTTTCCAAAGATATACCACGTAAAAAGAAACACTGGAAGCAATGAAAACAATAATGAATTAATACGTAGTAAAAGAGCTAGTTTTTCAGAAATTGTAGGTGATATATTTGGTGCATTGATACCTTCAGTGGGAATAATTCTGAACTCAAGGAAAATATGTAAATTGTCTACAGTGGTTGATCGTTTATCAACGGATACTGCTGGAGGTTTTCTAATGATTAATACGGAGATGGTTGCGATTAGATCTATGGTAATGCAAAATCGACTTGCTCTTGACATTCTATTGGCAAAAGAGGGAGGAGTCTGTAAATTATTGAAGACGAAACATTGTTGCACTTATATTCCTGATAAGAGTGCAGAAATTGGAACGTATATTCAGAACATAACTAAACTTGAGAAAGAACTTAAACCACTGGAAGTTGATAGTGTATGGGAAAGATTGACAAATAGTATCTGCGTCAATTGGAACCTGGTTTGCTAATATAGGAAAAGGACTTATAGGTCAAATATTAGTACCCCTAGCAGGGATAGCAATAATAATATTGGCAATAACAATATGGTGCAAATGCTGTAGAAAGAATGGAACATATAAAGTGACAGGAAAAGGAAAGAAGAGAAAACTAGATGAAATAGAACTTGAAGAATGGAGAAGTGATTTATACAAAAAGTTGAAAGGGGATGTGAAAAACAGAAAATGTAAAAATGAGAATGAAACGAATTGCTAGAAGTTGGCATCTGATTGAGGGTAGTATTTTTGATGGCTCAGAAACGCCATCAGAGAGGGGATTGATGGAGCAAGGTTTCAAAAATGAAACTTGCTTGTACGCAATCTTCCTCATAGTATTAATTTATTAAACTTGTATTGTCAAAACTAAACTTTGCATTCACAAACACAAGAGGGACAGAAGCTTGCTTATGTGTTTTACTAATGAATAACGCTTGTCTGTAATCCAAAATGTCCGCTAAAGCGCGGGAACCTCAATGCGCATGTCGCAACCTGATCACATGGTGTGACGTCTTTCTTTGCTTGGTGGGAAACTTCTGCTTCTGCGCAGTGTGCACTAAAATGGCCGCTAAATGTTTTCACATGCTTCAGCTTGCTCTCATGTCATTATTAAATTGTCGTTTTCTTAATGCTACTAATGCAGGATAGTATTATAATTAATTGGGAATAGAGTAGGGAAAGTGGGTATACAGTGAAACTTTTTATTTGTGATTTTAATATTTTCTTCTTACACTTTTAGTAATTCGTAAACTTGGGCCTGGGTTGGTGACTTGAAACTCGAGAGACAGATGGTTCTGCGCATGTGTCCTGTGTGCCTGCCAAGTGAAGTCAACTTGGACGTCTTCCAAGGCCATGACCCATTGGCCGAAGATGCTGTACTTCATGTTTCCGGAGGACAAAAATGATACTTTTCCCCTGTAAAATGTATAACATTTGTCGTGAGACGGGTGGGAAATAAAGTGAATGTATTAATTTGAAGGGGCGGGAACGTAAAGACAATAGGCTTTACAATTTAGGCCAAATCGATATGGTGCGAGAATCCACCCCCTGTCCCTGTCCAATCAGAAGTAGTGGTCCCATATTTTAGCAACATTAAGGGGAGGTACATGGGCGTAGAAGGGTATAATAGAATATAGCATTAGTTAATTAGTCAGAGCATACTTTCACGAAGAACAGGCGTCCATGCTGCCAGAGAGCTGACTCTCAGAACACGCAGAAGAGCTCCAGACTGCCATGCTGATCGGTTGCTGACTGAATCCCTGTCCAGAAGAGGTCCTGAGGAGGGGGCGGCGGAGTCCATTAGAAGGAAGGCACGGGAGAATCGAGAGAAGTCGAGTATCAGAGAGGGGAACGGCGCAGGCGTCGTTGTAGAGAGGTCACCGGTCCTGTCCTGATCCTGGAAGAAGTCTTTGCTCTTCATCCTTCCTGGGTCCTATCTTTTCCAACTCCTTGGCCAAGGGGCTTGGTTCTCGCATTTAGGTAACTATACTGCAACCTTTAGTTGCGCTGCTGTCTCTATCTTCTCCTCTTCCTTAAACACCGTCATTGATTAGCAAAATCATTTCTATGCTTTTTCTTGGGTATTTCAATCAAGTACCGTGTTTTCTGTATTTTACTCTGCTAAAACTTTAGATAAACATTTTAAAACTTCCTGACTCAGTGGTTATTTCAGGATTATGTACTATAATGAATGTCACTCATTTTAAACTTCCCAATTAGCAAAGGATCCATTGGTAAGTTATTACTCTTCAATCAGAAGGTAATTGGTAGCAGGGACTTTGATAAAAGAGTACATCTGACACCCAGCGTAAGTATTAGTGTAGTGTGAATGTATGGGCCCATGTGAGTATATGGTGCATGAATGTTGTTGGCTAATATTGCGCTGGATCACTACCATTCTTTCAGATCATGGAAGTCTTTCAAGGAACACCAGAGAGTACTGTCTTGAGACCTGCAAAGTTTAGGTGTCCACGCACCCGGGCTCCGTAAGCATTGAGATGAACTTTGCCATGAGAGGCTAAATCTACCATAGTGGTCATGTTATACATTTTTTCATGCTCGGCGCTGTAGCACACACCTTATAAAAGGTAGGCTTATTTTCACACTGGATATGGTGTGTCACTGTTTTCATGTTGCTGGTCTACAGCGAACAACTGCTGCAAGTCCAACCGTTGTTTTGCATCCCAGAACTCAGAGAATCCTTCCTTTACCCCTTCGGGACTCTTGCAGGCCGGGGTCTTTTACATTTGGCTGGTTGACAACCTGACCGCTTTGTGTCCACTGCCACAGTCTGCTGGTACCAGTCCTTTGGCGTGGGTGGGTGGGAAAACAATCACCTTGTGTGTCCCAGGTAGGTCCGTAATACCTGTTTGGTGATGACCCTTCCTCCTTTATTGTGCCCTGCTGGCGCCCTATTTGTTATTTTCAATAATGTGTTATAGTGTGTTAATGTCAAACACACACACTGCCAGCACACACACACACACTCCCATGTGTGTGCTGCACAACAGTTCACCCTTCATGTATTGTACTCTTTTCATTGCACATGCACTGCACAGCACTACATTTTTCATTTAATGTATCCCTCTAAGACATGCATACACTCAGCACATGCACTAATCTAATATGTACTACACAGTAATGCTCTCCCTCTGCACTGTATCCTTCCTAGGCACATACAAATCCAGAGCAGTCACTACTCCTGTGTTACGCAGCACTCTACATCTACCTGGTGTTAGCCAAAGGTGAGTTAAGCACACAGCAGCATAACTTCAAAAAGGGGAGTGATCCTGTAGGCCTCATTCCAGTGACACAGGGTAACAAGCATTGGCATAGCCAATAGGTCTCGCTTTTGGGACCTTATAAGTATTTAGTTAAGCAGCACAATATCCTTGGTGCAACAACATCAACTGTTGCATGGCTAAACACTTATAAGGTCCCAAAGGCGAGACCCATTGGCTATGCCAATGCTTGTTAGATTATTGCAACGCACTTTATCTCGGCACCCTCAAGGTAGGCTAAGGATGCTCTAACGGGTACAGAATGCGGCAGTACGTCTGCTGCTGAACATGCCTAGATGCTTCTCTTTGGTCCAGCTGTTGTCCTAATTCACTGACTCACGATTAAAAATAGAGTATCCTTTAAAGCTCTATGCTTTTGTAATAATATCTTGAACAACAAAGGCTCTTGCTACCTTCATGTCTTGTTCAAGCCTTATCAACCTAGCTGTTGTCCCAGATCTGCTGAAGCTGGGCTCACTGCAGTCCGTAGGGTGAAGAGAGCACGTATGGGTGCTCGCTCTTTTAGCCACCTGGCCTCCAATCTTTGGAATAACCTTCCGCTAGATCTGAGGCAAGACCATTCAGAACTGATTTTTCGGAAAAACTTCAGACCTGTTTTTTTAGACAAATTTAATGAGCTCTTCTTTGTCCTGGACCCTTGTGGTTGATTTCCTAGTGCATGGAGTAACCAGGCACTCTACAAATGTCCTTATTCTTATACCAATACCATATACACAAGCATGCACACAAACACACATGCATTAGTAAAAAGCTGATAGAACAATCTTCGATAACCAAAAGACAGAATGCAACATTTCTTTTGTTTTATTTGCATTTAAAAAGAGTTGCATGATATATGTGGTCTCACAGCACTCATAAAATTAAAAAGCCGCTAAGAATTATCGAATGACATTCCAATGCCATTCACGTTTTGTTAAATTTTATTGAAAAGGGAAAAGTCCTGTGTACTGCGTGAAAACTTGCGTTATATATCATTGTGTGAGCTGCTGATTTCACACACAACATTTGGCTTGCTATGGTGTGTTTTTTTTTATTTAATAACCTCGGATATCTTGCTCAGGCAGAGAGATGAGGGGCTGCTGGAAACGGGGAGCCATTCAAAGATACAGGAAAGGGTGGACGAGCTGTAAACAGCATTTAGAGTAGATGAGACTGCCACGCCCTGCCCAGTCCATGGAGGCTGACCGGGGATTCTAAAGCCATCTCAGGCCAACGGGTGTTTCGCGCCTGGGGTAGATCTGTTTTACCCTTTGGGGCCAGAGTTATGGATTTTCGAGCATTTCTCTTTAAACAATTCAAGTTCCAAGTGTCAGTCAAGCGTCACAAACTCGCTCCGGGGCAATTTCAAGGCCACAATCTGACACAATTCTGTTGTGTTTACTGCACACCTAATTTGGCATAAGATCTTATGTTGTATGGCGCTTCATGCCGCATTTCTCTTGATTCTAAGCGCTGATAAAGAACAGATCTCGCAATTCTCGGGCTGACGGTGCACACACTACCGACCTGGGAAGGATAAAATGCTGACTCCCGCCTACCTGGCCCTCAAGCCCATGACGAGTGATCTTCACATTTGTACCTATGTGTGTTCTGCCCATTTTTCTTGTACACTGTAAGCCATGGGCGGGCAGGTGTTTAATGTGACCCATTCACACATTGCGCAGCGGGGAAGAAAACCATACCGCCGAAGACAAAATGAAACGAGAGGAGCGGGGACGAGCGAGCGCGGCAGCCTGCAGAGCTGACCAGACGCTCAGGCGCCGTGGCTTTTGCCTGCGATTACGCGCCGGCAGACATGTAGTTTCCAATTATCGCGCCCGCGTCTGGGCACGATAATGGGAAACAGATGTCGGCTCCTGCGCGCGTAATCCGCAGGGAAAGGCCATGACGCACGAGCGTCTGGTCAGCTTTTGAAACCCCCTAACAATAAGTCTCGCGCTGCGCGAGCAGTGCTTCGCACTGCAACACTAGGCGCAAGACCTAAAAAGGACCTGTTTACCCCTACAAGGTATACTGCCACCACCCAGCTCGTGTGGCTTAACTCGGTGAAAGTGGTATCCTTCCACCACCATGAGGGTAGCGCTTTGGGAGCCCTTCCCGGTCCAACAAGCCCACAATCCATGAGAAAGGCCAATGTCATAGCGCACACGGATAGGACACTTTAGTCCGCAGGCATTTACAACATGTGCCATTACCCCGCATTTTTTACTCTGTGAAATCTTTTACAATGCAGGGCTTTACATCGCAATCCATTACAACGCATTCCCCATTACAACGCAATTTACTATTCTAACTCCACTGGGGCGTGCCCATTACAACGCAATTTACTATTCTAACTCCACTGGGGCGTTGCTATGGGGAATGCGTTGTAATGGTTTGCGGTGTAAAGCCTTGCGTTGTAAAAGATTTTGCGGAGTAAAAAATACAGGGTAATGGCATGCGTTGTAAAGCATTCGTGGTAAAGGATGTTTACCGGCGCACACGCATGGTCAGTGCCTGCCTATGACAATAAAATCAATATCAGGGATCCAGACAACTGTACAGTTGGGTACTCAGGGCAGGTGTACACACCCCTTACCAAGCAAAGGATTTTTCTTTCCCAACAAACAGTGTTTAGAAAAATGTAGCAATCCATCACTAACAGGTCCTCATACAATTTCTAAGGTTAACCCGGTCTCCATCCTCCCTAAGTTCAGTATCTGTGTCTCCACCCTCTGGTTTCAAGAATGCAAGCAATGCCCTTCCAGTGGCTGGGGACGGCTCTTTCTGAGCTCCATCCTTTGCCATGCTAAGCCCGGGGCCATCTAAAATGGACACTATTGGCCCCAACGAACATGACCCTGTTGCACACACTCTCACTGTCATGTATGTATCACACATACACACTGTACACACACACACTTGACACACTGAGGTGGAACTTTTAATTAAGGGTGACCAGTCGGCTAAACTCCTTTCTGGCAAAGAAAAAAGGTCTAGTTAGGACTATTTAGTCCCGAAAATTGGTACTCTGTCCCCTTCGCTTTATGTCAACAACCCAGGAGAAGGACACTAGTCCCATGTCATTAAAAGTGGGGGGCCCATGGTGCTCCGCTCCTGGAGGTCCATGTCTGGATCCTGGAATTATTAGGGACATGGCAAGGCCTCATTGCATACACTAGATTAACATGATAACTGGGCCAGTAAAAATCTTTATACCACATTCACATACAGTTGGGTCCCTCAGAGCCCAAGGGCTCGTATGACATGCAGGGGACATTCCCGTCCCAACATCCTCTATTCGTAAACTTACACTATGTTGGAAATTGCCCCTTCTGCAGGGTCACCCCAGATTTTTTGCTGAATCCTATTTTTGTTGGTTGTAGAACAACTCTGTGAACTTTACCCCTGCTAACCAGTAGTAAAATGTGTGTGCTCTATCCCTCCCTTTTAGCATGTTGAAATTAGTATATGCCTGATTGGCATATTTAACTTTCCTAGAGGTCCCTTGTACATGGTACAGAGTGAATCCAGGGTCTTTAAGTTAAATTTACCAGTAGGATGCAGCACCCATTGTGCCACCCACTGCAGTGACCCAGCAAACCTGCCTCCAGGCCTAACGTTGAGGCCTAACTGTGCAATTTTAAAACTGCATATGTGACCTGTCAAAATAATCTCTTTTTGACAGGTCAAACCTTCCTTTTAAATATTAATAGGTCGCCCCCATGTAGGCTTTATTGCGCATAAGGTACGGTGCAGGGTACTTAAAAGTATGTCTCGTAAAAGTTTACTGTTCCACTTGTCCTTACAGTGGAAAAAGGCCCTAAAGTTATATTCACTCTAGCAAGGCTGGATGCTCCATAGGAACACAATGAGTTATATTATTAGATCTAATAACACTGAGTTATATGATTACATCTAATAATGCCAATTTCAGTTTGGAAGCAGCTAGAAAAATAATTCACATTCTTTTTTAATAGTTATTTAAAATCCAATTTAATGGTAAAATAGAATTTTGGATAACTATTACGGAAAATTTACTTTTATAAACTTTCCTTTGCTCTGCATGAAGTCCCTGGAGGCTAACCTGCATTTTGCTTTGCCACTTCTGCCTGCCAGTAATAAGCAAATGAATAGGTGTGAAAAAGGTGTTAATTTGCTCCCAGGACAGGGACAAAAGGCCTTGGATGTGGGGAGGTGTTGTTGTGCCCTTGACATGATGGCCTGTGAGGTGGGTCTAGGAATTTGATTAACTTCAAAAAGGTCTACCTTGTCACAAACAGATGTAGCTAACACCCAGGCCTGCATTCTTCTTTTGTCCCACAGCCAGACCGGACAAAATCATAGTGGGCCTCTTGTTGACATCACAATGCCAAGTCCTGCTGGAGTGTCAAAACCAGCTTGTCAGGTCAGCTGGGTTTTTCATATGGCTCTTGAAGCGCACTTCAACGGAGGGAAACATGATGCTAAAACAATACTTGTGCGTCACTGTCTGGTTGCTGAAAACTCAGCTTTTGTTCTACCAGACTTCTGTCTCTAGGTTGTTGTGCGTACAAGACCTTCCTATCTGTGGGAAGAGACTATGATTACCATAGGACACTCCCCACACACACCCCCAGCCCTCAGAGCCCACGTTTAGTGTCCCAGAAGACGTCTGCCATGTTGAAAATGCCCAAAGTGGGTAAGGTTAGCCCCGGGAACCTTTACCTATTGGTTAGGGTCTCCCAGGAGTCATTCCCACCCACTAGCTTATGCATGGCATTAATGTGGCATTTCCAGGCACCCACTTCAGAAAACTCCTGGACCTGAGGAAGATCAGAAGAGTACTGAACCTGTTGTCGGCAACCTGAGTAGAGCCCTGGAGGAGTGGGCCTGCTCTTTCTCTTGCATCCAGGACAAAGACGTGAACTCCAAGACTCATAAGGCTGATCTCCTCTTCAAGCTATAGAGATGAAACAAGGTACAAGAGGCTTTCCCTGCACCTGACAGCTGACCAGTGGCAACTGGATCTGGACTGGACTCTCCTGTTGGCCTCTGCCTGCCACCCTGCAAGTTTCTCAGTTCCTCCCCTGAGGTCCTGGTGGCTTTAGAAGTGTACTACTGTGGTATATTGGGACTTAAGGGACTATAATTAGAATGTAAAATATTTGACCAGGACGAACCTGGTTAGTGTATCTGACCCTCACTCCCTCACAGTTAGCCTTATATTGTGCCTAGGTCCTATTCTGCCACAAACATTGATTCTCAGTGGCACTTTGGCGCTATTTCTACTTAAACATTTAAAAGTCATATCTTCGGTTCCTCTTATTGAATTTTGGTCATTTTGGAATCATTTTATGAAATTTTTCTAGTTCCTTTGGTGAGTTGTATTGTTTTGAATTTCAACTTTATTTCTGTTTTAGTGCTGCATAAATACTTTACACATTGTTTCTAAGTTAGTCCTGTCTGCTCTGTGCCATACCTACCAGGGAGTTGAGCTCAGGTTAATTTAGTGACTTTAATGATTCACCCTAACAAGGATTGTGATTATCACTTGAGGTGGATACTTATCCCCTCAGCTCATAACCCAATCTCTTACACAGTACACCTGATTGTAACCTTTAAACTGGCCATAACCTTTACATTGATCTTAACCCTATCCCCATCTTTTACTCAACCCTATAGCTAACACTAACTCTAATGCTGACCTCACCATTGCCTTTTCCCTAATCAAATCACTTTCCCTTACCATAACTCAACATCAAGATTAAGCTTAACCTTACCCTCACTCCTATCTTATGCCTAAACCTAACCATACCACCAAGGCCAAGGTTTGTATTGGGCGAGCCGGGCCCATGTCGCCAAACTTTAGAGGGGCTCATAGAACTCTCTGCATTAAAATCCTTCTGACAGCAGTCCCTCCACCTTGGCTCCGGTGTTTCAGTTTTAAGCGCTGCTAATAATTTTTAACGTGCTGCAGTTAACACCCTATCAGCCCCTTTACTTGTACTCCTATCTACCTGTGACCCCCTACCGCCACACACCAACATACTCTCACCACTCCAACAAACAACCTTGCACCAGCCTGATGGAGCGAAACTGGGGGTGATTCAGGTAAAGTGGGGGAGGGAGATGTTTGTGTTCGGAGACAAATCAGTTATATAGCCAGCTAGGAACTTTCCTGTGAAGAGGACCCCTTGTTGCTATGTGAGCAAGGGCCGGCTCTGCATATCACTTACCCTAACCCTGATGGCGCTGTTGGTGTAATGGTATGCCTGTGTGTAGAGAACTATGCAAACATTTCCAATGTCATGGTTGTGGATGTATTTGGAGTGCACACTGCTTATGTTACATGTTTATCCCCTTTAAGATTGGGCAAGAGGTAAACAAGTATTAGAAAGGCACAGACACACATGGGTGTTTCTGTACAGGCCACTAAATGTAAAGCCTTGGTCACAAATAACTTGTCTGTCTTTCACAATCTCCCGGCCCAGGGTTGCCTCTGGTCAAACCTGATGTAGGGCAGTGCAGGGCCTGCTGGACCACATATTGGAGTCTGTATTGGAGGGAAGTGTTCAGCAATCCACTGGACACGCCCAGGGCTCTTTTCCCATCAATGCACAAGCTTTGCACTTATAGTACCTGCGCATGCAGTGTAAGTCGCCTAAACAATCAGCCATTTTATGAAATTTGTAAACCTTTAACTGGTAAATGGCATGTGCCCCATACTCGAAATCTGGGGCCATGCGAGTGTAGACCCGTTCATTTTAAGAGAAAATAAGTTTGTTCGCTCGCTTCTCCATCTCCCTGCGAGCACTCCGTTAACACCTATGTTTCTTGACATTCTGTGATATGCTGCATTTCGTTTTCCCCTATGATGCATCCTTGGCCTATTTCATTATTATGTACCTTTTTACCCTTTGTCTCTTTCTACTGCCGCAGAGAATTCCATGTGGAATGTATATAGTTGAATGGCTTGTGTAGAGCGGCAATTGGCACTGGATGCTCTCTATGTTGGTGGCTGGAGTTTCTTTGTGTGGAATAAAACTTTCTTCATCAATATTACTACGCTTCTTGGATTATTGGAAAACTGAACTTCACATATGCGATGATTGGCTCTTCAAATCTACGCATGCCAGAGGAAACTCCAACACTTGTATACCAGATTGTGAGTAATCTTTTATCTCACCTCCTCCCTTTAACAGTCAGTGACTTTCTACGTGTGGCCCAAAGCTAATGGTGCTTTTTTTCTACTGCTGCCAAAAATCCTCCACGTCTCTAATATTTACGAGCACATTTAAACTACAACGCCTCACGCTCCATCTTCTGAATACCTTACAGCCAACCCGGTGGAATAATTTTAGTGTTCCTTCGTGCTCATTGTTTTTTTTTCTCATTTTCTAAAGCATTTTTATCCAATTTTGGGCTAACGTTTACCTCCGTAGCTCGCTCGATACTCAGCGCGAGCCTTTCATTTAATTACTTACCGACGCTCAAAACGCTGCTTGTGTCGCATTGTTCTTGCTCGTGCCTCACAGTCTACTCTCAAGACTACTTCTGAGTGCTTCAGAGTCTATGCTCGACTCCTGTTGTGATGCACACACACTCAAGGTCAAGAAGTATATGAGAACTTACCCGAGTTGGTTGGGGAGGGGGATGGTGATGGTCTGAGTGAATTTGTGACGGCTTCGAAGAAATTGGACAAATATTATCTGCCTACAGTTTCTATAATTTTACAAATATTCTATTTTGGCAAAAGAAAACAAAATGATGGAGAATATTTTGAAGATTTTGTCACAGCTCTCAGGAAACTTGCTGCACTTTGCAATTTTGGGGAAAATACAGAGGAGAGGATTTGTGATCAATTCATGTTGGAGAGCAGGGGAGGAATTGTGGGGAAAGAGTGATCCCAACCTTACTGAGGTGCTCACCATTGCTAAACAAGATGAGCATTCCATGGAGTGTATACGTGAGCTGCAAAAGTCAAAGAATGAGGGTAAAAGTGAGACCAAAGGGGAAGTGTCTGTGGTTAATGTCGTTGCATCCATCAAAGGTAAACCCAATGTTACTTCCAGACCCAAAGGGTGTTGCTACAGGTGTGGCAATCCCCATCATGTGGCAAATTCTAAAGACTGTCCTGCAGTATGGGTGGTGTGCCGGTTGTGTGGAAAAAAGAGACATTTCGCTAAGTGTTGCAAATCCTAATACCAGTAAAGAGAAAGTAAATGTTGTAAGTGGGTTTGAGCAAGATATACTGTTGCAAATTTCTGATGTCAACGTCAATGACTTGCACAAAGCTGCCTGCTCACATCCAACGGACGTGGTTAGTGTGAATGGTTTGGATGTCATGATGATGATGATGGAATTAGGTGCCAGACTGTCTTTTATATCTGACAGTGATTTCGAGAGAATCTTCATAGGAAATGTTTCTATTGTTGCACCTGATGTCACTACATACAGCTATGGTGGGAAGCCAATAGAGTTGGTTGGGTATTTTGAGGCTGATTTTGAGTTTCGTGGTAACCGGGCAACGGGGAAGTTGTATGTACCTGTGAGAGGAGACTCTATTTTGAGTTGGCAGCAACAGAAGATGTTGGGGATCTTTTTATATCCTAATCTAAATCCCCCTGTTCAGGTCAGGAAAGTGGATACCATTGCTGAGCAGCTACGGAGTGAATTTCCCAGTGTGTTCTCGGACAAAGTGGGTTGTGTGAAGGGATATGTTCATCATATAAGGATCAGGGATGGAGCTACCCCTGTTGTGTGCAAGGTCAGGAATGTGCCTCTGAGTCTTCATGGTGCTGTACAGGAGGAGTTAAAAAGGCTCGAGGGTGAAGGAATTATTGAACCAGTCGAGGCCTCAGAATGGGTGGCTCCTGTGGTCGTTGTGACCAAAAGCTCTGGTGAGATTCGCCTCTGTGTGGCTCTTCGTCACCTCAATAAAGACGTTGTTGAGGATAAATTTCCCCTGCCAAACATTCAGGAGATGGTTACTTTGGTTGGGAATGCTAAGTATTTTACCACTCTTGACCTGATGTTGTTGTATTCCGCTTTAGGTGTCCGTATATAGGTTTTCCTGAAACATGTCCTTATATAGGCACAATTCGCATTGCCCTTTATATAGGCATAAGATCCCAGAACTTATTTAGGCATTAGCCATGCTATCCAAATACAGGCATGGTCACTTACATCCGTCCACCCTAACGTCACAACGAGTTCTTAGAAACCAGACCCTTAAGCTCTTGGGAGTTCCCCTAGCACAGGATTATTGATTTCTCCAAGAACTCATTTATTATGCATGAACCGCTATACCTTAAGAGTTCATTCCTGACGTCTTCCTCTGCCCGACTTTACGTCAATGCTAACATTCCAAGGCACCTACCAGGTATAAATATACCTTCCCTTGCCCAAGCAAGTGGGAGGAGACCTCGACTTTAGAGGAGCCGTATCCCGGCCTGATGCACTGAGAAGAGACGCTGTCATCCCTGCTCGCAGAGAATCCAGCTTCCAGTGTTCTGACTCCCTTCGCGGGGTGTTAGAGTTCGAGACCCGGAAAGAGATTCCCACCTCTCTCATTCTCAAGGTATGGAGCTGACTAGAACCTAGAGGGACTCTTGGCATACCATACTATAGCATACCATACTATAGAATACTTCACCTACTTCTTACCTTGCCCTACACCTAGGTTAGGTTAGGTACACTGGGGTAGAACTAGCTTAGAGAAGCATCGTATGAGTACTCGCATTTTTAGCTTATGTTATTTATGTATATGAATATATATATATCATAGCTAAAAGATAATGCTAGCGCAGTATTATTTCTTTCTACTGCTTACGCTGTACATTATATATCTCGTATACTGTCTTGTGATCATAACAGCTCATATCTCTTACACGAGAAACAAGACTGTTCAATAAATCCTTTTATTGAAATGATCTGCCTATTCTTTCTGTGTAACTCTGAAGAAACTAAGCATGCACGATTAGCTGAGTGAAACTGTTATCTATTGTTTCCACGATTCTGAGAGTGTTCCGATTCTAAAGGGAAACAAAGTTGTCATGTTTATGCGGTTGCCAGAAACTACTCCCTTCTTGTTTACAAGGAGTTTCTAGTGGCCTCTGAGTTAGCTGGCACAAAGTAATTAAGTTTAATATACTCGATAGGGACATACTGACCTCAGTCCTATGTCAAACCTATAGGGTATATTATTCCAATGCGCAGAGCCTGTTAGGGAAATAGGAACTACACTACATGGCGCCCAACCGTTTGGTAAGGCAGTAATTTAACGCTAGATACTGAGTAACTCAGTCATGCTTTTCTCAGAGACCCCTACTCACATACTCCATAAGACGTCTGGAGTGGGTAGGGTTAAGTATCCGCCAAAGCTAAATAGGACAAAAACCCTATATATTAGCTGTTTGGTTTGTTCAACGTTGAAGGATACAGTGTTCCAAAATATTGTGCACCTTATCTTTTGTTTCCTTGAAACTTGTTCTACATTTTTCAAAAACAAATGTCCATACACGGGGACAATGCCACCGAGAATGGTGTAGCTGCAGCTGACCCAGTCGTAACAGCTTTTAACTTTACAGGTTTAAATGAAACCGAGGAGGGTGTTATAGACATCCCTCCAAACTTAAGGAGAGCCATCACTCTAAAACTTATAAAACACGGCCTACCACCAAGAGGTGGTAGAGCAGTTTTCGTGATGGAGGCACACAAATCCTTTCAGACAGAGGTATTCTATTCATGGATAGTATTCCCAGAATCAAATCCAGTAACAAAACTGTTTCACTTCTTCAAAGAAGATGAACCACCAGAGGAATATATTCCTTTCAAGGATATTGAAATTCCACTCACATACCAGGAGCATCATCTCTGGTTTAAAGGCGCCATAAAACATCACAAAAACATTACCAGGCTCGGTCCACTAGGTAGACCAGGAGCAACATGGCCGATTCTAGCCGGCTACACACCTCATCCTGACATTGATGTAATGTTAGACGAGGAATTACTTACTCAACTACAAGAGTTAATAAAAATTTACAGACAATTAGTCCAATATGTCATGCGGACTTTCACAGTCCAACCACCAATGACCATTCCAAATCAAACCCCTCAACAGGGGAATACACTAAAAATTACTCCACAGACTTTACACGCAGTCATGGGTAAAATGCCCACAAAACGTGAGCAAATTCCATTCTGGATAGCTCAAAAATTACTCAAATCGAAGCAGTATTTCCAAATACTAGCCCTTATGAGAAACACAGAATCCTAACAATCTGTTTACCAATGGGGATCACACCACAACTGGAAGATTGCACCACTTGGGGCGCAGTCTTTGCTGCCATCTATACTAAAACAAATGGTGTTCCGTCAATTGCAGTAATACCAGATGTCCTGAAACAAATTCAAAACGAATACGGGCAGAACCTGCTCTGAATTTAGGTATGAAATTACTGAAAAACTTCGACCAAGTCTCAACAATAATATTAAAGGGAGGCAGCATCAGTGGCGATCCGCCAACGCTTAAGGGAATTTGATGTAACAGAACATCAACATGAACTACCCAGAATAATAGAACAATCTTATGCAGAATTAGGCAGAGATAGTTTGGGTGGAAAACCTTTGAAGCCAAAACTATCAGAAAGTCCTGAGAAGGACTCTATTAAACAAAGTCCTACATCTTCTAAAAAGAAGTGGGAAACTAATAAACAAAATTCAAACGAGACCCGTTCTCAATCCCGAGGTAGGTCTCCTCAAAAGGAACCCTCTGAAAGGAGGTATAACCTCAGGAATAGGGATAATTTAAGAAAACCTGACAGGTATCAAGATACTGATACACGTTCCTCTCGTACCTTTCAGATATCGTCACAGACATCGGAAAGAAGAGGACGGTCAGAACATAGAGAAGAACGCGTGAAATCCAAAGACGACAAACACGTTCAGAAAAATAAATCAAAACGTCAATTCACAAAAAAGAAGGTAGCAGGTCTGAAGATCAGACATGCCGAGAATACTGAGAACACAGCTCAAGAACGGAGAATGGGCTCAGACAATGCTGGACAGTCCAGCAGAAGTCACAATAGCTCGCCAGAACCTGAAGGAACTTCTGGAGATAGTGGACTTGAATGAGTACATCACAGTAGAAACTGTAGACACCAGGGTTAGTACTCCACAAAGGTTATATGAAATAACACTCCGAATGGAGGGAGACATACCAAGAAAAGTGAAAATACTCTTTGGGAAAAACTTTCAAAGGGTTATGATATACTTCTAGCAGAAAAGACTGGCCACCACACTTTGTCAGGGAGTGCCCACATGGCGAGGACATTATTATGCCAGCCTTCTCCAACCATATTCCAATTCACCTAAAATATACTTATGCCAGGAAATGGGCAGTTGCCCAGGCCCCAGCATTATATAAAAATCATGTAGGATGGGATGAGGACTCACCTCACCATAAAATACAGCTAAAAATGAATCTACTGCACAAAGGCAGTACCCAATAAAGCAAGAAGCTAAAAAACAGGTCAGGAGATCTTAGATCAACTTGAATACCAAGGGGTGATTGAAACATGCATCTCCTCAATGAACAATCCTTTGTTTCTGTATCCAAACCAGACAATACATATCGTCTAGTTTTGGATTACAGACACTTAAATACTTGTTCTAAAACATTTGCAGTGCAAAATGCACATAGTACAGCATTAATGAATAACATTGTGCGCAAAAATTATAAAACCACATTGGACATTTCAAATGGTTTCTTTTGTCAAAACATAGCACCTAAAAGCAGGTACTTAACAGCTTTCTCAATAATGGGGACCCAGCGTCAATTTTGTAGACTCCCACAAGGGTTCAAAAACAGCCCGGGGTTATTCTCAGCGAGGGTAACAGAGTTACTACAAATTTATGATAATGAGGCATTGTCATATGTCGATGACATCTATCTGACAGACGATGACCTAGATAGAGCACTTGAACAGGGTGAGTACCATTATATTGGGCTTCGCCTCTGAAGGCTATAAATTCAACTTTAAAAATCCAGAATTGCCCATCTCAATGTCCTTTTCCTAGGATATGAGCTTTCAAGTGAAGGCAAGAGCCTGGCAGCTAACTTTTAGAAAAGTGCGCGCTGCTCCAACCTCCAAAAACGCTGAAAAATTTACAATCCAGCTTGGGTTTCCTAAATTTTGGAAGAACTTACATTCTAAATTACGCAGAAAGGGTTAAACCTCTCTACGAATTAATCAAACCTGATTTTTCAACAAAACACTGGACACAGGAACACACAGAAATCCTGCATTCACTCCAAGCTAACATGTTAGCAACAAATCACTTACAAACACGCGTAAATCAACGCAATTTAGTGATCCGAATAATTTCGGGACAATGCGGATTCACCTATTTAGCATTTAATGAGGGTGAAAAAGTACCAATAGCATTCAAATCACATTTGTATACACAAGCAGAAATGCGCTTCACTTCAACAGAAAAAATACTGACAGCAGTTCAAACTGCTGTAGCAAAAGAAAGAGCTCTAGCTCAAGGAAAACGCATTATTGTCGTAACCCCAGTACCAACCTTAGAGGCGGTTACAAAAGCGAGCATCCCAAATGCAAAAGCTTTACATCCTAGATGGATACAATGGGTTAATTCTCTTGCTGCAACAGATGTTGAATATGTTTTTGATCCTGATTTAAAAACACAAGCGTTCCCGCAATATGAACTTGAATGTCCTCTGCCCACTGAAATTTTGCCTCTAGATCAGTACGAATTTATAATTTACACTGACGGATCAGCACAACCCGCTACAGGGAGTAAGCAAGCTTACAGTGCAGCGTGCGCAATCGTTAAAGGTCGCATGCAAGATGGTAACTTCAGACCAATGGTCACTAAAACTCAATCTCTAGGAGATTGTACAGCTCAGCGAGCTGAACTACAAGCATTCAAACTGGCACTTGAAAGTACAGATCGCGAATTCCCTACACTTATAGTGTGCGATTCTTTTACTGTGTTCAGTCGTATAATGAATATATACAGGATTGGCTTGAAAACGGGTTCAAAGATGCAAAAGGTGGCACAATAAAGCTTTAAACGCTTTGGGAACAAGTAGTTCAGTTAAAAACGAACTACCAAAAGCTCACGTGGATACACACGCTGAGTCATCAACGTGATGGCGTTCACGTTGCAGGAATTCATTGGCTGATGAAGCCGCAAAGGGGGCTGTTCAGACGGCTTCCGTAGCTGCGATCACTCGTTCAAAAACGAGAATAGACAGTGAGGTATTGTTGGCTGTCAATGCTTCAAGCAAAGGCAGTGGTGCAGCGTTACCAAAGAAATTTCCACTCAAGTACTCTTATGTAATTGATGCAAACAACGTTCCTTTTGCTCGAATCCCTGGAGTGGGGATAGGGTAATTCCAAACATGGAACGTAGAGCAGCTTTGATTTATGAAGCACATCTGGGGAGGGTCTGTCACATCAAGGGATCTCTAAAACAATATTGACATTAAAAGAGATGTACTGGTGGCCTGGAATGAATACACAGATTCACATCTTCATCGATGACTGCATAGACTGCAATAGACAGCGTGGTGCAGAAAGCCATCAGACACCAGACTACGAAGTAGCCTGCCCAGTACAGACACCATTGTTAGACAGCATTAGACTATCTACGCGCAGGCGTCCTTATGGACAAATGGAATCCCACAAATACTAAGTCAAGGTTCCTATGGATATGGCCTCAGCGCTCGGCTGACGCTCGAACTGTTATAAAAGATTTGCAAGTCTTTATCGGCACATACGCAATTGGCACACTACATTCTGACCAGGGCCCTGCGTTTAGCTCTCGGGCTTACAAAGAAGCCATGGCCAGTTTGGGCGTTGCATTGCGGTACTCCTCTCCGTTTCATCCTGAGGGAAATTCTGTTGTGGAAAGGAAAAACCGGGACATAAAGCAGTCTATAACAGCCAGAGTATTAGGTTCGGGAGATGGGTGGGTCAAACATCTTTATGGGGTCCAATGCTCATTAAATAATTTGCCAAGAAGTTCTCTAGGGGGGGTCACTCCATATGAGGTCCTATTTGGGACAAGAATGTGGGTACCTGATCTCAAATGTAAAGGCACAGTGGTGGAAAATAAACCCTTTGATATCAAAGATCGTTTGGCTGTTTTACAGGATCTAAATGAACTAAGATCGAAACAAAGCAACGTGTTCCTGAAGCCAACCACCACTAGGGAAACACCGGCCGTCCCAGCAAGGACTGTCTGGATCCCAAAAGTTGGGGATCTAGTCAGAGAGAAGATTGCGGACAAGAAAGAATTTGGACCTTCTTACAGACAACCAGTACCTGTCCTAGCCGTCCACGGAACAAGAACAGTACTTCTGCCGCCCCTTGCTGGAAAAAAGGAGAAAAGATTTGTGTCAATCGACCTCATCAAACCACAGTACGTGGCCAATACTAAATAGTAGGCCTCGTGGACTCCGACCTAGTAGCAGACGCACTCCTCTCGCTACTATCCAAGAGGTTCAGACTCAAAGACTCATAACAATCGAGAATTCAGCAGTAACAGATGAAGGACTAAGCAACAATGCTATGGAACTCATCCCTCTTGAAACTCAAGTAACAGTTCGTCCAGATACACCTGTCTACACCAACGTAACAAGTGATCAACTGGTTCCAGCGATTTCTACGAATCCTGATGCAATTTCAACAATTGACCGAACTGCTTCTGGCTATTTCATTAACTTTGATACGTTTTCTGAGGATCCGAGTGAGCCTGAAACGACGCCAGCCTCAAAAACTTTCGAACAACAAGTACAAGACCTTTTTCATTTTCTGAAAGAGACTTATCTGGTTTCACCATGGATTGAAATATGGATTATTTCTGGAATATTTTTCTTTCTGTTTTGGCTAGCTTTGGTTATGACTCTTAGCATGCTTATAAATGGCAGATACATTCGTATGGACACTGAAAGTAAAAATGTGAACTTACTTTTAAAACCACACAAATCTTCCCATCGTGAATCAAGAGACTTGTCACCAGTGAACATCACAGCCGTTCCTATACAGGATGGTATAGTTTGGGACAAAACCGATTTCGATATATTCGGCCCGACGGAACTTTTGAACATTCCACATTTATTTAAAATTTCATTAAGTGATTTTATTACCTCCAGTACCTATTCTGATGATTGGGACTTTGAGACTGTAAATGATATGATGTCTGATCTAGAAAGGTCTGCTGCATTCTCTAACAATGAATATTTAGAGGGTTCATCAGACTACGAACAGCTTTATTGTTACAACCACTTTGGTCATCATTTTTTGCATAAATCTGCAACACCCAGAAATGTGTTTATGTTTAACCAATGGGAACATTGTCCTACACCGCCAAAGGGTAGTTCAAAAACGTTTGCTAATAAGTTTCCATATTTTTCAGGGTACAATACATCTGATCCAGAAACATTTTTCTATAAGAATGTAAACAAAACAGGACAGAAAATTATGTTAACTAATACAAAACAGATTTATTCTGCAGCCTTTATTACCCAACTGTCTAGACAAGGATTTGACTTTTGGAAAGACACAATTGACACAAAATCTGTCTGGGGTTCTAAAGATTGGCAAGTGCAGGGATTGAATCTTTGTTTAGAGCATGTATCATCCCACATCAAATAATGTTTTTGAATGACACTGTGCAACAAACGTCTTGCCTTGGTTTAGCCAAGATCAAAGACATGAACACACCTTCTGTACCAACACCTGCAAGTAATAACACTACACAGGGAGCGGTCACAGTAGACACAATACTACAAAACAACAGAACAGATCCTGATTGGAGAAAATGGTTGCTCTGGCCCACAGACACAAAGATCTGTCAAGAAAGATTCCTGAATAAAACACAGGGCTTTACTATCCATAGGTCAGACCCACGTTATGTTCAAAGACAACATCCGGGGGTAGTAACAACATACAGTGTAGGAAAATTGTGCCTCGACTGGTTACAAAAATCTACACTCGAGGATGTGAAACAACACTTATCTTTACTTAAAGAAGACGCAGACCTTAGGGAATTCTTGCTAGGATCAAGAAAACCGCGTCAAAAACGTTTCATATATGCCGGCATTTATGCTGCTGATAATGAAATATGGAAGGTTTCACAGGCAGAGGCCGCAGAAAGAATACGTGAACTTGATCGTATTAACTTAGAGAAATCTCTCACTGTGGTCGACAATGGGTTAACAACTTTGTCATCCAGAATTTATTCATTGGACAACATTGTATCCTCTGCTATTGACATACTGGAACAAGATGTAGCCATGTTACAACAAGGCCAATCTCAGTTACGTTCTATTATGTTATTAGGCTGGACGCTGCAATCTTTGCGTGCGGGCTATGTGCCTTGGCGTTTTATCAACACGTCGTCTCTGTTTTTGGAATACAATCTAACGGATAAACAGATCAAACTGGCACAAAGGGGAGCAAAGTATACAGTGCTGAGCATTGAAAAACTGGAAAAATTACCATTCACAGTGGCAGAAAAACCAGCTACAGAATGGCTTATCCATGGCAAAATAACTCTGCCCGTCACTACTTTTCATTTTCAGTATTGCTTCAAACAAATGCAAGCAGGCAAATATGAAAGGTTGGGTAAGGAATACATTAAGACATCCTGGGATTTACCTTACGAATACAGATGTTGGAGTGGGAATCGTGAAGTGTTTCTAAGCGGTACAAACTGTGAAAGGGCATTAAGCGGTTCTCTCATATGTCAGGACATTTCTTTACACGGGGCTTGTAATGGTTCTGTGGCAAACTTGTCCTGTCACCTGCAGGGTACACCAGCTGCTGTGATTAATCCAATGTTTGGACAACTTTCTAACGGGAGTTACCTCATGTTGAATGATCAGAGTTGCTGTGGCATGTTGCCAGGAATCCCATATCTGGTAACGGTCGACTCCAGGGTTACTTGTTGTATGCAAGTATTGTTCCCCCCAATAGACACAGTCAGGGAGTCGCCTCTTGGCCTTCATTGAATGTTTCTTTTATACGTTTTGATACTCTAAGCAGAATGAAAGCCATGCTTTTGCAACAGACCGTGCCTTTGACCTCGGCCAAAGAAACTTATGATCTACAAATTGCAAGGACTTCGGCTGAGATACAGGCTTTAATTCGTACAAACTGCCCTATACATTTCGTAGAAATGATGGGACGTATCTTAAACATGTCTGATACGAGCGGGATTGTACATGTATTTAAGACCATCTGTTCAGGACTGTTAACACCTTTTCAGGCAGTCCTCGGAATCATTCCAAACTTCGCACATTCGGTGTTTGGTGGTGTGCCATTAATTCTAGCACTGGTTGCGGGAATCCTGTTTTTATTCCTACTGCCACGCTATGGCAAGCCTATCCACCAGCGTCACTCCCAGCAATTTGGAGAAAGCTCTCCTAGAACGGAAGTGCTGTGAGCTTATAGTGCAACTTTTGGGCATACCTCGTCTACGGGAACTTAATACAACATGGTTTCTGTCATTCAGACCAATCTGGCAAGATTGCATCTTACCTGTTCTACGCTGCCTGCTTTGCGGTGAAGAATGCATGCTAGACACCTGTCTAACACTCCCATCAGTCATGCCAACGGATATCGATACTCTGCTGGACCCGATAACGGCCCATGCTCTGTGTTGTCCCCAAAGGCTACCAATCCTGATGACGGCATTCCTTGAGATCTCACAGACGCTTCCTGCTGCTGCTGAGGTACGAGATGGATCAACAGGCACACAGGTAACAACGGACGCGAACATTGCTGCGGCATCCTATGCTGAAGGCAATGCTTCACATCTCTGTGCAGTTAACCTTCTAAATGAGGTATTCCAACTGTCACCGACATCGGTAGACGATCTTTTGTCTACAGAAATAGATGATTTCATGTTTACACCAGACCCATACACTGACTTTGATTCGGCTCACAGTGTACCAGGGAAGCAATGAAATTTGGCCTCCATATTTTCAAAACATAACAAAACTTGGAACTCTTCCTAAAATTGAACTTTTTCTCTATTTTTGAAAATACATGGCAACTAAATCTGCTTACAGTAGAACTATTCATATAAAACGTACTACTTTGAATACTTCCAGGGACACATTGTCACCTTATTTTATTATAATTTCATTTTAGCACAATGTTATGAAATGGCCTTGATTTCTTGAAATACTTGTCACCCATTTCGTCATATGCATATATTTCTGTTTATTCACTCATGTTGCATTTTATTTATGATATATGCCTAGAATGAAAAACAAAATGCTTTAAAATGTACAGTACCTATTGCATTACATGTTCAGCAACAGTTTTCTTTTAAAAACTTCTTTTAATATGCTTTTAGAAATATTTTTAGCAACATGTGGTACTCAGTTTAATGCTTTGCATTTAATGTTTAGCATTTAGTACTATCGTTCATTCGAAAGTGGAGTGGGTGTTGTATTCCGCTTTAGGTGTCCGTATATAGGTTTTCCTGAAACATGTCCTTATATAGGAACAATTCGCATTGCCCTTATATAGGCATAAGATCCCAGAACTTATTTAGGCATTAGTCATGCTATCCAAATACAGGCATGGTCACTTACATCCGTCCACCCTAACGTCACAACGAGTTCTTAGAAACCAGACCCTTAAGCTCTTGGGAGTTCCCCTAGCACAGGATTATTGATTTCTCCAAGAACTCATTTATTATGCATGAACCGCTATACCTTAAGGGTTCATTCCTGACGTCTTCCTCTGCCCGACTTTACGTCAATGCTAACATTCCAAGGCACCTACCAGGTATAAATATACCTTCCCTTGCCCAAGCAAGTGGCAGGAGACCTCGACTTTAGAGGAGCCGTATCCCGGCCTGACGCACTGAGAAGAGACGCTGTCATCCCTGCTCGCAGAGAATCCAGCTTCCAGTGTTCTGACTCCCTTCGCGGGGTGTTAGAGTTCGAGACCCGGAAAGAGATTCTCACCTCTCTCATTCTCAAGGTATGGAGCTGACTAGAACCTAGAGGGACTCTTTGCATACCATACTATAGCATACCATACAATAGAATACTTCACCTACTTCTTACCTTGCCCTACACCTAGGTTAGGTACACTGGGGTAGAACGAGCTTAGAGAAGCATCGTATGAGTACTCGCATTTTTAGCTTATGTTATTTATGTATATGAATATATATATGTCATAGCTAAAAGATAATGCTAGCGCAGTATTATTTCTTTCTACTGCTTACGCTGTACATTATATATCTTGCATACTGTCTTGTGATCATAACAGACTGTGAGAAACAAGACTGTTCAATAAATCCTTTTTATTGAAACGCCCGTCTATTCTTTATGTGTAACTCTGAAGAAACTAAGCATGCACGATTAGCTGAGTGAAACTGTTATCTATTGTTTCCACGATTCTGAGAGTGTTCCGATTCTAAAGGGAAACAAAGTTGTCATGTTTATGCGGTTGCCAGAAACTACTCCCTTCTTGTTTACAAGGAGTTTCTAGTGGCCTCTGAGTTAACTGGCACAAAGTAATTAAGTTTAATATACTCGATAGGGACATACTGACCTCAGTCCTATGTCAAACCTATAGGGTATATTATTCCAATGCGCAGAGCCTATTAGGGAAATAGGAACTATACTACAACGTCAGCTTACCAACAGGTCAGGTTGAGTGGTGACTCTAAAAATCTTGCTTTATTTGTTACGCCTTTTGGTGTTTTCCGTTTTAACCGCATGCTTTTTGGACTCTGTTCGGCTGCATCAGTTTTTCAGAGGCTAATGTCTAGTTTATTGAAGGATTTGGATGGAGTTAAATTTTTCCAAGACGACGTGTTGATATTTGGTGACAATTTACTAGATCACGTTAACAAAGTAAAAGAGGTTTTACGTATCTTTGAGGAGGGAGGTATTACTTTGAAGTTAGGTAAGTGCAAATTTGGATTGGCACAAATTACTTATTTGGGTCATGTCATCTCGGGTGAGAGTGTCAAACCCAAGCCTGAACTGGTCCGAGCAATAATGGAGCTGTCCTGACCATCCAAGAAAGAAGAAGTTCAAACCTTTTTAAGGATGGTGGAGTTTTATGCCCGCTTTGTTCCTAACTTGGCGAGCCGGACGGCTGCAATAAGGGATCTGCTCATGAAAGGTGTACGGTTTGAGTGGTCTGAGGAATGTGGTAAGGAGTTTGATGATCTTAAAGGTGCCCTAGCGTCAGCCCAGTTCTTGAAAAGTTTTGTGCCAGGAGTGCTGTGTGTACTGTACACTGATGCCAGTGAGAAGGGTCTTGGGGCTATCTTGAAACAGAGGCAGGGTGAGCAGGAAGTTACGATAGTGTTCGCCTCCAGGTCATTAAGGGATGCCGAGGAGCGATACTCCACTATTGAAAGAGAAGCTCTTGCGGTCTTTTGGGCCATTCTAAACTTTAGGCAGTTTCTGTGGGGTGTGAAGTTCACGGTGTGTACTGATCACAAGCCTTTACAAGAGGTATTTGTGAAAAGGGGCCTGGACTGCAATTCCATCAGAATTTGTAAATGGCTGGTCACACTGCAGGATTATCAATTTATGGTTTCCTGTTTGCCAGGGGTGGATAATAAAGTGGCTGATTGTCTGTCCAGATTGACATCCAATTCATGTGACGGTAAGGACATGGGTAACTGGTGGAAAGATGATGATATCAAGGTTTGCAGTGTAACAGGCTGTTGTGTATCAGAGGTGGAGTGGAGTCAAGAAGTGGAAAAGGATGAGGTGGTGAAAGTCATGATCAGGAATGTTATGTCTGGTGATGGAGCTTGGAAAAAATTGGAGAAGTTTTCTGGGTTTGTTAAAGTTTTTGAGGAATTGTCTGTCAACAATGGTGTCCTGGTGAGAGGTAGGAGATTGGTTCCCCCGTTGGGTATCAGAGAACGTTTGATACATTTTCGTTCATGAGGGTTATCAGGGTATCAGTAAGACCAAAGGGCGTCTCAGATGTGTGTATTGGTGGCCCGGGGTGGATATCTCTATTGAAAGGATTGTACGAAATTGTTGTGAATGCAGGTTGAGTGATAAGAGTTTGAAAGTAAGAACTTCCCCCATGATTTGCAGAGAACTTCCTGCTGAAGTTTGGGAGGAAATTGCTCTGGAAATTGTTGGTCCCATAAATGTGGGTAGTACTTCCAAGTATGTGTTGGTTGCCATGGACATGCTTTCCTGTTGGCCTGAGGTAGGAGAGACTAATGAGATTAATACTGTGGCCGTCATAAAGTTTTTATCTGAGGTGTTTACCAGAGAAGGGAACCCCAGATCCATCTTGACGGATAATAGAGTGCAATTTATCTCAAGAGAGATGGTGGAATTTCTTTGTAGTAGAAGCATCATTCACAAAAAATGTGCACTGTAGCACCCTGAAACCAACGGTATGATTGAGAGGATCAATAGAACTTTAAAAGAAACTATACCAATTGCTAGGTGGAGTGGGGAAGGCTGGATCCGAGCTATCAAAAGAAGGGTTGAGGAGTTCCGTTTCACACCTCATTCGACCACTGGTTTGAATCTGTTTGTGTTGCTTAAAAAACGCGGACCTTATACTTTGGTGGAACCTCCGTGGGTGAGAAGCTATAGTAAGGATGAATGGAGTAGTGATGAGATGTTAAAGTAGATGCATGAGAGAGAGTTGCATATTCAGAACGAGAGGAAAAGAATGTACGATGGTCGCCATGCTGTGAAGCCGTTTCTGGTGACGGTTGGCGATTTGGTCAAAGTCAAATTACCGGAGAGAACTATGGGTATTTCTAAGTGCAGTAGAACGTTTGTTGTGACTAAAGTATTTCGTGGTGCAGCCAAGTTAGAAGATGGTCGCATTTGGAATTTCAACCATTTGGTAATAGTAAAGAATAAGTAGTGTTGCTTCAGGGTGCTTTAATATAGGGGGGAGATGTGTGATATGCTGCATTTCATTTTCCCCTATGATGCATCCTTTGGCCTATTTCATTATTATGTACTTTTTTACGCTTTGTCTTTTTCTACTGTATTCTCTGCTGCCGCAGAGAATTCCATGTGGAATGTATATAGTTGAATGGCTTGTGTAGAGCGACAGTTGGCCTGGATGCTCTCTGTGTTGGTGGCTGGAGTTTCTTTGTATGGAATAAAACTTTCTTCATCTATATTACTATGCTTCTTAGATTATTGGAAAGCTGAACTTCACACATTGCTTTGAAAAGAGTGGGGGATCTCGCTAGATTAAGGTCCCGCCTGTACTGGGTGAGGATCTGGACCATGGAGGAGCTTGGGCCATATCGGAGGGCACTACAGAAACTGTTGACACTCGATGGTAGCCTTACCTTCCCGTGGTTTAAATATGTCCATTCTTGGTTCGATAAGCTGGGCCCTGGTTGCTTTTGGGCAGACCTTGGATCATTGGTGACATTATCAAAAACACATCTAAAAACTTGCTATTGGGAGTACATCCAGGCTAGCCTCCACTCTAATCCCACCTTTGGTAGGTTAACAAATCAATTTCTGCTCACCAAGGACAGTCCTCCTTACGAAGTATTTTTAGACATCCCGTTGCAGCAAAAAGCTAAGTCTATATACTTAAAATTTCGCTATGACACACTGGAAATCAGGACGTTGACATCATCCTGGAATGCTGTCAGGAATGACACTCCCACGCCTGGTTGCACCTTGTGTTCCTTATCAGCTACTGAAAGCCTATCTCATGTGCTGTTTTTGCCCAGCCTATAAAAAGCCAAGAGAGAAATAGATTTGCCCATTGCGTTGGTGTTCTGGCACCCGGAGGCACATGGAGGCTTTAAGGATGCTGAAAGGTGACAGATCTATTTATATTTATTTATATTTAAGTAAATAGCTTTTCTCAGTCGGGCTAATAAGGAAAGCAAAGAGTTGAAAATTTTAGGCTAGAATAACTAGGCTCTAAAAGTATTGTTGGATGTTTTCTATGAGGGTTACAAGTGTGCTATCATATATGAAATATCTTCTAGTAAATGTTATCACATGATAGTGCAGATATAATAGAGAAGATACCTTTATATATGGTTTTATCGCATAATCAAAGAGAGCTAATCTGGTGGTTAGCTGTTTAGTCAGACATGGAATTGCTAATAGCTGCTTCTTTGCACATGTATCTGTATTCATTTTTCACAGTGATTTTATAACTATTTAATAATGGAGCATTTTTTATTGAGATATAAGATTGTCTGAAAATGTAATCTTTGTATATTTTATGGAATGAAAGTTATATGGAATCAATTTGCCAAAATAAACGTTCACTTTCTTATAGCTCAGGGGGAAGACTCTGTATTTTAAATTGCTCTTTGCATTGTTTGAGCTGTGTTATAGCTCGGGGGGAAGAATCATTGAGCACAGGTTAGCGGTTTAGTTGATTTACGCTAACGCACGTCATTCCGGCCGCGATAAATTGGCCGATGACGCGACCGCGCAGCGGACGCGCGCAGCGGGCGCGCCTAAGGCAAGCCCGTCTGCGCCCGTCCGCACCCAGACGGGAACAGGGGCAGGAACCTCTGTTGGTTTGGAGAGGGAAAAAATTATCTTTAATCCTGCCCAACTTTACGCTCTGAGAACAGAGGCTGACAGTAAGTGTGCCCATGCTATGCTGCCTGACAGGATTAATTTACATTGTACCAACTGCAAATTTAGCTTTCAAACTTCTATCCATGTTCCTTTGGATATTGCTAATGAAAGAATGTTCAAGATGCTGCTACTTAACTGTCGCTCGCTCCCCAAACATTCTAGTGAAATATATCTTCTCCTTGAAGAGAGAAACCCTGATGCTTTATTTTTAACTGAGACTTGGTTAAACAGTGATTTGGATTTTGATGTTGTCCAATCTCTTCCTTCTAATTATGTTATTCAAAGGCTTGACCGCTGTGTAGGGCGTGGAGGTGGCTTAACCATCATCCACAAGGACAACTATGTTTGCAGAACAACTGCAAACTCTGTCCCTGACTGTGAAAGTATGTCCTTTGTGATTGATTTAGCTCCCACGTATACGTTTTCAGGGATCCTAGTTTATCGTCCACCGGGCCCGTTAGGGCTCTTTAGGAAGGATCTACCAGATGTGGGTGCAAATTTAGCCAGTGCTTCCCCTAATTTTACAATTTTGGGTGATTTTAACCTGCATTTTGATGACGACCTATCTGGGTCCATAGTGGAACTAGTTGATGAATTGGCAATGTTCCAATTCATGTTAAAAACAAATAGCCCCACCCATATTAAGGGACATTTGTTGGACCCTATTTTCTCCAACATAAATCAGCTCGTGGTAGAGGATGCTGTTCCTATCCCATGGTCAGACCACTTTCTACTCCCTTTTAATTGGACTCTACCAGTCGCTAATATCCCAACTGTTAGAGCTACTAAAATTGCTCGCAATTGGTCGAAACTCCCCTTGGATACCTTTATTAGCACCCTACAGGATACTGTTCCCCCCTCTCATCTTAACCCTATTGTTGCCAATGAAAACTTCAATAATTGGCTTGACCTTGCACTTAATTGTGTCCTCCCGAAAAAGGAAATGTTGGAAAGGGTGGGGAAACAAACAAATCCTTGGTATTCCCCAAAATTACGCCAGCTTAAACAAATTTGTAAAAGGCATGAAAGAAGCTGGAGGAAGGATTTCTCCGTGGCTAGGAGAATTAAATACCGAGAGGCTATTAAAATATATAAAAATGAAATTAAAAATACTCAAGCCCTCTATTATCAAGGAATTATCTTAGCCACAAACTCCTCAAGGAGATTTTTAAAATTGCCAACTCTCTTCTTACCCCCCCTACTTCTCCTACTGACACCAATAATGCTCAATTGCGGTGTGAACAAATTGCCGACTTCTTTTCGGAAAAGATACAAACCATCTATAATTCTTTCCCTCATATGACTGTTCCACAAGTGTGTGGTTCAAGCGATATAAAGTTTTCCGACGCCCCTCTTTTGTTGGAGGAATTCCATTCTTTGGATCTTAACACCCTGCATAGATTGCTTAAAGAACTCAAATCGGGTTCCCCCCTAGATGTTACCCCCCCATCATTCTTCACAAAATTGCGGAGGTGGTATCACCGGTTATACTGGAGTGTATCAACTCTTCACTTAGAACCGGGATTGTGCCACTGCAATGGAAACATGCCCGGGTGAAAGCGCTCCTGAAAAAACCGAATCTTGACCCAGACAATTGGGGAAATTATATTCCAATCTCTTTACTGCCAGGGGTCAGTAAACTTACTGAAAAATATATTAATTCAATCTTATCAGCCTTCTTGGAAGACAACAATCGTTTACATCCCACGCAAACTGGTTTCAGACCCCAACATGGTACTGAGACGGCTATATTGGTTGCAGTGGAAGAAATGAGGAAGACCCTTGACTACGGAGGCTGCGCTGCGCTTATCCTGTTGGACCTCAGCGCGGCCTTTGATACTGTCAATCACCAACTTTTGATACGAAGACTGAGAGACGCTGGAGTGACTGGGTTGGCACTAAAGTGGTTACAGTCTTTCCTTCTGAACAGGGTTTATTCGGTTTTCGAAGGGGAATGTTCTTCAAAATCCATTCCTTTGACCTGTGGGGTTCCGCATGAGATCTTCCCTAAGCCCAACGATGTTCAACGTGTACATGAGTTCGTTGGCTGAACTAGTACTCCCATTTGGGGTACAGATAATTACGTATGCCGACGACACACAACTAATTGTTTCTTTGAAACAAGCCAACCAACCAGACCCTGATCTATCTACTTGTCTTCAAAAAGTTTTTAATTGGATGAGCAATTCTTTTCTTAAACTCAACGGATCTAAGACTGAACTGCTGCTTCTGGGGAAGTCTGCTCCCTTAAATATGGAGCACCTGTGGCCTAAATGCCTTGGTTCCCCTCCTGCTCCTAAAAAACAAGTAAAGAGTCTAGGAGTATGGATTGACTGCAATCTCGATTTTAGAGAGCAATCACGCATAGTGGCGGCGAGTTGCTTTGGTCTATTAAGAAGGTTTAGAAAGCTACTTCCCCTGCTTCCGCCTTTGGCGAGACGACTGTTGGTGCAGGCTTTAGTGCTCTCACGGCTTGACTATGCCAACGCCCTGTATTTGGGAGCTCCTCGGGCCACTATCAAAAGATTGCAAACAGTACAGAACTGTGCGGCCCGGATACTCCTGAATATACCCAAACGCTCCTCTGCAAGGCCTGCTCTTGCTACCCTGCATTGGTTGCCCGTTCAGGAAAGAGTGCAATTTAAGGCTCTGTGCATCACCCATAAATCCTTTTTTGGAAAAGGCCCGCCTTTGATCCGTCCCTGGAGCAAACCTTATGTACCCAATAGAGCCCTTAGATCGGGGAAAAAAGGATTAATCTGTGTACCGAAGATTAAACGTGCACGTAGTGGAGGTCGACTATTCACATATAATGCATCTAGACTCTGGAATGATCTGCCTCTACACATACGTTCTGAATCTGAACATCTTAAGTTCAGAAAACTTTTGAAAACTTTTCTTTTTCATTAGTTTTCTCATAGCTTACTTTTCTCGTAGCCTACTGGACGTCTTAGCGCTGGGATGCCCCTGGGTAACCACGCGCTTTATAAGTGTTCATTCATTCAAATGACACGTGCAAGTTGCAAAATGAATTTGATTAGGGACTTCTACCATTCTGCCGTAAGTCCGACTATTAGGTTTTCTTCTACCTGTAAATTGACTGAGTCCTCATTCTTGGTGCATGTTCATAAAATGCAGCTGCATAAAATTGCCATGACGAATAATGGGTCATCTGGCTAGGAGTCCACTTGCAGGACTGTATATAACGTTTGATTATAGAAGACATAATTGCATATTTTCTATTAGGAACAAATGCCCTATTCAAAAGAAACGCATGTGAACTATATATTATATACGTAAATTGATGAAGGTTGTTAAGTTGTCTGTGTGATATTGAGAATAGTTATCCCTATACATTGTTGTTTTATTTTCGTAATTGCTTTATCAAACTAAAAGCAAATGAAGGATTTTGAATTTAATTCAGGTGAGTTTGATCGTGTCGAAATCCATGTGTCATATATTTGTTTTCTTGGATGTCGCTTTTTGCTTTCCTCTTAGTTTCTCTGTTTTTCTTTATATTATCGGTCTATTTTTGGCTTGCATGTGTGTTTCTGTAAGAATGTCTGCCTACTGCATTTTTATCTGCTTCTGTGTTTGTTTATGCATGTAGATTTGTGTGACTAGGTGCTTATACTTGTGTGTTGTTAGAGATGGGGTCTCTAGTTGGCAGAAGTATGCACCCTGTCTAAGTAGGGACCCACACTCTAGTCACGGTAAGTGTAGTACACACTAAAAGTTTACCTGTGCTCACCCCCTGGTAGATTGCCGCAGAGCAATCAGGCTAAACTAAAGAGGCAATGTGTAAAGTATCTGTGCATACACACACATACACACAGTAACACAGTGAAAACACCACAAAAGTACTCCACCTCAGTTTAGAAACATAGTCAATATTTATCTGAGTAAAATAAGACCAAAATGACAAACATCCAACATACACAAGTCAAGATATGAATTGTTAAAGATTAAATCAAAAAGCAGTGCTTAGAAGTCTTAAGCTCCAACTGGGGCTATCTGGTTGCGCTTGACTGGGACAAATCCAAAAGTTCAGTCTGACTGCGATGGAGCACAGGCTGGATACAGGTATCATGCAAACCCATTACAGTACCTTGGATGCGTCGGATCTCGAAGGAGATTCATTGCGCAGAGGAGGTGAGGCACTGCGTATGCAGGTGATGCATCAGTTCCTTAAGGCGGTGCAGGGTTGTTGAAGCTTTGCCGCTCTGGGACGATGCATTGCGCAGAGTAGGTGATGTGGCAGATGCTGGTGCGAGGCCTCGGCTCCTGAAGGTGACCCGGCGTCGATAATGCGCCAATGTCAAGATGGCGGTGCATCGATTCTGCGGTGTCCAAGTTGAACCGCTGGGAACATTCACCCCCAGTCAAGAGATCTGTGTTAAATCCATCATTCTTTTCCTCACCATGCCACCCAGTTTAGACCTGTCCATATGCAAATCAGTCTTGAACCTGTGCCTCATGGGAACAGTCCAGCCCGAACTACCAAGACCGGAAACAAGCATTCTAGGACCGGTTTCTGGGTTTCACCCCTCATCAAACAGGTTAGCTTGAATCCAGTGGCACAGTGAGCCGGGACCCACGTCTGGGCATACCCGGCACACTTAGGGCGAGAAAGCAAAAGACACACAATTGATGGACGGAATGCAGAACAAATCAAAACATTCACCCCCAGTGAAGAGATCTGGGTTAATTCCATCATTCTTTTGCTCACCATGCCACCCCAGTTTAGACCTGGCCATATGCAAATCAATCTTGACCCTGTGCCTCATGGGAACAGTCCAGCCCGAACTGCTAAGTCAGGTCCTTCCTGGACCAGAAACAAGCATCATAAGACCGGTTTCGGGGATTTGCATATGGCTGGGTTCAAACTGGAATGGCATGGGGAGCAAAAAAACGATGGATTTAAGCACAGATCTCTGTACTGGGGTGAATGTATGACATTGTTCTGCAATCTGTCCATCAATTGTTTTTGCAATTGTCACCCCGAGTGGGACGGGTATGCCCAGACGTGGGTCCCGTGCTCTCCATGCCACTGAAGGCAAGCTATCCTGGCTGATGAGGGGTGAAACTCCAAAACCGGTCCTAGGATGCTTGTTTCCAGTCCAGGGAGGACTTGGCCTGGCAGTTCGGGCTGGACTGTTCCCATGGGGAACAGGGTCAAGACTGATTTGCATATGGCTGGGTCTGAACTGGAAAGGCATGGGGAGCAAAAAAACGATGGATTTAGGCCCAGATCTCTGTACTGGGATGAATGTATGACATTGTTCTGCATTCTGTCCATCAATTGTTTTGCATTTGTCACCCCGAGTGGTACGGGTATGCCCAGACTAGGGTCCCGTGCTCTCCATGCCACTGGAGTCAAGCTATCCTGGCTGATGAGGGGTGAAACCCCGAAACCGGTCCTAGGATGCTTGTTTCCAGTCCAAGGAGGACCTGGCCTGACAGTTCGGGCTGGACTGTTCCCATTGGGCGCAGGGTCAAGACTGATTTGCATATGGCTGGGTTCAAACTGGAATGGCATGGGGAGCAAAAAAACGATGGATTTAGGCCCAGATCTCTGTACTGGGGTGAATGTATGACATTGTTCTGCATTCTGTCCATCAATTGTTGTTTTTGCATTTGTCACCCCGAGTGGTACGGGTATGCCCAGACGTGGGTCCCGTGCTCTCCATGCCACTGGAGTCAAGCTATCCTGGCTGATGAGGGGTGAAACCCCGAAACCGGTCCTAGGATGCTTTCTTCCAGTCCAAGGAGGACCTGGCCTGACAGTTCGGGCTGGACTGTTCCCATTGGACGCAGGGTCAAGACTGATTTGCATATGGCTGGGTTCAAACTGGAATGGCATGGGGAGCAAAAAACGATGGATTTAGGCCCAGATCTCTGTACTGGGGTGAATGTATGACATTGTTCTGCATTCTGTCCATCAATTGTTGTTTTTGCATTTGTCACCCCGAGTGGGACGGGTATGCCCAGACGTGGGTCGCCGTGCTCTCCATGCCACTGGAGTCCAGCTATCCTGGCTGATGAGGGGTGAAACCCCAAAACCAGTCCTAGGATGCTTGTTTCCAGTCCAGGGAGGACTGCATTCTGTCCATCAATTGTTTTTGTATTCAGGATATGGGCTTTAAAAGCTCCACCCATTTTCAAGGACTGTCCCGCAGAGCTTGAGGCCACTATTTCTTTATTTAAGTTACAACACTCGAGACGAGTGCTCGTGGTTTACAGAGCTCTGTTGTAAACAGGGCTGTAAATCTTGCCCCATTTGCTGTGCACTCAGAAGACCGAGGTCTGTTTTTTTCCCCTTGTACTCGGTGCCATGGATGCTTCCCCGTAATTCTGTTAAACTGATCAATAGGTCTGTGAAACTTTGGTGCATGCCAAGGCCAATGTTTAAAATATATGGCTCTTCCCTTGCTTTCTCTCCTGTAGCCTCTTTCCCCATACCAATCCAGCCAGATGGCTCTCAAATCTGAACGCTCCATTTCTGTCAACAGGGAACCAATTACACTGCTTTATGTTACTGCTAATACTATTTATGCACTATTTATGCACATTTTCACAGTTTTGGTATTTCTCCTTCTGCAGTTGAAGTACAATTCCTTAATGTAGCTCTGAATCTGATCTTTCCTTTCTAAGCAATTGTTTCACTAACACCACTCCACGCAACGCAAATTCACTCAACGCAATTGTACTCCATACAACTGCACTTCACTCTACTGAACCCACTCCACTCTATGCAACGCCACTTAAAGCAGTGACACTCAAGGCAACGCACTCTACTCGGCATTACTCCGCCCCATGCAACGCCTCTCCACGCTGCTGCACTCCACCCAACTGCATTATTCCACCCCAATTACAATTCCACTACACCTCACATAAATCCAATTTACAACACATAATTCAACATCATACCATAAAATTCAACAGCACACCACATAATTAAACTCCACTATACATAACACTCCGTAACACAAAATACCATTCGTCATAATTACACTCTATTACACACAATCCCACTCCATATAATCCAAGACACTCAAAAATACATAATTACTATCCACATCATACAACTGCACACCATGCCACCTAATTCCACGACACAAATCCACTCTACACCGCACAATTCCATGCCACACAATGCCACAACTAACAATTCCAATCCAACCCACATAATTCCACTACACACCACATACATCCACTCCAATCCATAACATATAGGTAAGAGACATTTACATTTACAACGCCAATAGCTCTAACTCTCTTTCTTTTTTTTTAACACCCAAACACACAGATCTGAAGCTTAGCTCCTACCTATTTCTTCTTTTTCGTCACCAAACAGGTAAAGCTATCCACACAGTTCCACACCACACAATTCAACACCACATAATACAACTCAACAACACAATTACACAACACACCACATACATCTAATCCACACCACACAATTCCACATCGTGCCACAAAATTCAACAGCATACCATATAACTAAACTCTACTACATACCACTCCACAACACAAAATACCATTCCACACAATCCCACTCCACATAATTCCAGTGCACTCAATACCACATATTTACTATCCATATAATTCTACAGCACACTATGCCACATAATTCCACTACACAAATCCAATCCATGCACACCACACAATACCATGCCATACAATTACACAACTAACTAAACCAATCCAACACACATCATTCCACTACACACCACATACATACATTCCAAAACACATAGGTAAAAGACATTTCCATTTACAATGCCAATAGCTCTAACTGAAACAAATTTGATACCAATTGCATTTTCAATATTTGTTTTTATTGCTCTTCGTAATTCTTTGTGCATTTCTGTTTTCCTTTCCGTTTTCATGTTTGTTTCATTTTCTTTTGCCTCTTCCTTTGTTTCTTTGTCACTGTAGTTCTCTTCTCTGTGCCTGTTTCTGTGAGGCACAGCTTCTTTCTGTATGTTTTATGTATGCTAGTGTGTTAAAGTGTCTCTGTATATGCCTTGTGGTTGTGTGTGGTCCCCATCTCTGTGAATGCCTCTGCATGGCTCAGCTTGTGCGAGTCTGAATCTCACGCTACATGCTGACTGGAGCTCCTCCTGTGATTCACTGCAAACATCAGCATCGTGCATTCCGCTAACCACAGGAAGTCAGTGGGTGCCTCAGAGCGGAGGTGCAGTCTGAGAAGCCTGAGTGAGAGGCTGAGGCAGCCTCGGGTGGGTGCTCGTGAGGAGGAGTGAAGGCTGCGGGAACCCTGGCACGCGCTGCAGGGAGCACAGGACAGCCGAGGCACGCCCACGCGAGCGCTCCCTCCACTGCTTGCACCTCATCGAAACCAGCTACCATGAGTCGGTCACACCTCTGACCCCTGCCCCCCGAACACCATCGGAGGACCGAGCCCGGCCCCCACCATGTTCACTCGAGCTGTCAGCAGGCTGAGCCGGAAGAGACGGCCTTCAGGTAAGAACACCTCTCTGTTAGACAGGGCGAGGGTCGTCTCTTGGGGACGAGCCGGAGTCTGACTGCAGGACACTGCCGCCGATGCGGTTCCCATGAAGTCGGTCTGCAGTTCACAGTGGGAGGCGCTTCCTTATGGACATGGCAGATGTCTGGCTGCAGGGTAGCTCCACGTAGCCAGACTGCTCTCTCAACTGATGTCTTAACTGTACGGCACCCTGGGGAGGCAGTCGCCACTCTAGGGACTGAGCTGATGTCTGACTGAAGGACACGTTCCAGGCAAGGGGCCTCTGCTGATGTCTGACTGCAGGGCACCCTTGGGTGCCTTCTATAGGGACTCAGTCGATGCTGGAATTTGTCTGTACAGCTGGTGTCCATCTTTAGTGTACCTTGGGGCTGTGTCCTCTAGCTCTCAGCTAGTAGTGTCCGAGTGCAGGGCACACAGGTGGTGGTGGGGGGGGGTTCCCATATTTCCTTACACCCCCTTCCCCTCACATGAGATGAAGACATGTAAAAATGCGGAACAGAGACTCGTGGGTGAGGGCCCTTTTTCCATGAATCAGCCCCGGACTTGCAGCCGCGAAGGGAGGGGTGCCTCAGCTCATTGCCAACCTATCTACTCTAGTGAGTTCTTTCTTAATATGTTTAAGACTCGTCTGTCTGTCAACGTTTCTCTCTGCTATTCTTTTTCACTCTCCACACTCTCCCTGTCTCTTCTTCTCGCTCACTCCCTTCTATACGTCTCTATACAGACTTTTTCTCTCAGCCGTCTCTCTCCTTCGATCTTTTCTTTCTCTTCCTCCCTGCCACCCAACTCTCTCTCCCATCTGCCCGCTGGTCTCCAATGCATACCACCCTCACTTTTTCGAGGGCTATATCGCTTTCTTTTAGTCTCTCCAGATCCCCTTTTTCTGCCTATGTTTCACTCGCTCGTAGCCCCCCCAACCCCCTTTCGTTCTCTCTCAACCTCTTTATTCTCTGACTCTATTGAGCTTTCTTAGTACGCCAATTTAGGCCGCAACGGTCAAAGTACAGCTAATGGAAAAACAGTGTTATTCGTAACTTGTGGCTTTTCTGCTTAGATATCACAGTTTTCCAAAATAAACATAAACGCGGTTGGGTTGAAATGTTTGGGTCGTTTCTAGCTGGATGACAGGATAGAACATCGGCGACAGCTGTCTGTGTTTTCCTGAGTGCTGCACAGTTTTACGGGGAAGTTTGTTTCTTTCTCAGACAACTTGTAATTGTATTGTGTTGTAATTGCATTTATATAGCGCATACTACCCCTGACGAGGCGTCAAAGCGCTTTTTATGTGAGTACCACGCTACTCCATAACCCATAAAGCATTAGTGGTGAAGTAGTATAGTGAAATATGAAAGCAATTTGAGCGGTGGACATGTTAATTAGTTATTTGGATTGAGAAGGATAGCGGAGGGATAGAAGAGTGAAAAAGGTTTGCATTTATATAGCGCTTGCTACCCGGGATAAGGTGTTGAAGTGCTTTTTTGGCGAGTAGCACGCTACTCCAGAACCCATAAAGGATTATGTGAGAATGTTTCTCAGCTACATTGCACTTTGGCCAGGGCCGAAGACAAACCACTCTCAGTAGGGGAGCCCGGCGTCCTCACCAGCTGCTTGTCCCAGCAGGAAGTGTATTGCCTTCCTAAGGCTTACTTCGAGGTTTTCCTCCTGAGCTGGGCAATGGTGCAGACAATCTGGCTAGCAATATTAACATGGCCTAGCATGTTGGCTATATTTTGGGCCTTTAGAATTATGTGGCTGTGGAGGACAAAATCAGGCAGCAGAGTTTATTCCGATGGCGCCAGGAGGCGGATGACCATGTCGGAGTGTTGCTTACAGGGGCTTTCTTATAAGGAGGCTACGATCTCAGCAGTGACAGAGAGCTGCACCTACCACATGGTCCTGAAAATACAAGACTATTATGTCAATTTGGGTAATCATACACTTTCCCTCTGAATCGACTAATTAAGGGAGAAGCAAATGTCAACATAACAAGCAGGCGAGATATAATAAAAATATTCAGATGTCTCATATTTGAAATTTTCAGTCTGTAGCCTTGACATTATGAGTAAGAACAAGTAAGTATACGTTACATATTCCACATATTTAGTGTCCTGATGAAGGGCAGAAGATACTTGTGCTCTGAGGGACGAAACAACATTGTTGACAAGGAATAGTTAGATCAACAAGATGCAATTCTAATTGATGGAGTCTGGAACTCTCAAGAGGAGGAGGCTATTAGTTAAAATTTCCACCCTTCAAATAAGTATGCTCAGAAAAATGGGTCAATATATACGATGTATGCTGTAGAAATCAATGTTACAGAATAATAATTGTATCTGAATCTGATAGTCAGGAGGGGACATGAAAGACATTCTGTATGAAGCGCTATATAACCATATGCGTTTTGTTAATGAAGAGCAAAAGTTGAACTATGTAAATGTGATATTTTTGTATTTTGTGAAATAAAATTAGAATGAGCTGCATGAGATATATTTGTGTAAATATAATGTGGAATAGAGTATATTAAAGGTAGGACAGTGTTTATAGATTCAACATACTAGTAGGCATTATTAAATATACATAAATAGAATTAGAAGTGGTACCCTACTACATAAAGCTTGTCTTTTACAAGTGGCCTGCTTCCACTTGATATACGGAGACCACTGTAGCTGCCTCGCCAGCCTCATGTTTTTACAAAAACTACAAATATATAGGTGTGTGCGTATATATATATATATATATATATATATATATATATATATATATATATATATATATATATATATATATATATATATATATATATATATATATATATATATATATATATATACACTCTCTATGCATATGGGGCTTACAGATAGCCCTCGTCATCCATTGGTTGTGTCATTCAAATGTTGCTCCCACCCACCAAACCTACAGCATTAAGTAACGGGTAAGCTCCTTCAGTCATTGGCTTTGTTCAATATCAGTGATGGCATATACCCTTGCACATGTACACATCCACCTAGAAAGTAGTCCACTCGACTGCTAGGGCTTCACATGCCAATCTCTGTTTTCAAGTATTTTTTTGTTGTTGTATTTAGTCATTTTTGTGATAGGTCATGTTTATTTCCTTTTGTTTGCAAAAATATAAAAGCCACCTTTAGATATTTCTACATTTCTAGGTCTTGCATACCAAGCTGCTTTTAGTTTTCTGGTTGTGAAAAACCGCTTTTGGCTCATAACAAAAACTTACAGTGGGTTTACTGCCCAGCCATTGCTTATCTTGATTGACTTTATTGTCGCCGTCATTTGCTTGCTTCTTAATCAGTGGCTTGCCTTTCTATTCTTACATTTGTCCGTCTCCTAGAGCACTGTCTCTTTCCCATCCCTTTGAGAGAATGACCTGTATTTTCACACTTCGGGAACTAAATTTTTCTTTTTCATTCAGCACTCCATGAGAGTGCACACGTTTTCTACCTCTCCCCTTGTGTGCTGCTTACCCCTCAAACACTCACGCTCTCATTATTGCTCTCCACCCCTCCCAACCTTTCTGTAAAACCAAAATAGATATTTTTTTTAGGATAGGACTAAAGAGACGACTTTACAGGTTGTTTTTGTTTTTCTCTCCTGCATTCAAACTGTTGCATGAAAGCACAGACCTTGGTACACAAAGGCTTTTATGGTGCTGTGGCTGCTACACTCACTCAGCTGGACTTTGCAGCAGGAGGTGTACATAGCATGACTGAAAAGGAGATGTCTTCTCTTCGAGGCCCATAAATCTGTTCCTTGGGCTACTGCAGAGGACCAAATGGCTCTTACATTTGTTTTAATTCTGAGTCCTATGGAAAGTAAGTTAGGCCTTGGGAGCATTTTCCTTTAAATTTAGATTTTTTTTTTTTATTCTTAGGAAATTCTGAACAGAATTTAAAGAGAGAAAAATATTTGAAAAATAAACCAGGCCATTCATAAAGGTTGAATATATTTCATTCAACGTGCAGTTCTGCGATACCTTAAAATATGTTTGCATTTTTTCTGCAGGATATTGTATTTTTTTTTTATATTTTACTTTTTTTAAGCTATGCTTTACAAACAAACATTGGCAAAGCCAATAGGGAGGTCCTTGCATTATAAGGGTGAACCTTATTGTCTTTGCCAATGATTGTTAGTTTTCACTACTTTTGGATTATCTTTAATGTCTATTGCAATGTTTGCAAAAATGAAATAGAAAAATATCAGGCTTGCTAAGACCCAGATCTACTGGCTTTGCAAATGCTTGTTTACTTTGAGATTAAAGGAAAATTATGTGGCGTTTTCTGTCCAAGTTCACATTTTTCTACCCATTGAGATAAAAGGGCTCCTGAAGCTTTAGAAAAAATAAATTCTGAAAGAAATGTATACATGTATATATTTTTTTCCAGAGTTTTATATAGCGCAAACTTGACCCAAAGGTATCAGAGCACTTTACATGAGCACCAGCTGTATTACAGATGGACACATTCATTCTTTGTTAAGCACAGGGAGATTAAGGCCCTTTTTACGATGTCGGGCGGACTCATGTCTGCCCAACACCATTGCGGAATCGGGACCAACCGACCTCCGATCGGCGGTCCCGACCGCAGCATTACAATGCGACCGCACATGGTGTGGTTGCATACTCCCATTTGTCAATGGGTGCTTGTGTTGCGGCCGTAGCACAAGCACCCATATACAAATGGTTTGATCTGTTCATCCTTGCATCACGTGGCAGGCACCTCAGGGTGCCTGCCACTTGGTGCAGGGATTAACAGGGGGGCACCATATGTGCCCCCTCGGCCCCCAACCGGCGGCTGCAGGGTGAAGTGGGCCCTGCTAGGGGACCCCAATGTCGCTTTCCGACAGACTTTCCATATCGGAAAGCCCAACATGGAAAGCTTGTCGGAAACCGACAGCGTAATCCCTACGGCGGAAACGCCGTCCATAGGGATTACAAGCAGGCCTCCAACTGGCCGACGGACTCCTTCAGCCCGTCAGAATCCAGCCGGAATGACCGGACGGTTTCACTTGCGACCGCCTGCATCGTAATGCGGCGGTGGAAAGTGAAACCCGCAATGAGACCCTAAGTGATTTGCCCAGAATCACAGGATGTTGAGTGTCCCTGCACAGTGGCGGCTGGTGACATTTGAAAGTGGTGAGGCGTAAAATTTTAGTTGGAGTGTACCGCGGCGAGCGAGCGTAGCGAGCGAGCCCTAACAACCTAAGAGGGGTTCGGGGGGTTCTTCCCCGAGAAATTTTTGAAAAAAGAGTGGGCAAATGGTGCATTTTCAATCAAATTTTAGAAAGCAAAGTTGTACTGTGCGCCCTTCCTGCCAGTATGAATGTCTATGCATTCTGTGTAAACATTGAAGTGAGCACAAATAGAGTTCTCCTACTCCCATTTTTATTGTTAATTTACTGCTCTTTCAGACCATTTTCACCACTCCTTATTACATGACATTTTTCCAATTAAAAAGTGCCTCAATCTGCTTTGTTCCACCAGTGGAAATTAATCTATTTATTTTCACATGTACTAATGCTGAGCTATCACCCAGCCACTGCTGCCTTCGTTCTTCAGCCCCTGCCGCCTAAACTCACAACCACACTTTTGTCTCATCCCCACTTCCTTCCCATCACACTAAGCCCACCGCATTCTTTATTTATCATATTTTGAGAACGATGAACAGAAAATCTACTGTATTCTCCTGTTTTTAAAGGCAGCATAGATGGTAGAGAGATTCTGTGTACATTTCACCATTTCTTGGCAATGCGGATTAATTGTAACTATTTCATGCAGAGCCCTGAACTGTGTCCCTACATAATATGCTGTGTTAAAGGAAAGGCAAGCGCTTGTACGCAATTACACATAAAAATGCAATACATTACTTTCAAAATGCAACAAGAGAAAAATTACATTTTAGATTTTCAAATATTTCCTATGCACAAGTGACCAAAGATGTTTGGCTTGCTATTTGCCCCTTCACAAAGGATCGTAAATGCCTTCTCAATGCACTCCACAACAGTAAGTAAATATTAGATTGCATGACACCTCAGAGAAACATAGCTATAAAGGATTTTTCTTCCACCATCCAGGGTCCATTAGGTGCCTTATAACCGAAAATGACAATCTCATCAGCCTAACACAAGTGATTGCACATAAAATCACAATAAATACATATATAACAAATGGTCTAGCTACATCAAGCATATAAACAGAGTGATACATAAGCATATTTAAACGTATAGTAAAATATGAGCACAGACATTCATTTCCAGATAGCTTATTAAAAAGATGAGACATTGTTCCCTCCCCTTGTCATGACGATAAGAACTAACAGCTGTACAAAAGGGCCACAGAATACCAATTTCCACTGAAAGCAATCATTCTATAAAGCCACAGATCTGCTGAAGGACAGGGCTGCTCGACTGGAGCCAAGCAGGGTGATTTTCGAAGTTCCCTCCTGCACCGAGTGCCCCAGCAGCTACAATCACACAAACAAGGCGCCCCTTCACACAACAGAGGGGAGCAGGTCAATTACACCCGTCAGGCGAAAAGATGACCCATCTTTGAAAATTCCACATGAAGGCACATGGCGGAAACAGAGCCATCCGGAATCGAGGCATGCGTCACCTGGGTTGTCAAAGCTTTATTTATGGGAAACATCACACAAATATGTAAAACATACTCGCATAACCTGTAGACGAGAATGTAGCCCGAAGAAAAATTACTGTGATGCACACGCGTGAAGATGAACACAAAGTAAGGTTATCAGACGTCGTCATGTCTTCAGGAACACCATTTCCACCAATGAGCGTTCTCTTAACATTCTAATACGTTATGGGAGTTGTAGTGTTGGTTTATTTCAATATTGAATGAGGCCAATTAAACCAACGCTGCTGAAAACTGTTATCTCAAAAAGGAGGCCACCATACACTTTAATATCTTGCATGGAAGCAGAAGACAAACAGAATATATGCGTCGGTTGATACTGCACTTCTGTCTGAAAAAAAACTTTGCGCATATGCCTCATATACAGTATTTAACACAGCATAAATGGTAACACAGCACATCCATTAAAACACCCAGAGGCAGCACAAGAAGAGGAGGAGAGTAACATCCGGATTAAAAGGCGCATGGGCAGCTAAGCATATGTGGAAGCAGCACTCTACCCACTCCTTGCTGCAAGTTGGATAACAGCAGCGAGGCAATGCAAAATCACCTTTTCGTAGCCAGAGGATGACAAATTGAAATTAGCAGTCGCGGCTCGCATCGCAATACTCGCGGGGGGGCCGGGGAATTAAATTAAAATAAAAAAAAGAAAACTTACCTGACCGCCGGTCCGCGCCGCCTCTGCTCCTGAGCCCTTGGTGCCTTCACGAACAGCACTGGAGTGGCAACCCCTCTCAGCCAATACTGGCGCTGCTCCAGCAGCGCCAGGATTGGCTTAGCAGGGTTACTCGCCGCCCGCCTGCCCATTACGAGACCGAGGGTTGCGCCTTTGATCAACCCTCGCTCTCCTAATGCGCAGCCGCCAGCCAGAGTAAACACTAGTGCGCATGACTGGGCTGGTCGGAAAAATTCTCCGACCTTCACCAGTCATGCGCACTTGTGCTGCGGCCTGCCCCTGGTCTTCACTCTGACAATGCATATCAGTCAACATGATGCAGGACCGCCCACCCCCTTCAGACTCTGAAGGGGGTGGGCGGTCCGACGTCATGCTTACTGACATGATTGTCAGTTCTCCCTCGGCGTCTCTGAATTTAAGTAAACTGAGTCAATTTACTTAAGTTCACAGACTCCGAGGGAGCTGCGGGCGCGGGCGGCTTTCGTGGGGCAACGCCCCAGCGCCCCAATGGACGCACCACCACTGTGACCCTGCAGAGACTTGAACCTGGTTCCCCAGCTTCGAGGTCGACCGCTCTAGCCGTTAGGCATTCAGTAGGTCCGATTCGAAATACTATTCACCAACAATTCATTGTTTTTCTATTGTGAAGCATTTTACAAACACTGTCATTTCTTCCTCCCAGGGTACAATGTTGCACACAGCAGAAAAGAAGCTACCACATACACCTTTTCTTTAATGATATGTATGCCTCTTTTATTCTGTGCATCCCAGTTCTATTTTAAAATTTGTCTCCAGTTTTGGGCTTACCCTTTAGTCATGCTATAGTATCGCTGGAAGCACATCTTTCCATTAGGAAACGGGAACAGCGATGTGCAGGCCATATTTATTATTTACACGTCCTACTGGGAGACACTTTAATATTCATTATATCAGAGTTCAAAAAGAGATGGAAACAGTCCTTCCATTTAACACTTAAGTGAGCCTCTTTAATTATTGTTTCTTCAGAATGTGTGTCCTAAACATGAATAATGATTCCAAGCATGTTCATAACAAAGAAGGAATATTTTTTCTATCCAATTTAAATTACATTACAACAATTTAAGGTGCTTTTTACCTGCTGCAGTTAAAAGTATTTTGCACAGTCTGTCAACTGGGTGTAGTAACACCACCTGAGCAACATTCTCACTTCTTTAATGGCTAAAAACAGACACCAGCAGCTGAAAGATGAACTGGTAACTTTTGCATTATGAGGTGCTGCACTGTATCCTGTGGGCAGTGTTTTGGTAACTTTCAATTCAGTCTGTTTGAGCTAGAAACAAAACATTTTTATGTAAATTCTGTTTATTGAATATAAAACAAACAGGACAAGCCAAACAAATTGAGGACTCATGTCCCTGTAAAGAAAGCATCAAATAAGTCCACATTCCATGGTACATGGTGCAACATCTTAATAAAAACATACATTTCGGGATCTAACCTACGCGAAGTGCTACCAGGTCCTACATTGTGAACTATACCAGAGTAGAGGAGAACAATATTCGCTTGAACCCCATCTCCATTTATCTTAACAATAGACCTATTGCAAAAGAGAGCGGAAAGAGACAAACCTAGAAACGAAAAAAGGAGGCTCTCAGTAACCCAAGTGTTGAATGGGAGCCTATCATTGGCAATGCGATGGAAGCATTGGGGACTTGCTATGCATGACGTCACAATATATAAGTTCTTCCCTCTATCTATGGGGCCCTCTAACTAGGAGAGCAACAGGGAGCTGTCATCAATTATACATCAAGAATAAAATAAAAGAAAGACCAACAGCGAAATTCTCTCAAGGAAGGGGAGGGAACAAGGAGGATGCGCTGGGCTGATCTAGACCCCCGGATGGAAGCTAGGGGGTCATCGGGGTGTAAAAGGGCAGGTCATCTGACTTAGGTGGGTCGTTCAACAAAACATTTTTGTTAAGATCTGTAGTTTGTGCCTCAAATCCACAATCGTGTGAAAAATGGTGTGGATAAGGAAATATGTAATTTCAGCAATGCTCGCTATGCAGGACTATAGGCTGTGCCTTTTCTCGGTGAGTGTATGTGAAACAGTAAGTTCGTGATATTTTTCCTCAGATGGATCCAAAATCCAAAGCTTTAAGTGTCTGGGTGATTAATGGCTTCTTTGCAGCCATTTTCTAGGGCGTTTTATACACGTTGTGTGCTTTTGCAGAACTATAGGCGAAGGATTAATCAAGGTATTTCACCTGAATCTAAGTAATTTGGGGCATACCTGTTCCACAGGTCTCTCTCACGTGATAGGTTTGACAGCAATAGTCTCTCAAACAGAATCCCACTCTCCCTTTGTGTCTCTTTGCCTTCCTCTCACTCCTCTTCCTTCTAAGTCTTTTCCTCATGTCCCTATGGCTCTCCTACCTCACTCATTCTCTATCTCTTCTTCCCTTTTCTCTTTCTCTCTACTCCCTCTCTCTCTCAACGTCTCACTCCCTTTAACTATGTTTTCTTCCTCTCCCTCTGTCTCTTTGTGTATCTCTCTCCTCCTGTCGTACTCTCTTTTTTACTCTCTTGCCCTTTGCTCTCTTCCCTCCGTATAATTGGTCTCTTTCTACATCTTTCTCTTTTTCCAATTCTCTCCCAGTCTGTCTCTTCCTCTTTGCTTTCTTCTTCTCTTTCTATTTTTTCTAATTCTTCAACCAACCTCCCCTTGCTTTCTTAACTCTCCATGTCCCTTGTTTTCTTCACACTTTATTCCTTGATCTCATTCGCTCTCTCTGCCACACTATTTTTTCCACTGTCTTCGCTCTCTCTACATTCTCTCTCTTAATTTCTCTACCTACTCAAGTGTAATACCCAAGTACAGCCCTTTAGTAGATTGCAAAACACATAACTCCCTGCCCCTAAGGCCCCGTTCTATTATTAAACTGATACTGGTTTGCTTGTGATGACATGCTGCTTTAAATAAAAGATGGTATTGCCGACATGTCCTAGATTGCTTGGACTCATCCAGATGTGTGTGCATTAGGAGTGAACAGGTCCAAGTCATACGTATTCCTTTTTCCAGCCCCTATGGTCTAGAGCGTAGAGTAGATAGATATGTGTGGTGGGACAATTAAATGGGAGTGGACGACTTTTCATTATCATGGGAGAGGACTATTCCATTCTGACTGGAATCTGCTAAATTGGTCAACTGACCAAAGGAACCAAAGCAGTGGTTGCCTTAAGGTTCCAAATAGTACTTTGGAAAAACATTACCTGTGTCAAAGATAGGAAGAATCACTCTCTTGAAGATGGGTATGCTACACCCGCTCCTCAGTCATTTGCAGTTACTGGCAAGCTGTCAACAGAGCCTTGGGCAGTGTTTTAGATAGCTACTTCGAACTGGACCCTAAAATAACTCTACTGGACATCATGGACAACCTGGGGGGATCTTGTAGTGCCCGAGCCCTAGTGGACATGGGATACTGGGTGTCAAAGAGAGAAATAGCGCACCACTGGCAAGATGCTCGTGCCTCCTCAATCAATGTAAGGACCAATGAGATGAAACACTGCCCTGCGGTCGAGAAACTGGTATATAAAGCCTGAGGGGTGCACAAAAAATATGGAAAGATTTGGAAACCGTGGATACAGGCCAAGACAGCCCTGGAATAAGCCAGAGTCATCTGGAAGGAATGTTGATTGCGAGATGTGGAACTGTATCATTATGAGAAGAATACTCCATAGTATTGGTACCTGGAGAGGTTACATACTGGCTTCTGGCACGTGTACATGTACTGGTTTTAGTTCATTCAATAAAATCAATAAAGAGAATTATAAAAATTAAAAAAATGGGAAAGGACATTGGCTTACCCACACAATGTTTCCAGCAATGCCAGGTTCAAATACATCCAGTTTAATATACTCCGTAGAGCAGTAGTTATTAACCTGTGGTCCGGGAACCACTGGCGGTCCGTGACTGCTTAGAAAATTAAATAATATTAACAGATTAATAAGGTGTATATAAATAAAGAAGCAAACTGAAAAATTGTAAATATTAAAATGTTCCACAAATGTGAAGGAATTTGAAATTTAAGGCTACAAAATTCAGTTGCTATCCTCGTATTGATTCATGGGAGCAGTGCAAGTGCATCAAAAAGAATACAGAATGGACTATGGGTGCCTCAATTGAATTTAGAAAAGCTCCAACTTTCCCTTTCAAATTATTATTATTATTTTATATTTGTTGTGAATTAAGTAAAATATTTAATCATTTGTGTATTTGTTTGATCGATACTTGTTTCCATATTTTTGTGTATTGTTTTGCAGTTCAAATTATCAAAATAGCTTTGGTCGACGTCTCCGGGTTCGAATAAAGACTCAATGGGGGTCCCCGGATTCCAGTAATATTTAAGTTGGGGTCCACAGAATTCAAAAGGTTAACCACTACAGTGGAGCTTACCTGACCCAAAGTAAATGCAATTGAAAATGTCCTGAGGCCAGCCCTGATTACCCCAGAAGCCACACTCCACAGGCAGGGATTTGGCACATGCTATGAGACTGTCCCCCCTCCCGGGAGTTACAGACACATTAGTGGGTATAGCAGGACAGGCTGTCCTAAATGCTCTGGAGGGATGCATCCTGGGGCTTTTTCAGCCATGTGAAGCCATATTTTGGGATGTAGAACTATTTTTGGAAGCTTAGCTCGGGGTAACTGCACGCTGGGCTGATACAGCACTTTTGAGGGAGGAATCAAGAGGGATTCGGAAACAACCATTGGCGCTGCAATGGTGAATTGAAACAGGCCCTGAAGATTGAAACTAGAAAGGACACCAGGCCTGTGACCTCACAAGAGGTCACAGTTACTTTATGGAGGTGGTTTTGATGCTGGAGGACACTACAGCCGCAGTAGCTCCTACTATTTTTTTTTGGGTCGAGCCTGAGCCAGCGCGCATGCGCTGCTCTGCGAGGCTTCTTGTAAGCACTTTAAAGTACTTTGTGTGGGTCTGACTCCCCCCATGCATGTGGTTGGCTTTTGCGTGTGTCTTTCAATAATGAAAGCACGCAAATGGCTAAAGGCGGGCGCATGTCCCACCTCTTTTTTAATGTTCACTCCCACGGCGTTTTGCTCTCGGGAGCGAGCAGCGGCGCGCAGGGTGGCAGCTGCATTCCTCGTGGGTCAGGTTACTCTACTTGTTTTTGTTCGTCGCAGTTAACACGCAATGCGATGCTCGGGGGCAGCTGTGTTGAAAAGCTGTTGCCCATAAGCTATCTCTGCTTGAGGATCGGCTTGTTTTGTTTTTAACTGGACATCATGTTTTTTCACAGAATGTCGCTTTGTGTGTTGCTCATGCTTTCATTTTGCATTTGAAGTCTGAGGCACCTTTCCCGCACCCTTCATTTATTTATTTTACGCATCAAAAAAGAAAATGTGTGACATTGCAATCAGCCTTTGACTGCTTCGTGTACCTTCCCTCAACTCGCGATCATCTTCGCACTAAGCCTGTGGTCTGTGTTCTTCGCGGGCCCTATTAATTGCCAGGTTTAAGCCGATTAATCCTTTGGATGTTATGAGAAACAAAGCTGCAGCGTGCGGCACCGTTAATCCAAGTAATAACCAGTGCGGGTGGGAGCTCTGCCTCCCGCACCCCCGAGGGTTTAGCGAGAACAAAAGCGTGGCAGGCGCAACATCTAATTGCAGGAAATAGCATGACGTCGTTGCTGACAGGTGCTTTTGTGTTGCACATTGATTAGAGTATCTTGCCGTCAATGGAAGGCGTGAAAAAGCTTTTAATTTGCCGGTTTTCCGGGTCATTATGGCAGCACACACCACTCCGAGGTAACTGTGCTTGGTTCGTGTGAAAGGGAGCGGGGTCTAAGGAGGCAAGAAATGTGTGTATCATTCATTCATTTTTTTTTTTCTTTTAAGGTCTGAAAGGCGGGACCTATTGGCTATGCCAATGCTTGTTTTTTTTTTAATGGTTCAAGCCCTTCACTACACCTACGAGCAACCCACTCCCCCCACCCAATTCCACGCAGATCTATTGGCATTAGCCCTCCCAAGTCACTAAAGTACTTGTCTATAATGTATTGTTGATAAACATTGTCTCAGCGTTCCATAACTAACGATTTGATTTCCTTACCTGTCATGGTTATAAGTTGTTTGTTATCTCATCCAAGCTGAAACAAACTCTGTATATAGCCAACTCATAGCATATGTGTAAGTTGATACTAAAATGACTATGTTGCGGCATAACTGTCTCATATAAGAGCAATCCCAAGTTATTGTCAATACCGCAAATAACTTTGAAAACTAATAAAGATCATTTTTTTTTAAAAAGCTGACGTGGTTGCGTTGTAATTCTTTTATGGAAAATATTGACTTTGGTCTTTTTGTTTATTTGTAACAGCTTAATTTACAATATTTTGTTTAGATTTTGCTGCAGGCCTTGATCTAGTGGGAACAGAAGAATCAAGTATGCAGAGGCTAACTTCTCTGACTCCCTCTAAGGTCTAGTACATGGGTACTCACAAACATTTACTCAGGGGTCACAAAGTATGGTCTGTGGTGTGACCGAGAGCCGCACTGATTGGCAGGGGGTCCGGGTGGGCAGGAATTGTGTAAGGCGGTCGTAGAGGAAGTGAAGCATGTACATCTAGTGGCTGAATTGCACAATGTGAAACCAGAAAACCTGGGATCAATCACATCTTTCCCCTTGGCCAACTGAGTGATCTTAGGCAATTATTTTCCCCTTTGCCTCCTTTTCCTTCATTATGGTATATAAGAGGACCTCAAAATGCATGAGTTCAGAATGTGCGCTGTACAAAACCTTCTCCTGCGTTTGATTATAATGTTGTCCATGACAACTGACTTGACTAGTTCACTATTGACGTTGTTGTCAGGGTGGGATGGGGAAGCATGAATGTTTGTAATTTCGTGTTTGAAAACTATCACTTAAAAAATACCTCTTAATGTAGTGGTATGGTAAAATGCTTCAGATTGTTCATTAAATACACTTTTGGAATTTTGAAGATGATAATCCTATTTTTCCACATTTTTGCAAGATGTCTTTAAAAATAAAGGTGTTCCTAAAGTTAAGTGGTGCAGGACACCACCTTAGTTACTTCATAACTTCAGTTAACCTGCAAATAAATGCTTGCCCGTTTATTTAACATTTTTTTCTGTAAATTAGTTCTCAGCAAGTAAACAGCAGCCCATGTTGCTGTTCACCAGGGGGGCCGCATGTAAAGGTCAAGAGGGCTGCAAACTGCCCCGTGGCCGTACTTTGAGTATCACTGGTTTAGTTCATCTCCAGCTCTCTTGTCTTTCACTCCTCTGCAATCGCTTGCTTTTGTTCTCTCTCTTTCTGTTTTAAATCCTTCTTCTTTCTTCTCTTTCACCCACTTTGGTCTTTCGTCTCCTCTTTCACCCACTTTAGTCCTTCTTCTTCTTCTCTTTCACCCACTTTGGTCTTTTTCTTTCCTATGTTCACATCTATCTCACCTCTAGCTATGTTCTTGTCTCTCACTCTTCTCTCCTGTACTTGCTTTCTCTCTTCTGACTTCATCTCTTTGCTTTCCTTCATTCAACTGTCTTTCATCTCCTTGTCTTCCCTTAGTTTTTTCTTCTCACTCACTCCTTTCACTCTTCGTATGATATATCTTTATTCTTGTTATCACTTGCTTCTGACACACTTTTCTTCTCTCCACCCTCTCTCTTATTTGTCTTTCCATCTTTGTTTCACTTTTCTCTCATCACCTCTTTCTTCTCTAGTCTCCTCATTTCCCCTTAACCTAATCTCTTATTTTACTTCTCCCCTTCCGTCTTGCTCTGTCTGTGCCAATCACCTCCTAGTGCTGTATCGTTTTAAAGACATACCTACTTGCTCTTTCCTCTCTCCCTTGGTTTTTGTTGTCAGTGATGGTGTATTCAGCCCTGCTCTGTGTTTTTTTCGTTCCCTTTGGAAGGGGATGTCTGCTGAAATAGGGAAGTGTTTGTCACTCGCCATGTAACTGGGCTCCTGACTCAAAAGAATAACAGCAGTGTCTCATGAGGATGATGAGTGTATCCTCTGAGAGTCTAACTTGAATTTAACATCCATGAATGTCAATGCGCTTGTGACCTGCCTTCCATATGGTCAGGATGGAGACAGAATTGTCTGTAGGAAAATCAGGAGCTTTTTTAACAAACCAGGCCCTGGGATAGAGCCAGACGGGCTGGGGTAGAGACAGTCAAGTGCCATCAGTTTTTTAACTTCGTGATCAGGTCATGATGGCAGAAAGATGGATTTGAACCATCTGGATTTCGTAAAGCCTTAGATGCTTTTCTACACAGAATTCTTATTCCCAGGTTGATATCCCATAGGAATGAGAACCAGGGGTAAAGCGGGTTACAGCACTGTAAGTGGCGGAGTGCCTGTAAATGGCATCCATTTTGAAGGAATGCGGTGACCCGGGGGTACCCCCCGTGATCACTCCTCAATACATTCATAGTGACATTTCAGAGGAGTTGCCAGGTAATTTGTGCCAATTTCCTCTAGCTACGGCGAAGATTTTGCAGAGGGTGAAGTGGCCGAATTTTCAGGCGAGGTTTAGGCAGTGAGTAATTTGTAAATAAACAAGTGCCAGAACACAAGGTGTTGCTCCAGATGCCACTGCAGGTTGCACCTCCAACTAGAACTGCCATCACTGCCACACACCAGTATAAACACTCCCTACTAAACATCACAATCCTGTAAATGTGACACTTTGGACAATTCCAGGCCACGCAAAGTAGTAAGAATGGCATGGACGCTTTAGAAGTATTATTTAAATACGCATTTATTTGTTAAACTCATGTGCTTCATACAGAAATAGGAAGACAGCGCCACCATGTGGTGGACTGTCATACGTAAGTGCCGGTGTTAACAAGTGCCAGTGGGGAGCACCGGAAAACACCGGCACAAATATACCACTGGGTTTAGGAGGTGGGAGGAGCTAACATTTAATTCATCAAAGTGAAAAGTAACCTGGGCACAAACATTCTGAGGATTAGAGGTTTGGCACGGTATGCCAGCAAATAGGAGGGGATCTGTTGTGGATAAAAACATGGATGCCCTGCATTCAGTATTGTTTATTTCAGTTAAAAGAATCCTTAAAATAATGCCACAGATCTTTCCGTTGCACGTGGCATCTGTAAGAAAATGGACTCTTACCCGTAAAAATGACAGTGCTTAAGACAAATTAACAGGTGTATTTGTAAAAGGGATCTTGCCAGAAAATGGCTGTTTATTGTTAGCCAACTCCGTATCTTCAGGATTCAAATCTACGACCATGGGTTATAACTGATATCCCTGAAGTGCATTCATTACTTCGCTGAACCTCTAGTATTTCGCAGTGAAGCATCATCAAAGTCTTGCATATTCCTTGCAGGCATGATTTCTGTGTTCTGGAGCTACAGTTTTGGAAGCTAGGCATGAGGTCATCATTTCTGTTTATTTAAGGACCACAGATGACCCCTGATAAATACATTGACAGATCATACACAATGCCCAACTACTAAAGCAAAACCAAATGTTGTCAAAGACAACAGGTCTAGCTTTTTGTTAAGTGAGGTCTTTGTTTATAGTTGAGTGACTGAGTGTTTTGTCCCCCGTGTCCTAGAAAGAACATTCCATAATGAAGCAACATATTGGGCTGCAGTGTGAAAGGTGGGAATATGGCCTCTTTTCTGAACAGACTGAATTAAAATGGTAGGTGTACCCTCAAAGAATACTGTTATGAAAAGGAGTCGGAAGAAGAAGGCAATAGTAAACTAAAACAAACAGACGTGTAACCGTGATTATTACATAGCATAGTTTTAATAGCAGGCTAAAGAATCCAAACAGCAAAAAACGTACTAAACCAAACAAAATTCTATAAAACTGCTTTTTTGTCAGCGTAGCACATACATCAAATGACATACACTGGCTGTAGTCTATCTAAAGGACTATTTGTGCTCGACCACCAGTAGCTAATTTAAACTCAAAAGGGGCAATGTACTCACCCACAAATTGTCATTGCCTTGATGGATAGCTCATCCAAGCAATGAGGGACCATGAAAACATAGAAAAAACACAGACTAAGTGAGATCACCCAAAACCCAGTCTCTTTCCATACTTTGTATGGTATATTTTGATGAACTGATGACACCAAGTCTCCTAAACAATTAAGGCCGTCTATAGCTAGTCCTAAAAATTGTACTGTCCCCCAGTCAGCACAGTCCCTTCTGTCGCTATAAACTACAATTAGTTTCCTAGTATGTCTACATTGTGAAGGGCTTAGTTTGGAATCTGGGCACTTATAAATTATTTACATACTACTCCCTGGAAAACGCAAAGGTGATACATTTACAATTATTTTGTGAACTGGCAGAATTGTACTTGATTTACTGTCATTCAAGTTCATTTAGATAATAGAGTGAAAGATGAGGGGCGTGGCCAAGCAAGATGGCCGAACGGACGTGATCCGTGCCGGCTCCGCCGCCAGTTTGCTGCCGCAATCGGTTATTGAGCCCAGGGCCGTAGCCAGGACTGTATAGTTAGGGGGGCATGGCCCCCCAGCAATAACAAGGAAATGTTTTCAGGGCGGAGGAGGAGCAAGTTGGATGTGGTAGCTTGCAGTGCTGGTGATTTTTTAAAGCCCAAATTATTATTATTTTTTATGATGTTCTCCCCAGAGGTGAAAACAGGAGACAAATAATTCATGTTAGTCAAACCTGAACTTCCTTTAAAGGCATTTTTACATGAGGGGTACCGGAGTCCCTCATGGAATCTGTCAGAACAGGACTTTCCAGTGTTGCACATACAGCACATCGGGCTAGTATACTGGAGTAAAACTAACCAGAACTTGAAAACAACTTTGCATGGCACTTGGAAGTTCTCTTGCAATAGACTTATGTCATATGTGGGGGCAAATAGAACATTACAAAGCACATTGGAGCAGTCAAATTAGTTAAAATGGGATCAATTCAAAGACAAATTTGCAGGTGGAGAATCCCCCCATCCCCACCCTGAATTATTCGAGAATATTTAACATAATGGCACATTATTAAGTGCAAAGGGTCAGTAACACTGATGAAAACTCAAAATTAAAAGATAACTCCATAGGATCGGGGTTTCAGTTGGAATCCAAGAGTCAAATTGAATATTGTAAGCAATTGTGTCGAAAAACATCAATGCACACTGGTTATGGTTTAATACCAAGTCCTAGGGTTGATCAATAAAATGCTTGGATGTGATACACATTAGTGCCAGCTGCCTACTGGCTCCCATCAGTGACTACCAATATGTCTGCAAAAATAACAGTCTCAACTATTATTCCCAGTCCTCAAACAGCAACATAAATCTGTGCCTTTCAGCAACTCCCGCTATTTTTATGAAGAAAGGTGCTACTTATCAATAAATGACAGCCCATCAGTGCTCAATAGCTTTCCTATTGCGCAAATATTTATATGCAAAACCTAGGGCCTGCTCCAAAATAGCCACACACCTGACAGAACTATCATTTGTATGTTCTCACTTTTTGGCTTTCCTTAAAGATCTCCATTACCCTGACCACAATGAGCTGTACTTCCCAAACTTATAAACAAACCCAGTGCACTTGATATAACAATCTTCTAGACAGATGAAATAAACATTCAACAGAGGGAGGTAGTTTAAGGATGGCACTAAAATTAGAAAAAATAAATAAATCCAAAATGCTAGAAAAGTAAAACCTGGTTTTGAAAAAAATGCCCTTTTTATGGTTACCCCCATTTTTTCCTGAAATGTATTGCTGGTTATAAGACTCTGCACACTGGGTCACTTTGCTTCAGTGTCCAGTGTATGCGCTCCGACCCCTACAACATGTTGAAATTGGCTACTCCCTGATTAGCTTATTTACCTTTTCTATAAGGTCATAGTATAGCGTGTGGAAATACATCTATGATATTGAAAGTTGAATGCCACCTGTGGACCCCAGCACTTATTGTGCATGGGTTTAGGCCTATCATAGTAGCCTGAATGCTGCAGTGTAAAACCTGTAATGAAGCCTATTAAATATGTAAGCCTTGTAGGCAGCAAGAAAGGGTGCATGGTACTTAAAAGTGGGACATGTGGAAACATGAATGTTACCAGGTCCTTACAGTGACAAAGCCCAAAACACTAATTTCACTGTGGCAGGTCTAGCTGTCCTATGTAGAAAACTAGAGTGCAGATCAAACTACTGCTGCTGCTATCTCTGGATTGGTACATGCTACAAAAATAATTAAACAACTATTTTAATAGTTATTAAAAATCCAATGGTGAAGTCAGATTTTTAATAAATATAAAGGAAAAGTAATTTTTAGAAAGCTACCCTTTACCTGTCTGAACTGTGAGAAGGCCAATTAGCATACGTCTCTGCCTGTGCTCAGGCCCTGGAATAGTGGCAAGAGAAGTCTGAAAGTCCTACCAGAAGCAAATAATAGGCTGATGTGAATGGACAAAAAGGACTCCTCTGAGCTCAACAGAATATGCCAGGTGGGTGCAGTGGGCATCATGTTGACATCACAGTGTCAATCCTGCTTAACAGGTCAGTTGAGCCACCTGTGATATTTGGGGCACACTTGAAAGGGAAAGAATAGGATGCCAAGACAATTCCTGTGTATCCCCTTTCTGGTTGCTGAAGGACCCAGCTTTTGCCATACCAGACTTATGTCTCTGGAGTTTTTGTGGGTAAAGTGCCTCCTTCAACTGGAATTTAGTGTTAGATGTGTGAGTACATGATGATTACCATAGTACACTCTCCACTCACACCCCCAGCCTCAGGTCCAAGGTTAGTGTGGCCTAAGACCCCATTTTGGATTTGCCATGACACATTGCATTTTGAGCCTGTTTGCAGAAAAGCTTGCAGAAACTGCTGCAAACGTAGGTAGGGCAGGGCTCTGGAGCCTTTAGTCCACTGGTCAGAGAGAAACTATGAAACTATGAATGTCTTGGTGTGTCACACACCCACAGGCTGGTGAACCCTAATAAGCCGAACCTTCAGCCAGCCTTCCTCAGTACACTGCTGGGCTTGCAAAAGGATTCCATACAGACCAAACCTGCCGCAGTTGGCATGTGATCTGTGAGAAGGGCATGAGGAGATTGGACCCCCTTCCACTTGAAATCCAAGGACAGAAAGATCTCCCGGGATCATGGGACTGTATCCTTAGGTGGGTCCAGGAACATATTTAAAGTTGATGGGGATATTCCTGTAAAGGATTTCAGCTGGCCAGTGGCAACTGGACCTGGCCTGGACTTTGCTGATGCCCTCTGCCTGGCACTCTGAGAATCTCTAAGTGTTCCCGCTGAGGTACTGGGAGCCTTGGAAGTGTACTTCTCTGGTTGTTCGGGCCCAAAAGAACTTTGTAAACTTTTTCAAATGTTTTGCTCCAAAGCTTCAAGGTGATTGACCGCAGAAGGTATCCAACTGGCAGTTCCACAGCGTCGGTCCAAGTTTTTATGTTTTTCTCAGACAGAGGGGAGTTTTTTCTCAGAAAGACGACAAAGTCCATTTTCAGATTGGGAGTTAGAAACATTTGTGACCTTTTCTGCTTCCAGGCCCTAGTAGGGCCACTCTGCTTGTTTTATCTGACCTGCACTCCATTGTGCTTGGCCTCAAATTGCACCTAGGTCCCGGTCTACAGCGACTATTGATTACCATTGGTGCTTCCCGTTTTTTGGCTCTACTTTCACTTAGATCATTACAAATTCATATCACTGATTTCTGTTATTAGATATTATATTAGGTGTTATTTCTAAGACACCGGCAGGGCTACAAAAGCTCCTAGATAGATTTAATCTTTTCTGTGAGTCCAGGGGGCTGATTGTTAATACCTCCAAGACCAAGCTTATGGTATTCAACCCTTATAGGCCATATAGAGGCAATTTTACTTTAGATGGAACCCGCTTGGAAAAAGTCACAACATTTGATTACCTAGGAATACGGCTCGCCAAGAAAATGCAGTGGAGACACCACATTGATAAAATGCTCTTAAGCCATAAACGTGCGGCAGGAGCACTAGCTAGAGAACATCGATCCTCGCAGAGCAGACCCGTGGCCCCCGCCCTTACAATCTATGCAGCAAAAGCAGTCAGTTCAGCCCTTTATGGTGCTGAATTATGGGGCTTTGAGAATGTAGATCGTATTAGTAGATCAGAACATAAGTTTTTAAGAGATTTAGTGATGCTTCCCTGCAATGTACCACTGAAACCACTGATGAGCGACATGGGTAGGCGTTCTTTTAAAGATGTAGCCAGGTTGCGGCCATTGTTATTCTGGGCCCGCCTGCGCCGGACTCCTGAGCTCAGCAACTACGCCTCCGCGCTCACAGAAGTAATGGCCTTAGATGGTAATCAAAGAATTAGTTGGGTGCTCAACCTTAACAAAATGCTTTTTGCACTTGGCTTTAAGGAGTCGTGGGATACGCAAACCCCGCCCAGTAAGGCTGAGCTCAAAAGGCGTTACTGGGCTTGGATTAATGCACAGGAGCTTAGCAATCCAAGAGTAGGAAGGCTTACGGAAGAATTCTACCTTCACAAGCAGTATATTTTATTAGAACCATACTTAGATTTCATCCAGACACCACGAGACAGAGCACTTTATATACAGTTTAGAGTAGGAACACTCCCGGTTCGAGAGTTAACTGCAAAATGGAGCGCCCCATATCAGACACCAGTGGAGTGTCCCTGCTGTAAGGCGCCGACTGAGAGCGTAGCCTATCTCATGTTTACCTGCCCTGTCTATAAAAGCGCTAGAACGAGATGGCTTAAACCCATCTGCAGACAATTGGGGACATACGAACATTGTACTGCTCTGCGTATTTTAAAATCAGATGCACGGACCCTTTTTGCCTGTGGTGTGGCCAAGTACCTTGGTCGTGTTTGGATAGTAAGGCACAAATTCCTGCGTGGGGCATCCCGATGAATTATTATGTTTTTATGCTATTTTTAGCCTAAATGGTTTGCACAGTTCATATTGCACTGCCACTTTACATTATAGCCCTTTTCCAGAAAAAAAAATGCCTTTTCTAGATGAAGAGGGCTGGAACCGAATTCATTTCACCAATGTATTAAGCTCTTATTTGCTACAGTTTGCTCCTCTTATTCTTTGGGTAACAAGAATTTAATGAATTGATGGACTTTTATACTTTTAAATGATGTTTTAGATAACTTGTATATTTTTTAATGATGGATGTAAGAATGTAAATGCTTTTAAGATACTTGCTATCGAAATAAAGCTATTTGACTGACTGTTATTAGATATTTATCACTTTCATATAATTTTGCTTATTATTCTTTCCCTATTTTTATAACTTGGTGTGGGTTTTTTATTGCTTTGTGCTTTAGACTTTTTAACTGTTTTAGTACTTCTAAATTCTTTACACATTTTCTCTGAGTTGAGCTTGTCTGCTCTGTGCCATAGCTACCACGGATTGAGATCAGGATTACATTACTGAAACCTTGACTGAACCTAACAAGTTAGTGGCTTCATTACTTGTGGTGGACTACCATCCACCCAAGAAATGATTCACTTTCTCACACTGCTGATCTTTCATAGTGGTGTAAATACACTTGCCCCAGATTGTTCTGAGTAGAGATCGGGGTAGGTAGGCTCAATCCTCTCCAGGAGTGTATTGGGAGAGGAGGCTCTCCACCTGAGAATATTTTACAAAATGAGCCTAACAGTGCCCTTTTTTTGTAAACGGAATGGGGCCCCTGGATTAAGGATAAAAATACACTGGCAGGGAAAATACTACTTGGGAAAACGAAAACACCGGGCACAGTGTATTTTACATCTAGTTGACATAAAAACTCTAGACTGAAAAAGGACACATGTTGTTCCAAAGATAAATTTAACAGATTTATTTTTTGATTATTATTATTGTTCTTATCTTTTTTGTAGAAATTTTTGTTAAATATTTTATAGACAAAAATATAAATATATTTACAACATTAATACTGATTTATCAACCACATGTGTTATCTTCTTATAACAATTGATACATTTCAAGGAATCTTTGTTCTATATGATAAAAAACATGATTTTCATATATTCAATTCAGTTATCCATAATTTAACTATTTCATTTTAAACTCAATCAAAGAGAATTGATATTAGAAACCATAAATCACAAATGACATGATACACAGAGACTGGCGGTTTGTTGACAAACAACGCGTTTGACTAGGGCCTTCCTCAGGACTCCGTCACAGTGGTTACTAAATAGAAAATAAACATCATTATAATCTAGAGTTAAAATGCCCACTTAGAAAAATGAAAAATTCTATTAAACGTACAGATACCCAATGAATAGAATATTCCAATTTGAGGTTTCCTTCTTAAAGTCAGTATCAATTAGTGATAAGTTATACCCAAAGAATAGATAAGACCATAACCTGATAAGATTTATCCAAGATAGGACTCACCGAATATCTGTGTAAATATAGGGAAGATTGTGACAGAAAAACACATGCAAGTGCCAATAATTAAAACATCTCACTAGACCGACCCACACGTTCTAATATCAGAGAAGGGAGAAGACAAAGCTATACAATGTGTTCTATGTAATTTATATGTTTATACTGGCATGTTAAATTCATTGTGTTGTGTGTCTTACACTACTATACATGCTTTCCAAGACTGAAGATCAAATTAACACCATATGTTGAGGTAGGCATACCTCGTGGGCGTCTAGAATGTACTGTCCACGAGCAAATATAGACCTATGGTATCTGAATCAGAGACGCATGATGGCTCTATAAACAAAAGCAAACAGACTGTTATCTGCACTTCTGATTTTTGGCTCCTAATGCTGGAATATCTCGCTAAATACTCATTTTACATATATAGTACCTTTCTCCTTATTTGCCACTGAAAATATCTTAAACAGAGCTGGTCTACGTACACCTCCTCAAAGTATTAACACTGAATCTTCGTTACCTAAGTTAAAAAATGATGAAAACAAAGATTCAATATATGATATATGACCACCAAAGGAGATACAGTCCTAAATTCATTGCACCACCTTAAAATGCAGATTCAGTATGTTATATAAGACATACTGTGCAACTAAAAGTATATAACGTACCACTATTTAGTCCGATTCTTGCTGTCATTTGGTAGCCCAGTATTATTTTCTCCGTTACTTGATTATTGCAAACGAGCATATGCCTGAAGGATTGAAAGACATGATTGTAATATCATCAAATCATGCCAAACAATTGTTTAGTAAAAGTTAAACTAAAGCCCTACACTAATACTAACCGTTAGTTTGAAGGCCCAAAATTCAACTTGGTTTTGTCTTTATCTGCGTGTGGTTGGTTGATGCTGGATATATTCTTTGTTTAGGACATGCTCCCTGCTGGAAAAAATGGGGAACGAGGTGGGGGGGGGGGGGGTGTAGGGGAAAAGGGATGAAAAGGCGACAAGAAGATGTTCATATACCACATGCTAGGGACAAGAAGAAATTAACATTAACCTCTCCTAAATTTAAATTTCTGATAGGTCAAACGGGTACAACCCTCCAATGTCCATATTGAAAAACTAAGCGTGTATTCTCACTATAAATAGATACCAATCACACAAATATCCCGATTCATATTTATGTAAAAGAAAAGCCCGTGTAGTCAAACCATTATTTATAATGACCTCAAAGGTATCACCTGTCTGAGCCAGAATCTATATTGAGGCTCTTCTCTTTTAAGATTGCGAGCGCGATATTTAAATATAAATCTTGTACTATTTTCGATGATCTGTTAAAACGTAGTTATAAAAGACAAACTGATGCATTTTAATCCTTAATCAATGATTACGAATTTGGATAAAAGGATCCAACCCAGTAATGTGAATTGCATCTTTAGCACTCTATCGTCGGTACCTCTCTTTTTAACCTAACTGGTGTTATTCTATCGTACACCTTCAATCCTAGTATCCCAATAGCTGCCTGCAAATGTGTTTATCACAACTAAACGTATGTAGACTTATTATGGACAAACTGATTTATTTTAGTCCTATGTCAATAGTTACGAATATGTAAGCAAGAATTGCGCCAAGTAGTAAAAAATGTCTCTTTAGCTCTCTAACATAGGAGTCTCTAATTTGAACAAAAACAGTGCTATTCTATACCAACACTTTAAGTTCTAATATCTCGATCGCTAACTGCAAATGGGCTTACCGATACTGAGCGTATACTCGCTCGAAGCTGTCCTACCGGCCAAACAGTGAAACTGACGCGATACCTTCTTATAGCTCCTCCTTTATCTCTGACGAATAAATGACGTCATATTATTGAGCCATGCTAAGCAAAGGCGTCCTTGTAGCTAAATGATTGGGTGCCATCTTAGAGTTCCTTCTCTATACATAATTAAGTTAGATTTAGAGCTAATAGGTCGTATTCCAGGTCCGTTTTAAATTGATAAACCTTCCTCATTATTCTTTAATCCAGTTATTATCTAGTGGCGATACCCTATCTTTATATTGATTTCTATAGTGGGAATATTTATAAACACCCTAATGTATTCTCCTTTTTATTCGATAAATTAAAACAGCAACGGTTTTAGTATCTCTGCCATATACTCACTATTAGTGTAATAAAAAATGGTGTACATTAACTGTGATATGACCGTATTTGGAAGCTAAGGTACGTAAAAAATGGTGTTAAATTTATGTTGTATGCATGCTTGTGGGTGAGTGTATGTTTATTTGCCCGAGAGTGTGTGAATGTATTAGTATGTGTAAGCGTGTGTGTGAGTCAAAGTAAAGGTCAAATGGCATGCAATGTCACTTCCACTACCCCAGGCGTTTTGGTGAATTGACGTCCATGCATGCAATGCCAAAAGGATGCGAACAGCTCCTATGCTGCATATTCTGTGAAGTTCAGAGGAGTCCATTCAGGTCAGTCTATTGTTTACTCCTAAGAGGCATTTCAAAACTATTTAATGCTGAGCACAGGCTGAGTGCTGGCAGAGGCTAATGCTAATTAGCCTTCTGACAGTTGAGGCAGGTAATGGTAACTTTCTAAATGTTACTTTTCCTTAAGATTTATTAAAAATCCGACCACACCATTCAATTGAATTTTTAATAACTATTAAAATAGTGGTTTAATTATTTTTCTAGTAGATGGCCCTGGTCCCAAGATACAGTATTAGTATTTTAATCTGTACTTTGGTTGCCTACATAAGACAGCTAGGCCTGCACAGTGAAAATAGCTTTTAAGGTATTGTCATTGTAGGGACATGATCATATTAATTTTCTACATGTCCCACTTTAAAATACCCTAAAAGGCGTACACTGGAGTGACTAACTAGGAATTAAAAGAAAGGTTTTTACCTCCCCAAAAGGCTGACTATAACAGGCCAAACAGCAGCAATGTTACAAAGGGTAGGCCTGAAGCAATCTTTGCTTTGCCACTGTAGTGGATGACGCAATAGTTTACTGCAGCCCACCAGTGGCACTTAACTTCCAATCCTTAGGAGCACGTTGTACACCATTTACTAGGTGCAGAAAATTGGGTTACCAATTGAGGGGGGTGAACCCCTACTCAAGCAGCAACCACAATCTCTGTCAGTGTGAGACACAAGGAAACCCAAAATTAACTTATGCTCAACCCTCTGGTAGCTTAGCACAAAGCAGTCAGGCTTAACTTAGAGGCAATGTGTAAAGATTTATGCAATACTTCAATCAGTAAAAAAGTATAAGCACAAAACAAGAAAAAACCCATACCAATTTAGAAAAATAGAGTAAAATTTAATACATTATTTGAGACGAAAAGGCCAAAAATCCAATCAGTAGAACCAGAGATATGCAATGCTAAAGTTTTAAGTAAAAACAGTGCTTAGAAGCACAAAGTGCCAACTGTGGTTATCTGGTTGCACCGGACTGGGACAAAGTCACAAGTTCCCGCTGACCGTGATGGAGCGCAGCCCGGATAAAGCCCCATTGAACAAAAATACCTTAAATCCAAGTTTGCGGAGCATTGCGAGATCCAGCATCGAGGATGCATCACACACAGGCGGTTTCGAGGGTACCAAATGACTGCGGTTGCAAGATGGAAGGAAATGGGGGAATATTACCCAGGAGCTATTAAAAGCTTCATCAATCTCTAAGGTGTATGGGAACACAGCATGTTTCCAATATTAAACCAAATAATGGGAGCAGGGAGTTTGTCCATCAGAATATAAGGAGTCTTTCTACCCGTCATAAAACACACATTTTAACCTATGGATGGTTGACTGCTTCCAACACTGACCAGTTTAGAGTTTTTCTGTTTCCTGGTTCCTTGGGTCTCTGGGGGTATTCGAGAAAACTCTTTAAATCTGATAGTTTTACTAGCATTTCACCAGATAGCTATTTATTCTCCTCACTTGTCTCTCTCCAAAGTAAGACAGGGATAATTTGCAGCTGTTAAACTGGAATCCCACTCAAATGCCTCAACTTGTAATGAACATGAACCAGTGTTTTCTTTGAACCCCTTTTCTTTGGAAGCAGCTATTAGGTGGCTATTTAAATTTAAACATACCAACCCTCTGGTCGACCCGGTAACAGATTGGTTATTAAACAACTGCTCCTTCTTTGCTACCCGAATCCAGAGTGCATACAATAAATCATTCTACGGAGGAGTGGCCCCTTTTGAAATCCTGGATCCAACAAATGCAACAGCTGTAGCCCAATCAATGTGCTTCCTGTGTTTAGTAAAATCATTGAGAAAGCGGTGATAACCCAATATCCATCTCTTCACTACCTCCGTGTGCAGCTTTCATCTTTACAATCTTGTGTTCGACTCCTTTATAGCACAGAAACAGTTCTTTTGAGCCTTTGGAATGAAATTTTGAAAAGGATAAATGACAGCAAGGAGGCTTTTCTGCTTACACTGGATTTGTCTGCAGCTTTCGACTGTGGGGACAATCCTGGTGTTTTGGATAGGCTGGTCACTTCTGTGGCTTGGTTTGAATCCTTCTTAAAAAAAGAACTGCAGGAAACAAAGCAGACTATGCCCCTCAGACTCGGGCGACCAGCCACTACCAGCAGGAGCCCCACGGGGCTTCCCTCTTGTAAGGGGTCCTTTTTGATATATTCTTGGCCCTTGAATTCAAGAGACTTGGCAAAATCAATCCTAAGATGATATCCAGGTATATGTTCATTTTACCTCTGATTCATTCATTATCACTGAACTTCGGGATTGCCTGTTAGAGGTTCAGTCATGCACGGCCTCCAGTTGGCTACAATTGATCAAACCAAGCACCAAAATTATATTATGTGGTCTAAAATGTAGGCCACAATTGCATCACTACTTCCCTACAACTATACTTAGGCCAACACCAGGAATCTCTCCCAAAGTCAGAAGATTAGATTTCACTTTTGATGGGTTTCTTCCAACCACAGAAGCTTCTGCCCACTGTAACTGCCCAGTGTCATCCACAAAACACAAAGGTCTAGTCTTAGGCACAGCTATAAATGTATGTATGGACTATTGGAATGACTTAATGCTCGTCCACCTGCATGACCTCCAGGAAGACACTGGGCTAAAATGCAGCAGGCAGGCCAGTCTTAGGGAAACAGGAGTATGTGTCTGCTCCAAAGGTTGCCTCCCACTGGCTTCCTGTCGAAAAACAAATTCTTTTCCAGCAGTGCTGACTTACCTTTAAATGCCTACATAATATACTCACTCACACTTCCCTCTTGTGGGCCTACTCTATCACTTAAAAGTGCTAACGAATATTTAAGGAGTACGCCTAATTTTAAGTTACCCTCTAAAGGAGAAAGACACTTTTCTGTTGCAGCAGCCAAGGCATGAAATAAGCTACCTCTCAGGAGCTGACTTCACACTAGATCACTTTACTAAACACTGAAAACCTATATGTCGAACTAATCTCAATGAATATGTTCTTTATCTGAGTTTGGATTACTTCTAAATCCTAATGGATTCTTACACAAACTTTAAGATTGTTATAGAATAGGTACAATATATGGACCACACGCACATTAAGTATATTTCGAATTGTTTGTAAAGCATGCTATTACTACAGTCTGTTTTCTAATTAATTAATTGCTGAAATAAATCTTCAGATGGGAATGAAATACAAAAGCTGTTTGAGAGTCCCTTACCGAATATTTGCTGTCTCTCTCTATGTATCCATTTCTTCTCCACCTTTTCTCTTTGGAAGAGGGTGTCCAGTTTCCACCTCTATGCCTCAAGATGTTGTCTATAGTCACTAATAGAGAGGCAACACAACAGCAACATTGTGTTGAAAAAGAAACTGAGGAGTATCGTTATTTTCATAAGTGAGTTATGCATGATCCATTACTGGACTGACCCTAGACGGGGACTGGGAACCCTAAGACGGATGGCCTAAAAAGTGGATCCATGCTCCTTACCTTCCTATGCTGATTACTCTGTTATGAAAGAGCAGGCTCTGCACTTAAGTGCCTTTTAATGGTGTGTATTTGTTGTGCACTGATAATAGCCATCTTCTCAGTATTGCTAAAGCTAAGGTGGCTGCATAACATATGGAGCTGAGGGAGCGTAGTAGACATGAGCACACACACACACATATTATAAATACACACACACGAAAAGTACCTTCAGCACCCATAAGGGAGCACCTGCCTAGAGCACAGCACCACCGATGCTTCTCATCTTAGCACATCAGAGAAGCAATGGAGGAGCCACCAGGCAGAACACGTCTGCATATCCGTTACATGTTATTATTACTGGGAATATTACAACCTACCAGTACTTGAAATGGAAATATAGAAGCGCCGGAGACTGTTTCCTACTGAGACGTGCTGGTGCTCTCCCTTTCAAATTAAATAAGTGCAGGTACTCAGTACCTGAGAGTACCTTCCAATTTAAAGTGCTGTAACCTACGTTCTTCTGTTGAGAATACAGTTTTATTATTTTGTTGCTGCTTGGAATATCGAATTCCCGGATTGCTTTTGTTGGGAGCTTCCTTTCTGCCTGCTTCTTCTTTTGTCATGTCCTTTAGGTTAGTCCCAGCATGTACATACCGATTACATTCATTTTGTCCCATCCACACGACATAACGGTCTTACACAGGTGACCTTTTACCTAGTAGCTTACTTCTGTCTCACCGACATTAGGCTCTTGGTACCATATCTTAATCCCTATACCTGTCGTACATAAACATGTCCCCAGGCACGGTAGATTTATTCTGTATAAGGGTCACCACTTTTTTCATCCATGGCCAACCGCCAGCTGTGCATGATCATGTTTGTTTAGAAAAGGATTAGCAGAGGATTAGCGAATGTTTTCAAAACATATCGATTCTGGAAAAACCCTGGAGTGACCACTTTAGTATAAAAGACCCTCACTCCCCCTTAGAAAGACAGAGGAGAATTCCTTCCGAGCTGGACCGAGACTCTGCAGGCTGATCCTTCGACAGGCAGAGACCTGACATCCCTTGCGGGGTGCCATCCTCGACGCAGAGACGGGGTCCTTCATTCAGAACCATCAGGTGAGGGGTTAGCACTTCCCTGGGGAATTCTTGGTTCCATTAGGACATATCCTCGCACTTACACATACATGCCTCACCTACACATCTAGGCTAGGCACAGTTAGGTAGGATACGCATCGTAGGAGTACGCCAATGCTATTGTTTTATATAATATGCTTTTATTCATCTTATTAGCGCTATGGTAGAAATGTATCTGCTATTTACGATATTGTACTAGCGATCACATTTGTCTGTTCCTGTCTTTTGATTGTCGCAGCTAACATGTTTCATACTAGACTGACGCTTGACCAATAAATAATTATTGAAACCGTTCAAATCGTCATTCTATGTATTCTGAGAAAAGCAAGCACAAGTTACTGAGCGAAAGATACCGTATTGTTTCCACGATACCTGAGGAATCGGGGTTGTCGTGTTCAGTGGTTGCCAGAAACTATACACACCACTGTAGAATACAGGAGGGTGGTAGTGGCACCGTAGAGCTAGCTGGTCTAACGGCTGACTCATCCTGTGGGGGTGTCCAGAGTCTGTCTGCACACCAAGCCCTCAGTTTAGGTCATCCAAAACGCGCAGGTCCTGGGGGGTCCTAGGAACTACACAACACTTTCTTCATTGGAAGTACCAATACTCCATATTTCTTTGTCATCACTGGTTGTTTCTTTTGCTGTAAGCATTCTTACTCCCTGTGTCTCTTGTTGGAAGTATCTTTGCTCCCTATTTCTCTTGTTTGAAGGATTATGAATTCACATTTCTTTACATCAGTAACTATTTCTTTTCTTGCCTGCATTGTTACCACCTATATCTTTTCTTTGGGTTATCAATACTAAACATTCCTTTATTATTGCTCCCTGTTTTGCTTTATCTGTAATCCAAATGTTTTTCTGATGGGAGGATTATTGCTCTTTATTTTGTATTTGATGGATCGTTACTCAGTATTTTGCTGGGAGTATTGTTGCTTCCTATTTCTTTTGCTTTAAGTATCATTGCTCCCTGTCCCTTTATTACTGCTCCCTGTTTAGCAGAGTCCATCATTAGTCTCTGTGTTTCCTGTAGGAAGTATTGTTACTTTTTATTTTTTGCCTTTGGCTAAGTCCACGCTATAGAGATGCCACATACATAGATACAAACCATCATTTACCCACCTTCATTACTCCTAGTTTCTTTTGTTTGAAGCAGAGCTTCGCATTATTATTTTTTGTTAGGCGCATGTTGTAGTCAAAAGGTCTGTGCTATTTTTCGATGAAGTAAAACATATTTATTCATAAACCACCCTGGTACACTGTTCCCCAACCTTGACCCCACTTGTTGACTTATGACAAATACCTGCAAACATAAAGGCAGACACAGACACATAATATCCTTGCCCACCAAAGCCACCATAGAGTACATTTTTTTTATCGCTTTATCTCTTCTTCTTTCTCTATCAGTACTGCCTATTCCTTTTCTAAAAGGTATGTTACTCCCTGTGTTTTGCCAACAGCACTAAACTTGGCCATACTCTTCCTACCTGCAGCCTGGTGGAGGTGGATAATTGATATTTAAAAGATGTAACTAAAGGAAATCTAATGAGAGGGTGCTGAAGATTCTGGAATAAGAGCTGGTAGGACTGACCGACACATATAGCTTCGTTGCAGAATATTGATTGTCGTAGCAGAGGCATGGGGTTTTTCTCTGTTATTAAGATCCATGTAATTGAAAATAAAAACTGGAGGAAAATAGCAGCCTTCTCCGACTTGTCCATTGGATGTGTATGTACAGTCAACTTGTAAAGCAAACATTCCCTCAAATGAAGCTTTGTTGATGTTAAATGTCCAATATTTAATGGCTTGGTTGAAGTGGTCATAGATAAAATAACTAACACCTTCACCCCAGCTTTGTTCTGGGTCCATTGAATGTACGCCTAATATCTATGTTTACCAGAATAAGCCTTTAAAAAACAGTGTGGTGCTAAGATAAAAGACAGGCCATTTATCACCTGTGTGACTAATCTCCTTAAAAGTCCAGGCCTGGGACATGTATATACAGGACCCTGGAGTCTAAGCAGAAATTAGTGTTACAAGATTGATTCAAGATGTCTGAAGTCCAAAAAAGCTGATCTCGGGAGGCCAGAACCAGGGACTGGCTGCTGTCAGACTGCTCATTAACAAATGTAAGCATTCGCAGAACTAACAGGGTTTTGTATTCTTTGTTTGGTGCATGAATGTTCAAGCCCTCCAAAACACAATGCGCAAAATAAGTTTTCCTGGAAGTGTTTCTGATAAACGTGTAATATGGTTCGTTACGACTGTGCAGTGGACCTGATGAGTGGCTGAATTGCAAACTGTGGAAGTAAAAGATCTGAGTTCCAATCCTGACTCCAACTGTTCGTGAAAATGCGGTGATATTCATAAAATTACTTTATGCTTTACTCCCTATGCTTCTATTTCAATCCTTTCAAAAAAACTGTTAGTGCTGAAAAATGAATTGACATGGGAGGTTGGGAGCTCCCTGTTGGCGGTCAAGCTAGAGAAGTGGATTTTTAAGGTGATCTTCAATGTAGAGAGGAGTTGCCATATCTCGTTGAAATTCCATTTGACCTATTACAAATAGCTAGATCCAGACCTGTCATATGGGTTTTTATACTTTATATGTCCAGTGGAAAATAGAAGAGGAATTCTTGTACACTAAAAGCACCAAATGAAATCCATATACACCACTAGACCCTAAAATGAGTATGGAGAGGTAATTGAAATTAACTATGCGTGTCTCAACTGCAGTTGGGTAGATGTACAAAAACAATTTCCAAGAAGATAACTGAAATTTGCAATAGTCTCAGCTCTAGCACACTAGTGCATTTTGGTAAATCGGCTTAGTTGATTTGAACTATCAATGGTTTGCTGCATATTTTCTTTTGTTGTAGAAACGGAAAGGTGTTTCTCATGCAAGGCTTAACTTGCCCAATATATCTCATTAACATAGCTAGATCTGTCCTTAGGCTTTGGCGTTACCGATTGCTTGGTTCGCCTAGGGCCCTAGTTGTTGACAACTTGTCTAGGAACATCTGTGGTGGTGCTCACCAAAGGTTCACCCTCACGTGCAACTGACACATCCATTTCCCCACCAGCTCTCGGTGCCACACTGAAACTGCTCACTTGCTATGACTAGGTCTGGGTTACAATTGTGCGTATCCACAGCTGTTTTGGTCCCCCCTGAATTGTTGAGTTCTAGCCAGTAGACGTTTCCTTTCAATCCCTCTTTCGGCGTGAAAAGTCTAACAAGTGAATCTTACCTAGTCCCCAGCTTTTCCCTGATTTGTTTTGCCATCTCGAGTAACAGAGAGCCTTTAGAAGAATTATGGAAAGTAGATCTTTTTTTCTTTGCAAATTTCCCATGTTTTGAAGTACGACTGAGTGATGTTTATGCATAGTTTGGAACCGGTTTGGTGAAGGGATTGCTTAAAATGTATTTGTTCTTTTTGTGGCTTTGGGTGAATGAGATGGATTCTAGGATAAGATTAGCAATAGATAATTATGCAAGCAACCTGCCAGCAGTGTGGAATATTTGCCAAAAAGATGTATAGGGTCTCATTTGGCGGCAGATTAGATTTTTTAAAGTGTTTGCTTTTGGATGACTAGAGGAAATTTATGGGAAGTGCCCAAAAATATGTGGCAGGCAAACACACCACCCAGTTACCATAGACACAAACATTACATATTCCCAGTAACAAGGTTTAGTGTTTGAGAAATATAATTTGTAGAAGGTTGGTTTCCGAAATCGTTAGAGCGACAGATCGAGGGTTGGATTATGCCAAAACACAACTTTCCAGTCTAGTTTCGGCTTTATGCAGTCCTGCTATTAAAAACTATGCAGACCCCGCTTTAAAAAAAAAACCTAAGACACTAATAGAGGAATATGTTTGATAATAAATAACGGAAATAATACAAAAACTGTGATGAAAACTAAACATTAAGAAACCTGTACCCAACAACTTTTAAGTGTGCACCGGGACCACTCAAAAATAGGATTTAGCTCTCTCATGTAGGTGTGGCGCATGAGAGACAGTGCCCGTCAAGTGCGCAGTATTGTCTATGAAAGGTACACAAATGAGGAAGAATGAGCAGTAATTCTAGAGGTAGACAGCCCCTCCCCAGTGAAACAAAATCCTGGATGATATCTGAGCGTTGTGCTGAACAATTCCTAGGCACTGCCAAGGCCTGGCTCTAGTAATGAGCTTCCGCGTCAGCCAGGCCGGCCACTGCATATAACATCGGGGTTAGAAGCTTGCCTTGATTCTGACCCCTGGGGCCCGAGCCGCACCCATTGCGGGCCCACTGGACTGCCAGAAATGGTTGGCGGCCTGGTGGTTTGTGGGGTAGCCCTCGGATGCCCTGTGTGCTAGGAGGCTCTTCCTGAGATGTTACTCTGGGCGTCAATGAAGGAGGATTGAGGATCCGCCCCCCCACAAGTGACTGCACTGTTGGTCCAGGGGGGCTTCACTGGGAGGGGGCGTGACTTCATCAAATCAGAAGCTTCGCCCGAGAATGGTCTTCGGCAGAGAGAGACGACTGAGGAGCCAAAGCTGTGGGACATGCGAGCACTGGCCCATGAGCTCTTCACAGGCTGTGGGGCCGGACGTAGAGATAACCTGCTGTCACTCAGACAGGTGGAGCTCAGTGGCGGACACCATAAACAAAGTGTGGTGCGGCAGGAGGGTCGCGCGGGAGGGGGGGGTGAGAAATACATTATTTAAATTTTAAAATAAGAAAACGTACCTTTTGCCGTCGGCCGCCTCCAGCACCGCTTCTCCTCGCGCCGCCTCTTCCCTTCCTGTCTGCTTGTCCCAGGAGCCCTTGGGATAGACTCCCTGTCCAATCGCGCGGGGATTGGTCTGAGCAGGCAGGAAAGACGCCCTGCTCAGACCAGGGAGTCTGTGGTGTTTCTCCAGCCCGGATGCTCAATGCAGCTGGGCTGGAGAAAACCTAAGTGCTCATGTGTGTTTTGGTCGGCCTGAGACAGCCGGCCAAAACACATATACGCGCTTAGGGATAGGAGTGCACGTAGCACTCCTCCGCCTCCCTCCCATGCCTAGGCCCTGTCCCTTTCAACACCGCTGGCTCAGAGCCGGCAAAATGCAAAATAAAACGATGCAAGAACATCGTTTTATTTTTCATTTGCTGGCTCTGAGCCAGGCAGTGGGGCGAAGCTCCTCCGCCATTGCGGAGGAGCCGCCACTGGTGGAGCTGACCATAAGTTGATGGTGAGCAAACTAGGCACTTCTTCCCTCCAGCACACAGAAGAGCACTGGCCGAGTCCAGTTGCACGTGCCCCCAATTCACCGTGTTGGCTAAGGGCTGCGTGGTCTATCATTGGGCAGCATTTGGGAGAGGTGGGCTGGCAATACAGGCGGGCAAGCATCACACTGTGAAGTACTCTTAGTTATGCTTTCCTCTCATCTGGGGGCGCCTGAAAAGATGTGCACTGTTTAAAGTGAGCATGTCCCTTTGGCAGGCCATCTTGTGAGGGCCAGCCAGACATGCACACTTTAAACCTCTCAACCCAGCTGTCTTAAGACAGCTGGGTTAGGAGCAAGTGCAAGGTTCCAGTACCCTCGGTAGATCGGACAGAGGCCGCTCCCTCCAATCCTGGTGCTTCTCTCATGCTGGTTAACAACATGAGAGAAGAGCCAGGATTGGTTAAGGGAGTTGGCTGGGGCCCTGACGTCACAGAGAAGAGGACTGGAGCGAGGAGGAAGGCTACTGAATGGTAAGTAACTTTTTATTTTATTTATTTAATGTAATTCAACCCCCCCTCGCAGTAGTTGTCAGCCCCCACTGTTCAAGGGTATTGTTACAACACCCTCCCACTCTCTCTTTATAAAGTTGATTGTGACATGCTAATGCACTTTCTGGGGTAGACAGATGCGACAATGGGAAGGCAACTAAACATCTGGCTGGGAGAGGGAGTCCTGGATCGCTGGCCTGAGCATATATGGGTCCATGGTGACTGCTGAATAGTTACGGCTCTCGAAACCAGTAACTGACTTGGGACGGCTAGGCAGGTGCTGGGATGATGGATTTGGATTTTGCCACTTTAGGTTTGCCTATTTGCAGGCCAGGCCCCCTCACTATCATGCGCACTCACTGGAGATGCATGCAGCCGTTGCACTTAGGTTTACGCACAGTTTTATGTTTTGGTACATTGGGCGGAGACAGTTAGGATCTCTGCCCCAGGAGGAGTGGGGGGGGGGTTGAACTGGCCATCTGTACTTTTGACTACAAGTGAGGGCGCAAAGAGGGGCTGGGGAGGGGTTCACTCAAAGGAATTTGGGTGCACTCACCTTTGACATGCAATGGGGATGGACACATATAGGGTCCTAACATGGAATGTCCGGGGGGACGTCCATGGCAGGCAAGCACTAGAAAGTATATTTATTCTTAAAGCGCAGGGAAGTACACATAACCCTGCTGCAAGAAAGGAGGAATGAGACAGAAAGAAGATAAGAAATTACATCCCAGATGGCGAGGGCGGGTGGTATCAACTGACTTCTTCTCCTATGCTAGAGGAGCTTGTATCCGGATTTGCCCGGAGGTTCCCTTCAAGATAATCAAGCACGTTCTGACAGGATGGGAGATATGTGCTGGTGAAAGGGAGGCTGGATGGCAAGCCCATAGTGATAAGGAGCTTTTACGTACCCAATGTGGGTCAGTTGCAATTCTATCCCATTCTGTACCCCTTACTGGTGAATTGGCCTTTATACCCTGTGGTCCTGGGAGGGGACTCAAGTGGGGTCCTGGATGTGCATTTACACTGCTCCCACAACCCACTTCTTCCACTCTAGCCCACACAACGAACGGGCAGGGCTTTCAGCAACTGGATGAGCAATTGGTCTTTGGTGGATGTTTGAAGGTTTCGGAACATCACAGTGAGTGAATACTCCTTTTACTCCTCAGTAAATCATCAGGCTGGACCACATAGTGAGCACACAAGAGTTTCTCCCGGACGTCAGCTCTATTGAGTATTTGGAGCAGACATTATCCCACCACTACCCACAGATCATGAGTGGGCACTGGGGAAAATGACTGGTGTCACTTGAGATGTGGTGACTACAATGTACCACGTTAGAGGATCCCACCTTCCATTCCTCTGTGGGTGAACTTCTTTGAAGAAAACGAGAGATGGAGCGCTTCACTGACAACAGATTGGGAGGCATTTGAGGTAGTGGTACAAGAACACGGCATGCATACTTCTGTGGGAGTCAGGAGCCTACTTGCCAAACAGTTAATAAATATAGACTTATCCCTCAGGGACTTCAAATGTGCAGCAGTAATGGAAGAATCTAGGCGGGGGCCTGGTCGACGCCAGCAGGCCCATGTCATCTTGATGGAAAAACGGAGGTGCATTGTTATGCAGCAGATAGGGCATGCAGGCATGTGGAGGGGAACAAGTCCGGGAGGCTCCTGCGTTGGCTAGCTGGATCTGACAAAACGCGTCCTGTGACCAACATTAGTGACTCCAAAGGGTTCAGAAACTATCATAGGAACCCATCAATGGGACATTCTAGGATTACAATGCAAGACTGTACGATAGACAAGAGAGCAGCACCAAGGGGGAGGTAAACAGATTTTTGGGAGACACTCCACTCCCCAGACTTGAGATAAAGGCAGAACCGCCCAAGGGCAACCCGGCTCACTCCAAGAGGTCAAAGATGTCCTATCGACACTCGCTCATGAGAAAGTCCCAGGAACTGATGGCGTCCCCATAGAATTTTATTCTTTTGCAGATTAACTGGGAACCAGGCTGACCGCAATATATAATGAGGTATTTGAGCTTGGCAGGCTACCCCCTACAGCCAGTGAAGCCCTTATAATGACCCTCCTAAAACAAAAGAAAGACCTGGTCAAGATGTTGGGCTATCTGCCCCTCTCCATTCTAAACATGGATTTTAAAATAAATTCTTCTTTCATACATGCTGAAGCTTATACATTAGAATCAGAATGGCTTTATTTTGGACCATAGCACGTCAAAATACATGGTCGATATTTAAAATAATGAAGATTGTCCCAGCAGATTGCCCTGGACTGATGGTACTAGTAGTCAATATGAAAAAGCCTTTGATTCTCTGAACTGGACGTTGGTGCAAAGGGTACTTTTATTGGTGGATAACAGTGCTGTACACTTCTACCAGTGCACGAGTACCCACAGATGAAGCAATATCGGCAAAATACTCACTTAGGTGTAGGACATGGCAAAGGTGTACGATCCCCCCCTCCTCTGTGCTTTGGAGATAGAGCTGTGTGCTGGGCGACTCAGAGTGGATTAAAGAGGATCGGGGATTCCAGATGGAGAGACGATTAGTATCATCTTCCTTTATGCGAACGACCTCCTGCTGTATGTTCAGGATATGGAAACAGAGCTCAGGCCTATCACTGAGGCGCTTCACTATTTTGTGAGACGCTCCGGGCTGAGAGTGAACTGGGAGAAGACCTGCTTTTATCCATTGATGGCAAGGCTGGCAAAAGTTCCCAGGGCCACTGAATGGAGTGCAGTCAAGTGGGAGAACACCATCTTTATATTCTTTATATACCTGGGAATACAGGTTTTACCATGATGGGGCTGACCTACTCGAGGGTAACTTAGGGCGTCCAACCAGTCGCACAGGTAACCTTTTGAAAGACTCTCCCACTGGCATTGGCTGGCAGGGTAGCCTCGACTAAAACGATATTGCTTCCATGCCTGCTATACTATTTAATCAATTTACCAATAATTATTCCCAAGCAGTATTTTAAAGAACTTGACTGCATCTCCTGGAGTTAATATGAAAGAGGGGTTGGCCCAGGGTTGCATTGGGAACTATGAAAAGGTGTCTAGGCCAGGACAGAGTTGACGTCCCAGGCCTACAGCTTAACTATATCAAGTCCCAGACACAATGGCTCACCGGATGGTCAGCCGGGCGCAACCTATTTGAGCTAATGTATACCTCACGGAAGAATGGAGCATCCCTGCTTCTGGGGGTGTCTGTTGCTTTCACCTCTGTCTCGGAACTCCCAACCCCACCTCGAATGCACAGCCCAGCACAGTCACTGGTGTGCTCTTTGTTGTACTCGGAGTCATACACCATATGCTTCCTCCATTTCTCTGGGCATGGCCCTCACACCCATGGGGCCAAATGGTGGTATAGACAGCATATGAGACCATGCTAGGTTACATATGGTGGGGGACTTGTTTGTGAATGGGAAGTTCATTCCCTTTGCCACATTGAGAGCTCAAGCTCAAATAATCTTTATTCAGTCAGCAACAAGACCATAAAAGCACATATTAACAAGCATTTGCAATGCAATAGGTCTCGCAGTTACAGGAGTTTAAGCTATTGGCATTGTAAATGACAATGCTTTTATTTATGTTTGAAAAACTAAAACATAAAGAAAAGGCATTGTCATTTACAATGCCAATAGCTCAAACTCGCGTAAATGCGAGACCTGTTGCATTGCAAATGCTTGTTCCTAATTGAAACATATATTTTTTTTTCCATGGTGTTAGAATGCTGTTCACATGGAGCACCTGCTCAGCTTAACAAGAAGCATTATAGGCAACAAATTAACTGAATGAATGAGAAACCAAATGGTGCAATCTGATAAAAAAAAAACGCCCTAATTAAAGAGATGATGATACCTACGAACAGGAACCAAGGCCATTGACTTCCTAGTACAATGGGTTGGGCTAACCCTGTCCTCCATTGCAATTAAGTCCACAGAACTGGACAATGTATTTCCCACTTTTGTGTGTTGCTGAATATGAATGAGGAAACACTGACGAAATGTTTGGCATGCACAATAATATGAGAACATTTTTATGAGTTTATAAGCAAAATTTATAAGCTATTGTGTATTTTTTAAGGATTAGCAGCTCATCATGTATTTACTTTCTAGATGAAGAGTCAGATTCTGTTGCTTGATACGTGCAAACATTGTATGTATGGATGGATGCAAGTACCTTGGTAAATATTAGAAATGGGCTAGTGTGAACCTGACTGGAAAGCAGTGGAGTGCTGTAAATGGTCAGGGCACGGAGGGGTGGGGTGTGGGGGGGATTGTTCATGGTTTTCCCCCTTTTAATGTAGATGAGATTGTTCGTTCAAAAAAATGTGTATTGCATGCCTTTCAGAAATGAAGGAATATGTTTTTTGCTGTGCCTCAACCATGGTTATCCATAAGCTTGCAATGTTTAGTCTTTCAGTGGGGGCCAAAATGATCTACAATTAACATACAAGTATGTCACTGAATCGAAAAATAGTAAAATGGCGGTTTGGTTGAAAGCTTTTGAAGAGAATCCAACTGTGACTGAAAATGAAGGTTTTGCAGCATTTCGAACATTAAAATGTCACTTATATTTACTCTGAAATTATGAAAGTCACACATAGCAATCTGAAACCTTGGCAGCTACGTCTACAGTTGATTCTAAAATGCCGCTGTCAGAGCCTGTACATGTGAATGGTTTCGTATGTATCTTCTTAAGATACAGTGCCGCCAGGTGGTGACGCGCTATAGCGCTGCGCGACTCACCTCAGAGCTGCGCGATCCCTTCAGCACCTGCTTGGTGAGGGCGATGACGTCAACGCTACAGGTGTTCACCTTCTCGGTCAACAGTCCTTTTACTGACTGCCCGAAACGCGCCTGGCCCTCGGCGGTCGCCATCTTGGGAGCAGCGTCCTTCTCCATGACGGCGAACAGACCCGGAAGAATGACTGAAGGAAACGCGACATTGCGAAAAGGCTCTGAAGCCCACGAGCCGCCGTGCGTGTGCACATCTGCTGTCCGGCGCCGGGCGACGTCAGTTGCGTGGCACATGGGCGGTGCATGGAGCGCGCGGCCGGAGGTGTCCGGGGCTCCCGTGAGCTGAGGGAGCCCCGTGTGTTGGAGAAGAGAGAAGTCCGGCGGGAGCCCACCCCGCAGAGGAAGTACCGGCGGGAGCCCACCCCGCAGAAGGAAGTCCGGCGGGAGCCCACCCCGCTTTCGTGAATGCCGCATGGTGCGGCCGGAGCAAGATTCAGCACTGAGTCCCCACAAGGGCCGGTGAGTGGGGGTTGAGCGGGAGGCATGCTGGACGCCGCGCCTGGACAGGACATGTGCACGCGTATGGTGCGAGCAGGAGTTGTAAAGACGACGCGAGCCGTACGCGTGCACATCTCCTGTCTGTTAAGCTTGAGCACAGACAGTCGATGTGCACGCGTACGGCTTGCGGCGTTATTACAACTTCTGCTCGCACCATACGCGTGCACATCTCCTGTCCAGGACTTGCCGTACGCGTGCACCTGTCCTGTCCCGCATCGGAGCAAAAGTCGGCAACAATAGATCTCGCATAGCGAGCAGCGCTTTGCGCTGCATCGCTAGGCGAGACCTAAAAACAAAACTTATGGTAGGGTCATTTTGGGGAAGCTGGAAGCCTGGGCGAGTGAAAAATCCTTTTTTACCAAAGTGCAATATGAGTTCCGCCCAGGATTGGGCACTGCCGAGCAAGTTTAAATCTTTCCCCAATTTAGTGTAAATATGCCAAGGCCAGGAGAGGTGTCATACATCTGGCTTTCATGGACCTCTCCTGTTCCTTCGTCTTAGTGGACAGAAATAAATTGTGGGACATTACGGGAAGGGCAGAAGTGGATTATTCTTTAGTGAGTGTGCTAAAAGTCTCCATGAAGACACGAATATGAGAGTTTGTTATTCTCAGACAGGCGAATAAACTCCCCCTTTCCAAGTTACATGTGGGGTGAGGCAAGGTTGCATTTTGGCGCCTTTTTTATTTCTTTTTTATATTAATGCCCCTGAATCCTTTTTAACCAACTGTACTTCTGACGTCCCTAAATTGGTTCACGTTTAGTTCCTGTGTTACTATACACAGACGATGCTTTTCTTTTGGCCCGTACTGCTAATGGTCTGCAGGCACTTTTCAATGGGTTTTATAGTTTTATGCAGGGGCTGACTCTTAAGGCAAATAATAACAAATCCTATATATTAACATGTGGGCCAAAGACTACCCGCTCAAAGAAGTTTTTTAGTGGAAATACACCCATAATGAAAACAATGAATTTTATTTACTTGGGTATTTTATTTAGTGCCAATCTGAGATGGGACAGTTTAATTACACAAAAGACCCCTTTGATGGAGGCGGTATGTGAATCTCTGTTCAGATTTGCGAAAAATATGGAACATAAATCTCCCAAAGAAGAGACCATGATATATAGAAGTAAATGTGTGTCTGTGGGCACATATGGTGCTGGAGTGTGGGGTCATACACCTGTAAAGACCCTTCAGGAGACATACAGAGACACATGCAGATTCCCCCGGGGCAATTTCTGTATTTACTATTCGAGCATTATGGGGCCCCACAGATGCACAGCTACAAGCAGACATTTAGTCACAATGGGTAATGGCCAAACACTTATTACATGAATATACAGGGTACTTCTGGACTTGGGTGGGACAAGTCTGGATAATTTGAAGCACAGGTGGAAAGTGACACAGACATTTCACAAAAGGAGTAGAATAAAGTGCTAGAACACCCCAGAAACCTTCCCGGAATGCCAGACTACAACTAATTCAATGTTAGCAGTTACATAGAGCATACGTGACTCCACAAAATAAACAGACTTCAGCCTGACTGGGAGACGACCTGCCCACTATCATGCTGGCAGGGAAGATTTCTTACACTGATGTAGGCTTTCCCAGCATTAGCACATTTTTGGCAAAGAACGACAGGAATGGAATGTTACACATCCGCAGAGGCCTATATTTTGGGATTTGCCCTGGCCTAAAACGAGTAGAGCGGAGACTAGATCGCGGACCCGCTATCCTCCTTCGGTCTTTACTTGATAGGAGGCAGAACACGGAGATGGAGACTCCTGAGATCTGTCAGTAAAGGACCCCTGGAAGGTGGAGGTACATTAGTAGTACCCATGTGATTGTGGACCATACTGCAGCTGGTACCACTTTGACTGATGCCATTACAAAAAAGTATGGTATTGTTCACATTTTAGAATTATTATTATTTTTGCACGGAAATAGCAGAGTGACGACAAGTGGGTCCTGAAGAATGCCATGAACCAGCAGGTCACATAGGCAGAAACATGTTGACCTTACTTCAATAGGGAATATCTATACCCCTATTTTTCACTTAGCTCTTTTAGCTCTAACCATTGGGGACACCGATTAAAGTTAATTTTGTCTCCCTTGAGTTAGATTTAAAACACTTTTACACTTAATTTGCACTCTGCCCCTCACTCCGACTTCCATTGGATGATTTAAAAACACCTCACGCTCCTCTCCTGAGGGAGAGTTGTAGCCCACACTGTGAACCTTGCGGTCACAGTGTGCAAGAGGGAACCCAATGATGAAGCATGTCACCTTTGGGTGAGTGAGGGTTCTCGTCTTTATAAGACTAATGTCCCCTTCTTTTCTTATACTTTCTCCCTACACCTACACCGTGGTTAGTTATTTGATATATAATTCACAACGTCCCAATACTTTTTTGTGAGTATAATCCTCCTAAGTTAGCCATAGCCATGCACTGCAAGTCCTGTGCTGGACCCATGCACTGCAAGTCCTGTGCTGGACCCATGCACTGCAAGTCCTGTGCTGGACCCATGCACTGCAAGTCCTGTGCTGGACCCATGCACTGCAAGTCCTGTGCTGGACCCCTACACTAAGCAATGGAGGCGGCAGTTACATAATTTGCCAGCAACAAAAGAGGCCTTAAGTAGAGAACAGGCTAGGGGTCTTACTTGCAAGGGCATGGGATGGGGTGATCCAGTCCCTCTCCCTGGAGATCAAGAGTGAAGATAAGCCCCTGTAAAGAGATGACACAAGGCTCACACATAACATGCATGTGCAAACACTGAGGGCCTGATTCACAAAAGTAAACTTAGACCAAAAGTCTAAGTTTAGACCTGAAGTCTAACTTTAGTAGTCGTAAAGTTAGACTTTGGGTCTAAACTCAGACTTCAGGTCTAAACTTAGACTTTTGGTCTAAGTTTACTTTTGTGAATCAGGCCCTGAGTGTGGGGCGACTATCCCCATCACTAAAGGGGCACTGCTGGGATCACGTAGAGGGTGCAATACCATCCATGGGCACCCTAATGAGCCTGTATATATCTGAGGCACGGAAGATGCCCCTCTCCCACACTTTTACTTCCGTGGGCTGTATTATACAAGTGCCCCGGGCGCAATGGGCATTTGCGCCCTCTTTGCGCACCCCTGGGGCACTTTGGTATTACAGAAGGGACTGCAGACGCTTGTGCGGCCCCTTCTGTAACACCGATAGCGCTGGCGCACATAAGGGGCCAGTGCTATCTTCAGAGGCCCCTCCCTCATTTGCATGGGGGCGTGCCACATGCAAATGAGGGAATCCCTTTGCCTCTGCGCCCGCGCCCTATTACAGACATGGGCGCAGAGGCAAAGAAGCTCTCAAGAAGCGCACTGTCATTCACTGACCCAGCCTGCAAGGGGATTTCTATTACACCATAAACGTGCATGTGGCTTGCTGCCTGCACTGTGAAAACACGGAGCTGCTTCAAAGCAGTCGCTCTGTTTTTCACATGAATGCGACTGCCCTGAGCGCAGCGCATTTATCATAATACGGCGCATTTTCCTTCATTGCGCCGGGCGCACCTTTTAAAAGGTGCGCCCAGCGCAATGAAGGAAAGTGCGCAGCATGTATAATTTGACCCCTTGTTCGCACGCTCTCCATCATGAGGCTCTGTAAACCTTTTTTCTTAGCATCTCTGGTACCATTTAGTGTAGTCGAGACATGTTAGTCTGGGGGTTCGTTTACTGATAGGCATATTCAAATATTTCAGAGCGTTAGAATCGTCTTGCGCTGTTGGGCGTTCTGGAGATGTTGAGTTTGCTCTACTTGGATAACGCCCTGTTACCGCCAGTATCACTGGTGGTAACCCTGAGTAAAAGCTGGCGGTAAGAGGATTCATCATTTCATTTGCACTAAAGTCCACTTCAGGGGATACTCAGGAGTGAGAGTGATCTGGTTACACCAGGGGCCCGTAAACGAGGCTCCTGGATTCACTTAGGTGTTGCATGGCATTGCAGGCGGCAAACAATAGCTTCGATCAACATTTGCAAGTGAATGGATTCTTGCACCAAAAGGCTCCGAAAGCTCATGACTCCCGAGTCAAAAACGAACCACGCCTAGCGTTCTTCTCCCATTCATCGCCCCAGTCTGTGCTCTCGTAGTCTCACCATCGTTCTCCAAGCCCCTTGCCGTCCCGGCAGGGTGCAGCAGGAGCAGAGAACATGCAGTGGCAGTTTTTAAAATCGATGTACCCAGTGCTTTAAATGGGAAAAAATAAGTGCAGGTACTCATTAAAATAAGCTAGAGGTGTGGCAAGTGGGCGGAGCTAGGGGCGGGGCTACGGGCAAGATATGATGGTACATAATGGCTTCTGTACAAGTTGCAGCACATATCAAAACACATGAAATGCGTTTATGTAAAGAAAACAGGTTAACTCATTACACAATTGAAAGCCAAACAGGATTATATGGTAACATTTTCTTGTTTTGTGATATTTGCTGTTTCTTAATGCCCTACTGTTATTTATGGTTGTTTGGCATAATACTATATATTCTCAAGCGCACAAACCGACAGAAACAAGCAGACCTGTACGCAAAAGCATTCCACACATTCCCTTTAATTTATGTCCTGATACTCTCCCTCGTTCTCTCACTCAAAAACAGGCAGTCCCAGCCCATTTCACTCACCTAATGGAGAGGGGAGGGGCGAAATCACTTTCAGCTGAATGGGCTTTGCGTATCCTATCGACAGTGCAGGGTGTGTCTAGAGTCTAATTGTCCCCAGACTGCAGGGGGTTGAGAGGGCTTACATCACGCTGTGATTACCCTGTCCTGTTATTCACAGCGTGATGTAAGCCTTCTCAACCCCCTGCAGTCTGGGGACATTCAAGTGGGCGCTGCTGGAATCTTCAGCAGGGACTCTGCAAGGCCACTGAGGGGCTCAGTGACTTACACGCTCTTCGGAAGCACTGCCCTGAGCTGGAGGAGATGCCTAACCGGAGCCTGCTGTGCCGCCGAACAGGGTACCGGTACTCTCCCTGGATAAAGAAAAGTGCCGGTACTGACGGCAAGAAAATTCGGAAGTGCCGGTACTCAGTACCGGTGAGCACCGGCCCATTTAAAGCACTGGATGTACCCCTACTAGGGCATCAGCAGTAGGGGTGGAGGTGTGGGAGAGGGAATGGGAATGGGAATGGGCTAGTCAGGCATCGAGCCGTGGTGATAGCGAAGCCCTGCAGCAGCACACTGCAGCCAAGAAAGTACTGCACAGGGAGTGTTCACTCTAATAGGGCATTTTATTTTGTGGTTTGCGATTTTCTGGTCACAGCTGATGACCCAATTAACTGCAAAAGAATGGGCCCAAAGGAATGTTGTTGTCGATATTGCGACTTCAGAGGGACCCTGGGTGGTTGACCGGAGGGCCCCAAGGGTTCCACTGACAAGATATGTTGGTGCGCAGGCTTCGGGCAGCAGGGATGTCCCTCGAAGTATGTCTTTTTTGCCCAGGTTCGCACAGAGATGAAAGAAGTTGGGAGCTCATAGAAGCCGTTCCTCTGGGTACCTTTCTACCCTTCACCCCCACCCTGCTTATAGAAGCCTCATTCGCATGTTCTGTTCATCAATGGCTCGACACCAATCGCTCAATGTGAACATTTCTTGTGTTTACTTAACATATGCAGTGTTGTTTGGTATTTCCAAAACATCTTGGGCACTACTTGCTGCAAGGTTTGTTTTTTACTAGCGCTGCGATGCCGGGCGTCTAGGTGCATGAGTGGGTGATCGATGGGATCTGCGAGATGCACGCCTTTTCTTTGGCTTGACTCAATCTTCGGCTCTTCGAGCCAAGCTGGACAACTGGCTCAGCTCCTCCCATTAATCCCCTGGCTTTCCCACCTCTGAGTAATAATGTAGGCAAAGTTGGTTTTATGGAGCAGGACCTATGCAAATATCCATCCATAGGAATCACTGCAAATCCACACCCACTAGAGTTACCCAAGTAGCATGACCTAACATACTAATGCCAAATGAAACAAGCATTGGCAAAGCTAATCAGTCTCACTCTGCCAATTTTGAGCGAGCGACATGATCGCCTCTGCCAATGTCTGACCAGTCATGTTAGAAGTATAGAAAGCAATGAAAACATTGTGTCTGTACTTTCAAGATGGCCGCCACTGCGTGATACGAATTACATCATCAAATGCTTCACATGCGTTTCTGCAACGTGATGACAAGGCACATTACATCATGCAACGCAGCAGTCAGCTTGAAAGTATTGAAAACCACACTGTCATTGTTTTCTATACATTTAACATAGCCAGCTGCCAATAATGGCTTTGCTAATACCAGCAGAGTTTAAAAGCCTTTTGCACTGGCAAAGCCAATAGAAGTTACCACTGTAGTGTTGTGGGCCCTAGGCCCACATGCTACTAAAAAATGATGACACAGACACCGTGGTTATGCTTAATCAACTGGCCACAAGCACGTGCACTAGGGCCATTATATCTACAGGCTCACGTCACTCGTGATGCCTGTTGTGGATGGGTGTGGGGTGTGAGTGTGTCCAGCCATCAAGGGAGTGGCTGGTAAAACTAGTGCCTGCTGAGACACTAGAACGTGTCCAGCACGACACTACATTCCTCCCAAACTTTATTAAAACAAAACAAAGTCCATCCTATGGAAATAAACTATGCACATAAGACACCACTCTGTCTCTCGGTCTTCAGAGGCAGGACAATAGTGGACCGATGCAGCTGGGAGCACCTGGGCATCTCAGCACATGTGCATAATTTAACCAGCTACTACTGGGCACTAATGATGAGTCGATGGAGTCCAGATTCTTCGGCAGCCAGTCCGTCAGATTAATGTCCACTTACACACTGATGGATGGACCTGTGTGCTCTTGCGGTGGTGCTGTTGGCGTCAGACAACTTAAACATGGTGCATCAGGAGCATCGGTGGAGTCCGCTACAGAGTCTTCGATTGAGGCATCTGGGCACTGTGATGACAAGACTTGCCAGGGGTACCTCAGTCTCTTGGTGCTTTGCACCTGCAAGGCTCCACCCTGGTTATGATTTACTCCTTTGATGGATTGGATGATGCACGTTGAAACGACGGTGTGGTTGCCGTTAGACTGGGCGACAGGTGGTGATGATTCGCCTGGAGTGAGGCTGACTGGAGGGACTTTGCAGCCAGGTAGTTCGGTGTCTTTGCTGAGGCTGTTCTTCACCCATGGCAACTGCGGTCACGAGTGGGGATGCCATCTGACTTAGACTGCCGATGCTCGGGAATTGACAGTCGCACTGGGAAGCGTTAGGAAGAGACGCGGTTCGCGCTTGCTGGTGGCTTACGTTTGGTTCTCCCATTTAGCTGTCTCCAAAGACATTGCTCTGCCTTGGTGGCTGTCTTGTGTCTGAGGGTGCACTCTTGTCTTGTAGTGGTACAAGCCCTCGTTCTTCTCCCCTTATTGATCTCTCCAGCACACTTGTGTTTGTCCGGTTCTTCAGGATGACAGATTGTCACTCTTCTTTTTCTTCTTGATGTGGCGTCATGCCACATACTCTTTTCCATGTTGTGGTGGTGGCAGCTTGCCACCTGGGGACGTGCGTCTCTCCTCATGCCTATAATGGGAAGATGTGCGACTTAGTCTTACAGCAGTGTTGGAGGCACGTCCTGCATAATCTCTTGGCAGTCTTTAGCCCACTGCGGGGCGGTGCTAGTGTAGTGGACATCTAGAGGCTCTCCCTCCTGCATTAAGGCCACGCTACACCTTTACGCCCCTCATTTCTCCGGGGAGCGCTGAGCATGTTCAGCGTCTCTTTTGCGGGCACCTGGTGGGCAACCAAGCACTAACTGTAACTTGCTTTGTCTCTGTGAGGGTGCCCCTGCTCTTCTCATTTGCAGTGGTGGCAGAGGGCCCCTCCCTCGGGCATTCTCGGACTCTCTCGGGCAATCGTCTCTGAGGGGGCGCCTCGCTAGACCTTGTGCCAGCCTATCTCTCCTGCGAGAGCAGTTGGGCTTGAGCAGGCAGTCTTTCTTCTAGGGGCAGTGTGCACTCTTGGACCTGGCGACTGTTGTTGCTGGCAGCTGGTAGTATGTGTTGGTGGCAGGTGAACACTGTTGGTTATGTGGCATTCAATGTGTTGCTGGCTGCTTAGTAGGGCCTTGCGGTGCTGATATGTTCTCCTTGGGGATCAGTATGGAGCTGCCTTTGGTTTCACTATCTTGGTTTCCACAGAACGTATGTCAGCATTCTTGGCTGGGGCAGTGTTTTCTTTTTAGGTGTGGTGCTGCCCGTAGCCGCTAGGTGGTACTGTCCTTACTTTCGTTTTAGGCCACTGCAGCCTTAGCAGTGCCTTTGGCGGCCATTTCTGCTGGTCCTTTCTTTGCAAACTTGTTCAGTCTTTTTTTTGTGCGGTACCTCTCAATGGCTACTAGGTGCCGCAGTGGTTGCTCTCGTTTCAGGCTGCATCTGCTTCAATGCTGCTGCGGGCTGGCAGCATTGGGAAAGCTGATGCAGGGCTTCCTAGGTAGGGTGCAGGAATGGTCTCTGGCTGTGCCCTACCACTCTGCTGGCAGGGGCGTTGCAGGCGGCTACGGCTGTAGGACTGTCGCCAGAGCGCTTCTAGCCAGCAGTGTGTCTCTTCTTCACCACAAATGAGGCAGAGGGTACGGGAGCTGCAATGTTTGTTAGTGGCAGGCGGGGTGGCTTAGAGGAGCCGTGTTATATGGGGGGCACGGCCTGTTATGGGCACCCTGTCATGCCTCCATGTTTCTGCGCTGCTTTCTTCTTTTTACTGCGCTGTCCGCCTCACCTAGCCTCGCAAAAGGCAGATGAGGCCGGTGCGGTGCTAGAGGGTCTCAGTGTCTGCTAATATGGCAGCAGGTGCCGCAGTCCGCAGCAGGCGTGTACGGTGCTGCTCGCCAGGTCGCTCTGCCTCTCTGGCTTTCAGCAGGGATGTGGTGCAGAGGGTACAGGCCTGCGAGGGAGGTTTCCTTTGGTTGGCAGCCATACTGCGCTGTGATAACCTGCACGTTGTTGGGACGGCGCCCTACTCTCACCACTTGCAACAGGTGTCGGCCGTCTCGGGCAGTTTATGGGCACCTCTCCTTCCTGGACCGTAGCGTGCTATGGGCCTAGTCAGACCTGGAGGGATCCTAGCACATTCTCTATTGGCATCCTGCCGATAGCGCCGCCTGCCTCACAGTCACTCTGCAGGTGGGCAGCAAGGTGTTGGAGACGACAGTCTTCGCCCTCTCCTCCTTCTGGGCACCGCCAAGGTCCACCCTCTTCTCGAGGCGACACACCCACTTCACAGGGGCAGGCTGCGGCGGCAGTAGGGACCCCAATCTCCTCCTCAATCACGGGGGTGACCTTCTAGGCAGCACGGCATGGGGTCAGAACCCCTCCCCGTCATTGTAGTGTTGTGGGCCCTAGACCCACATGCTACTAAAAAATGATGACACAGACACTGTGGTTATGCTTAATCAACTGGCCACAAGCACGTGCACTCAGGCTCTTTTATTTGCTGGCTCACGTCACTCGTGACGCCTGTGATGGATGGGTGTGGGGTGCAAGTGTACCCAGTGGCTGGTAAAACTAGTGCCTGCTGAGACACTAGAACGTGTCCAGCACAACACTACAACCACCAAGTACAGGAGATGCAGTGGATTTTGCAATGTGAGAACATCCGGAACATCACCAAGGCGGCTGTCTGGTGCACCATGGTCGAACATCAGGAGGGAGGGTGGGAGGGGAGGAACAAGGGAAGTAAAACACCCAGGGTACCACCAAGGCCATCAGGTGCCTGGCCCACCACGGAGGAGCACTGGGAAGAAGGCAAGAGAGATAAGAATGTCACGGGGAATTTAAAGAAAGAGCACGAGAGTGCTCTGAAAACAAAGACAGGCACTCCAAGGGAGTGCTAAACAAGTAATGACATAAAAAAGTAGTAAAAGTTGTTGTGTGACGTCAGCAGCGGAAGACTACACCCTTGCTGTCAAAAGCAAGGGTAAACAAATTCTACTCCAGGGGAGGGGCAAACACAGAATAGAGAGGAAGGGAACCAATTAAAACCAGGGAACTGAGATCGGCAAGAAAGCCATCTAATCATGAGCACAGGCTGACCCTGAAGTGCTTATGCAATGCAGCCTGCGACAGACAGCGGTCTGCACTGAGACCGCAAAAAGGAGCAAGTAATAGGCAAAAGTTGAGGTGGGTGACTTTGCATAATTTTACAAAGCAGAATACCTGTAATAATCTTAAATAATGCACATATTACGAGATGTACCTTTGGGGAATCACCGACGTGAACATAAACGTGCTTACGGTCATGCTTGGAATACAAAAGTCAAGTTCATACTGCTCGATAGCCTCTGCACTAAGGTTTTCACGAATTTCATCACTTGAGCTTGATGCTATTTGTGTGTGAACCAGCGATAATGTATCGCCGCTTGACATGTAGTAAATATACTGCACTAAATATGTCATTTTGCACAGCATACTTGGTTTTCACGCAGTGTTGCTTTTGCACGAATCTTAGTATACCACCGAGTACCTTATTTTAATACGCACCTATACGATTTTCAGCAGATGCATTTGAGAGTAAGAAAAAAAAGGAAAAACCAATAATCCCTCGTGAGCTAAAGTATTAGTATAAATTAGAGTAGGGGTCACTTACCGACATTTGAGAGTAAAGTAAACGTCTGCGTTCTCCCAAAAAGTATCTGATGTCTGGAAGTCTTCAGGAATGAAAGTGTCTCCTGCTGGCAGCTGTCTCTTTATGGTCCGGTGTTGGTGAGATAAGACATGAGATCAATGAAAATCCCATTCTAATTTTGATTTTGGCATCAGTACAAATCTTCTGTGCCAGTCCGCCCCCAACATCTGTAGCCAGCTGCATGGATGACAATACAGGGAGTTTGTGGCATAGGATCTTTCAATGCAACCTCCATTCTCTATTTGACGTTTGTTTTATGCCTGTTAGTCAAACTTGTTGTTTCCAAAGCATAGTACACTCAGACTAGTTTTAATGCCTCATTCACAAGTAGACCAATTACAATACATAGTACACTCTGAGGCAGATTTCAATATCTGGTACACTCAGAAACCAATTCCAATGCAGAGTACGCTAGGAGACTGATTCCAATGCATAGTAGACTCTGAGACCATCACCAATACCTAGTACACTTGGAAACCAATTATAATGCATACTACACTCCCCCATCCCGATACCTAGTACACTTGGAAACCAATTATAATGCATAGTACACTCACCCATCCAGATACATAGTACACTGGAAACCAATTATAATGTATAGTACACTCTGATACCCATTCCAATACCTAAATCACTTGGAAACCAATTGTAATGCACAGTACACATGTAGTCCCATCCCAAAACCCAGTAAACTTGGAAACCAATTCCAAAGCACAGTACGCTCGGAGACTGATTCTAATGCATAGTACACTCCTAGACGGGAAGCAGCGTTTACATCGCATGCGGTACAACGCATGCGATTACAACGCGGTCGTTACGACGACTGAGTTGTTACAACGCTAACCATTACAATGCAAATTGTTTCTACGACTTACTGTAGGGGGCACTCTAAACTAAGGAATAGTATAATTTACTATTCCAACACCTTCCCTACTGTTACGCATGCTGGAGTTGGAATAGTAAATTATACTATTCCTAAGTCCAGCGCGCCCCCTACAGCAAGTCGTAGAAACAACTTGCGAGGTAAGGGTATGCGTTGTAACAACGCGGTCGTTGTAACGACCGCGTTGTAATCGCGTGCGTTGTACCGCATGCGATGTAACATTGCATATTCCACCTAGACCCATCCCAATACCTAGTACACTTGAAAACCAATTACAATGCATAATACACTCGGGAACCAATTCCAATGCATAGTACACTTGGAGACCAATTCCAATGCAGAGTACACTCAGAGACCAGTTCCAGTGCATATTACCCTCGGAGACCAATTGCAATGCAGAGTATGCTAGGAGACTAATTCTAATGCAAAGTACACTCGGAGATCCACCCTAATACCTAGTGCACTTGGACACCAATTACAATGCATTGTACACTTGGAGACCCATCCCGATACCTAGTACATTCGGAAACTAATTACAATGCATAGTACACTAGAAGACCCATGCCAATACTTGGAAATCAATTACAGTGCAAAATACACTCAGGAACAAATTCCAATGCAGAGTACATTCCGAGACCAATTCCAATTCACAGTAGACTCGGAGACCAATTCCAATGCATAGTACACTCGGAGACCAATTCCAATGCAGAGTACACTCGGAGACCAGTTCCAGTGCATAGTACCCTATGAGACCAATTGCAATGCAGAGTACACTCGGAGACCAATTCCAATGCAGAGTACACTCGAAGACCAATTCCAGTGCATAGTACACTCGGAGACCAATTGCAATGCAGAGTACGCTAGGAGACTAATTCTAATGCACAGTACACTCTGAGACCCATCCCAATACCTAGTACACTTGGACACCAATTACAATGCATTGTACACTCGGAGACCCATCCCGATACATAGTACACTTGAAGACCAATTACAATGCATAGTACACTAGAAGACCCGTGCCAATACCTAGCAAACTTGGAAATCAATTACAGTGCATAATACACTCAGAAACCAATTCCAATGCAGAGTACACTTCGAGACCAATTCCAATTCAGAGTAGACTCGGAGACCAATTCCAATGCAGAGTACACTCTGAGACCAATTCCAATGCATTGTACACTCGGAGACCAATTCCAATGCAGAGTACAATCGGAGACCAGTTCCAGTGCATAGTACACTCGGAGACCAATTGCAATGCAGAGTACGCTAGGAGACTAATTCTAATGCACAGTACACTCGGAGACCCATCCCAATACCTAGTACACTTGGACACCAATTACAATGCATTGTACACTCGGAGACCCATCCCGATACCTAGTACACCTGGAAACCAATTACAATGCATAGTACACTAGAAGACCCATGCCAATACCTAGCAAACTTGGAAATCAATTACAGTGCATAATACACTCGGGAACCAATTCCAATGCAGAGTACATTCCTAGACCAATTCCAATTCAGAGTAGACTTGGAGACCAATTCCAATGCAGAGTACACTCTGAGACTAATTCCAATGCATAGTACACTCGGAGACCAATTCCAATGCAGAGTACGCTCGGAGACCAGTTCCAGTGCATAGTACACTCGGAGACCAATTGCAATGCAGAGTACGCTAGGAGACTAATTCTAATGCACAGTACACTCGGAGACCCATCCCAATACCTAGTATACTTGGACACCAATTACAATGCATTGTACACTCGGAGACCCATCCCGATACATAGTACAATCGGAGACCAATTCCAGTGCAGAGTACACTCCGAGACCAATTCCAATGCACAGTACACTCCGAGACAAATTCCAGTGCAGAGTACACTCCGAGACCAATTGCAATGCACAGTACACTCCGAGACCAATTCCAATGCACAGTACACTCCGAGACCAATTCAAATTCAGAGTAGACTCAGAGACCAATTCCAATGCAGAGTACACTCTGAGACCAATTCCAACGCAGAGTAGACTCAGAGACCAATTCCAACGCAGAGTACACTCCCAGACCAATTATGATTCATAGAGTACTGGGATCCTGTTCCCAGTGCATGGTACAGTCGGGGCCCGATTCTGATGCATAGTACACTAAGAGACCAATTCCAATATATGGTGCACTCCGAGCCCTATTCTGTTGCAGAGCACAAACAGAGCCAGACTGTGATTCATTGTATACTCGGAGTCTGATTCTATTGGAAGTGGAAATGATGTGAAAAATTACAAATTTGGAGACAAGAACTCGTGCGTTAAAACTTCCTTCAAGCGCTTCTTCCGAGAACTTTGCCTCCCGCTTCTGGGGTCCTCCTGCCTAACTCATAGCTAAGCACAGTTCAGCAGGCACAATGACGTAAGCTGAAGAGTGCTAAAATAACAGCAGTACCAAAAATAAAACAACGCAAAGCAATACTATAAAATGCTGCAAACTAAAAGTTCACAGCGCATTTTTAATATGCGTTATGCGAACACTCGCACATATAAACACTTGCTAACAGGGGGTTAGTTACTAAGGCTTTGCACAGGCGCTTGTATGACAAGATGTAAAAGTCCTTGGGCGCAGCACAAACTTGTGCAGTGCCGCGCAAGCCTTAGTAAATCCAGGCACAGGTGTATTGTGTAGCACAAAAGAACTGTCACATATACATTGCTGGAAAAAAGCGAAACTTACATCCCTACCAGCTGTCTAAAACGTGTGCGTGATACTTTTCCGGGACACAGATCTTTGGAAAGCATGTTTGAACTTCGCGTGTGCACCGTGGGCTGGATGAAGGCTTTTAAAAGTGTGTACTTCACCAACCAATTCACAAAATGCTGATTTTTAAAAACAATTTTGAAATTTGAAGTGAAAGAAACCTACCTTCATATAACAGGATAAAGACTTAAAATATAAACAGACGCGGACTTGTGGAAAAACAGTTATTATTTTATTAAGAAGACTTAAACCCTCATACTATTTCATGTCAGGATGTTGCAGTGCGACTGCTGCAAACACACAAATTTGTTGGAGCTAAACTGTTGCGCGGACTGACACACTCCTGCCATCAGAACTGAGCCCTGAGTGTTGAGGAACTTCACTGTTCCTTTTTTCACATTTCGAGACAACTTGTAAATAAAACTTAAATACGTTACTATCAAGGAGTAAAGTCAAACCCCTCCCAAGAGGCGAGTCACCCCCCCCCCCCTTAATCATTTTCTAACTGCGCCCCATGGCCCTTTGCAAACACCAATGACAACTTGTTTTGTGCCAAAAAAGGTCGCAGTTTATTAACATAAAATTTGAACATTTCTTCTTCATGGCCATACATACAATTCAATTGACTCATTTAGCGATTTGCCATCATAGTTTATTTAGTCCGTTTTCTGCTTGTTATCTGCTCTCAGACAGATCACTTCCTGGGGAGGGGCCCCATTACCAAGGCCACTGTTGCACGGTGTTAGGCTTCAACTTGTTACTGACTTGGTGGGTGTCCGTCCGGACTCGCCCGGGCCACAAGTGCCGTCCTGCTTGCCTTCAAGCCTATCTTGGCCCCTCCCTGCTCCTCCGGGTCCCTGCCGTGTGGCATCCCAAGGACCCCATGTGAGCACTTCATCTATCCAGCCTGCGGCTGAGTTCTAACCTCTCGCTCCTTTGGTACCCCTGAGGCATCCCAAGGGCCCTGCGGGAGCCTCCCATCTTGGGCCGCCCGGTCGGACCTAAAATGGGAGGGGGAGGAGAAATTTGGGCTCAGTACAGTGTGGGGCGTATATAACGTTTGAACGCTCCAGATGCCCACCTCCCAATTCCCTTGATTTGCTCGCTGCCCATGCCCAGACCCGCCGCCGTAGTTGCGGCCCGATCCTGAAAGAATGGGATCCGAAAGCCTTGGCCGGGAGCCCCACCGCCCCCAAAGCCCTCCTCATCACTGCTATAAATTGGAAGCGGCTGAGGAATGACCCATCTTCATGTCTGAAGAGCGGCCCCTGTCTAAGTTCTACAGATGCCATGTATTCCTGAACCAGGCATCCGGGCAGCAGGGTTCCCCCTTTATGCAATTTAGTCTGGTCCACCTCCCTTTGCCTGCTTGGTCTGTTTTAGACCTCCACAGCAGTATGTCCATGTAGCCCTCCGCGAGTGTGAGGTCGGTCCGGTGTATGCACGCCGTCCCTGGGTCCCTTACCGCTGGGGCCACCAGCTCGCTCACCCTGTATGCCCCGAAAAAGACCAGTGCGAATGCTGCCCTGAAGAGTACGGCCTCCCTCTCTGATGCGCATAAACCCCCCAGGGTCCCTATCATTTGTTGCAGTATACTGAAGTGAATGGGCCTTCTCGTGTCCTTCCTTGCCTTCTGCATCCTACCCCAACCTTTCATTGCTGTTCTACATTGAAAACCCCTGGTGGGGTCCTCCTCCGTCACCATCTTTGTATAGTAGGCCGCTGCGCTCAAATGTGCTTGGGCCCATGATCTCGACCTGCCCGATAGGGATGCCCATTCTATGAAGTTCATGATTTTGCTTTGCCACACCGGCTGGCCTCTTGTTAGCCCTGTTACTGCAGTAAATGTCGCCCAGCACTTACGGTAGCGGTGCATTGTTTTTGGGGCCATTGCGTTGCTCAGCATCTCTTCTGCGCCAACTCTACCCATGTCCAAGCTTCCTCCGGCACTGGGGTCATTCCTTGGTCCGCATCCGGAGCGAGGTCTCGGAATCTTGCCCACTGATAACGAGAAATGGCATCCGCAACTGAGTTCTCTATTCCTGGGACGTGTCGTGCCCTGAATGCGATATTCGCCTTCAGCTGGCATCGGACCAATCTGCGCAGCAGGCTAACCACCGACGCACATTTTGCCGTCCCGGTGTTGACTGCCTGTACTACTGCATGGTTATCGGACCACAGTATTATCTGCTTGTTCGCCAGCCGTTCAGCCCAAATGTGAAAGGCCACTACTATGGGGAACAATTCCAACAGTGAAATGTTCGCTGTGGCCCCTGCCTGTCTCCGGGCCTCAGGCCATGACCCTGCCGTACATGCCGTCCCTAGGATAGCCCCGAAGCCGAAGCCCCCAGCTGCGTCTGTGTACAGCTCGAGTTGTGCCGCTGGCACCCATGGCTCTCGCCACATGAGGGTGCCATTGAAACTGGACAGGAAGGATTCCCACTGTTCTAAGTCCGCTTTTACCCCCTGCGTTAGGCGGACCCTGTGGTGCCTCTGCGACATGCCCCTGGTCAGCCATGCCAGTCTCCTTGCAAACGTGCGCCCTTGTGGGATCACCCTTGTGGCGAAATTTAATTTTCCCAGCAGCTGCTGCACCTCACCTAGTGTAGCTTTCTTCCGTAGCCCCAGCCTACCTATGATCTCCTTAAGCTCTGACACCTTGTTGGGTGGTAATTTGCATGTTCCTGCCACCGAGTCTAGTTCTATCCCTAAGAAGGACAGCTTCGTGGTCGGGCCTTCTGTCTTGTCTTGCGCTAGCGGAATGCCTAGCTCCCGGGCCAGCGCTATGAAGCTTTGCAAGAGGTGGGCGCAGTCTCCTGTCTCTGCTTTGCCAATGAAGAGGAAGTCGTCTAAGTAATGGACCGCCCCCCCCTGCGGGGCGCGTGTCCCTAGTTCCCACTCTACGAAGCTGCTAAATGCCTCGAAATATGCACATGATATTGAGCAACCCATTGGCAAGCATTTGTCATAGTAGTATTCCCCGCCTAACTGGACGCCTAGCAAATGGTAGCTATCTGGGTGGACCGGCAGGAGGCGGAAAGCCGACTCTGTCTGTTTTCGCTAACAGGGCCCCCCCTCCCCTCCTGCCTTATCAGGTCCACTGCGTCATCCAATGATGCATAGGCCACTGTGCAAGCGTCCTGATCAGCCAGTCGTTGATGGAATCCCCTTGTGGGTGGGACAAATTGTGTATTAGCCTGAATTTCCCTTCCTCCTTCTTGGGTACCACATCTAGCGGTGAGACCACCAAGTCCTCCAGTGGGGGGGAGGTGAACGGTCCGGCCACCTGCCCCAGTTGAACCTCTTTGCCCACCTTTTCTCTAGCTACTCCCAGGTTCTCCCTTACGGATTTTAGGTTCCGGCTGTCCCGTGCGCCCCTGGGTCCTTTGTATGGTATTATGAAGCCTTGTGTAAAACCTTCTGCCAGCCTTTGTCTGTCGCCTTGGGATACTGACCCAATAAATATACCAGCCTGCTGGTTTTAATAGGGGTCGGTAACAGCTGCCCCCTGCCCTTGCCCCCAGGCCCCCCATCCGCGGGGGCCTGCTTCTCACTTCTTTGCGCCGGCTTTCTCTTTGCCTGCCCCTGCTCCCTGATCCTGCCTGCAGCGGCTTGCGGGGTGGTTTCCCCCGCAGGACCCACAAGCGTGCTTGAACCTGCATGCTGCCCCCCATTTACAGTCGTCTTTGTTAAATTTCCAGCAAGGTTTTCCGGATTTGGTACTGCCCTGGCTCTTGCCCTTGAAACCTTGGCAGTGCCCCTCGTATTTGCCCTTACTACCGTAAGTGCGAAAATTGTTATCCCTTGAGCTGACCCCTTCCCTGGCCGCCACCATGTGCGTGGAAAAACCCTTCATGTCCTGCCAGTCCCACTCCATCACTGGCCAGGTTTGCATTTCGTCCCTGAAGCCCTCATCGTACTTTAACCATGCCTCCCCCTGATACTTCAATTGAGCCTCATGCACCTTCTGTTCGTACAAGATGAGTGCCGCTGCGCTCTGGGGGAACTTCTCCACAAACACACAAGCTAGGGTCCTGAAAGCTTTCGACCAATTCTCTAGCGATCTCTCCACCTTGGGTTTGCGTCGCTCCCGCCTGTCGTCTTCTTTCTTGTCCAGGGTTGTCAGGTCTAGGCCTGCCTGCCGTACCTCTAGTAGGGAAAAGATGTCTATGAACTCTTTCCGCCATATTCTTTCCTTTACTGCCAGCGGGATGAGGTTGGCTAGTCCCAGGAGTTTTGTGGTTGTGGGGGGATCCCCCGGGGAGGGGCGCAGGTATGCGCTGGCCAGCTTCCCATTGGTATCTGGGCCTTCCCCTGGCGCCCCTTTCTCACCTGCTTTGGCCGCCCCGGGGTTTGTTGCCCCCCCTTGTCCCGATGCTACCTAGTTGTCCGCCCCGCCTGGTGTTCCTATTTGGGGTTCCTCCATGGTCTTGTTATTTGCCCTCTTTGAGCCTCCCCTTTGGTCTAGCCCTTGCTCCTGATCCTGGCTGCCCCCTTGTTTGTTTGTGCCCCATTGTGGGCCTGCTCCATAGGGTGATCCTAGCCTGGGCCATTGCCACCAGGGCATCCAGGGTGGCTGGCCCCATGCCTCCCCCTGGATAAACTGTGGGTCCCTCCCTTGCCCTGTTTGCCAGGGGGGTTGACAGGGCCAGGGTCTTGGCCATGCTAGATTGCTCACTCCATGCTGTGTACCCAGGTTTACTATTTGCCCTGGCCTCCCTTCTGCTGGTGCATCGCGCTGCCCCCTTCCTTGCCCCCTTTGGTCGTGTGGCATGCATTTCTTACCCTTGTCCATGGCGGTCGCGTTGGGTCGATCTCTGCGCGATTCCGGAGGGGCCGCCGTGCTGGCTACAGACCCCTCATCGTCGCTGCTCCCCTCGGTCTCGGAGCTGGATGCCACTTCTGGGGTAACCGCCCGTCTGCCCTTCCTGGCCACTGGGTTCTTTGTCTTTGCTTTCGCGGTTATTTTTGGGGCAGCCGTTCTGGCTACATGCCCCTTAGCGCCCGGTTCCTTGGTGGGCGGCGCCGGAGCTGCTGCCTGCTGCTGTCTCCTTCTTCTTCCTTGGGGTGCGTCTTTAATCTGTTGATCCACCCATGATTTCCCTTTCAGGGCTACCAACGCCCTGGCTCTGTCCAGCATTGCCTGTAGGTCCTCATGCAGTTCTGGGCCATTATCCTCACTTCTGCTTTTTTGCCCCCTCTGTGGGGCTTTTGCTGCCCCATCCGTGTCCCTGAAACGTGCTGGGGGCCGTGTAGCCCTTCCGGCCGCCCCACGCCTGCTGACCATCCTGCCTGTTTGCCTGATTTGAGCCACCTACCCTTTTGCTGCTGTTGTGTGGTGGTAGTGGGGAGGCAGGCTCCTTTGCAGCCCTGCAGTGTGCAAAAGAGGACACAAAAAAGGCCCGCAGCTTGCTACAATCCACTCTCTCTTAGCGTGTGGCAAGCTCCTTCCAGCTTTGTTTTTAGAGCCTTTGTGATCCACTCCCAAACGTTCCGTGTGAACGCTCAGTCCTTCCTGCTCCCCTGATACTCTGCCAGCGTGCTCCTCGCTTCCCCCAACTCGCCGAGGCCAAGCAGGTCTCCCGAATGCACCCGGCCTCAATATGCCTGCTGACGATGCCGGGGATGACCCGGGGCCGCTGCCCCTTTAAATTCCGGCTTGCCTCGATGTTCCGGCCCCTTTAAGGCGGGTCCGCAGTCTTTCCGGCTGCCTCCGCAGTGCGCCTCGCCAGGGGCGTAGCTAGGCCTAAGGCTGCCCGTGGCGGCCCCTGCGTTTGCCGCCCTCGGCAAAATTATAGAAAAGTGGGTGGGGGTGGTAGCGGCCGATTCTTGCGGCCGCAACGGCCGCAGGTAAGAGCGGGGGGGGTGGGAGGGGGCCGGCTGCCGCCCCAAAACTCGTGCCGCCTGGGGCGGTCCGCCCCCATCGCCCCCCCCCTAGCTACGCCACTGCGCCTCGCCGACGATGCCGGGGATGACCCGGGGCTGCTGCCCCTTTAAATCCCGGCTCACCCCGATGCTCCGGCCCCTTTGACGCAGGTTTGCGGTCTTTCCGGCTGCCTCCGCTCCTTACCGCCCGAACGAGCAAAACCTCCCAACAGCTTGTCGTCGTCGCGGCGTCAGTCCCGGTTACCTCCGGTTCTCTCCTGCTGGATCCGGATTACAGCAGGTCTTTGTCCCGACAGCAGGGCTCCTCGGGTTGGTCCCCACAGGTACGATAACGCCGCCGATTCTCTCTCCTTACGCCAGAGGGGGTTGTATGCTCAAGGGGGCCTCTCGCCCCCTTCTTAACCCCCTCCACGGCTCGTGGCCTGCTCCCCTGATTGGTGGGGACCATACCAGCCTGGGGCGACCAATCGTGGTCACCCCTTTTTTCCCGGGCTTGCGCCCCGGGGGGGCGGGGGAGGAAAGCTTCCCGCCTCCGGGCGGCGTTTGTCCCGGGCCCCCATTGGGTCCGGCTTCGCCTTCCCCGGCCCGGGCTCCTACGTGCTTGAAATTTGGAGACTGCCAAAGTCGTTGAGAGTTGCACTATGGCCCGGGTAGAAAATGAAAAATGTGGTGGATTGCGAGGGTAGCGGAAGAGGTGTGGCGCAGCGGCCAGGGTGCCTGACTCCGGACCACGGGGTTCACGGTTTGAACCCCGGTGCCGGCGGCAGGTTAGCCCAGCACCATGTGACTCTGGGCAATAGCTCGCTTAATCTTCCCGAGGGCCCCCAGCGCTGGGACACCTCTCCGGCGGTAGCTGTGCGCTTTACAAATGCTGGTATTTCATTTCATTTCAAAGCAGTGCGGAGTAGATCTACCAAACATTGCTACCATAACTGTAACTTACACAGACGTATCTGTTAGAAGGCCGTTGTATGTTTTTCAGTGGGTTACAGTTTGTTAAGAAAATGATCCATACACTTGTGAAATACCCACATTAGTGTAGTAAGGTGATATTGTGTATTCAACACATTGATGTCCTTACAACTGCCCTGAGATACGTGTATAAAAACTGTAACATTTTATTGCTGTCCCATCTCCTCTCCCTTGCTCCCTTCCAAGAAAGTGAGGCCTATTGCCTCCCGGACAGGTTTTGGCCTATTTAGGGCATAGTGAACAGGGGCCCTCCATCTAGGCGTACCCACCGTCCTTAGTGGGACGCACAAAGGAAAACACAAAGGTGATGGGATGAATGCTTAAATAAATCTCAGCCACCGTGCCACACTCTATGCGCCCCATGTGGCAGTGCACTGTTATCAGATCTGCGACTGTGTTGAGTTGTTTTCATATCAACAGCATACTGAGGAGACACAGTGGAATGGTCCCAGGTTGTCCAAGATGTCTTCCAGTAAATGAAGGACTCTGTTTCCCAAGGCACTCAAACCTTGTACTGTAGGACTGGCCACGTCACTGCTCAGGTAGCAATGACCCTCAGCACCAATCGAGATAAGTAAGTCATGTGTATCTGTGAAATGGCTTGGTTGCAATAGGTCACAGGCTGGACATGCACAAATACATTCCTCAGTACCTTGCATTTTTGGGGGATTAATTGGAACAGACCAGATAAATTCAAGGCAAAAACCTAACCCTTCGGCCAGAATATATACAGTAGACACGCCAGGAAGAGGACTTCCCTTTCTTAGACAATGGCTGCTCAGACTTTCCCTTGAGCAAAGCCGGCATCATTTGCTGATCCGTGTGGTTTCCCTTCCTCAAGGCCTTCAGAAGTACAGAAGAAGTCACTAGCCATCTGCCAATGGGACCTCGAAAGGGGATGTTGAGGTTAGTGCTTTGAGGACATACCTCATCATCCCCTACAGCTGCTGTGAGCATGGGGAGGCTTCTTTCGCAACCTCTACCCCAAAGAGCCTGAGGGCGAGTGAGGTGAGACTGAAAACAACTACCGGACAGTTGTCTCACTATCGGCAGAAGAGAGAGGCTTTTGCAACTGATGCTGGAAGAGTTACTCATGGAGGCCGCCTCAGGTGAATCCCATTGATGCCTATGGACCACCCACCCCTGTCAGTCCTCATTGGTCCAGGATACCCAGCCATGCATCCTACTTTTACTACTGCAACATCGGAAAGGAAAGGCGCCTGGGCACTGAGTGATGATTCAGTTTTACATTTTTTATAAATTATACATTCGGGTCCCAGTGTGAGCGAACCCGCGTTCCTGTTTTGAATACTAGTTCCAGTTTGTTTTTATTAGTGTCCAACCAACAAGACCGTCGGGGGCCCTACATCAGTGTGTGTTGCCCCACAGAGTTAAGGGATAGGTCAACGCACACATGTAGATGGGAATCCCATCATATGATCATCGATCAGGTGCACTGGAACATACATAGCTGTACACAATAAAGGAAAGGAGAAATGGCAGAAGAAAAAGGTGAGCCTCACGTGCAAATTTCAGCTATCAGTATGATAGGCAGGGGCATTATTTGTTTATACAGGTTGTAATAGAGATTAGTGAACATTAAAAACAATTGTTATACTATCACTATTAATGTCACTGTTGTCTACTTTTGATAATTCTAAATATTACCTGCAATAGCAATCATATTACGTATTCTGGCATGCATTCGTATTACAGTCCTAATTAAACTATTTAATACTTACAATATTTATAAATGCTGAAGCTGTTAGTGTATTTGTTGGAATATTAATAACAATAAATATTCCTTTCTTCCATATAAATAATTCTCATGAAAATTAAAACAATATAAAAAAATTACAATTAGTGGAGCTAGTAAAAATGAATACGAACAATTATAGAATCAGTTATATTATTTAACTTTTTAGTTAAGTATTCGAATTTTGTTATAGCCCTGAATTACTTTGTTAGTCTACATATAGTCTTAATTTCATAATCATATTTATGTAAAATAAACATGCATGCTCATGCCACAGTCGACTCCTCTGGTTATCACATGAACATGTAAGATTTCTTGCCTAGAATCATTCGTAGGATTCCCTGAATGCTAACTGGTTGAAAACACAGACATTGAAAGCTGCTGATTGTAAAAGGCAGATAACTGCAAACTGTGATAACGCAATCTGCTCCACACCAGGCCTATCTACCCGGGAGCGCGGATAACGGATTTAGGGCGATGAAATGTGCCAATGGCAGTTCCAGGTGGAGAGGTATTAAGGTTCTTCCATGCTACAAGTGTGAAGACCTGGGTCTAGACACTGTCTCCCACATTATGAATATGTCGGAACAAGGGAGGCCTCTCCTCCTACACACCTGCACACACACAAACGCACACATGCGCATGCAACCTCAGCACACCCCAAAGACAATAAAATGCAACACCCTTGCTAGATGTAAACTAGGCCTCACCTGGCCTTGATTCCTGAAAATTACTGGATTTCTGATTTTATGCAGCTCAGTCACCTAGTTACGTACTTCCTGTGGACAGACATCAACTGATGAAAATGCAAGGTCAGGGGTCTGGCAATGCTACTGCGCTTCATGGCGCATGGCCCTATTGTTCCTCTGCCTGGGGTTCATTTAACAGGGTGCGTACTGCATGGGCACATTTTTATAACAAGCATTAGCAAATACTACATGTCTACATGCCAACCTAATAGGAAGCTTATAATCCTGCTGGAGGCCTATGCATCACTGCAGATTTCCTAAGGTTCTTGAACTGGTAGATTGTCAGAACTGCAGCATCCTCGTGTGCTTTTAGCCCCCTTAGATGCTGATCTCACTTTAAGAAAGTTATTGTTGTTTCAATGGGATACAGTAGACCTGTTGTGTTGGCTTCCAGTATCCCCTGTGACCCTATGCTTTCTGTTCTACATATTGGAATCTAAAAACTCATTCTATCCTCCTTGAATGAATAATCATTTCTTTGTAGCACCCTAACTGTGCCCTCATTCTTTGCAGGTACTGTCCGCAGGCGCGTTTCCTTGGCGCTAGAGAGCTCCAGCATGCGTGTGCATGCAAAGAATTCCTTATCATGCTCATTAACATACTTTCAAGTCAGGTCATGCTGTGAAATGTCTTCACTCTTCAGGTGTGGCTTTCTTCTCTCACACCCAAGCAATAATTGTCTTCTCTTAAAACCAACTGGCCTTTAGTCTTTATCGCAAGCCTTAACAGTTAACAGCTGCAAGCCTGAGAGCAGCCAGGGACGTAGTCTCACTTTCTAAGACTGCCTTTGCTAAAAGGCCAGTGCAGGTGTCCTCTGATTCCAGCAGTGAGAAATCCCTTCCTTTCAATGCTCGTCCCTTGAGGGCTCAGTAGCTACAGTATTACTATATGGGATCCAGAGCCGGCTTTAGGGCAGTGCGACTGGTGCGGACGCACTGGGTGCTGACCTAGGGAAGGGGCACTGGCCTCGGGGGGTGGGGGCGCTGTGTTTAGCAATAACTTACGATTTAAAAACACCTGCAGCAGAGTTCCGTGTGCGTCTAGTTTTCAAGCAGCAATAAAAATTCAAGATAACTCTTGTGATCAATGTTCCTGCTAGAGAGAGAGAGAGATCAGAGTTTTGTCTAGTTGCAGTTTTGACTCGCCATAAAGTAGTGCAGAGGGTTAATATGCCTGCTGCAAAGAAAGAGTACAGTACGGCAGTAGCGGCTGTAATCGGACACGGGTGGAGGGGCGGGGGCAGGAGGTTGGGGGTGACGAAAAAAAGGAAAAAAAACATTTACCTGTGACAGCCGGCCGTCCAGCCGCCGCCTCTACTCCGTCCTCTTTTTCCTTACTCCGGTCCCGCAGCAGGATGCAGGAAGCAGCAGGAAGCACCCAGCTCCCAGTCTCCAGATAGCCAATCACAACGCTGCATTGCAGCGTTGTGATTGGTCTGAGCGCCGTGGATCGACGCTCAGCCAGGGAATGGGGGCCTGGGCATGTGCTCCACGCAGGCTGTAATGCAGTCTGCATGGAGAGGATGCAAAGTGTGCATGAATGTTTCAGAACTAATAACTTCATTCTCAGACCCCTCTAGGAAGTTCGTTCATCATTGTAAATTTGTAATATTTTCTTGTACATTCCTCACCCTTGCTTGCTGTGTTTGATATTGTGTTCTTGCATTCTATGGTTTTACCCTACCTCTTCTAGTCTCCTGTTTAATTTTGTAACGTTCTATTTTGCAACATTTCTCTCATGTAACGTAACTGGTTCTATTGTACAGCGCTCTGACACCTTCGGGTAAAGTCCGCGCTTTATAAAAATGCATTAAATAAATGTTTGGCCTGCCGGAGCAGCCCCGCCCCAAACGCAAAGCTGCAGCAGAAGGAAACGTAAAATGATAACAAAGCGAGTTATTATCATTTTAGGTTTCCTTTACTTCACTGCTGCGAAGCAGTAGGGGAACGCTGAACAGATCCCAAATCTGTATTTTTTGATGGCTAGCTGAGTGGATCACTGCTTTTGTCACAGAGATCCTTTTGTTACTGCAGTTCATAAGATACAACCCTGATATAGAACACTGACTGTTACGAACTATCATCAAAGAGCTGCAAGCAAACTGCATAAAGTAGGTTAGGATGTTATGTTTCTTTTGCCGTCTTTCACTATCTATTCCTAATGTTGCTGAAAAAGGTTTCTTTGGGTACATATACATTCTTATTAGTAAAGCCAGCCTATACCAGTGCTCTAAAACAAATTAAATGTATGTGAGAGAGGGGCTATGGATAGATGAGGGGCACTTTGCCCGATGGTCGTGAGGGAATCCAAGGACGTGGTCGGGAGGCACCAAAAATGATTATCGCACTGGGTGCCAACAACTCTAAAGGAGGCCATGATGGGATCACATTAGAGAGAGACAGCCCATTGTTTCGCTCTGCGCACGCAGTGTATCCTTAACAGTGATTGTCATCACAGTAAGTACACTGCTCACAGGGGAGGTGCGAACTGATGACTTATTTTTCATTGCACCCGCATGTATAATACAACGCAGGTGCAATAGCAAAGGGTTCCGTTTACATGCTGTGACCCCATGCAAAGGAAGGCGTGATGCGCTGCTGTGTCTTGCATTGATTTTCTCCATCACAGATGGAGTGGTAAAAGTATCTGCGACCCCTTCTGTAAAACCAATGTGCCCAGGGGTTGCAAACGCCATGCCCCTACACATATTGCACCCCCAGGGTGCTTTATATATTACAGCCTCTGGTGTATAAAGGTCAGTAACATACAACCATCACTTGGACATCCTGCAATCAATCCCTGGCTGCTCCTCGCTTTACTGTACCGTCATTCCAGACACATAGCAAAGTGCTCAAATACCACACAAGATACTGCACTCCTCATCAGTAAGTATTTGCCTCAAAGCTCAACAACGCTTACCTCTCTAGCACTAGTGTCTGCGTAAAAAAAGCCGGCTTGATATCTCTGTTGGCCACTGAATGCACCCACCCGCGTTCCAGGAACATCCCTTCTGCTGCCTTGGAGCAGGTGAATGCTGCATTCCCACCTCTTCATCCAGAAGTGACTCAGTAAATCCCCATCTGGGACGGTAGGTAGTGAATGAGTCTGAATTATTTTACGTTTTTATGGAGTGAACCTAAAGGTAGAAACCCTGTAATATGACTGCTCTGGGTCATGGACAGGCCGGCTTGCTGTCTAGCATCTTCTAATTCGTCATTTTCCAGGCACACCTCATGCAGTGGCCCAGTTTAGGTTCCTTGCGTCACAACTTTTATGGGGTCCTTGAATGGAATGGAAAAGCTTCGTGAAAATCGCTGAAGCTAATATTGCGCCTCCTCCGAGCCCTGTATGAACTGTTCCCAAGCCCCGCTGCTCTCTCCTGCTAGGCCTTAGATGGCACTCCTTCTCTTGGCTTCTTGACCTATAGCGGCCCTTCACTGCTTGCTTCACTGGTTGTTGCCTAATGCACCGTGACGCAGCATGACGCACTCAGCATAGCAAGTGTACTGAAAAGACTACTGCATAAGGTGTTTCTCGGAAGGCCTTATCCGCATAGGATATGCAACTAGGACTAGTGAGAGGGAGCTCAACAAAATGTAACAAATGAAGAGGTCTAGATGGGAGCAGACAGTTGTTTTGGGGGAATACTTGTGTCTAAAGAACTATTTCTAGGGATTTCAGCTATTGCATTCAGTCTTTTTGTTGACCTAAAGTTAAGACCTGGCATAGAGAGGCACATCGGTAGATAGCTCGGTGAGCCCCCATCCCTCTCCCCCACATGACCTCGTGTTACGTTAGAGCATAGGCTTCTGACAGAATGACATGCCACTGCCTGAGTACTTTACTTATGTAGGTGCAGACTCGCTCTCTGAAGCTTTATGCAGTTATCACAGTATCTCAAAGGTCAGCTGCTGGCGAACTGAGTCCAAAACGGATTTTTCAGCAAATCGGCGCGACCCGGCATCACTTCTATGTGTGGTAGTGCAGCACCATTGTATTTAGGTCCCCCCTCTATTAGAGGGTCTCTGAGGACGACAGGGATTTTCTAATCTAGTACAGAGATCCTGATGCCCACGTTGGGTCTCTGCCATGTGTCTGTGTTTCAGCAGTTTACTGTGCCAGATGCTGCCCACAGGTCTAGTAAGATCTTAGCTGCCAGTTGCAAGCAAGGAGTATGCCCATCAGAGCATTCTCTGTCCCGAGGCTTCGACTACATCTGGATTGCCTGGCTTTGAAAAGGGCCTGACTCTTAAAGGAGCTTTATAATTGTTTAACTTGTTGAGTCCTTCATGTGGGCATTTTTGTTATTAGAGGTTGAATGGAGCATGCTTCCCTTGTGATGACTCAACCCCTGAGCAAAGGCTGAATTCTAGATAGGAGTTTACCTGGATCTGGTATGCTACCATCGCTCAGCAGCTCAGAGCAAGCAATGATCAACAGCATACAGCATGCATCATCAGCAATACAGAGCAGGGAGAAATCAGTGACACAGAGCAGGCCTCGCTCAGTGACAAGCAGCAGACATCAATCACTGTTAGACCCGGCATCTTTTGGCGTGATTTCCCCTGTCTTTTTACTTCTGACCTCCTGTTTTTGACTGTGTGCTGCATTTCGTTTTTGCTGGTTTCAGGATTCTGGGCACTTTACCATTGCTGACCAGTGCTAAAGTGCAAGTGCTCCCTGTGTAATATTTAACGGTAATTGGGTTTTCCATGATTGGCATATTTGATTTACTAGTGAGTCCCTAGCACAGTGCACTATGTGCGCACATGGCCTGTAAATCAAATGCTACCAGTGGGCCTGCAGCACTGATTGTGCCACCTACACGAGTAGCCTTGCCAACATGTCTAACACCTGCCACTGCAGAGTCTGTGTGGGTAGTTTTAAACTGCCATTTCGACCTGGCAAGTGCACCCACTTGCCAGGCCCAAACCTTCCCTTTTGGTATATGTAAGGCACCCTTAAGGTAGGCCCAAGGTAGCCCATCGGCAAGGTGCAGTGTATTTAAAAGTTAGGACATGTACTGCTGTGTTTTACAAGTCCTGGTAGTGAAATACTTCTAATTTCGTTTTTCACTACAGCAAGGCCTATCTTTCCCATAGGTTAGCATTGGAGCTGCCTTGTAACATCTTACAAGTGTATCTTCCAATTGGGAGCTGATTGAAGTTTGGGGTCTCTGGACTCACAATTTAAAAATACATATTTTAGTAAAGTTGGCTTTAAATTGCAGGTCTGAAAATTCCATTTTTAGAAAGTTGGCATTTTCTTACTTTAACCATTCTGTGCCTCTGACTGTCTGCTGAATACACGTCTGGGTTAGAATTACAGTTCTGCTGTTTGTGCATTCATTCTAGACCAAGGGTCTCCAACCTTTTATGTAATAAGAGCTACTTATGTACCGTGAAATTCTTCCGGAGTCACGAATATTAATAGAGAAATAATAGTAACCACATAAGACAAGAATACATTGGTGGCCACCGAATACACAATATCCAGCAGTGATAAACTCAGTGCATCAGGCATGGTTGCCAGGAGTAATGTAAAAAAATGCTTTGCCTTTGTGGAATGCCTATACATGGGTAAAGCACCAAGCTAATAATATAGCTTAAAATATATTTTGAAAATTCAATAATTTTCCCCCAAATATCAACTCATGATTTCTGAAAATACACACATTTTTGTCTCAAATACATGCTTTTCAATATTGGTATACATATATTAGCACAACTAATCAAAAGGTCCTAATTTAGTTCACTGGTCAGGACACAGGAGAGCTACTTACAGGCAGCTGGAGAGCAACCAGTAGCTCATGAGCTACTCTTTGGAGAAGCCTGGTCTAGACAGTCACACAAAGGGAGCTGAGGTGTACCTTGCATATCCTGATGTCCCATCACCAGGCTGATGGGTCTTCCTGAGTAAGAGTGGTGGGAGGAGTTGACACTGACACCTAAATAGGGATGTGCCTGTCCTCACATAAAGAAGTCTCCACCTTCTGTAGTGTGTCTGGAGCCAGAGCTGCGAAAGGCAGGGTCTTGTGCACTACAAAGACTGTCCTTGGAAGTTTGCCTACTTCAAAGACTAAAATAGGTATAAGTACTGAACCTGTGACCCAATTTCTTTAGTACACTTCTGGACTGAGGACCTTCTGCAGGTAGAAGAGCTGGATAAGCTGTCAGGAAGAACTGCTATTTTGCTGTTTGCTTTGCTGTTTTGGCCTGCTGCTTGCTGCTTCTGTCCTGGGAGTGAAAGGACTGGACTTTACTTTCTGTATCCTGTTTCCAAGGTTCTCCAAGGGCTTGAGTTGAGCTTGCCTCGGGATAAGAAGTCTCTGAGCCATCAAAGACTTCACCTACTAGTATCTGGGCTCTTCTGCTGAGAGTCGTGACTTGCCAAGTGGTGCAAAATCCAGTTCCTGGGCCCTTGGAAGTGTATTTTGGTGATTTCAAGGAGAAAATCCATGCATCGACTCCAAGAGTCATTCGGAAGCAGAGTAGCACCGCCAAAACTCAACTCATCGCTGCTGACTGCACCGGAGCGTGGTTCCCGCTGAACACAATGGCCGTGGCTGACAAAGCAGGCCCCAGATTTTCGTCGTAGTGTCTCCGAAAAACTGCTGCTGCATGAGTCTCAAGCACCGCATCACCGAAGTCCGTGACACATCGCCCTGACTCCAATGCATACCCTGATTTAACGCTGTGGAATCAATGCAGCGCGACTTGACTTTCGACACATCATCCCTGGGCGCCATTTTCTTCGAAACTACACCGCAGTAAGGAACCGAGGCCAAAGTCCAAAAATAGCGCCTCACCTCCCCTGCCCAGCAGTAAGGACCAACTGATCACCTCCCCTGCGCAGCAGTAAGGAACTCACGCCTCACCTCCCTTGTAGCAGTAAGGAACTGCTGCATTGCCTGTTTTTTCGGCGCCTCACCTTCCTTGCGCCGCGCATCGTCTTTGATTTTTGTTACTTTGTCCTGATCAAGCACAACTACTGATTCTTAACAACTGAACTTTACTGAACCTTTGAAAATTCATATCTTGACTTGTGTATGTTGGATTTTTGTAGTTTTTGTCTTGTTTTATTCAAATAAATAATGGCTATTTTTCCAAACTGGTGTGGGGGGAGGGGAGAGAGAGAGAGAGAGTATGTGTATATATATATATGTATATATATATTATGTATATATATATATATATATATATATATATATATATATACACATACTCTCTCTCTCTCTCTCTCTCTTCCCCTCCCCCTCCCCCCACACCAGTTTGGAAAAATAGCCATTATTTATCTGAATAAAACAAGACAAAAACGACAAAAATATATATATACACACCAAACAATCCACCTCCCACAGTGACACCATGGAAGGAAGCACGGACACGAAGTGGTTCAGGATTCGGCATCTCTTTATTAGTTGATGTCGCCCTCAATCCCAAGCACAAGGAGAGACGCGTTTCAGCCACAAAGTGGCCTTTGTCAATCACTATATATATATACACACAAACACAATTACTTTACACATTGCCTCTGGGATAAGCCTGACTGCTCTGCGCCAAGAGCTACCAAGGGGGTGAGCAGGGGTTATCTTAGCTGTGTGACTTTCTTACCCTGACTAGAGTGAGGGTCCCTACTTAGACAGGCTGCAAACCACTGCCAACTAGAGACCCCATTTCTAACAATCACCAATATAGAAGAGGCGTTGTTCAGTGACACAGAGCCGGCTTCAATCAACCACACATGGCAGGCCTCGGTAGCAACACACAGCAGGCATCAATCAGCAATATAGAAGAGCGTTGTTCAGTGACACAGAGCAGACCTCAATCAGCCACACCCATAGCAGGCTTCGATCAGTCCCAAATTACAGGCATCAATTAGCAATACAGAGCAGGCATCATTAGGAAGTGATAATGATGTATGACTCCCACGCCATTCCTAACTTTGTTTTCATAGGCTTGTGAGAAAACATTGAAGATGTTGCATGGTATGTGTTGGTGTCTGGAAGGATTGATGAAGTGAGTGTTGCCAGTTTCGCATTATTTGCTGATGAATAATGTTTGTCGGTTGGGTGACATTTTAAAGGATTTGCATCACGTTCTTGCTTCCACTCTACCGAGGTGATCACTCTTTTTGGTTTTTGGCTTTGGCGTGGACTTCCACAGCACTCTCTGACAACACGTGTTCCAAACACCAGGAAACTAAAAACTCTTATTATAAATATTTAATATTAATCCTAATATTACCCTGAAAGGCTCGGAGTTTTGGCTTGTTTTTATGTTGATTGATTACTCCAAACTGGAGAAAGTGATGACATTAGCTTTTGAAGTTCCACATGGGATTTGAACTGGTTAGAGTAACTGGAAAGTCAAACAGGGACGGGGGATCGAGAGGCGATTTGGGTGAGGGAGGGCGAGGGTAGCGACGGACTTGTGAAGTCAGTAGTGATCTTTTTCAGAAAACGTGGGATAACTCACCCATGGCCAACTCGCCCATATTTTATAAGAGGTCTAACTTTTTGGTCTTCATCACATAGTAGCTGATAAAATGTCATGTCTGAACCTACATTGGGGCCTTTAAGGTTAGTGTGCAAATTCTCTTAATGTCATCTTGAGAACTACACAGCTTACAGGGTGATAATCCCCCCAAAGCTCATGGCATCAGCTTCCAAGGCATATGCCAGAACAGAGATGTTCAGACGTCTCACTAGAGGAATCCTTCATGTCGAGGGGTTGATTCTTACCCTCAGGCTGCATCTTGCATTTTGTTTGCTGCCTTTGGGGCAAAACACTAATTGAGAGGCCACTACAATACTGACCCCAGAGTCTCTCAATTTGTAATCACTTGTACTTTCTCAATCCACTCTTCTGCTTTGGAATCCGACTCATTAGTCTGGTGGGAGACACCACAGTTCAGCCCTTTCCTGGTAGCCCCAGTGGAAGGCCGACCGGTCTAGGCTCCCTCCCGGTGACTCCTAACACTCCCCCATACTGCTTCATCCAGAAGGAACTGAGCAATCATGTTCTTTCACCCACAGGTCTCTGCTCTCCCACATGGGAACTGCATTTGCACTCTGGCCAACGCCTGTAGCACATAGCATGCTGCAACCGACCCCACACAAGGAACACATGCATAAACATTAACAGTTAGATGAAAAAAGCCTTGCATACTAAGTTGAATTTACAGTACCTATAGGTGACCTTGGTAATACAGTTGCTCTATATGTAAATGTTCTTGAATTTGTAGCTGACATTTACACCAACACACTATCAAACAGTAAGGATGTAGTGTACAAATCTACATAGGGTAATAACTTTGAAGTGCATATTACTGCGATATCTCATGCCACAGAATCTGACAGAATCAGTATGCCAGGGGTAATAGTACAAAAGAGCACTCGCCTTACATGAACCAGCTGCCCGTGCAGGCAGAGTGTTTATTTCCCAGCACGATCAGTGGGGTGTACAAGTGTGCATGTGTTTTTGGTACTACTTAAAGGGGCCAGGCGTGTTTACGAAGTTGTGACATAACATCACTCCTGAAAACAAAGTGTGGACAGCTGCACAGGAATAGCCTTGTGGAAATATGAGAATTCATAACCCTTCAGCTTTACCATTTGCTCTGAAAGAGGCAAGAAAAAGGATTGCCAATTCCCACCTCTCCTGGAATCCATGTGTCTCCCCAGACAGCCACACGTTCTTTCGTCTTCCTGAATGTCTCCATTTCTCATTGACCCTAGTGTGGCGTGTGAGTGACATCCACTTGAGGTGGGTGTGAGTTGTGGTGCGCATTGCTGTCTAACTGACTTTCATTGCAGTTCTACATGGTCATTTTTAAAAATTCCCTGGACTTGCCTAGATTGTTTTAAAAAAAAGACGCTATAACTGATAGCTCCTTGTGTATCGTTGTTACCCTCATGATGCTTTGATATGTCATGACCATAGGCGAGGCATAGAATGGCATACAGCGCTTTCATACAGGAGAGCAATCTGGGACAAGGGCCTAATCTCCCTCTAAATCGTCCAAGCAATGCCCCTGCCAATTGGTTTGGGCATCCCTCTGTGTCCTAAAGCATCTCAAAGTCGAATTGGGATTCCATAGCTTCTGGTGGATAGAGGTTAATAAATATTTTTTTTTACAGTCACTGACTCAGTCAGTCCAGTGTCACAGTCTCCTTCGTTTCAGGCTTTGGAAAATCGTCTTTGGCTCTATTTTTGGTTTAAGTTTTTTTTTTTTGCTGGCTGTGATCACCTAGACCAGGGGATTGGTATGTTTTGGATTTCTAACCCAAAGTTTGGGCATCATTCTCTGCCACACAAGACATTGTTTTGTTACCAGCACTATTGTTCTCATGTTCTCCAAAGAAGATATCCAAACTGTCTTAGGATGTCTGTCGCACTCGCTGAATATTTCTTCAAACGATCTGCTCTTCCCATAGGTCAGGACTCCTAAATCGAACATCATCACCAGTGACCTTCTCATCAGTGGATCGGGTTGGCATTTTCTTCTTCTTAGGAAATTGCAAGGCCAATTCCCATTCTCGGTTCCAATACTCAGATCCCAAATATCCAGGTATTTGTGATTGGGGGAACGGTGACCTTGTGAGAATAGGTGAGATGCATCTCTCGCAGGAGTAGGTAGACGCTGCGTACCATGAGTTAGCATTACAGGATCTCCTGGGGGTGACTACTTGAACATATTCAAGGACAGTATTCTTTTCAATTTGTATGATTGATTAAAGTGCAAACTGCTAGCTATGCTCTGAATTAGTTACAACTGTAAAGAAGAAGAGAAATGACATGTTAATGTTTTAGTATGTACTGCAAATCTTGATTATACCAAGCCTGTCTTTCTTCGTCTCTGTTCTCCAGTTTGCTCACACCCAATCCGTGTGGCATTTTTGCTGATCTCATGATGTACTACTTTGGCCCAAACAGTAGTTTTTTTGTGGTGAGAAATATTTGAAACTATGGCCTGCTGCAGGGTTTTTTGTTTAATAAATTACACAGAGCCATAATAGGACTGGTGTAGTTTCTTGTCTCTGTGAGTGGACTCATCACTTGGTTAGTTTATACTACCAAGGAGAGAAGCTAGACACTGTGTAGTGAACGAAATCAACAAACTGGGCTCAATCATAACTGTCTCCCACTTTGCTCATAGTGGGCATAAGTGTATGTATGACACAGTATCTTTCTAGTAAAATAAAACTGCCCTCATCGAAGAAAAGAGCTCATAATAGCCGGAGAGCATCGGCCATTAGGGCGCCTTGGCTCAGTTGTCCAGTGTTTTTGGTATTTGGTTGCGTGACATGAATATCACGCACCATGACAGCCAATACCTTCTCCTCAAGGTGAGATCAGTTGATCAAGAAAATCCTTTGGTCAGTACTCAGCTTCGATTACACATGTTGCTTTTCCATACCTGAAACAGTATTCGCCACATCTTCGGAACCAAACAGTTACACCCAGAACACAGCGTAAACCGCGAGCTGGCCAGGTTGTGATAGAGAGCAGGGACGTTGATGGCCACCACACTAAGCAAAACGTAAGCATAAAAATGATACGTTACGTTAAATTGTGCAGACTGTTTCCAATTCCTTTTTCTTTGTTTTTCTCCAGAAATTGATGATGGGAACACAAGCATCAACAACAATCACAGAGGAACTTCCAGGTGGACAGTGTCACTGGAGAATCTTCTAGAAGATCCAGAAGGAGTTAAACAATTCAGGGTACATAGCGGTCTTTCTTCTTGTGTGACTTTGTTTCTAAATGAAATTATTGTTTGTTGACTCTTTTAAAGTCATACACTTGTCCTACATCAGAATCAGAGAGTTAAGCCTGGAATGAGTCTGTAAGTCTGCTATGTTCCAAGATTTATTAATGTATGACATCAGAAAATTGTGGCTGAGCCTGGCCTCTCAAAATAGTATTTGTACATATAGATGGACCTGCACAATCTGTGAATTCTGCTGTGTTAAAGCATCTCCATCTATTCTCATCGTCTAATAAAAATGTACCCTTAAATTAGCAATTGGAAAGCTGTGAAGTTCACTCTTATATCTTTGGATTTTCGCTTGGCATTAGAGCTTGACTTTCTAGGAGACAACCCCCCACCCCCGTTCTTGTAACTCGTTCGCCAGTACAATGATGATCTGAGCGGCTGTTGCAGTGATTCGCAGCACCTGGAGAACATAAATACATAAGAAATGGAAAAAGTCCATTTTTCTCTGAACAGGCAATTGCCGACCAACACGCAAGGCTCGTCCTTTAACAATGTCTCTTGGGATGATCCCAGACTTACAGCATCGTGCCATGAACTTTCCATGGAATTCATTCCTAGCCTTTTTTACTTTCAAATGCAGGAGAGTCACCCAGTCCGGGAGGTTATCCAGTGAACAAGCGGCGATGGGTCCAAAAAGGACCGACAAAGAGAGCCCAGCTTCTGCAGCTGCAAAAGCCCCTTCTGGGTAACCCCAGATCAGACTCTAGTCTAGGGCATTTAGATAATTTCCGTTTTTTGTTTCCCATAATACTTCAATTTGGTAATTGTGTTACCACAAAGGATAATCCTGACACGACATTGCTTCAAATCTAGCATTAACTTCGGTTTAACATGTGGAAATGATGTTTCTACACATTTAAAGGTGGAACAAATTCCAAGGTGCAAAGTTGGCATGAGTTTTTGCCGGTGCTAACAGGCAAGGATTTTCCATTCTGTGACTACCACATCAGTTACAACAGCAAAACTGTGTTAACTGAACGGAAATCCACTACCTCACATTTAACATCTTTTACAACTTTCCTGGCCTTCTCTACAGGTGGGCCACAATTAATGAAGATGACCTTCCTTCCAGGGCGGGTGGCTCCCAAACTTCAGAATGTGGTGAAGAGTTTGGGGAAGTTAAGGAAACGGAGAACGTGCAACACAGGCACGGTGGGAGCTAGTTCTAATAAAAATAACATTTTTAATGTATTGTCTTATATGGTACTCCTATAGCTACTGCTGTATCACATGTAAGATCTAAACAGAACTTCACACCTTAGTTTGTTATCGTTTTGAGGAACTGTAAGTAACTGGGGCTGCTTTTAGCCAGATTAACAGTGTCAACCTGGGACTGATGAAAGGCGGAGTCGGCCTTGCAAGAATTTAGAGCTGTAACACTTAAACCACACTGGACATCAGCAAGGGAACTTAACTCACTGAACCATATTGCCAGCTGCTACCTCAAGATCTGCCCATCTGTACAAAAATGGCAACAAGAGGGCAGCACTGTCAGGCTTGGGACATACACAGCGCTGGGAGGCCTTCCGGTAAAACTCCAGACTAGACTAGTCTAGACACATCGAGCACTTTTTTGTTCAAAAGAACGCGACGTGCTCATTAAACAAACACTACTTCAAATACAGAATTATTTACAGCAGTTATAGAGTGGTGTACTATCACATGACTCGATTTATCACACTCTGGGGGGTGAATGGTTGAGTGGGGTTTCCAGGACTGGACCCTGGCGCATCCTGGCTTCTCGCGGCCCCCTGCAGAGGTTCCTTTCATCAATTGAGCTAATTTTACCGAATGAAATATGAACACTGAGGGGCACATGAGCCTGTTCAAGATCTCGCTCTCCATCCTGCTGTTTGGGGCGTGCCTCCTCATTTTTGGTTCATCAATTCTGACACCTTAAATCCAAACACCACAAAGTGAATTGTCTGTGGGCACCTTATAGTATCTTCTATCAACCCCCAGTTCAATGATATTTTCTTTATCAACCAAGACGATGACAGGCTGAGTCAGCTCCACTAGGACTCAAACCTTTGACCTGTTGGTTATTCACCATCAGGCCGCAAGTTCGCAACCCGCTGAGCTATTTTACCGTCTCCATGTTGCATATCTCTGTTGTTGCCAGAAAGCCTGCAGCTATTCCTCGTGAACACAAAGAAATCAAGCTCTAAGAACTTCTGCCGGTTGTTTCAGCAATAGTGTAGCAACCAAAATCTGTGGAAGGAGTTGGGAGTGTAAGTGCGTCATGGCTTCTCCAGCACACGTGGTCTTAGCTGATCCATTTCCGACTCCCTCCTCACCGCCTCGCGCCAGAATGCAATTTATTTAAACACTGTTGCGGAAGAACCTGATGTATCTCTTCTTCGTTTACTTAAATTGATTTATTATCAACAAGGATATAATTTGGATTTTTTTTTAAATATCTCATCTCCACGAAGCCATGTAGTTATCTAACAGAGGCATCTCCGTGTAGTTTGTAGACGCGCTAATGGTACGCTCTCTCATTCCTGCCGCGAGGCCCTATATGTGCGTTAGGGTGGCACCAAGACCCCCACCTTCCCTCCAGCCGGCCCATGTCACTGCCACTTCCGGGCCATATAGAGCAAGTGTATTTCCGATGTTCCGTCTATACCAACGGTCGAAGTGCATAAACAAGTATGGGACCTGTCATCCTGTGCACAATGGGGGCGGGGTTGTGAGTAAGTAATAGGGTCAGGAACATAGCTAAAAAGAACAAAATATTCTGTATCTATATTGTTGGACTTTCACCTAAAGGCAACTGCATATAAAATATGAGACACACACTTCAAATGAAAATCAAATGCAAATAAAAGAAAGTTAAACTAATATTTACAGACAACTTCACACAGAGCAGAACTCTGGTCTACTGATCTCCAGGACCGCGAGCCAACTTCATCAGCAACATCGCAGACTTCGTCACCCCACTAGCCATCGACGCCAGAGCCTACATCCTCCTAAGAGACTTTAACTTTCACCTAGAAGACCTGACCAACCCCAACTCAGTCACACTCCTCAAAAGCCTTGGCAACCTCATATTCACCCAACATGTCTCAGCCCCACCTACGCTGCTGGAAACATGCTGGACCCCGCCCATACCTCATTTAATAGCATTGCGATCAACACATCCACCTCCGTCACCTGGACGACCACACCTTTGTAAGCTTCTCAATTGACATTCCCCACTACAGAAGATCCACCACAACAGGCATAGACCGCCAATATTGGAATAACATATCAGATTGGGCTTCTGCCCCACACAAAAAACAACTGGACAACACAGGCCACCTAGCTAGAGATATCAATAACTTTAACAACTGGTTCACCACCTGCGCCGACACCAAGGCCCCTCGGAAAAGAAGTCAAGTTGCAAGAACGCGAATTAAGGCCAGCTGGTACACGAAGGAACTCAGAATGACAAAACAGTACTGCAAACAACTAGAATAGACATGGAGGGCAAGCCAGGAAGAATCGGACAAGGATGTTCTGCCCAGAGGCGCTACCACCAGCTAATCCAGGAAACTAAAAGAAATGCCCTAGCAGACCATATCAACAGCAGCTGGAACAGCAGCAAAGAAATGTTTGCAATCATCAGGGACTTCACCACTCAATCAGAAACCTCCAGCAACATTACTCCAACCCAAGAACTGTGTAACTACCTCTGAGACTTTTTCGGCAGCAAAATCACAGCAATCTACAACAACTTCGACGACACAACCAGACCCTATCAGCCTTGCACTAAGACTCCCAGTATCAGACAAAGACAACACCTTGACCACATGGAACACCATCTTTACAGAGGAAACCACAACAATCATGAAGACCATCTACTCCGGGGCCCCATCAAACCCTGCTTCCAACACCCTTTTGACAAAGGTTCAGTCCCTATTAGCAAAGCGCCACCTCCATCCTCAACACCTCCATTAAGACAGCCACTTTCCCAGAAACCAGGAAGCAGGTAGCTGTCTATGCCCTCCTGAAGAAGCCCTCTGCCGACCCAGTGAAGCTTGCAAACTGCTGTCCTATCTCCCTCCTACCATATCCAGCCAAGGTCTTACAAAAGCCATCAACGAATACCTCACTGATCATCTCACTAACCATCAACTACTTGACACCACAGAATCAGGATTCAGACCAAACTACACTACAGAGACCACCCTTATCGCAGCTACAGATGACATCCGGATGATCCTCGACAGTGGGGAAACCGGAGCCCTCATCCTATTTGACATCTCTGCAGCCTTCAACACAGTCTCTCATCCTATCCTGATCAGATGACTTCATGAGACCAGCATCCAACGACCCACCTGCCGATTGACCTGCACCAGCAGAACCCATACAGTCAATATGCCTCCATACTCCTCAAAAGCTAGGGAACTCATTTGCAGAGTTCTGCATGGTTCCTCGCTCAGCCCGACCCTCTTCAACATCCACATGACTGTGTAGGGAGACATGATCTACACACTCAACATTGACATACCTATGTAAACAACATGCAACTAATATTATTCCTCTCGGACAAATCAACCAGCACCAGGATCAACTTCAATAGGTGCAAGACCGAAGTGGCTACCTGAATGAAGTACAACTGCCTCAAGCTGAACAATGACAAGGACAAAGTGGTGATCTTCAGAAAAGATTCCGTGCGACTTTACCTGGTGGACTACAGATCTCAGACCTACTGCTACCCACAGCACACAAGCAAGAAACCATTGAAAAAAGTTATTGCTATCTCATCTCACTTTCTAGCGATCAGGAATATTCTCTGTGCAGCACCGTACTGTCGCTCCCAAGGAATTTAATTGCAGCTAATCCTCATTTTATGACAGATTGACCAGCTCTGGCTTTCAAGTGGTAAGCAATAGTCATTTTGGATAGAACTAGTAGTAGGTCTGAAGACCTAGTCATGGCTCTGCCCTTTTAAAGGGCGAGCAGCAAACCCAAGTATAAATGTCTTTCAGTGGTGTAAACAAAATGAAAGGGCCCCCATGCAGAATGTGAGGAGGGCCCCCCCACCCGATTCTCCCATATCTCAGATATTGATTGGTCTTGGGCTGAATCGGCCCCATTGAAGTATTCGGGATCCCCTGAAGAGTTTGGGCCCCTCTGCGCTGCAGGGGCTGCAGTGGCCTGCATTATGCCCCTGATATTTTTATCAAAGACTAGCCACCCTTTATTGTTGCGCTCTTGAGAGAAGCCCCAAATTTCAGCCAAAACCACTGAAAATCTGAAGGAGTTTTATTACAGCTAGGGCATTGAGCCTCCTCTGTTTGATATAATTTGTTTGCTCATTATATGTGGGATCACGTAAGCTCTGCGCACTCACGGTAACTGTATATATTGTAATCTGGTATTTCTCAGGACTTTTTGGGAATATTCGAATAACTAATCCCACTCATTGTCATGGAGCGGCCTCCCCAGGTCAGTTTCCCACTTGGTCCTCAACCTGCCTGAAGAGGTTCCTCCCAGATGGAGCAGGGCTCTGTATAAGAGTTTGTCAATAGAATACATGAAAAAGGCACAGCTATCTCCAGGGGCGTATCTAGGTCAGTGCAAATGGGGGCGAGGGTGATTAGTGATGTTGGCATGGAGTGACTGTAACTTCCCTCAACAAAGTACCACCAGCCGCCACCCTGTTACCATTTACAAGGCAAAGGAATGGATAGAGCAAAATTAGATAGTTCAACCCCTGCCTTATCCACAGCCAGTGGCCTCCCATACCCCTGTAATGTAAGAATCGGATGCTGGTAATACCTACCTGACTTTTACATCAGCTTGTAGGGTAGAAGGGGTAAGACCCCCTCCCCAGTTCACAGGTAGAGGCAACACCCAGTGGCGACTCAGGTGTTTCCACTGGCTCTTCACACATGTGCAGTATGGTCGGGGGAATCCCCAAAGAGCCCTCAATCCATGGTAGGGAGAGGTGGCTCTTGCCAACTCTGAGCACCACAGTAATCCAAGTATTAACTTCCCTGAGATGCACAAGCACCCCAGGTAAGAAGGGAGCTCTGGGGATTCTTTTCCAGATACATGGAGTTTGTGCAGTACTAGTGAGAGGATTTCCGTTTTGATGGACAGGGATACTTGCTCCCCCTAGGGAAAGTAATCATTGGAACCAACACTGTGCCTTGAGAGATCTGAATCTGTGGAGTGTTCAGGTTTACGCCCCTGCCCTGCTGGCATGACTCCTCCGAACTCCACATAATATTCACATTGGGGCTGTGGGCAGCCTCTAGACATCACACTGTCAAATCCTGGTTGACAGGTCTGTTGATTGACATGTAACACTTGGGGCATACTTTAAAGGGGGAGAACAGGATGCCAGGACAATTCTTGTGTATGCCTTTTTTGGTTGCTGAAGGAACCTGCATTTGTCCTACCAGACTTCTGTCTCTTGGTTGGTTTTGGGTACAGTACCTTTTTTAACTGGATTTTAGTGTTAGAAGTGGGGAGAGGCATGTTAATTTCCCTATGACCCTCACACAGACCCAGTCCTCAGAGCCCAAGTTTAATGTGCTGAAGTCTTTAGTTATCTTGCAAATGCTCTAGTACATGACATTGTGGCCGTATTTTCAGTAAGGCAAACAAACTAATGAAAAAATGAGTAGGGTTGTCCCTGGAAACGTTTACCCCATTGGTTAGAGTACCCATGAGTCACCCCCAACCACTAGCTGGTGCTTCGCATAAATGTGGCACCCCAAGGAACCGTCACCCGAACACTGCTGGACATGCGATAGGATACCAGGCAGACTGAACCTGCTGCACTTGGCATCTGTGACCTGTGGGAAGGACCTGAGGATGCTTGAACATCAATGACAGAAAGATATCCAAGGATCATAAGGCTGTTCCCATGGGTCGCTCCAGGAACATAAAAAAAGCTCAAGATGGCATTCCTCTGAAGAATTTCAGCGGACCAGTGGCAACTGGACCTGGACTGGACTTTGCTGTTGCCCTCTGCCTGACAGTCTGAGAATATCTAAGCACTCCCTGAGATCCTGGGGACCTTGAAAGTTTACTCCTGCGGTTGTTTCGGCACCAAACGAAGGGGCATATTTACAAGCCCCTTTCTCCACCAGAACATCACTTTTAGTGACGTTGTGGTGGAGATACGGGCTTTGCCTTATTTACAGGGCAGCGTTAACTCATAAATAAGGCCCCATTTAACGCTATACTTAGCGTGAAAGGGGAGGGCAATGGGTGTTGCAGTAGGCGTTCCACCGCAACATCCATTGATTTTGACACTGCCCCATATTTACAAGGGTGGATTAAATATCGGGCAGTGCCAAAATTAAGACCAGGGGAAACCTGGTCTTACCCTGGCAAAACAAAGAGAAATGCTTTATTTTTCCTCGTTTTTGCTGTTTCTATGTGTGCTGCATTGTGCAGCACACATAGAAACAGCAAAACGCCATTGATTCGAACGTCCCTTCCTGCACATAAACAATCATTAAAAAAAAATGACATGTTGCAACTTCTATGTGGGCTGCATTCTGGCGGAGCACGGCGTTAAGCCAACAAGGCTAACGCCAAGCTCTGTCACTACATTGTACATGTGCCCCGAAGTTTGTGAACTTTTTCAAAACTTTTGCTCAAGAGCCATGAAAAGTATCTGACCATCAGTTCCACGCGTTGGATTAAATTTCAGTTTTCATCTCCATGGAAAAGAGTTCTTCCTCAGAAAAACGACAAAGTCCCTTTTCAGATTGGGACCTAGAAACCTTTTTAAACTTCATTGCTTCCAGATCCTGGTGCATCTGACCTGTGCACCATCGGGGTCTGCCTCAAATCGCACCTAGGTCTTGATCTACCACAGCCATTGACTAGTATTGGCACTTTGCACTTTTTGGTGCTATTGTCACTTACATCTTTAAAAATTCACATCTGTGGTTCCCCTTATTGGATATTTATATCTTGGAGTCATCTTGTTTATTACATTTTTCTCTCTTTTTATAAATTGGAGTGGGATTTGTTTTATTGCGTAGTGATTTCAATTGTGTTTTTACTGTTTTGGTACTTCTAAATGCTTTACACATTTTCTCTAAGTTAAGCAAGTCTGCTCTGTGCCACAGCTACAAGGGGTTGAACTCAGGTTTAAATTACTGAAACCTTTGACTTGACCTAAAAAGATAGTAGCCTTATTACTTTGTGGTGGAACAACCAGCCACCACAACTAATAAACCACTTTCTCACAGCATGTGTGTTGTATATCTTTGCGTGTGGCTCTGTAGAGGAGAGAGTTCAGTTTAAATAAGTACTTCCAGATTCTGAGAGACCAGCTTCTGTGTCTCCAGTGCTTCACATCCCAGGTGAAATCCAACACCAACACCAGCGAGAGTCCCTGTACTCAAGTGACTAAAAAAAAATGCATTTATAGGGAAGTGCAACACCACAAACACTCTCCACCCGCGTAGCTATGCCCCTGGCTATCTCATGTTACAGAATATGCAACAGAACATTTGGCAAATGCATAAAAATTTACAAATAGTTAATGTATTAGAAGGCTGACATCTCGAGAACCAATCCTTCAAGCATCCGTCATGCAATCAAGGTTTTCCATTCCTTTTTATTAGTTTATTTAAGAGGGACAGGACATACATCATGTTACATACATTAAATTCTTTTTCTCTAGCTCTCAAGAAGCAAATATTACTGTACCTTTCTCTGATCTTATCAGGCATGTCAGCTAGACCTAGCTATGTGGGGCAAGAGGAACAGGGCCAGACTGGGAGCAGCAACCAGCCCTGGCAGGTTGCTGCTCGACCGGCCCTTGGAGCGGGGGGGATGCGTGTGGAGTGTGCAAGCAAGAAGCACCGCTCCCACTTTTCTTACAGGAGGGCGATATTGCAGCACTGCTGTAAAACAAGCCCCCAGTGACAAAAGTGGACCCCGTGGGCACAAAACTGCCCCCCACTCCTCCGGCCCACCGGGGAAATGCCCAGTACCCGCTACGGCCAGTGTGGCCCTTAAAGCGGAATGGTAGAAAGACAGGGCAGAGCACCCCATATTAATACTTGGCTTCACCTAAATAGAACGAGTTGCAGACAGGGCTGGCAGGTGAAGAGGCTGCTTTCAAAACAAAAGCTTAGCTCTTGTTAACACTTCCTTCCCATCTGAATAGGTTCAGCATGCAAGAGAAACTTAGACTGCATTGTGAAACACACTTTAAACAATTTATTTAATTTCCAAATGATGAGTGAAACTACTCTTGCATGGTCACCTACAAAGGGGTAAACATGATGCTGCATGAGCCTCTGTAATGTATGCATCAGTCAAATGCATGTTTAACTTGTCAATTCTACCTTATTTGAAGTGGGTGTATCTTTTAAACTAAGGGCCTGATTTAGATCTTGGCGGATGGGTTACTCCTCTCACAACAGTGACGAATATCCCGTCTGCCGAAATATAAATCCCATAGGATATAATGGGATTTATAGTTTGGCGGATGAGATATCCGTCACTGTTGTAACGGATCAACCCGTCCACCAAGATCTAAATCAGTCCCAAAATCTTATTCCACATCGTTTTTCAAATTGTGGATCATACAAAAATCAACACCTCTGCTCTGTTTTTAGATGACCAGATCATCCATTCATGTTTACACTCAGGGCTGTTCCACCCCGTTAGTACTTAGAAGTGAACTTATGAAGGTTAAAGTTGCCTACAAGCGAAACAATGACATCATGCTTGATACTAAACCGGGTAGAGTGACACAGGGACCCACACTGACACCAGAAAAGTGACACAGGGCACCGGCACAGGGGCACTGACAAAGGGATGCAAACTTTGTCACTAGCACACTGCCACAGGACCAACAAAACTGACATGGGGACATTGATGTGGGCACAGTGAGAAAGTGGCACTGACACTAGGGCACTAACAAGAAGACACTGCTATGGGCACTGGCAAATGGGCAGTGTCACTAGGCACTGAAACAGGTAAATCAAGCTCGGCACTAAACAGGAGCAACAATAGTGACATGGGAACAGTGACACTGGAATGCTGACATGAGGCCTCAACATGAATACAGAAACACAGGCAAGGGGCAGATTTTTACTGGGACAATTAAATGAGAAATACAGGACTAAGGGACACAACAGAGGGACAATGACACCAAGACACTGCCTCAGTGGACACAAAAGTAGAATGATGACGTGCATATTGAGAGTTGGGAGCAGACACATGGGCATTGTAACAGTATATGATATTGTATTTATATAGCGCTTACTACACCTGACGAGGCATCAATGCGCTTTTTTGGCAAGTAGCACGCTACTCTGGAACCCAAAAAGGATTAGTGGTGAATTAGTATAGGGAAATATGAGTTAATTTGAGCGGCGGACATGGGTGGCTGTTAGTTGGATTGAAAAGGATAATGCAGGGATAGAAGAGGGAAGAGTCTAGAAAGTGTTTATTGGGAGACCATAGTAGTAGTAGGAGGTCTGGGATTAGTAAAGGAGAGATGGAGGAGGGAAGAGTCTCTAGAAATGGATTAGGGAGATCATAGTAGTAAAATGAGTTTTCGGATGAGTCTAAGGGGAGGATACATGAGGGGAGGATTTAGAAAGTGTTGTTTGGGACATAATAATACAGTACTTATAAAGCACTGCTTCTCACCCGTGAGGGTACCCAGCTGGTGTGCTGCGGAGTCAGTCGAAGTGCCAGGTCTTGCGTCCCTTCCTGAAGTGAGTGAGCGAGGGTGAGGTGCGGAGGTGGAGGGGAAGGGTGTTCCAGGACTTGGCGACGAGGAGGTAGAAGGAGCATTCTCCGGTGCAGCAGCGGCAGACGCGTGGTACCTGTGTAAGGGCAAGGTGAGCAAAGCGGAGGTTCCTGGGAGGTAGGGAGAAATTCAGGCGGTGGTTCATGTAGGCGGGTCCTTGGTCATGGAGGGCTTTGTAGGCGTGGGTCAGAAGCTTGAATTGGCATCTTTTCTGGATGGAGAGCCTATGGAGGTCTTTCAGGTGCTGGGCAATGTGGATCCTCTTTGTCAGGTTGAGGAGCAGTCTGGCTGTTGCATTCTGGATCGTCTGGAGTCTCCTCATGAATTTGGTGGTGGTGCCTGCATAGAGTGTGTTCCCATAGTCCAGCTGGCTGGTGATGAGGCCTGCGTCACAGTTTTTCTGGTGTTGATGGGGAGCCACTTGAAGACTTTGCGGAGCATGCAGAGAGTGTGGAAGCAGGCTGAGGAGACAGTGTTGACCTGACGTTTTATGGAGAGTTCGGTGTCCAGGATGATGCTGAGGTTGCGGCCGTGGTCTTTCGGAGTGGGGGTGGGTCTGAGTTCTGATTGCCACCAGGAGTCGTTCCAGAGGGAGGTGCATCTCCCAAAGATCAGTACTTCAGTTTTGTCCATGTTGAGCTTCAAGCAGTTGTTCTTCATCTAGGCCGAGACGTTTTTAATCCAGTTGTGGAAGTTGGTATTTGTCGTGGTGGGGTCCGCTGAGAGTGAGAAGACAAGCTGGGTGTCATCAGCATAGGAGACTATGTTGATGTTGTGGGTTCTGACGATGTCCGCGAGTGGTGTCATGTAGATGTTGAAGAGGATTGGACTGAGATGAGCCTTGAAGGACGCCACAGATGATATGCTTGGGTTGAGAGGTGAAGGGAAGGAGACTGATTCTCTGGGTGCTCCTCATGAGAAAGGAAGCCATCCATTTGAGCGTGTCATTTTTGATTCCGATCTGGTGCAGTCGATCGATGAGTGTGTGGTGGGAGACGGTGTTGAAGGCTGCAGAGAGGTCGAGCAGGATAAGGGCGGCTGATTCTCCTATGTCGAGTAGGGTGCGTATGTTGTCTGTTGCGGAGATCAGGGCTGTCTTGGTGCTATGACTGGCTCTGAATCCTGATTGGGAAGGGTCCAGCAGGTTGTATTTCTCCAGGTGTTCGATGAGTTGAAGATTGATGGCCTTCTCTGGTACTTTGGCGGGAAACGGGAAGCAGTGAGATGCGACGGTAGTTCTGGAGCTCGCTGGGGTCTGCAGAGGGTTTCTTGAGGAGCAGTCTGATCTCTGTGTGTTTCCAGATGTCGGAAAAGGTGGCTTTGGTGATGGAGGTGTTAAGGATGTTGGTGAGCTGGTGGCTGATCTTGTCTCCTCCAAGGCTGAAAAGTCGGTGGGGGCAAGGGTCGGTGGGTGCTGCCGAGTGGATAGAGTTCATTAGAGTGTTTGTGTTTGGTGCGAGGAGCAGAGCTGTTCCCATGTGGTGAGCGGGTGGTCGGAGGGAGTGGTCGATGGCATTTTGAGGAGGTCGGTGGGTTGGAGATCGAAGTTTCTGTAGATGGTTGCTGTCTTGTTGTGGAAGTGGTCAGTGAGGGCACCACAGAGTTCCAGTGAGGATGGGATCTAGTTTTTGGTGGCTGACGGGCGGGTGAACTCTGACAATGGTGAAAAGTTCCTTGGTTTGGTTGGCGCGGTTCTCAATCCGGTGTGTCAGGGTCTCCTTTTTCGTGGCTTTAAGCTGTTGGTGGTAGTTGCTGAGTGCCGACTTGAAGGTGGCTCGGTACGTATTGTTCCTGCTGGTTCACCACTTTCTTTCCAGTTGTTTGCATCTGCGTTTTGCCATGCTATGTTCCGGAGTGTACCAACTGGCTTGTTTGGTGGATCTGTGCATTCTGGCCGGTTTGATGGGAGCGATTCGTTCAATGGCACTCGTGATGCAGGTGTTGAAGTTCTCTACTGCTTGGTTCAGGTCTGGGGTGACAATGGGCTAGATGATGCTGAGTGTGTTGGTCCATTGGTGCTAAGTGATATTGGTCCAGCTGCAGAAGGGCTGAAAATGAGGTTTGGGGTGATCCAAGGAGGGATATAGGAGGGAAGAGTCTAGAATGGGTTATTTTGGAGATCATAGTAGTAGAATAAGGTTTGGGATGAGTCAGAGAGTGGAGGTACAGGATATATTGAGAGAGGTATAGGGTGAAACATAGGGTAGGGCATTGGAGAGAATCAAATTGTTTTTTTTTAAACATTTTATTTCACAGTAGGAGTAAAGCAAAATATAAATAGATACATAAGTACATGGAGGGTATGCATGTATAAGGAAGGTAATATATTAAGATTTTAGTTGTATTTAATAAACTCAGACTTAAGTGTTGCTGTACATTAAGCTAATTTATTTGTGTATTTTTTATATTAAATATGTTTTCAATATTTCAATAGTGAAGGAACTGTAGATAAATAGTTATGATAATATTTATATATTGTGATAGATAAATAAATGGAGAACCATAAACATCTAATCAAATAATTTATACGAAAACTATGCAGTGGTCTATATACATGTTAAGCATAGAATAATATGCATACTTTAACCATAAGTAATATGTACATTTGTTAAGCAGACCTAAAGAATCACTATATATTTAAAAACATAATTATTATACAAATTTATACAAAGAAAAACACATATCTAGATACATACATATAATCAAAGGAAATGTTTATATACAGAGGGCTATGCTGTACACTTGTGTTTGAGTATGATGATTATGTGGGGAAAAGCCAACCCCTGAGTATTTTTCTGAAGAAAAGTTAGTTATCCGTGGATCTTATGTTTAGGGGTAATGAGTTCCATAGTTTGGCAGCTTGAACAGAGAAGGATGTGCTACCTATGGTTTCTTTCTTGTATGGTGGTAAGCGAGTTGCCACTCTGGAGCCGAGGTTCCTCTGTTGAATGTATTTGGTGATTTTATTCCCTTATGAAAAGTGGTTCTGTTCCATGTATTGTTTTGTGGGTGATACCTATGGTTTTTTTCTTGTACGGTGGGAGTTTGAGGCGAGGTGCCAATCTGGACCTGAGGTTCCTTTGTCGAATGTATTTGGTGATTTTATTCCCTTATGAAAAGTGGTCCTGTTCCATGTATTGCTTTGTGGGTGATACAAAGCAGCTTGAATGTGGATCTTCCGGCAACCAGTAATCAATGTAGGTAGGGCCCTTAAGGCAGGGGAGTAGAAGTAGTAGGAGTAGTCGTGAAGCAGAGATATGACTCCGTTGTAGTCTTTTCATAGCTGATAAGGATGATCTGTGGTAGAGGCCATTGGCGTAATCAAGTTTAAACAGTACAAGAGAGATAGTAGCCTGGACCTTTTACGGAAATCCTAGGTGGGGGAAGTTGCGTCGCAGAGTTTTCATAGTAATGAAGCTTGATTTGGCTAATTTGTCCCCTTGGGCGTTCATTGATAGCTTAGAGTCCATGGTAATTCCAAGGTTTCTTACTTACTTAGATACTTTAGGAAGTGGTCCCAGATCGTCAGGCCAGGCGCCGAGTGGGTCATCATTTTTCCAATCACCAAATGTGAGTATTTCCATCTTGGAAGTATTCAATTTGAGATGGCGCCATGTCATGCACTGATCAACGGCTTGGAGGCATCTGAAGATTTGTGAGTTTCCAATGTCTTTGGGGCTTTCCAGTTTAAGGAGTATTTGACAAAGACGCTGACAGTGGAACACCACCACTAGGATACAGACACTAGAACAATGACAGAGAGGCATACATATTGACTTAGGGGTGCTGAACTGGGCATAGTGGCACTGGAACTTTGACATGGGTCACAAACACTGACACTAGGACACAGCAGCACCTGCAATGACACAGTGGCAAAGTCACATGGGCACTGACATTGAAACACAGCCGTAGAAGCAACAACACCGAGATGAGGATATTTATAGACAGTGACAACAAATTGTTGACAAAGGAACAAGCACTGATGCTGGGAAAATGGTATGGGGCAGTCATTCTTTGAGACTGACACATGCTCAAGGATACTAACACCAAGATACAGACACTTGAACACACTAGGCCTGTCACACAACAAAGGAACACTAGCACAAGGACACAGACCCGGGAGGCACAATCCTGTGTGCTGACTTGTGGTAACTGACACGGGGACACTGACACTGGGATATACCGACACAAGGACACTTATGTGGAGACAATGACACAGTGTCACATTCATTGATATTGACACTGGAACACTAACATGGGCATTGGATACTGCAACATTACTAAAGGCTACCATTACAACAATACTGCCTGCGCACATAGGCATTGACACTGGTAGAAGACACTGAGGCAGAGATACTGATGCTAACATGGGGACAGTGATACTGTGATACTGACATTGGCATAAGGACAGTCAAACTGAAAACCGGACATGGGGACAATGAGGCTGGGATACTGACACCAGGGTAATGCCCCTGAGACACGGGTAAATGGGGACACTGACACAGATATTGGAATGCTGATGGTGGAGGACACTAACACATATGCACTCACACCAACAATGACCAAGAAACACTGACAAGTCCACAAACACTAATGATAAGCCACTGACATAAGGGCACCACCACTGGGACACTTCCACAGAGATGCAATGAAACATGGATACTGACACCAACACAATGAAGTGACACAACACAAGGGCACCATCACGGCAGCAGGGACACTGGGTCGCTGGCACTAGAGCACCAACAGGGACACCAGCAATGGGCCAGGGACACAGACACTGGGACACTAACACTTGCTCATGAATACTGATGGGGGGACTCTGACACAGGGATACTAACACTGGAATACTGACACAGGGGCACTTATATGGACGTATTGATACAAGAACACAGGGATATCAATACAGATAACATAAGCATAGGCATTGGGAAAAACAGGGCTGCCACTTAATACAGTCTGAGATACAATGATACACTGACTTTGGGACAACTGCACTTAACAGACATTAAAATGGGGGTATTGGTACCACAACACTGAATCTGGCAAAGGGGCAGGTGCAAATGGAGACACCAACACTGATGCAGGGACAATGACATTTAGACACTGATATTGGCACCCTGACAGACACATTGTGACTGACACTGGCATTAGAAAGCTGACACAGCAGCACTGACACTGGAATACGGGGACAGAGGGTCATGGACATAGACACTGAAACCTATACAAGGCCACTTACACTGAGACAAGAGGACGACACAAGCACACCAATACTTGGACTGAAAGGCTACCCCAGACAGACCAGGAGACCAAGGACATTCGTTCCATGTACACAAGAACAAGCAAGTCTACAGGCCCAGCTAACCAAAAATGTTCTTTAGCAGCCTCAGCACCAAGAGAGCATTATACTGGCAAATGTCGGCAATCAGCAATACTTTCTCACCTTCATTCCTGATATATTAAAGCAGCCTATCAACTTCCATACTTAATGATGCCTCAGCTATGCCCAAAATATCCCCAATGTGTGCCTCAGCCAATGTGAATTCCCAGAATACAATTTTTTTTGTTTACAGCAATGGAACAAGGCCACATACTTTCTGTTGTCTCAATGCAGAAAAGAAGTCATCAGTCAGGCTAGGCTTGCTGTATGTGGAGAAGAGGGGATCTTCTCTCTCTAGTTGGTTGAGCATTCTTCATAATTTAAAATGTACACCGCCTTTCACCTGCTCCATCAGTTTACACACACTGTGCAGGCAGTCACAAAAAGAGAAAATACCAGTACAGTGTCAGGGCCTGGACCCAAAAAGCATCAGCACCACAAACTGTCAGTAAGCAGGCCTAAAATGTTTTAGGAGCCTCCTGTGTACACTACTGAATGTGGGGTTGCTGAATACCAAGGCTGCCTAGTCTTGATTGCATCTCATGCATCATTCTTCTACCAACTCACACTTCCTGTATCTTTTTTGTTACTCTTGCAGGTTTTTTCATCCTTGTTTCACTCCTGTGCCTCTTTTCCTTAAAATCTCTTCCATCCTCCCACTTTCTCCTTTTCTTTCTCTCTCTTGGTGTGAGCCAATGTCTGATGATGAAAAATAAGTCTGCATCCCCAAAAATGAATACCAGTGCCCACCACCTGCACAACTTAAGCAGTAGTTGCAGGACTCTGGGACGACAGCTGGGTGGATGCCTGGCTAGGTCTTGCTCCTTTGACCAGTGAAGTAGGGCCATTGCCACACTCGCTCTCTGAGCTGTACCCATGCAAACCTAATCTAATTGTCCTGCACACTGTTCCATTAAGGTCTCTCCTGTGGGAGAAAGGTGCAGTCAGTAGTGCTGAGTGACAGCGGGACCATGTCTCTGTCAACACTGCCTTTAAAATTAATTCAATTATTACTAATAAAATGTACCAAGCAATGCAGCAATTGCCACATATTTCCCCACAGGTACCTTGAGGGGAAATGACAACTCTATAATTATTGGTTTCATCTACTGTATTTGCCAGAAGTCTTTTCAAAACACCATTCGACAGACATTTCTTGAAAAATTCCTAATGCGCTATGCTCACTGTGCTTTAAAAGGCACTAGTTTCTACTAATTATTACAAATCACCGTAAAGGTAGAATAATGCTAGTACATCAAAAAATACTGCAAAATATTGTGCATTCTTCAAAATCTCGCCATACTGTGCCATTTGAAAGAGATTGTGGAGATAGGGGAGGATTCACACCTCTGCCCATCCCAGAGAACCCTTATATGCTGTAGTTCAGTGATCCCCAAACTGGGGGTCGCGATCCACTGGTGTGTCAGAAGCTGATTTTTGGTGGGTCTCATAAGTCAGAGCAATAAATAAAGATGTCTTTAACTTATGTATTTAACTTGTCACATTGGTGATTCAAAGGCAGAGGTCAAATGTCAGGCTGCTGTTTTCTTTAAACACCGGGATTGGTGTTTTCTTTCTCTGACTGCAAAGTGAAATGAGTTTTTAAAGTGAATTATGTAGGATGTTGTTTTTTGCAATACACAACAAAATGTAAATACCTGTAAATGAACTATATGTATCCAGCAGTTAGGAAAGCAAATAAGAAGCACTTTTTTTGTAATTCTGAAGTGTGTGAGAAACAGATTTTAATTGGATAAAAACAAATCAAGACACTTACTGGGTGACGCACAAATGATAAATATTCAATGAAACACGATTTCCACACATTATCATTTGTGTGCTATATAGTTTTAGCAGTAAAACTGTATCCCTGTGCAAATGTAGTCGATATTTCAAAAGAAAATATGCTGTCTGTAAAGGACAATGCGCTACCACATGATGCTATGGTTACATTAAAAAATCGCCCGGCCTCATGTCCATTAAAAGGTAGGTGGGTCGTAAAAGTTTCTTATTCTAAAAAGTGAGTTGTGTTCCTAAAATGTTTGGGAAACACTGATGTAGTTGTTTCACAAGACCATGCCCCTCAAAACAACTACCCCTGGCTACGAGCCGGCATGGTTTAGGAGCCTGGGGGGCTGAGAAGTGCAGCGGGGGCGCCCAGACACGATCTGCCTGACTTAAACATGGCGCCCGCCGCTTACAATGCCTATACGCGGTTTTGGCACGCTGGGCCTGCCGGGGCCTCACTGCGGGTGCTTGAACCAGGCGGGAGACCTGACTTCGTAAAGACCACCACCCTTGAGTGCAACACCACCTGAACACCTGGCTGAACGATGGCAAGAATTTCCTGCTCTGTAAATATGTAATATATAATTGTCCAAGCCTAATCGCTGTTGAAATGTAATCCTGTGTGAATTTGCAATTTGTATATATATAACTCTAACCACTAGTATATGTAGTTGACCTTTGTACTTCTACCATTCCTATGTGATCTTAGAGTTTATCTACTTGTATCTCTTCCTTGAGTGACTTTATAACTTGTACATTTCCAATTTTTTCCGTTTTGTATCTCTTATGTAACTCATGTAATCCAAAGTCCTTATGTAACGCAACTGGTTCTTTTGTAAAGCGCTCTGACACTTTCGGGTAATGTTCGCGCTATATAAAATCGCATTAAATAAAATAAAATAAATAAGTAAATAAAAATGTCATAAGTTTCGGCAGGGCCAGGGTCAGCAAACTCACAGCATCTGGCACCATCTACTGGTAATAGCAATGTTAGACGCTTCACTATTAATAAACAGAGAAGGATTTCTCCAAAAATAATAAATAAATATCGTAGCATGAGTGCAGGGCCCTGAAAAGGCACTGGGAAATAATGACGCCCCCCCCAACCCCCCATCCCAAACCCCTAATGGGCCTGGACCTTACTCCAAACTTCACAACTGCTGCTCACTTTAAAACGTATTTATATCGTCCAACTAGTACCCCACGGATCAGCAATTATATGACACTGGGCTTCTAGTAGCGACACAAGACATAAGGCGTGATTGAGTGACTTTATTCCAAAGTTCGGCTGTTATAACTGAAGTTTCACGGATATTGTTCAATGTTTATGCTTTTTAAAACTCCGCTAGACATAACTGTGGGGCTAAATTCGCTACTATCGCTATGTACCCATAAGGCATTGAAACAAAACGTAAACTCCAAAGTTCTGCTTCCAAAGGTAATAACCTATTTTGTGATTCAGAAAACTTTTGCCGAATCACAAATAGGGTTTAGAAACCAATATCGAATGGCAATGTTGAAATGCCCTGTTAAGGGAATTCCTTCAAAATTTGCGAACTATAAGGTATGTATCATAGGTTTACAATTGTAATTCCAGTGGCAAACCAGGGACCTGTTACTGAAAGGGGAAGGGGTCACCTTTGGAGTCCATTCACTTTGGGAATCATTGTAACAGCTTTAGGGGGAGTAGGCAGTGGTCCCGGGGAGCACCCCCACTCCCCCCCCCCCATGCTCTCCCTGAAACTTAAAAAAAAAAAGTTTTCTTTTTTTTAACGCTAAAGACAGTCCTCTTTTTTTTAAGGAAAACAGGATGGTTAATAAATATATATTTCATTGAAGACAATCACAGGCATGGTGGCCTACTGACCCTTGCAGGTCACCAGCTCTGCGATTGGGGCCAATCAGAGTGAGTCGCAATTTACGACCCACCTTACGAATATTAATGAGGAAGGTTGGATTGTGACCCACTCAAATTCGAAATTTTACAAACCAACCTATTTATTAGTATATAGGACCTCTGCAGACTTCAGGTCGCAAATTCTGATCAGTTTTTGCGTCCAGTGTTATTGTACATCTGGCCCCTAGTGTTTCCCTCTAGAGTCGCAGATAATGTACCCCTTGCCAGGCATCTCCTCCCTCAGACTTCTAACAGTAAAAATGTAGTGAGTAAACCTCGGTGGTCTTCTATGCAGGTGGCAGGCAGTACAGTCCTTTCATTCATTACACTTCAATGCGGACAATATTGTAATGTGACCGGGGAATACACGACATTGCACGTCACTGAGGACGGCTGTGACAATAGGAGCAACAAGGCTTCATTCCCTTAGAAGGTCACGGAAGTCAGAGGTGTCGTGCAATATCCTTTGAATGTATGGTAAGAGGCACTTCTAAAACATGTTCAGCCCTTCGTAGTAAGAGTGGTCCTGCTTCCCTCCAGCCGAAATGCTTCACCTCACAGACGAGTAGAATAAAGGTGGAGATCTACAGTAAATACATCAACCCGATATACTGATTGGAACTGATAGCAGTAAAATGGCGGCAACAACTAAATGTAGGTTAGTTTCAAAGATGAATGAATGTCTTTATTTTTTTTAAAAATCGGAGGGTCTGTAGACATTTGTCTTTCCGGCGTTTAACTCCAGCATTGCTCTCAGAAGAATCAGGAACAGGCAGTGGCCTTATCAGTGTTTGGCTGCAGACTCTCAGAGAAAGGCCACATGAAAGGAATTCCCGAAGAGGCATTCCTGCTCCATGACATGTGTAAGTGGCAGTAACTCTGTTCAGTGGGAGATGCTTGACGCACTGTGTCATCTGTGACAGGAGGCACTGCGAGGGCGGAATTCATCTGTAACACGTTATTACAGGAATATATGAACTTCCTCTTATCAAAGTCCATGTCTGCTGTGAGAACTCAAACATATATAAATGTAAACATACAAGTATGTAAATATTTACGCTATGCCCCTGAAAATAAATATGGTGGAATAATATGTTCTTTAGAACAACTGTACTAATAAATACATCTTCACACATTTATTACAAGCGTGCAAAGGCCAATGTCCATGTTATTGCTACAGTACAGCAAGATTTACATATAATACCGCAGACTGCATGTTATAGTAATTATTTACAGGTAAACAAATTTGTAAATAGCTAAGAGCCCTCTGCAATGTTAGTTTACCTTGCTGCATGAACAAAACTATTTGCAACCTTGTTTTGGTTAAATATATTTCAGACACATGAAAAAACACCATGGCATAAACCATGTATGCAGCTCAAGGGCCATGACTCACAAGAGCCACAGCCTTAAATATGTTGTGATATCCCTCTACTCCGTTAACGATGGAAATAAATACTAAGGGCCCGATTCACAAAAGTAATCTGAGACAAAATCCTAACTTTACGACTTTCGGTATTCACAGAAGGCATTTAGGAGTACTAAAGTACTAAAGTTAGGATTCCTAACTTTACTACTCCTAAACTGAGAAAAATCCTAACTTTACGATTTTCGGTATTCACAAAAGGCATTTAGGAGTAGTAAAGCTAGGAATCCTAACTTTAGTACTCCTAAATGCCTTCTGTGAATACCGAAAGTCATAAAGTTAGGATTTTTCTCAGTTTAGAAGTAGTAAAGTTAGGAATCCTAACTTTAGTACTCCTAAATGCCTTCTGTGAATACCGAAAGTCGTAAAGTTAGGATTTTGTCTCAGATTACTTTTGTGAATCAGGCCCAGGAGTCGTAAGTGATTTCTGTGAATACCAAAAATCGTAAGTGCCTTCTGTGAATACCAGAAGTAGTAAGTTTAGGATTTTGTCTCAGATTAGTTCTGTGAATCGGCCCGTATATTATCATTTCTCACAGGATACACTAATTTTGTCAGTTTGCATAATTGTCTACTAGCTGCTGAAATTTGTTCAAGTGAAATACAACCTGCACGTTCTATATATGCAAAGATTGGATGACAGGGGTTGCTACAGCAAAATATTTTAGCAGCTGATAAATCAGCAAAAAAAATTGGCAGTTGATAAATGGATTGTCATTCGGGCAGACCAGACAACAAAACACAGGGATTACTGCAGCCACATGGGAAACACACGTTCATTAAATGTATGCAGAACCAGAGACCAAAGAGAAGTGGAACAGGGCTGATGGAGAATCCAAAATGAGTACAGATCTAGCTTTAGTAAGACAGACAGATCGCGATGACGGTGAAAGGGATAACGTGAATACAACTGACTGTAAGAAAAACCTGTTTCCAGTATTGGATATAGAACAATTGACAAAAATCATAAAGAAATTAAAATCAGAAGGCGCAACAGGCCCAAATGGAATCCCCAACGCTCTGTTGAAAGGAAACATAATCTACTGGACCCATTATCACACCATTTTTTAATGAGTTATATCACACGAATCGCATCCCAGAATCCTGGAAAGGCAGCATTTTCCAAACAATTTTTAAAAGCGGAAATCCAACAATACCAACAAACTATAGGCTCATAGCACTAATAGACGTAGAGGCAAAGCTCTATGCATCTTGTTTACTTGAGCATCTAAAATCATGGATAGAAGACAAGCTTTTACCTCGAATGCAAACCAGGTTTAGGGTTGGCATGGGGACGAAAAACGAATCTAACAGCATTAGCACTTCTAGCAGAAAAGGCCAAACACAGGAAAATCAGCTTTTTGCCTGCTTTGTAGACCTTAAGTCTGAATTTGATAGAGTGCCTCGGGGGCGCTTATGGCAAAAAATGGCCAAATGGGGCATCCCAAATAGCTTACTGAGGACAATATACAGGAACTTGGGCCCAGGTTAAAATTGGAGATGGCCCTCGTGCTACAAACAAAATCGACACAAAAAAATGGACTAAAACTGGGGTGCGTCTTAGCACCATGCTTGTTTAACTTATATCTGGCAGATCTTGTAGAAGCACTCCCGAAGAATAACTGACACCCGCCAACCTTGGCTCAAGAGGAAATAGGATGCCTTCAGTATGCAGACGACATTGCTCTACTAAGCCAAACACCAATAGGACTACAACGTAGCATGAAGGCCTTAAACAGTTACATGGATAAACAAGGGCTAGAACTAAACCTGAAAAAAACTAAAGTGGTACGTTTGGTAGACTCTAAACGCAAGTTACACTCTTGGTTCTTGTAAGGGAAAAAAGACGAGGTAGCCGATACATATAACAAGCATTTGCAATGCAATATGTCTCGCAGCAGTTAGAGTTAGAGCTATTGGCATTGTTCTTCACTTTATGTTATAGTTTTCTTTGTGTATAGTGCATGTATCAGGATAGTATATGGCTTTATGTCGTAGGTATGGACAAACAAATAAGCTTAAATAGAAGTGTGTTATGCTTTGATGATTTATTGCATAAGTGGCATGTTAAAGCTGCTTAATTATTTCTGTTATACATCCATTTGAAAAGAAAGAGACTTTTTTGTGAAGAATGCAGCACCCGTGGAGTACGTTTAACATTAAAAAAGGACAACAATGCAGCAATTAGGAGCAAACGAGGAGTCCAGGTGGCTGGGGCCTTTCAGAGACAAGGCGGGCACAGTTACTTGAATGTGAAAGAAAACAGACACAGCTACTATATGGTCTAGAACAACAACACTTTGCTCCTGTAGCTAATAACATGTGCACAGTAGATGGTGGTACAGATTAGATGTTGAAATTGGCCGCCCACAGAGCAAGCAAAGCATTGGAAGGTATTTATGTGGGCCGTGGGAAGCATGTACTTTGATAAGCTTTTACCATCTGGTGATCCTTGTAACATCCGCACTTTACTGTAACATACCGTGGATGCTGTTATTGTGAAATATGTAAACGAGGAGAGTTAGTTGGCTAAGTGAAGAAAAACAAACACAGCACTGAGCAGATGAAAAAAAATCCTTTTTTTCAATAATGAGGCACCCCTGGGATCTTGAAGTAAACCACAATGGCGCGTTTGATGAAAAAGCGATAAAAGCGTTTTTGTAAACTGTTTGCGTATTTGAAGATACATTTTTGTGAACAATGCGGCACCCATAGAGCATGTTTACCATTAAATGAAGAGAGGCTTTTACCATGAGGTGAACCTTGTAACTCCCGCGCTCTAGTTTAACATACCGCGGATGCTGTTATTGCCGCGTTTGATGAAAAAGCGCTAAACGCGTTTTTTATAAACTGTTTAGGTATTTGAAAAAGATAAATTTTTGCGAACAATGCGGCACCCATAGAGCATGTGTATTATTAAATGAGGAGAGGCTTTTACCATTGGGTGAACCTTGTAACACCCGCGCTCCAGTTTAATATACCGCGAAAGCTGTTATTGAGGAATATGTAAACGAGGAGAGCTCGTTGGCTAAGTGAAAGGAAACAAACAGAACACCTAGCACACAAAGATAAATCCTTTTTTTCAAAAATGCGGCTCCCGCGTATTTGTAAAAGAAAATTTTGTGTGAAAATAAACCAGATAGGCGCGTTTGCCAAAATAGCGATAAGATCAATCCTTGTAAACTGTTAAGGTATTTCAAAAAGAAAATTTTGTGTAAACAATACGGCACCAATGGGATCTCAAAATAAACGAAATTGCGGCATTTGGTGCAAAAGCGATAAAATGTTTTTTTATAAAGTGCTTACGTATTTAAAAAACAGACTTTTTTGTGAAGAATGCAGCACCCGTGGAGTACGTTTAACATTAAAAAAGGACAACAATGCGGCGATTAGGAGCAAACGAGGAGTCCAGTTGGCTGGGGCCTTTCAGAGACAGGGCGGGCACAGTTACTTCAATGTGAAAGAAAACAGACACAGCAGCGATCACACGAGGAGTCCCGGTGGGCGGGGCCTTTGGGAGACAGGGCGGGCACCAACACCACTTCCAAAGAAGTCCGGACAGTAACACAGCGACAATAGAGCTCGCCAGAGCGCGTGCAGCGCGTTCGCGCTGCCAACGCTAGGCGAGACCTAAAAACCTGGGATTTAATGTAGAGCTTCAAATGAATGGTAAACAGCCTTAAGAAGCTATGCAGGCAAAAGCTCAATCATTAACTTACGGCTTTAAATTACTAAAATAGAAACTGAGCTGCCCGTCAATAGGCCATCTGCAAACAGTAATGCGTGCCCAACTAAAGTCAACAGTGACATATGGCAAAAAAACGTTGCGAAGTCGCGAAGCAGACACCCTAAACAAGATACAAACTAGAGTATGTAAATCTGTGTTTAGCATTCCGAAATCAGCCTCCCCAGCCCAAGTGCGCCTAGAGTTCGGATTGTTAAACCAAACATTTCAATGTAAAAGCGCATGTATCAAACTATGATGGAGACTGCATGCATCTGAAAGAGGATCCATCAATAACTTGTGCTGGCAGGAAATCGAGGAGCAAAAATAGATCAGTAAAAAAGGATCCTGGGGATTCCACCTAAACCAGGCCATCAAGGAACTAGGTGCACAAGAAGCCTGGAGTGCAAGCATCGGGAAATTGGCTTTTTATCAAGCAATAAAGGCCACAACCAAATATCTGTCTCATTTAACAGAGTAGAGTACCCTCACACAAAGACGACACGCCTGGACAGTGATCAATTCATACAAAAAATTGCTGCCCCAGGAATATCTCTCAGCTCACTTCTCATTGTCCACAAAACACCAGTTTATGCAATTCCGTTTTGTCATGTGGGAAACAAAAGATCTTATCCCCACTTGTAAGGACCGGTCACAAAACTAAGAATGTCGACTGTGTAAATACAAGCAAGAAACTTTAACTCACATTATTTGCGCATGCCCGAAGGTCATGACAGAAAGGAAAAAACTTCTGAAAGCAATTTTCATAAAATTGAAAACTCGATCCTGTAGGCAAGCAGTAATCACTTGGTTAGGTGGCTTTTCTATCGCCCTTGTTTGCAGGGGGATAACATTTTTAAAAGAGAACTTTAAAGCAATAGAACAAACTAAGGGTTAATAATATAAAATCATTATAAGGAGGAACAGATCACTGGAGAACATTCAAGATCACCCGCATCTTAGTAATGAGCGAGTCATCATAGCAACGTCGACCTCAAGATCCCAACTTGCACATGGCACTTGCACTTTCACAAAGAAGAAATCCTAGGATAACACCAGCTACAAAGGAAAATCTGTCATCATATTCTAGCAGTATTAAAGAAATTCAAAGAATAATTACATTAATTAACAGCAATCGAGGCCTTACCTAGACGGGAGACCAGTACCACTTAACAGCAAATTTGGTCTCTATTTAATACAGAATTATTGCACTCATAAAAAAGCGAACTGCAAGAACCAAAGGTTTTTAGACTCTTATAAATGATTTATTAATGGTTTTATCAGCAGGTTGCTTTCATACGATTTTTTTTCCCTTTCTTTTACTTAAACTTGATGGCCATGCAATTCTACCAAAATCTATTAATGACACTGACTGATAATGCTCTGCCTCAGGAGAGACAAGCCTGATACACAAAGTATTAAAAAAAAAAACTATCTGGCACAACTGCCCATGTTTTTTATATCTAAAGTGCTGTAAAATAACGCTTTTTTCCAAAATATTTAATGTATGTATTTTAGTGTAATGGTTTTAAATGACTAAACACTTAAATAAAGAACTAGAAAGAACTTGAACTTGTCAGGGGTGGCACTTTTTTTTGCATATTCGCAGCTGTCTACACTGGTGTGCACTGTACGTATTTCGTTTGTAACCACTGGTGTCTGAGGTCAAGTAAAAATGGGGTGCTGGGCTGTGGGCATTCGAGAAACCTAGAATCTGTGACGGACACCGGGCTCATGCATCCTGCCTACTTCCTGTCTCTTCTTCACACAAAGACCCCCAGTCTCACGTTTCACCCTTGCTCAGACTCCGAGTGTGTGGTAATGGCCGTGGGACAGATATTCCAGGCAGAAACGGTTCTTCCCCTAGACGCCTCCAGGGAGTCCTGGCACCGTCCGTGAACTCACCTTCCTTGAACTCACCTCCTTTTTTCTGCCTTTGCAGGAGTTCTTGAAGAAGGAATTCAGCGAGGAGAACGTGCTGTTTTGGCTAGCCTGCGAGGAGTTCAAAAAAATACAAGACAGGAAGCAGGTAACAAACGGGGCTGTCTGCCCGCGCGTGAAGAGGGGTCCGACAAGTAGAGGCAGGGAGGGGAAGAGGAAAGAATGCCTGTGGTCACAGAAACAGCAAGATTTGATAAATACACAAGGTCTGGGTTTAATGTGCTAATGAAAGCAGCATTAGCACATTACGGCAAGGCACATGGGATGGAGCTAACAGGAGCAGGTAGAGGGCTGTAATTGTAAAGTAATCCCTCATGCAATTCAATGTGCACCCTTGAGTGAAGGTGAAAGGATACACTCTAACAGCAAATAGCATTTGGTGATTAGTGTTTTTCCATGGGACTGAGCCAAGATATGACTGACATAGTCTCATGCTATTGGTTGAAACAAGCTGATTGAAAAAAGTCCACGGTGAAAAACGCAGCCCAAAACTCACTCTATGTATATTGTTAGCAAAAGGAGTGTGAGACATCAGTGCTGTGAAAACCCAGACTAAAAAGGAGCTGCTCAGAAAGCTTGTGTCGGCACCGTGTGCCACATACCCGACCCCTTACCCTTGCAGCGCCCTCTTTTTAATACCACGATAAATAATACTATTATCAGCATTGCCCATTTAAAGAGCACACAAAACAAACCGAGCTGTCATTTGACGTCTAAACAATGGTTTTATTGTCACTCAGCTCCGTGGTAATCACTCAATCTGCCTCAAAATTATGAAACGTGGATTCAGACACAGGGAATTTAAGCCCATGGCTTAGCTAACGTAATAGCTTACCTTTCATCATGACTCTGCTTCTCAGTGGGGATTCGTTCTCTTTTTTTAAGCTGCATTTAGAAATGGGACCTTTACGTATTTATTTCCATTGTCCCCCTCTGTGCCTCCATGCTTTCTTGGCAAGACACTGACCCTGGCCTGTAGGAATGACTATATGATCAACGTTTCAGCAGAGACTTGGTATCTGCCGTGAAGCTAACACGGGTGACTGTGAAGGGATGGGAACAATAATAATCTCTTTTAAAAACGTTATTCCTTCGTCTTCAGATCAAACCCTGTCTTTAAATATATTGGACTCAACGGTCTTCTCTTTTCATGTATCCAACTATTTGGGAAAAACTTTGGCCAAATCAATCATGAATGCTCAGGCAACTAAATTACGCCCAAAGGCAGGAACTTTAAGATAGTTCAATAAGGTGATGAAAATACACAAGCATGTCTTTTGCTTATTTCTATTAGTTTAATTTATTAATGGCAAAATCAAGGGTATAGCCCGACCCAAATCCCTCAGTTGTGAGCAACAATCATACCTCCCATCTCACAAGATCATAGGACCTTATGTACGACATGGGGCACTGCTTGGATCAGTGTGATTAGAACACGGATTCACCCCTAACAGTTTCAGAGACAAATATTTACAATATCGAGGCAGTGCTGGGATCTGTCGAATCACAACACGAGCTGGCTTCTGATAAGGTCAAACAGAGGGCCAGAATGAAGGCACTGCTGTGATTGGTTAATGTCAACTCAACACCAATTGGTCACTAACAACAGCAGGTCGAACCCTGTTTAAATGGAGGCACTGACTTGATTACATGTTAGCAAAGCCATCTTTCTCTCATATGGTTTAGACAGTTCGATAAAAATGTGCTCACCGGCATATGTAAGTGCTTTGAAAGGAAATGGAAAGGGCTAAGGGACACTAACATCTACAACAGCCTGTTATGGGGAAGAGGAGAAAAAGTCTATTGTTTACTTGCCAGCAAAGAATGATGGTTTTAATTAGGGACAAACAACAACGTGATGGAGTGTTTGAATTACTCTTAATCAATGGCTCGGGGCTGCGTTACAGACCATCCCTGTTTTACCGACTGTGCCTTTCTAGACAAACACCAGCCATATGCAAATAGGTTTTTGTTCTGCTCCAACAGGAAGAGTCCAGCGCCAAGATGCCTACGGGTGAACATGCGCTTTACAAATACACATGTTATGTTATGCCTGCACTGCCAGGCAGAATCCCCTACAGACGGGGACACGAGCAAACCAAAACCAGTTTGTTGACTCAGGCCTCCTCAGTGAGGTATAGCTTAAGTCTGTGGCATAAGGTAGGTACCCATAGATAGGCCCCAAAGAGGGATAGATGGGCACAATTCCAAACAAGTCTTAACTCACACCAGGAACATGGGCCGGCCTGCATGCTCAGCAGTCACACATTTCAGAGATTCGACCAGCCTTTAGTTATGCTGCAATGCCTAAAGTTGTTTCATAAATTGTACTTAGGGCATCTTCAAATGTGACTTATTGTTCACTAAAATCAATACTAAGGCAGAATCATCTCAGGGATAATGGAGACATTTTCCTGAAGAGCAATGCCTTTGAAATGTACGTAAGGCTAGGGCACAGAAAGCCATACATCGGGCGAACCTGACATGAGATTGATTCTGCTGTAATCCTCAAAGGTGTCTTATCCAGACATCTCCCTACTTCTCTGCAGGCCACTCCAGCTCTCGCAGTCCTGATGATGAGATGACTCTTTGCGATTTACACAATCACCTTGACTCAGAGATACCCTAACCCTTTCTTCTAGCCGTCTCTTTCAGCGTTTCTTCCAAGCTCTGTCCTGCCTGCCAGTGTCCTGACACATGGCTCCCTATCCTGTCTTTCAGATGCACGAAAAGGCAAAGCAGATCTATGGGACATTTCTCAGCAACAAGGCCTCGGCGCAGGTGAATGTTGAGGGCCAGTCACGTATGAGTGATACAATCCTGGAAGAGCCACACCCTTTAATGTTCCAAAAACTCCAGGACCAGGTAAGGCTAAAGAAGAATCCATTGCCCAACACATCTGTGATAAACGTTTGAAGATCCAGCAATTTAACATCTTAACAACTTGCAGTGCTTTGGCTGGCTTGCCCTACTGTTGCCTGGACTGTATCTGCTTTGAGTGAGCGAGATTTGCCTTGTTTGTGCCTGTGAGGGTATTCTGTTCCTAACTTATGTGCTACCTCAACAGTTTTACCTCTCTCTCTTAGTAACCGTTTTTCTACATTGGACGGTATGCAAGACTGTGATTGACTGACAGGGCAGACTTTATCACATATAGAGTCAGCTGATTTAGTCTTGGAATTTATATCACCTGTAGTTTCTGTTTTAACTGTGGACGCCCATATACATCCAAAAACGAAGGTATCTGGTTTGACTGTGCCCCAGACTACGCCTTATATAGATTGTTCTACGTCTTCCGTAGCAGTGATGTCATGGAACATTGCTGGGTTTAACCAAAAGAAAGCAAATAATGAGTGGCTTTCCCTTATAACATCTAAGGATATAGTGTGTCTACAGGAAACCTGGGAAATTAATTCAATACATCTTAATGGGTACTGTTCATATACGAATTAACTATATCTTTAGATAGTCATGTTCTTGAGGAGGATTGGGTCACACATTTTGAAGCTCTGTTTGGGGTCTTGGAGGAGGTATTTATTCAGCCTCCGCCTCCTAGCTTTGATAACGTAGGAATAGATGTTTGGTTTACAGTAGACGAAACTAAACACGCTCTCAGCCAATGTAAACGAGGGAAGGCACCAGGGCCGGATGGTGTTCCGATCGACCTTTTTTAGATAATCAAGACCTTTGGGCTCCGCTTCTAACTAATGTTTTTAACAATATTTCTCAAACTGGAGCACCCCAGTCGTGGAAAACGACTGTAATTGTCCCAATTTATAAAAAGGGAGATAGGACATTGCCAATCAATTACAGGCCGATATCTTTGATAGATTCCACAGCAAAATTAATGGGACGGCTCCTTTTAAATAGACTCGAGGTTTGGGCAATGGAGAAGAATATTATTATCCCTACCCAATATGGTTTTAGGAAAGGGAAAGGAACGGTGGATCAGTGCCTGAACTTGAACCTGATAATAGCAAAATATACGGCTGCGAAAAATGGCCACTTGTATCTTGCCTTCATGGATCTGTCAGCAGCCTTTGACTGCGTAGCACAGCATAGGCTGTGGCAGATCATGGAGGCAATGGGAGTTGAGACCCAGATCATACGTATTATCCAGGATTTGTATAGTGGGGCCTCAGCTTCTGTTCGTTTTGGGAAAAATGGTGAGTGTACGAGACATTTTAAAATTGCAAGAGGTGTACGCCAGGGTGCGTCCTTGCCCCCTTTTTATTTTCATTGTATACCAATGCTGTTGAATCTGCCCTAATTGGTATTACTCCAGATGTCCCTTACATTAAGTCTATGCAGGTACCACTACTCCTTTATGCGGATGACGCAGTGATCTTAGCTCGCACTGGTAATGCACTGCGTCGGATAGTAAGGGAGTATATTAAATTTATGAACGATCTGGATATGAGAATTAATTTTTCCAAATCTTTTGTGTTAGTGGCAGGTGCTAAACAGAGGAAACAGCCCAATATTCATATTGAAAGGGGTAAAATGGAAGTGGTAGATTCTTTTAATTATTTGGGGATTGTATTTAATGGACAATGTAATTGGAAGTGTATGATTGAAAATAGGTGTCTGCAGATGGAGAAGACTATTGGGGCCCTTAGTAAATTTGTAAAAAGATTGGATCGAAACCGATTGAAACCATAAAGAAAGTCTATCAGGCTAAAAGTGTATCTGTTGCAACATATGGAGCAGCAGTGTGGGGTGTTGTAGATTGCTCGAAACTACAAATGATTCAAGATACTTTTTTGAAGAAATTAGTTTCCTTACCCAAATCCTGTTCTAATTTTATTTGTCACACTGAATTAGATGTCCCTTATATCTGTGACAAAATCTCTATTTCACCCGTCTTATTGTGGCATTCGATTTGGCGTAAGGACACTCTTGCGCTGACTAGAGATATAATAAATGATGTCCAGAAGTTAGATGGGGCTAGTAGGATTAGATGGATATGCTATGTAGAATCCATACTTAAGGCAGTTGGGTTACATGAATTGAATACTAACCCTGTGTCATGTTGCTCTGTTTCAAAGAAAGAGTTAAAATACCAATTACTGTCTAGATTACAAGTAAGGAGGCAGAACGCTAATTTTAGGCTGACAACTGTTAGAACATTTTCTGCTGTTCCAAGTATTACGTCACTGGATTCTAATACAACTTATCTGTCTTTTGTCACTAACCAGCAACATAGATTCATATTAGTGAGATTTCGGTTAAATTATATCCCTTTGATGTTAGGTTTTCCATCAAAAATTTATGCACTTTCTGAATTGCCTCTTTGTACATGTGATGATTTATCTATTCAGAATAATCTTCACTTTTTATTTTTTTGTAAATTTTATCAGGAACAAAGAAAAAGGTTTATTATCCCTCTTATACGCAAAATGAATTTTAGACAGTGTCGTGTGGCCCTTTTTTACTTACAGCTATTGTCTGACCCTTTTACATGTTTTTCACTGGCGTCCTTTTTCCTGTCGGCATTGAAGAAGAGAAGATTGACTTTTTAATCTGTTATTTGATATATTTACTCAAGGATGGACTTATGCATAAGATCATGAGATCAATTGATTTTTATATTACTGGGTTTGTTATGTAAAATTGTAATTATATGACTGTGCTATAATGTAACTGTTTTTAGTATACTTTTTATGCCACCATTTTGGTAGGCGAAATAAAGTTATTTTGATGATGATGGTGCCTGTGAGCTACCCTGGTCTGGGTGAATGAAGTCTGCCCTGCTGCTGCCTGGTATTTGCTCAACTTACGTTGATGTGGCCTAGGTTCTAGCTCTTCTGTGCATAGGAGGGAAGCATGCAAAGCTGCTGTCTCTTATGCACCTGTATCGTGTCTGAAGAAAGTTTATATAGCTGTTGCATGTGCTATGCCTCTTCTGTACCTGTGAGGGAAATTTGCATGGCTGTTTGTTCTGCGTCTGCCTCCTGTGTGTGAGTGAAACTTGCACTGATGATATCTGTGATGACTGATCAGTGCGTGAGGGAAGCTTGCATAACTGCTGCTTGTTTTGTATCTACTCTATATGTGTGACAAAAGCTTCATTTCCAAGTATTTTACTAATTTAAGAAAAAAGGCATACAATCAGACAATATGGTGATACAATCAAAGGGTAAGATGTGCAGATTACACATGAAATTTCATTGGTTTATATACAATAGCTATAACGATGCGGATGATCATTGAATATATGAGAACAATCCAGGTTCAGAAGGATTATAATCTGAATAGTGCCTTCAGTATATTTACAAGAGTGTGCACACTGTAGGCACAAGGGTATTATAATTTGTCTGAACAGGATTTAATAGATACGTTCCGTTCAAAGGAATACGACATCATTTGAATCGCCTGTATATCAAGAAATGCCAAACATGAACAAGGGTACGAAGAGGAGGACAGGAGGTGGGGGAGGGAGGGGGGGCACGGGGAGAAATCTGCTTCATAGCCATCGTTACGAAGGCTTTGTTAAAAGACCCAGTTATAGGTTGAACTACAAGACCTTGGGTACTTAGTTCAATGTATTTATCCAGGAATAGCCATACTGTGCTGGAGATTGGTGGTGTGAATTGATTCTTAAGCTGTAACATGTGTGTACCTCAGAGATATTAAACCCATGCCCGCCATGTGTGATTTGACAGATGGTTGAAGGATTTCCACTCTGAGAGGATAACTTTAACTGCAATAGTTAGGAGTAGGTTGAGTAGCGCCGTATCATTGGCACCTAGAGGCAGTGGAGTCAGTGAAGCCCAGGGACCCAGTGTTGCCATAGAGAAGGATAAGGTTATGGGTGTATTAAAGATTACTGACAGATGGTTTTGGATCGGTAACCAGTACGAGTCTAGCGATTGGCAATCAAAGAACATGAGTTGATGTGCGCCCGATTCCTGGTTACAGTTTCAGCATTTATCGTTTTCTATTATTTTCAATTTATACAAACGGGCTGGGGTCCAATGCAAGAGATTCAGCCTAAAGAATTTAGATTGAATAAGAGATGGGGCAATTTTATTGCACAAGGAGAATTTGGCAATCTTATGCCAGGAGTCAGGAGAAATGCGTTCAAAAATCCCCCTCTCAAAATGCTTTGCCTTTTTGGTGCAAGTAATTGAGTCTTGTGAAGGTTGAGAGTCAGAGAGGAACTTATAGATTTTGGAGGCAACATGACCCGAGCGTTGTCAATGGGCAAGATACGTGAGTAGAGTAAATTTTTTTAGAGAGATTAAGTTTGGAGAGTTTAAGCTTGATTTTTAGAAAACTATAGCAGTCCAAATTGGAGAGGTTGAACTTCCTAGCTAGGGCTGAAAAGGAGAGGGAGTCATTGCTATTATCATAGAAGTCTCTTATTAACCTGACGCCTTTAGAGGCCCACACAGTTGCAAAGGTCGTTACCTTTGGGATTAAACCACAGAGACGCCCATCTTGAGTTATGGATGGATTCCGGGAAGCGTTTGTCAATCAGTTTCAGTGCACTTGCAGTATCGGTAAGAATGCGGGGAGAATGTGGCGGGGTAAATTTCGACATTGTAATAAAGGAGGATGTGCCAAAAGGGTAACAGATCTTATGTTCAATATGTATCCATGGTGGGGTGTTTTGAGAATCTGGAAGAAACCAGAGAGCGCCTTGGGCAGCTAAAAAGGTGAATGGTACATGTGCCAGTTCGGAAGATTGCATCTCCCTCGTGACGCTGTCTTTCTGAGGTATTTGTAGGAGATCCTCGCTCTCTTATCACTCCAAAGAAACCTGGAGGTGAGTTTATAAAATTCCTGGAAAAAAGGGGGAAAATGCGTAAGAGGGAGCATGGATGACAAGAAATTTACTATCTGAGTGATCATCATTTTGAGTGTTTGAAGCCTACCCCACCAGGAAATAAAATTGGGTGACCAGTCACTTAGGAGATCCCTAACCTTGGCGATAGTGTGTAATTCGTTAAAAAGTAATGGGTCAGTGAGATTTTTACACAATCAGATCCCCAAATATTTAAGACATGTAGATTGCCACTTAAGACCAGAATCACCTAAGTGGGACGGAAGACAGAGAAGATTCAAAGGAAATACTTCTGTTTTGTCCTTATTTAAGGTGTAACTGGAGACCTCCGAGAACGTACGGATAGTGCTGATAAGAGAAGGGATTGCTGCTTCGACATCCTCTGAAAAAATAAGGATATTATCTGCTTACGCTGCTGTATTATATATATTTGACCCAAATTGGAGACTTTTAATTCCAGGATCCACATTAAGCAATTTAAGTAAGGGGTCAATAGTAAGTAAAAAGAGTAAGGGTGAAAAAGGACACCCTTGTCTTGTACCTTGGTGTAGGTCGAAATATGAGGATGTGGTGCCATTAATCCTAATGTTTGCTTTGGGATTCGTGTAGAGCTCCAAAACCATATTAATGAAGGAGTCACCCAAGTTAAAAAAGACCAAGACACTTTGTCAAATGCCTTTTCGGTGTCCAGAGCAATCGCCGCAGTTGGCAGTGAAGTGAGGCAAGCTTTTTATATGACAGAAAGCGCGAACGTTATCTCTCTCAAGGCGCCCTTTTACAAAATCCATTTGGGAGTTATGAATACGTTTGGGTATGCAACTTTCTAGCCTATTGGCTAGAATTTTTGCAAAAATCTTTGCTCCCATATTTAGGAGGGAAATGGGCTGAACATTCTTTGGGTCCAAGTGGTTCTTGCCCTCCTTGGGGATGACCACTATGGTGGCCTCAGCGGCCGTACCAGAAACCTTGGCATGCAGAGCAAAGTGATCAAATGTATTTTTGAGGTGCTTGATGATTGAAGACATAAAAGTTTTATAAAAAGCAATTGGGAACCCATCTGGGTGGGCGCCTTCCCTGAACGCATGGCCTTTATTGCTTTAACAATCTCCTCTATGTCTATTGGTTTATTCAAGCATGTCCTTTCTTCTTCAGAGACTGAATTCATATGGAGGGAGTTAAGGAACTCTTGGCATTTAGATTACTCACAAAACGATTGTGGGATATATAATTTGCTGTAAAATACTTTAAAGACTTTAGGAATTTCATTATTATGGATTTTTGAGAGTCATCCTGGTGTGTGATGTGAGTAATGTGGTTAGTGAGGTTGTTAAATTTATGGGTGGAGGCAAGTAGTTTACCGGCTCTGTTGCGTAGTAACAGTTGTCGAGATTTTTGGGCATGAACAATTAAGGTAGGCTCCTTAACTGACAATAGAATTAAAGGTGTACTTTAACTGTCTGATGTCTTGAAGTCGGGATTTATTATTAGAGTGTCTAAACTCCTCCTCTTTACTTTTAATTTCATCCCCTAATGATTGAAGGGTTCTCTTGATTTCGCCGTTTTTCCTGGACTTTTATTTAATGATTTGCCCTGTCATAGTGCATTTAAACGCATCCCATAAAACTATCGGGGAACTGACAGAGTGTTCATTTTCTTTAAAGACAAGGTCAATTTCATTGTTAAGGTCCGCAACGTCAGCTTCATTCTCTAGGATTTCAGTGTCCATTGTGAGTTTTCCAAAATAGTTATGATAGCAGACTCTGTGCCACTGCCTGGTCTGAATCCAGATTGTTGGTCTGTCATGTCATATTCCTCCACAAACCTGGAAAGTTGAGTCAATACTGCTCTTTCAAATATTTTTTCCTAGGAATGGGCCATTAGATAGGGGTCTATAGTCTGCAGTGTTGGATGGATCGAGGTTTTTCTTTTTGAGGAGGGGTCTAATTTAGAAGGTTTTGAACTCAATTGAGAAAGAACCTAGTTCTGAGGACTTGTTGAGGAAGCTTTCTAGCTACCTCCCCAGTGCAGTCTGTGTGAAGAAATATCTTTAAAGATTTTTGGGGATGCTTTTCCTGAGGGCCTACTTGCTATGATAACATTGAAAAAATGTTTTTCTGAGAGGGTATTAGAAGTAAAAGTGGAAGAGTGCTTTTATCTCTTTCTTTGGTGGTTGAGCCATGTGTTGAGGGTGTTAGCTGTGCTATCCTTCTGTTCTTTTAATTGTTGAGATCAATTCCATGGAGAATTTGTCACAGAACGCATGTAATTGTGGTATTTCTGTTTTGGCACTCTGGATTGCGGAATTCTGCTAGAATCTGTGTGGAATAGTACCTTTTTGTGGTTCCGATGCCTTTTCTGAATGCTCTGTTATAGTGTGTAGTATGATTTTGTCTTTTACATATCTTGATTCAAAGGAGATCTCAGCAGTAGCAGTTTATAGCTAATAACAGGTTAGTTCTGATGTTAGACGTAGCAGTTATAATTAATATCAAGTTACCTCTACTATGTGATGTTGCCAGTTATACCACACTATAGTTTTGTCACCTAAAAGAACCTTGCAGTTAATATGCAAGGCTACTTACGACAAAAGCAGTAACTTGTAATAACTGCTATTAAGTTACTTCTGACTTCAGAGTCAGTATAGTTTCTGGTATTTTGCTATCATATCACGAGGGATTATATCAGCAGTAACGTGTAATAATATCAGGTTAGTGTCAATGACGGAAGTAGTCGGAAAAGGTATCAGGTTATTTCTGGCATCATCAGGAACCTGTAATAACCAGTGCTTAATTTGTTAAAAAAATAACTGCCAGGGCTCTTGTCAGGCGGCCACTGCAGCTTGCACCACACATTGCCATTGCCAGGCTGCCAAAGATCGTATCAACACAACTACTAGCCATTATACTCCTACAAGTGTGACACTTTGGACTATTTCAGGCCCCTAAATCTATAAGAATGGCTTGAGCGACAGGGAAACGTCATTTTTAATGCATGTTGAATTAAAAATTAACTGTTGTTGTGGTCATCTCTAAATTAGCCAGAGAGAGCCACCATGTGGCAGACTGTCAAAAGTGCTGGTGTTGACAATTTGGGGAGAGGATGTAGCCTTACGGCTAAAACGGTCGACTTCGAAGCTGGGGAGCCGGGTTCCAGTCTCAGCAACGATGCTTAACATCCTGTGATTCTGGGCAAATCACTTAATCTCCCCGTGCCTATCAAAAATGAATGCGTCCATCTGTAACGAAACTGGTGCTCAGGTAACGCGCTCTGATACCTGATATCATCTGGTCTAGTTTGCGCTATATAAAACTCTAAAAAAAAAAAATTTAAGTGCCGGTGCAAAGGCACCGGAAACCACTAGCTCAAATTAAGCACTGGTAATAACTAATATCAGGTTAGTTTGAATATGTATTTCTTCAGGAGTTTTAGAAAGTACTTACTTCAGAGCACAATAGGATGTACATTGTCAGGAACATCCTATAACAACTTATATCAGTTGGTTCTCGTCCCAATAGTAGCTGGGAATAAATGGTAAGTGCTTAGTTCATCTGTTAACTGTTCTCTTTACTCATATCAGAATACTTGTGACATCGGAAGTAGACCATATCAGAACTCGAGGCTTATTCTGCCCTCAGGCAGTGTAAGCTACTTTATGTAAGGCTGGTTTTGACATCAAAGTGGCCTCTAAAAACTTACATTGGGCTAGCTTTGACGTTATACGTAGTGTGCAATAGCTTCATTTCTGACATAAAACGTAGCCTGTAATTCTCTTATACAGTGTCCTCTGTCTGATGCAACCATGGCACGGCAGAGTGTGATACAGAAGAGATGCACCTGGCAGCCTCTGCCATAGGTCAGAGCCTGTATGGCCTACAGAAGCACCTTCCTTTCTCGTGTATGGCAGAGCTTTCCTGGTTGTGTTATGTATAGGACAGTGCTGATTGAACACATCAGCCAACACCTACGAAGTCTCCACTGGCTCCCCGTGGAGAAAAGAGTCACTTTCAAAATCCTCACTCACGCCTACAAATGCCTACACAACAACGGACCCAAATACCTCAACGACAGAATCAACTTCCACGTACCCAAAAGAAACCTCCAATCTTCCAACCTCGCACTGGCCGAAACCCCACGCATCCACAGAGCCAGAGCAGGCGGAAGATCCTTCTCTCACATTGCAGCCAAGACCTGGAACAAGCTACCAGCAGACATCAGACGCGCCCCCTCCCTGAACACCTTCAGGAAGACCCTCAAGACCTGCCTCTTCGGCTAAACAGATCTGCAGACCCCCCCTCCCTCAGCGCCTTGAGACCCTCACGGGTGAGTAGTGCGCTTACAATTCCCTGATTGATTGATTGATTGATTGATTGATGGCAGCATGAACTCACTAATGCTGAAGAGTGCGCATGTCATAGGCTTAGTGCCTAGAAAGCTAACTATTTTGCGTGGTAGCGCTAACAAATCTGTGCTCAATCACCCTATTTTATTTCGAACTGTATTTTAACCCGAGTCATGTTAACTGAACAGGGACAAGGACAATGTCATGCTCTCTGAAAGCTGCAGAACTACATGTAAAAGTTCCAGTCATAAGGCCATTCCGCCTTGCATAAACCTGTCTTTGCAGAGATTTGCTTCCCTTCCATGCGGTTCTGCAAAGGGACATTATCAGTGTTTCGAAACAGCCACACAGGGAGGTGCGCAGGAGTACCTTTTCCTCTCTCTATAGGGAATCATTGGAGGCAAAGGTATAAAAGATGTCTAGATTAGGGAGGGGTTGTACTCACGGGGCTGGCTGTTGAGCGGAAAGAGGTTTCTGACGAGGCAATATGCGGCTGCTAACCCATCAGGCATCGCTTGGCATAATGAAATCTGATTAGACGTCATAACAAAGCCAAATAATAACATGGCTAGAAACATATATACTTATTAGGGAGGGATTTATACTAATACGGTAGGAGCGTATTTTCATAATACTTATTCTGATACACAAGTTGTACATGTATATCGTATAATAACAATACCCATATATGGTATTGAACTCAAACGCCCTTTCCCACGGCGTTCGCGCAACGTTTGTTTGATTTTTCTAAATTATTTATAAAGTGATCCAGTATTGTTGGTGCTAAGAGACCTGACACAAGGGTCACCCATGTAAACCTCAACTAAAGTGACTTAAGAGTGAGGCCCAATTAAGCCTGAAATAGCATAGCCACATTCTCGGTTTCCACCATAGAATCCGTGATCAGTCCTGCAGTCTGAGATGGAGTATAAGGGAGTTCTAGAGTTCTGCCGCCTGTAGACTGGAGGCTCAACCTTCTATATGAAACACACAGAAGGGTTCAGTGATCACCTTTACCAATATCACAGATATAATTTGGCAAACGTTCCCTGCTCCGTAGATTAACGCTCTCCTCAGAGGTATGAGATGATAACCCCTGTGTTGTGATTTTTCTGCTCGAGGCTGCCCATGTCTGTAGTCAGAGCCCTCTTTGTAGCTGACATCAGAGTCTGCCATGGGACTCTATCATCCAAGAGTAATCATAAATAACCACATTACCCGACTCCTTGGAGCTTGGCAGAGCCGAGATTCCCACCAAAATTGTTGGTTCTCTTTATTTTCGACATTATATATTGTAGGTGCGTCCTGTCAACGCCAGAGCGATTTGCACAGCTGTAAAGACATAATGGAGCCTATTCTCAAAGATAAACTTATATGTGAGTAAATCTACTTTTGCACTTGGTAGTAAATGTACTACTTTTGGCTATTCACCATTTACGAATGCAAATGTATTACAAAATGTAGACTGACAGGTCTCCATCCCCTGAATTCATGGGGTGGAGCCTAATGTACTCGTAATTTTTCACACACAGGTGAGCTCTCCCCATGGTAAAGAATAGGGTAAAGTAAAAATGCTTATTAAACTTTTTTTAAAAAAGGTAAAATATTTTTATGAATAATATTAATGTAAATTAATTTATGTTAAATGTACAACACAAAAAAACAATGGTACAGCTCTTTTAACTTAATTTTTAATTCAATATTTCATCTAAACATTTTAAATAATTTTTACTATCAATTTGAAACCAAATTTCCACTTAAAAATAACAATTTTATTTTTTAATATGATTTAAAAAAATTAAGTTATGTGTAGAATTAAAATTAATCTGATTGTTCAAAAAATAAGTTATTTATCTTTTACTAAACAGTAATGATATTTTAAAATAAAATAATTCTTGTTTACGTATATATTTTTATAGAAAAGCAGACATTTGAGGTGAGCAGACCTAGAGTGTCGCTGGTGTTGAGAGTGCTCTATACAGGAGCTACTTTCCACCTAAACTTGAGAACTACCCAGAGTTCTCTGCTTCTTTTTTTGCATATTTTTAAACATGTATTTACATTTATGTTTTTTTAAGAAGGCAAAAAAAAGTACTTTTTTAACATTATTTCCTATGAGGTGTTATTTTAACTTCCTGTCTCCATTATTTTCTGTGGAAGGGTGTTGTAGTAGCAGTTGTTGGCCATGTGTGGTGCGGGACTTACTCCAGCTCTGAGCTGGAGTACATTTACTACTGTTGTGGTTCCTTTTTGGCTGTAGCAACTTTACTAGTGTAGTTTGTGAATAGGAATGGGTTTACTCTTTTCTGAGTGGGTGTATGTCACTCCCTACACACTCCCCTCCCGTAACCCCTCCTTATTCCTCCCCAAACCCCTCCATTTAGCAGTAAGTACTCCCCATTTTCCAGCCAGACACCCCCTATCCCCCCCACCCACATTTACTACTAAAATGCAGGCATGTGTGTGCGGAGATCTCTGCATAGAAAAGAAATGAGTGGAGGAGGCTGAGACCTGAATAGGAGTACGTGAGTAGTATTACTGTAGTACTACTAAGCGTACTACAAAAGGGAGTTTGTGAATAGGCCCCAAAACGTGCAAGAAACGAAAATGAAATCAGAGAGCAAAATCACCTTGACTTTACAAAGTCAGACTAGCGCACAGTTTGTAATACTTCATGTGTAGTTTTATGTTAAATGAAGGGGGAAGCTTTCTTAAACTGATCCAGCGGGTTACTAGCAACAAGCATTCATACACAGAATACTCACCTGGGCCCATTCATTCATACTACGCTAGCAATTTCCGCTGGTGGGTCAGTTGTACTCTTTATCAATATCCCTGCTACCAATTACTTTTCTGATTGAAGAGTAATGACTTACCAATGGACCCTTTGATAATTGGGAAGTTTAAAATGAGTGACATTCATTACAATTCATAAATTCTAAAATAATCACTGAGTCAGGAAGTTTTAAAATGTTTATCTAAAGTTTTAGCAGAGTAGAATACAGAACCACATGATACTTAATCGTATATCAAGGATGAAGCATAATAATCAATTATCTATCAATGACGGTTCCCCAGAAAGAAGAAGATAGAGACAGCAGCACAACTAAAAGTTGCATTTATATTTACCTAAAGGTGCGAGAAACCAAACCCCTTGGCCAAGGAGTTGGAAAGATAGGTCCCAGGAAAGATGAAGATCAAAGACCTCCGGACCAGGTTCAGGACAGGACAGGTGACCTCTCTATCAACGACGCCAGCGTCGTTCCCCTCTCTGCTACTTCGCTTCTCCTCGATTTCTCCCGTTTTCTTCCTTCTAATGGACTCCGCCGCCCCCACCTCAGGACCTCTCTGGACAGCGATTCAGTCTGCAATCGATCAGCTTGTATGTCTGGAGCTGGAGCGTTCTAATGCCGAATGCCTGTTCTAGCTAATTAACTAATTCTATATCTATTATACCCTTCTATGCCCATGTACCTCCCCTTAATGTTGCAAAATTATGGGCCCACTACTTCTGATTGGACGGGACAGGGGTTGATCCTCACACCATGTCAATTTAGTTCAATTTCTTTAAGCCCATTGTTTTAAAATACCGCCCCTCACAATTAATACCTTTGCTTTATTTCCCACCCGTCTCACGACAAAGGTTAATACAATGTTTATACAATTTGTTTCATTCTGTAGGAACATCGTGGGTACAATAGTGTTGGCCACCAGGTCACGGCCTTGGACGACGTCCAAGTTGACTTCATCGCTTCCTCTGGTTAGCCTTGCAGGGCGCATGCGCAGAACCAAGGTCTCTCGAGCTGCAGTTCAACCAACCCAGGCCCATTTACGAACTAATAAAAGTCTAAGAAGAAAACATTAAAATCACAAATAAATGTTTTCACTGTATACCCATTATGTCTACTCTATTCCCATTTAATTATTGTGAGTTCTTGCTCCATCAGTCCCCTCTCTGATGGCGTTTCTGAGCCATCAAAATACTACCCACAACCAGATGCCAACTTTTAGCATAAAATTGTCTCAGCTTCATTTTTACACTTTCTATTTTTATCGTCTCCTTTCAGTTTCTTGTATAATTCACTTTTCAGATCTTCTAGTTCAATTTCATAAAATTTTTGTTTCTTTCCTTTTCCTTTTCCTGTCACTCTATACATCTCATTCTTTCTACAACATTTGCACCATATTATTATTGACAGTACTATTATTGCTATCCCTGCTAAGGGTACTAATATTTGACCTATAAGTCCTTTCCCTACATTAGCAAACCAGGTACCAATTGACGCAATACTATTCGTCAATCTTTCCCATACACTATCAACTTCCAGTGGTTTTAGTTCATTCTCAAGTTTTGTTATATTCTGTATATACGTTCCAATTTCGGCACTTTTGTCAGGTATGTACGTGCAACAGTTTTTTGTTTTCAACAATTTACAGACTCTGCCCTCTTTTGCCAATATTATATCAAGAGCAAGTCGGTTTTGCATAACCATTGATCTAATCGCAACCATTTCCGCATTAATCCTTAGAAATCCTCCAGCAGTGTCCGTTGATAAGCGATCAACCACTGTAGATAATTTACATATTTTCCTCGAGTTCAGAATTATTCCCACTGAAGGTATCAATGCACCAAATATATCACCTACAATTTCAGAAAAACGAGCTCTTTTACTACGTTTTAATTCACTATCATTTTCATTGTTCCCAGTGTTTCTTTTTACGTGGTATATTTTTGGAAAAACTATTCCAAAATAACAACTTCCATACCACCGTGCAGGAAGCCTAAAGTAAGCCTTATTCCCACACACATAATAGATTCCAGGAAAAACTGAATCTGTTCCTCCTTTTAGTCCCCAACCTCCAAGAATTAAGAAATTATGTTCACATTCACTGGTACCGATGAAAACATTGTTATAATCAGTCTTTAACCTATGTAGACAAATTTTCCCTGTCTTTACAAAATCCAGAGCCATAGCAGCTTGAGCCTTGCCAGGTGTGTAACTACCCTCTTTCTCAGCCCAAGGTGGCAGATGAGCCTTATGCTCAGATGCTTTCTTTTGGAAATCTTGTCTTCTATCTTCTACTAAATTCAAAAATATCTTTTCTTCTTCATGTAACGAACATGTTAGATTGCTTCTATGTGCATGTGTTATATCTATCGATTTCATTGTTAAGAAAAATTCTCCCATAAACTGTGCGTCTTGACTACTAAGCACTGGGTTCATATTCTTTCGAATCGGAACCTCAGAAAATATCACATCTATATTTGAATAATAATACTGAAGTCTCCCTGTTTTATAAAATAAACTAGTCAATACACTACATGATATGCCATAAGTTAATGGTAAATGATGGTATGTTAATCCTTCTGCTACTGATGCGGGTAACTTCATACAAATGTAACAATTACTAACTTCCATGGTATCTACATATTGAAACAATAATTTTGTGAAAACATTCAAACTAGTGTCGTTATCTGTTACTTCATGATGAAACTCTGGATCATCTTCTGCCTTTAATTCTACTCTATTACCTTTCAAGTTATCTATCCTTCCCTTCGTTTCGTTGTTAATCTTTTTATCCATTATCAGAAGGTAAGGAATTGCTATGATCACAACTAACCATACTATAAGCACCACTAGCAGACTACATATGCATATAGCACAGCATCTTTTACAACATTTCCTTTTCGGTTTCCCAGAAACTCTGTCGTCAGGCATTTTTGACAAGGAAGAATTCTCTTCTTATCTTGATTTCAAGTCTTTTAACGTTATCAAGGTGGTTTTATTTCTTTCTCATAAGTTAGTTCCGCACTTGTTCCTTCGTCACCACTTTCACTTGATTCTGAACTTTCGTAGTCTTCAAGGATTATATAAGTCCAATCAGGACCTTTAAATTTATTGTTCACAAGTTTCAGTCTTTTGCTTTTTCGTTTTTCAGTTTCACTTGTTTGTCCTGTTAGGCTTGTTACTTCATTTACTTGTTCCGGATCTTCACTCCTGGTTTTTATATGGTATTTCACTCTTTTAATGACACTAGGCCAATGATCACTTTTTCTGGCTTTCTTTGTTTGCACTGTCTCTTCACTTCTTATTTCTTCTTCAGAAGTTCTTTTATTTTCAGGTTGTGGCACAGTTTGTTTTTCTTCGTTCTCAGTTTCTTCTTCTATTTGTTCTTTTTCAGGTCTTATTGGTTTTTCTTCGGTTGCTCCAATGTGAGTTTCTAATAACTGACCTTGTTCAGGATTTACGTCTTCATGCTTGAGGTTTTTGTGATTTTCTTCTCCCTGAACGTATTTTTCTAGTTCTAACTGGTCCTGATCAGGGCTTATTGCACTTTGTACTCCTGCAGCCTGACCTCATTCTTCTAAACCTGTCTGTCCCTGCTCAAATTTTGTTGTTTCGTTGTTGATTTGAGCCCAATTTCCTCTCCCTATCTGGTCCTGCTCAGGTTCTCTTATTGTTTCATTTTCCTCTTCCTGAGCTGCTTCTTCTTCACCTATCTGGTCTTCCCTAATTTCTTCTAATTTTGCTCGGCTTCTTGTTCTGTTGTAAACTTCTGGTATATCAACCACTGGTATCCAGTCCTGACTTGTGCTCGGTTGTTCTTCTTCAGTTTCTCTCGAATCTCTCACCTGGGATTCTTCAGCTGGCCAACCTTCAGCTTCCTCAGTTATTGATGCTGTCTGAGGATTTTGTCCTTCAGGCTCTGGCACCCTTTTGGTGTGGCTTACATGAATCCAATTAGGCAATCCTGCACATTTCACTGCTGTGTTCGTAACTAGTATAACCTGACAAGGTTCGCCCCACCTGGGTGATAGACACGTTTCTCTGGTGTGATGCTTCACTACCACCCAGTCTCCGGGGTTCAGATCATGCTCTTGTTCAGGCTGCCTGGAAACTGCGTCTTCTCCAACCTGGTGAGAGACAGAACGCACTAGGTCAGCCAATCCTTTGCAATAATCCAGAACCATATCATCAGTTATGTTCAGCAGTTTATTTGTAGGTACATGTGCTTGTCTCATTGCTCTTCCCATGATTATCTCATGTGGACTCAATCCGGTATTTCTATCAGGAATGCTTCTGAGTCCCATTAGAACAAGTGGCAATGCATCTGGCCAATCTAATGATGTTGATGCACACATTTTTGCCAATCTTGATTTTATTGTGCCATTTATTTGTTCAACCACTCCAGAAGCCTCTCTGCGGTACGCACAGTGCAATTTCTGCTCAATTTGGAATGCTTCACAGATTATTCGAATTACATCGTTGTTGAAGTGACTTCCTCTATCTGATTCCAAAGTTACTGGGAAGCCGAACCTAGGAATGAGTTCTCGTAGCAATAGTTTTGCAACTGTAATACTGTCATTCCTTCTGGTAGGGTAAGCCTGCACCCACCTTGAAAACAGACACACTATGACAAGTACATATTTCAGTCCTCTACATGGGGGTAATTGTATGAAGTCTAGCTGTAATCTCACAAAGGGACCCTCAGCATTTCCAATTTTTCCCAAACCGATTACTGTTTTTCTTCCTGGATTATTCATTTGGCAAGTTAAACACCTTTGGCAAAGACTCTCTGCTGCAGCCCTAAACCTTGGATTATACCAATTTTGTCTGAAGAGTCTAATCATGGCATCTCTCCCTACATGTGTGTCTCCATGATACATTCTGGCCATTTGTGAAATCAGACAGTCAGGCATGACTGGTCTGCCGTCAGAATACATCCATACATCGTCGTCTGCCCTTCGAGAACATCCTATTTTTATCCATGCATCTCTTTCACTCTCGTCAGCATCATCTTGCAGTCTTTTCACATCATTCCATGTTTCAGGTGGTGCATATAGCATAAGTTGGCAGCTGATTCCCATTCTTTCAACCCTTTTATTTACTGACAATCTATTTTTGGCACAATGTTGAGCCACCAGATCTGCATATCTGTTGCCGACTACCACCCAGTCATCTCCTGACTGGTGTGCGGCACACTTCACCACCGCCAATTCTTTTGGTGATTGTATTGCTTCCAGTAATTCTTTTACAAACTGTCCATTTTTAATAGGGGATCCTGAAGAAGTCATGAAATCCCTCTGCATCCACAGTTGGCCGAAATCACGCACAACCCCATAACCATATTGACTATCAGTAAATACGGTCACTTTCTGATTCCTCCCAATTTTGCAGGCTTTAATTAAAGCAATTAATTCAGCTACTTGTGCAGATTTGACTCCTGGTAAATAGGATGCTTCGACTATTCCAGTTAATTCACATACAGCATATGCTGCGCTTAATTTGCCATCTTCATGCCTTAAGCATGAGCCATCCACAAACAGCTCCCTGTCTGGATCCCTGAGAGGCAGTTCCTGTATATCAGGACGTGGTTTTGTGCACAATTCTGTGACTTGTAAACAATCATGTTCCTCTTCATCATCTTTGACTTCCTCATGATATGGATCTGGTAGTAAAGTAGCAGGGTTTACTATTGTGCACCTGACAATAGTCACATTTTCAGCACCTAAGATTATTCTCTCATATTTAGTCAGCCGACTAGGAGTAAGATGCTGAGTTCTGGTTCTTGTCAGCAGAATCACAACTGAATGTGGAACAAACACTTTTACAGGATGTCCCATTACAATTGATTCACTTTGTTCAATACTCAAACATGTAGCAGCTACTGCTTTTAAGCAGCCTGGCAACGCTGCTGCCACCGGGTCCAACGTAGCAGAAAAATGTGCTATAGGACGTCTGTCCAAACCATGTTTCTGAGTTAAGACTGAAAGTGCACAATTTTCTCTCTCATGACAGAATAACGCGAATCCTCTTGTATAGTCAGGCATACCTAGGGCAGGTGCTTCACATAAAGCACTTCTCAATTTTACAAAAGCTCCTACACTCTCATCATCCCACTCAACTGGGTCCTTTGCCTTCTTTTTCGTCATTTGAATCAACGGCTTTGCTAGCAGAGAAAATCCTACTATCCATTGTCGACAATATCCTACTATTCCAAGGAACATTCTCACTTCTCTTTGGGTTACAGGCATTTGCATTTTCTTGATTAATTTTACTCTTTCAGAGGTTATCCTTCTTTTTCCCCTCTCAATTTGGTGTCCTAAATACTTAACTGCTGTTGTACAAAACTGCAATTTTTCAGGTGACACTTTATGTCCTTCTTCAGCCAAATGATTTAATAATGCAATGGAGTCGACAACACAATCCTCTCTAGTATTGGATGCCACTAGCAGATCATCTATATACTGCACTAAGACTGAACTTCCTGGCATCACTAGCTTCTCTAAGCACTTTTTCAATATTTGATTAAAGATTGAAGGACTTTCCGTGTACCCCTGAGGAACACGATTCTATACATAAACCTTGTTTTCAAATTTAAATGAAAAAAGATACTGGCTATCCGGGTGCAATGGTATTGAAAAAAATGCTTGGCATAAATCAATCACAGTAAACCATTCTGCACTCCCGGGAATCTGGTATAGGATTACTGCAGGATTTGGCACTATAGGACAACATGGTACCACAATCTTATTAATTTTGCGTAGACCCTGAACAATCCTATACTTTCCACTTGGTTTCTTCAAACCCATTATTGGTGAATTACAAGGGCTACTCATAACTTCTTTTAATATGCCTTGTGTTACCATTCTGTTAATTTCTTCAATAACTCCTGCTTTTACTTCTGCACTCATTTTGTACTGTCTGGTATTTGGGAAAATTGCACCTTCCTTTATATTTATTTTTACTGGGTCTATTTTGGCCATAAGTCCTACTTCTTTCCCAGTGAAATCCCATACCTTGAAATTTACCGTAGTTCTTAATTCTTCAGGTAACTCGTATTTTGTTATCAAAGAGAACATCTCATCTACTTCTGTACCTTGTTTTGCAATCATAATTTTATATACATGGTCTTCATCCGGGGTCTGAACTGCAACACCATCCGGTGTGCAGAAAATTGTGCAATTCATTTTGCACAACAAATCTCGGCCCAGTAAGTTTACTGGACTGGAATCACACACTACAAACTGATGCATTTCTCTAAAATTTCCAATTTTTACTTCCATTGGTTCGGTAAGAGGTGTTTTAATTTTACGATTAGCTACACCCACAACTTGGATAGCTTCTCCAGAGAGAGGAAGGTCTGGGATGTCTGCTGTTCTCACAGTAGACCTGGTAGCACCAGTGTCCAAAAGGAAAGTGATATCATTACCTCTTACTTTCCCTTCAACATATGGACCTGACTGGTCTACCGGCAAGGATGCGCCAAGTACGCACTCCTTCTCCCCCTCTCTTAGGCACCGTCATTGGTTACATGGATAAAAGTCATCCTGTAAAAGAAACTGTGAAGTTACATAATCATTCTTACCACTTCCTCCTTGATATCCGACGTCTGTACCGTGCTTTGCTCTGCTTACATTACCCTGTATAGGTGCAGGTGGTAACTGACTCTGAGGATTTACACCCTGCTGTGAGTCATTCTGCATCTGTGGATTAAAATTATGATTTGGGCCATTATTATTTTGAATCTTTTTATATTCGTTCTTCCAATGCCCCAATTTTCCGCATCCATGACAAGGAAATTTCTTTTTAGCCTCTTCTCTGCTCATTCGTCCTCTCACTTTACCACCATTTCCTGCGTCACCATTCGTTCCAGAATCTTTTCCCTGATTATCATTTGGATTATCCAAATTAATTCCCTGTCGCTCAGCCATTTTCACTTGAGCCCACATCACTTTCTCTTGCAGTTTCTTGTGCCTATCCTCAATATCGTCTCCACAATATTTGGCATATTTCAAAATTTTGTCTATGGGTTTCCCTTGCCAGCACAACATGTGCTGCTTGATCATTTGACAAATCTCTGGCTTTAAACCATACACAAATCGGTAGACAAACTGACTCATATTTTTATCTCCAATGTCCTCAAATCCACTATACTGTTTGAACACCTGTAATAGACGTTCATAATAAGCATGTACCGATTCACTGGCTTCTTGGGTAGTCCTGTCTATTTTCACCCAATCTGTTTCCTTTGATGGTATTTTCCCTTTCAGGTAGGTTATTACCTGCTGATACTTTTTCATTACCTCACTTGATGGAGCACCTGTCTTTGCATCTCTAGGATACTCTTCACTCGGCCAGTCAACTGTAATTTTACAATCTGTCCACAAATCGGCAGGTACCACTATGTCGAACAAACCATCCAAGTCCTTCAACAATACCTTTGACACTTTCACAAACCTCTCAACCTGCTTGTACCATTCAATTGGCTTTTCTCTCAATTTTGGAAAATCATTTGTAAATGACAAAATATCCTGTCTACTCCATGGGACATGAACATAACCTCCTCCAGGTACTTCTCGCATCGGGTATATCTGATCTGCTTTCCCTGTTTCCTTCAATAAATATTCAGAAGTTGTTCTACTGTACCGTGCCTCTTCCTTTTTCTTTGTCCATCTAGCTTTCCATTTATCTAAATCTCCCCATTTTTGCAAAACTGACATCAATTCCTTCACTTGTAGTTTTCTTCCAGAGGCATTCATGTTTTCTAAATCTTTGTCAGAAAAATCTGCTCTATGGGGTTTTTGTAATACTTTTGACTTCCCTATTTCAATTCCCATCTGCAAGGCCAAATCTGATAATTTCTCATGGAATATCTTTACATTTCTTGTGATACTTCTGCATACGAACAATAGTAGTTCTTCATCATAAGTATTTAGACGATCTACCCCTACATTTCCTGCTATCATTTCTTCTAACTCGACTTTTAATTTGTAGATGTCCATGATCTTTGGGGGTGAACTCTGTTTGTCTGATCCTTGTGCCCACCTTTCTAAGTCTTCTGGCGTTACTATTGTGGCACTTTTAGTTCCCGATGAGGTTACTATATTTACATCTTTGGAACAACCAGGTGTTATTCTTCTAGGAGTGCTATTTACAGATCCTCGAATCGGTAAATCCATTAGGGATATCATAGATTCACAGTCGCTGATTTGATCATCGATTATTACAGGTTCAGGTTTAGGGATTTCTACAGGTGTGGGCATCGCTAATGGTTTCGGATAATTTACCTTGTCACCATATAAGGGAACCACTGGACCAATTGTTACAGGTATGGTCAGGGAATCAGGATGTACATTCAACTGTGTTATTTTCTGTATCAATTCTGCTCTGTTTTTGTCTATAGCTTCCTTTTCCTTATCCTGAAGTACCCTATTAACTGGGGGATTATGCAATACTTGCGGTACCAATGGTGTTCGTAACAGTGGTGCGCTTGGGGTGCATCCACTTGCCCCTTCCTGATATGGTGGCGGGTTCTTTAATATTTCTTCCATAAATTCATCTTCAGAATCTCCAAATCCTGTCAAGTGTTTTGTCTTTTCTGTGCATTTACTCCCTAACGATTCTTCTGCCATTAATACTGGATACAAACCTTCTGTAAGCATCGCTCTTCTCCACTGTTTCATCTGACCGTCCCTTGACTCATTTAGATATCTAGGAAAGAATCCCCGATATCCCCTACTACTTCTGGATCGGTCACGTTCGAATGCCTCGGTTTCCCACTCTTCTACGGCTTCGTATTGGGTTAATCTTGGTCTGGGTTCTAAGTCATTCATCCTTAATCTCAAATTTTGAAGAATTCTCCCATTAAAAGTACCATTCTCTGGGAATGCTAATATCCCATCATTTTTAGTATATTCTATCCAATTTTCTAACCATACGCAAGTATGATAACCTCTCTCCATCATCATGAATGAAGCGGGCGTTTTTGCTGGTGGAATGATAATTCCTTCTCTAGTTTTGATAGGTTTATCCTTCTTAAAATAATTCTTCACCTTTTGTAGAAATTACATTTTTCTCTTTTCTCCGTACATTTTGGGTAAATCTCTGTGTATAAAATTATATTCTGCAAAACCTAGGAATCTCCTATCCGGACGAGTTCCTGTTAAAGTCGGATCGCGTTTCCACATACAATTTCCACTATCCACTAGTATTTCGACTTCTATGCTGACAACCAATTAAATTCCAGCTAACATTTATTTCTGAACCAATCCTATTGCGGCTTTTCAGTGACGTCTATTCCGACGACCCCTCCTTTACAATCTGCGCCTTTCTGTCCCTCGCTGTTTCAACCAATCCCAGCGCGACACCTGTGACGTCAGTATTACTCCTGACTACTGACCCCTCCTTTACAAGAGTCGTTCCACGCCCGCTGTTTCAACCAATCCCAGCGCGGCGTTTGTAACGTCAGCTTCCTCTCCGGCAGCTGACCCTCCCTTTACAAAATCGTACGCACAACTTTATTTTTTTCTACGCTTCTTATTAAAATTCAGTAACAACATAAAACATTCGCTATCGTGCCAGTTTCTCTAATATTTTGGAAAAGATAGTTTCTCTCATACTTAGTAAAACCTTTCCGTTTACTAAACATACACTACGAGTAAAACCCTTCCATTTACTCTTCACGTAAGCTTCAGAAATACCTGCTACTTCTTCAATGTTACCCTTTCTAGGTGATATAACATCAAATTTTTACCAGCGTATTCCTTTGCTATACTCACACACATAGAGTCCCTAACAAGTACTGATAGCCCTACCTAATTTTTCAGTACTATTTCTGTCTGGCAGATAACCTCACTGCAGTATGGCTTCCACTTACCATCCGCTATTCAATTTTCCCAAGGGAATTCTGGACAACATAAAACAAAACTTTTGAACAAACGGATGTTAGTTTATAAAAATAAAATTCTCATTACCCAATTAACAAAGTACAACCATCCTCTGATAACCAGAAAACTGATCCAGCGGGTTACTAGCAACAAGCATTCATACACAGAATACTCACCTGGGCCCATTCATTCATACTACGCTAGCAATTTCCGCTGGTGGGTCAGTTGTACTTTTTATCAATATCCCTGCTACCAATTACTTTTCTGATTGAAGAGTAATGACTTACCAATGGACCCTTTGATAATTGGGAAGTTTAAAATGAGTGACATTCATTACAATTCATAAATTCTAAAATAATCACTGAGTCAGGAAGTTTTAAAATGTTTATCTAAAGTTTTAGCAGAGTAGAATACAGAACCACATGATACTTAATCGTATATCAAGGATGAAGCATAATAATCAATTGTCTATCAATGACGGTTCCCCAGAAAGAAGAAGATAGAGACAGCAGCACAACTAAAAGTTGCATTTATATTTACCTAAAGGTGCGAGAAACCAAACCCCTTGGCCAAGGAGTTGGAAAGATAGGTCCCAGGAAAGATGAAGATCAAAGACCTCCGGACCAGGTTCAGGACAGGACAGGTGACCTCTCTATCAACGACGCCAGCGTCGTTCCCCTCTCTGCTACTTCGCTTCTCCTCGATTTCTCCCGTTTTCTTCCTTCTAATGGACTCCGCCGCCCCCACCTCAGGACCTCTCTGGACAGCGATTCAGTCTGCAATCGATCAGCTTGTATGTCTGGAGCTGGAGCGTTCTAATGCCGAATGCCTGTTCTAGCTAATTAACTAATTCTATATCTATTATACCCTTCTATGCCCATGTACCTCCCCTCAATGTTGCAAAATTATGGGCCCACTACTTCTGATTGGACGGGACAGGGGGTTGATCCTCACACCATGTCAATTTAGTTCAATTTCTTTAAGCCCATTGTTTTAAAATACCGCCCCTCACAATTAATACATTTGCTTTATTTCCCACCCGTCTCACGACAAAGTTTAATACAATGTTTATACAATTTGTTTCATTCTGTAGGAACATCGTGGGTACAATAGTGTTGGCCACCAGGTCACGGCCTTGGACGACGTCCAAGTTGACTTCTTCGCTTCCTCTGGTTAGCCTTGCAGGGCGCATGCGCAGAACCAAGGTCTCTCGAGCTGCAGTTCAACCAACCCAGGCCCATTTACGAACTAATAAAAGTCAAAGAAGAAAACATTAAAATCACAAATAAATGTTTTCACTGTATACCCATTATGTCTACTCTATTCCCATTTAATTATAAATCTATCCCGCATTAATAGCATTAGAATACCACAGTTTTAATTGCAGCATATGCGCAAGCTGTAGCATGTGAAAACATTAAGCAGCCATTTTAATACACACTGCGCAGAAGCAAAGATTTCCCTCCAAGCAAAGAAAGACGTCATACCACGTGATATGGTTGACACATGTGCAATGAAATTCCCGCGCTTTAGCGGCCATTTTGGTTTAGACAAGCGTTACTTATTAGTTCAAACACATAGGCAAGCTTCTCTAGGATGGGGTTCATGTGTGCATCTGTTAATAAAGACATTACAAAGATTAGTAATTAATACTGTGAGAGGATTGCTTACGAGCAAGTCTCATTGTGAGTTCTTGCTCCATCAAAACCCTCTTACGCTCTTGTTGCTTTGGCTGCCAATTAGACAGTTTGTGCTTCTCAGAAGTTGTTACTCGCTGAATCGAGAGGACTGTTTAAGAGGAGTTCTTTTATCCCTTTCTTGAAGGCTGTGTTTGAGGTTGTACTCAGAGCTGGGGGATGTTGTTCCAAATTCTTGGTCATGCACCAGACAAGGATTTGTTGAGAGTTTTTTGTGAGACTTTTTCTAGGCTCTTTCCCCTTAACCATGCCTCCAGGTCCCTTCCATTGATTCTCTGCTTACGATGGCGCAGCCGCCAGTGACGCTGGTGGTCGGATGTTTACCCTAGCAGCTCTGTCCTTTTCACATTTCACAGCTGTTTGTTGAATGAGCCCTTCTTATGTCTCTCATGTTTGTCACATATTTGTGTGTTGGAATGACGTCCACTGACCACAGTGAACTGTGGCTGACTTTGGCTTGGGTGTGTATGAAATTCTAATGTAATGGTCACTGTATATGTGCTGTTTTGGCCTTTTACTGACGCCTATGAAGTCTGGCTGATCCTGGCCCTGTCATCCTGTAAAGCACGGTGGCTCGCGCGCTCATGCGTGTCCGTTGTGTGACGTTATGAGAGGAATCTCCACTTCCCGTGTCCGGCATTGGTGGGTTGCAATGCACGTTGTCACCTGCATCCCACGCAGTGCGGCTGCGTGTGAAATGTGACGTGTTCGTGAGCTATACTACACTTTCACTTTGCCCCAGAAGTAGGGGTCCGACCACGCTGACACCTCGCCTACATTATGCATACTATATACTTTTTCCTCTTCCAGTTGTTAAAGCAAACAATAATAAATAAATATTACATTTGCTGTTTACACACGAAAATATAAAGTGGAAGCCATATGTGGATGCATATAGAATGTATATATTGCAAGGTTTGTACTGCCCCTGTATCTGCAAATGATGGTCTGATGAACTCACCTCATTTTTAGGGCGTGCCCGAAGGAGGACAGCTTTGGTGTCCACTCCTGGTTAGTTCCCGTTATACAAAATGAATACATGAGGGGCACACCTGTAGTTCTGGAGTCTGATGAGTGCACTCCATGGGAGAGACACAGGAATAAAAGTTTGGCATCCGATGGGACATGATCGGCATTTGAACTGGAAGGAGCTGCTTATGAGTCCTGGCAACATACCCCACCCATAATTTGGTGAATTTGGCTACCCAGGAGAACTCCTGGAACAAACCCAACGCTCGCTATTCTCTGGCCTACTTTCACACTCTTCACGGCACTGTTTTTTTCTGTTTCTCAAAATGTAGTGAAAGTCTACCCTCTTGTGGGTGAAATAAGAACTGCAGCTGCCACTTAATGTCAAAGCAGCTAAATGAATAAGAGGTTAGTTACTTAATGGGGGGTCCCATTCACAAAGCCACAAAAAAGGATACCTGTCAGGCGAGGGAAAATTGTTTTGCTAACGTGTAATACTCTGCAGTATGCAATTGTAAATTCACCCCAAGGGACGGAAAGTGAGAGGAACAAGGCAAAGTCGGCCTTGACAGTTGTTGAACACACACACTTGGGAGTTTATGAACATTCACAATCTCCTGTGTGACCCTTTGCCACCCTGGATTGAGATGGAGTTTTACACCAACAAAGGTCTGGAGTAATTTTCATTCCACAGTGAGAAGGGAAATAGATCACTCCCATACTTGATGTAAGGACTGTTTTTTTCTGTGGAGAAAATAAAGCATTGGCACATCAAGCTCCTTTCCACACTGTACAATTAAGCAGAGGGGAAAAAGCAGTTAAAAAAAAATAAACACAGGATTCCTTTAGCAGCCGTGTCTAGTCAATCCGTGGTGCAACATGAGCTGTACCACTGGGGCCAGAGAGGGAGAATGGGGCCGCCAGCCCTGCAGCAACTACAGCCATTTGTTTTTTCGAAGTGCCTGCCTGGGGTATGACTTTGTGATTGGAAGAACGAGACTTGCCCCACTGACGCTCTGATACATACATGCTTAATTACAGCAGCGTAGGCATATATGAAAGAGGTTATAGGTATGTAGAGTGGCGGAGGTGCAATACACGTGGGGTTTGATAGACAGAGTAGTGCAGGCCTGGGCCTCTTCAGCAGCATGGGGGTGTTGCACTCTGACACTTGCCCAAGCCACCCCACCTTTGCATGTCGCTGCCTGTCCTCACTGTGGCTGAATCCATACTGGCAGCTAGGCGGTCTCTTTGTGCCATGTGCCCGGTGAGTGAGACAACCGTTTGCAGACCAATACAATACATTACAATTTGTCCCCGACCTGTGTACCTTAGAGCGTCCCAGATAAATACTGCACGTCCCATAGACAGTGCTCCTGTTGACAGTCCTAACACACTCAGCGACCCCTGAGAGTCTGCTCTGCTTGCTTCAGCCAGGCCTCACAGCTCTGAAATAAGGGGAGCAGGGTGGCAGTGGTCACTGGGGCAAGTTACAACTGAGGAGGACTGCAGATTTTTCTTTAGGTCAGTCCTTAGAAACCCAAATAACTTTCCTGATATATATTTTTTTGCTGTTGTTGTTTTTATTTTTTGAGGAAAATATAAGTAGCGGCGACCTCCTCCCGGGCCTGTGAAGGCACTGAAACATGAGAGGGGCACTCACAACAGTCTGCATCGCCATGTAAAACAATATTTTACTGGTGCGGGTTAAAAAAAATAACTAATTAGACAGCATTTACCAAAACATGTTATTTTTATGGATGGTTATCATGATTCCATAAAAACTAGTATTCCCGATGCTTTACCATCAAAAAGTGCATTTTGAAGCAAGCCATTTTACCTATAATGCCAATTGAAGCATGTGTTAATCTTTCAATGCAAGCCGAAAGTGTTGACTGGTCATCGTCTAATTTTATTGTCATCGTTGTATTGCTGTTTTCGCTGATAGTATTAGCTAAGTTGTGGACATCTTTTGTGTCTTTTACCACATCACAATGATAATAACATTATATATAGAGGCACTGTACACCAGTATCCCTCAAGATGAAACAGTAAGTAATCGAAGAACTAATGAGGAACATTACCTGGCAATACATCCTGCCTATTTGTTTCATAATCTTATGTGCAGCGCGGCTCTCAAATCCAATTTTTTCAAATTTGTATAGAAGTTCTACCTACAAACATCAGTCATGTCGATGAGGAGCACTGTTGTCCTCAGCCTGATAGGTCTGTAGACGTGTTACTTCACAACAAAGCTTTTATACTGTGAGAAGAACAACTAAAAGGAATGTGTCACCCTCTGGCGGGAGATACATTGACTTCAAGTCAGAACAACAATTTCCCTTTGGAATGTTTTAAAAAGCACACTATCATTCGTTCATATCACTTCCATACAAAACCATACAATATGCTACAGTAGGTATTGCAAAACCACCAACGCTAAATAAAAATGTTTTATTAAATGAATCCCAAGTTCATTAGTTATTATAAAACCTTCTGTTGCAGAAGTGCGTTAAAAACATTAAAAACCAAAAAACAATTGCAGATCAGAATTGTTAATTGTGTTTAGTCAGTCACCGCCCTTGAGCACTACGGGGCAACCTTCTCTATGGCCAATTTCTACGCTTATGTAGAAACTGCAGTGAAATGGAAGATTACGAATAACAAGCACACAACCTAACAAAAAAAGTACAGACGAGGAAGTACCTAGTAAGATCATTCAAAGTGCTATGAAAAGAGCAAAAATAATTGTGAAGCCTTACTGGAATCGTCCCACCGAACAACCCAAGAGACTGATGTGTGCTACCACATTTATTCCAGCATCAAACCAGATCACATAAACTATAGGCATATCCTGAAAATGGGCAACCTCACCTTATCCATACCTTTATTTGACTTCCAACGCTCAAACAATTTAAAAGATCACCTCAGTCGCAAAAGACCTAGGGTAAGAACACAATCGGAATACCTAACCAGTACCTAGGGCCTCCCATGGATCAGATGTCATTGTCCCTGTGGAAACTGTAACATTTGTCGGTTGACAAAGGCAACAAAAACGTTGAAACTTGGTCTGAGACTAACATGGGAGCTACATAACCATACCAATTGTAATACCAAACCTTATGTATTTCTAATTGCTTGCTAATGTGGTTTAAGGTATGTTGGAATGACAACCAGTCCCGTTAAAATCAGAATCAACAAACACAGGAGCACCATCCAGTGTAAACGGACAGCGAGATGCACTGCCCATTCCTGGAAGTACAACAACCACTGAAAAACATGTGTAGCACCATACCAAAAGTTATGCCAGCCAGTCCTAACATCAAGACATTGCTCTTCAAAAAGGAACAATGATTGGGTTTCAGACTTGGGATTTCCAGGGTGGACTCAACGATGAGATCCCGTGAAGTCAACTGAGTACATAAGCAAGATCATGGGCAATGCCTTTCTGAATAAATTATATGCATGGATGTTAATGCATATATATGTTCCTGTTACGTTTTTCCTAACAGGTCCATACACTATGGAGCATGTGAGTACCTAAATTAGGGGATACTCACAACACCTTTGGTCACACATTGTTCAAAGTAAGAATAATAAGAAAGCTAATATAGATTAAGGCATCATCCTGAATAGTAGGGTTACAGATGCAGGTCCTGATGAAACACCACTTGACCTCTCTAGGCAATCAGGCGTGAAACATGTAGAGCTTCAGCGAGGGACCACAGAACGACTAAGGTGCGACTGCGGTAATGTATGTTTAATCTTGTCCTAGATCCCTCTCATCAAATTAAAGTCAAATAATTCCTGGGGGGTTTATAGACAATTTTATCATTTTTTTCACTACACTCTATACCCACTACCTACACTGACGCACTATCATTCACCACGGGCAGTGATGAGATCTTGACCAAAATAACCCCCGTCCTCCGATGGATATTGCCTACCCAGTCAGAAGCCTATGGGGCCACCGTGTGAGAATGGCATCACAGACAACACCCACATAAAGCTCTGCTGCATTTTGTTTGTGGGTTATAAACAAAAGTTCTGGAGTGTAGTACAAAACTGTCTTTCAGCTAGGATGCCAAATTACCATAGGATGAAGTGTTTTATTTGGTACATGCATTAAGCAAATTCGCCACTTATTTTCTATCTCTGTCTGAATTTCCACGGAAACCAAAAGTTTGCAAAAGCATCAGAAAGTAGGGACGAATGGCTATGACCAATTAGGTGGCTGAAGATGGTATGAACATAGTCAAGCCTCAGTCCTGACACTTATAAGAAAATCAAGGCACTACCCAGTATTCCTGGGAAGTTGGTTGCTGCAGTTAAAAGAAATAACAATGGTTCCCTCAGATAAAGACAAGCAATGATGATGGGCCTGAACTTATATGGCAAGTTGGCGCTGGCCTCTGACACAGAGGTGCGTCTCCTTGTGCACTCAAAGAAACGGTATACAAATTTAGTTCCTCTCTCTTAGTTCATTTGAAATAACTTTATTGAACTTGACATTCGTAGATGCGTTTGTATTTTATTTTTTAACTTTTTTATCATCCATTCATAGCGGTTGTTATTCCTTCATAACAATGGTTTGTAAAGAACAAAACTTTATCTATGCCCAATGCATTTCGGGCAGATCGCCCTTCTTCAGGGGCTGTACAACTGAAAAGTAGAGGAGACTCAGGTTTAGTACAAGGATGGATGATGAGCCATGTTCATCCATGCGTGACTATATGAAGGTGAAATGTACCCGTGCGTGTCTTGCGCCGTTATTAAAAGGAATATATTGTGTATTAAGCGTGCACCATACTCTCAAAGAAGTGGACGTATAACAAACTCGGTGTTGTTAATAACGTCAAAGCTGTGGTCAGGATAGAGCCTGTTACCCAAAGGTCATTTTAGTGTGAAATCAAAATCTCTACTAGTGCGAAGAACAGAAGGAGTTTGTGCACGTTCGTTCGATCCGTGACCGGGTGAATCAGTGAAGCGTTAGCTGTGAGACGATGAGTTAACAGATGTGCCAATAACTGGTAAAGTTTCCCCCGAATGCGGTAAGAAAGAAGCTTAGTTGCAAGAGGGATAGCCCCGGTAAAATGACCGAAAAATTATGATAGCACGGTAAATTAGAGGCGTTACGGGTGGCGTATGTGAAACTTACGTGAAAAGTTTCGTTCATAGGAGAACGCCGCGATATTAAACTGCAAACAATCGAATGGAGTAAATTACTGACGTGTACTCCAAACTACAGAGATGAAAAACGTTTTACCAGGTGACAAAGTAAAGTGCTTGATAGTAAACTTACCCGCGTTCAAACGGTGCTGAGCATATGTAGTTACTCTGCCAAAGTGTAGACGCGAGTGACTGATTCAGCGTGTGATGTTAATACGCGCTTGTAAACCAGAAGTGTAAACGTGTCAGAGACTACTGTAGTGATGGAAGTGAACAACAGACTCGTAGTCCGTTCACATAATCAGAACGCGTGGTGCAATCAATAAATTCGTTTAAAAAATACAAACAATGATGGTGTTGTAGAAAAACAATATGTTTTGAAATTTAAACATTCAGACATTCGATTCTGACATAATTCACACGTATGACTATCTGTGGTGTCATCAACTGCTTAGATGATACAATTACATAACAGACTCATAATCCGTATACGAATTCAATCCGCTCAGTGCATCAGTAAATTATGTTACCTGATCTGGATAATGTATGCGTGATGGAAAAACACCCTTGTCATGTGTTTCGAAACGGGGCGTTAAAGCTGAAAGTTATGACATGATTGACAGGTGCGACCAAGGTCCCTTCGTGAACCCTGGTTACATAATCATTTTTAACAAGTACTCAAATGCACATGTGCGGCGTGGTTTTCCTGAATCCACTATGATGTATAAAGTACACTTGTATAGAAAAAATGGAAAGTTAATCTAAACAACCTTTTTCACAGACACACAGTGTAATGAAAAATAAAACAAACTGTATCAAAGTCCATCAGCCTCTTCAATGTGGTCGCTAATAGATATGTGCAGTTTAAAGAAAGCTACTGAAGTCGACCCGTTCATTTAACCCTTTGGGGTTAACGGTGTCCATGAAATTAATCCAATGAATTTCCCTCTGTAATAAAAATTGTGTGTTGTTACGTCCATGTTCGATAGGAACCTGTTCCAAGATCAGAAAGCGAAGTTGACTGATGTTATGATGCATGGTGTTGAAGTGGGAAGCAACCGTAGATTTTAGGTTGCGTGTTCGAATGTTGCTTTTATGTTCATTCAGCCGTATTCGGATCTTTCGCTCAGTCTTCCCAATATAAGCTAGACCACAGGGACATTTTAGCATGTAAATAACGTTTTGGCTGTTACAAGTGGCGGTTACCCTAAGTTTGATGGGAGTTCCTCTGTTAGGGTGTCTGATGGTATTGCCTTTAATTATGGAGTTGCTATTACCACAGTTTAAACAAGGGATGGTACCTTTGTAATTTTGTTCTTCCTGAACAGTAGGTTTGTTCAATATTTGTTTCAGATTCCTTGATCTTGAATAAGCAAACCTTGGTGGTGCGTCAAATATTCCTTTAAAGTCAGCTTCTGTACTAAGCATTGGCCAAAATTTAAGAATAGTTTTTTTGATCTGGTAACTTCAAGTAGAAAACTTGGATACAAATACACATCTGTTTTCATCCTTGGTCCGACCTGCGTTTTTTAATAAGTCTTCCCGTGATTTATTATCGGCTTTGAGGACTGCTGTCTCTAAGATGTCACATGGGTAACCTCGATCCTTAAATTTCTTGATGCATGTTTCCATGCTTTCTTTGTACAACTCTTTATTTGATGATATTCTTTTTAATCGGAGTAACTGCGAGTATGGCAAATGTTTCTTTAAGGATGGCTGGTGAAAGCTATGAAAATGTAGCAAATTATTCCTGTCAGTAGGTTTGGTGTAGACTTGGGTTACTAATTGTCCATTGTTGTTTAGAATACAGGTGTCCAAGAAGGTAATTTGTTCAGAGATGATGGTTGAGGTGAATTTGATGCGCTCATCTACCTTATTTAAAGTTTCAATGGCCTCCGTTAATTCTTTTTGCGAGCCTCGCCATAAAATGAATATGCCATTGATGTATCTTTTGTATAGGATGAGATGTTTTAGCCACGTTTCTTGATTTAGGATGTGATCTGACTCGAAGCGGTACATAAACAAGTTCGCATATGTTGGGGCGGCACAATTGCCCATAGATGTTCCGGAACATTGTATGTAGAATTTGTCAAGCCATTTAAAATAACTGTGGTATAGTGTAAAATGTATCAATTCCATGAGGAACATTTTTTGTGCTTCATTCTTTTCGCTGTTGATGAGGAAAGATTCGATTGCATGAATCCCTTTGTCATGTGGAATAGACGTATAGAGTGCTTTGAAATCGATGGTACACAGAATGGTGAACGGTGTGATTTGTGGTTTGATTGACTCTAGTATGTTTAAAAAGTCAGTAGTATCCCTTATGTAGGTGGTCATTCCTTGTACCAGTGGTTGGAGATGTCTGTCCAGGAATTTGCCTATTGGTTCATGTATGGAATTGATGGTGGAGACGATTGGTCTGAACTGTGGTATTGTTGCGTGTTTATGAATTTTTGGGATCATGTAGATGTATGGTATCGATGGATTAGTTTTGATGAGGTATTTTTTATCCTCGTTGGTAATGGTACCATTACTCACAGCGTCATCAATGATTGAGGAGAGAATCTTCATGAACTCCGTGGTTGGGTCAAAAGTCAATGGCATGTAGGTGTTTGTGTCTTGGACATGTTCGTTAACGTTCTTCTCGTAAAACTCGGTGTCCATGATAACCATGGCACCTCCTTTATCAGCTTGACGAATGGTAACCTCTGGATTTGATGCAATTTGTACGAGAGCTTCATTTTCTTTAGGTGTAATGTTTGATCCTCTGGATTGAGTTTGTCTAAATACCTTGCTTAGTTCTTTCTGAATGATTGTCTCAAATGCGTCCATAACTTTATTGCTTACAGGAGCCATGAATGTGCTTTTGTTGCGTAGACCTAGTAAGGTATTCTCTTGCAGGTGTTGACTTGATTCTACTATGTTACTGAAAAAGTGTTTCAGTCTTAGTGTACGCATAAATTTGTACAGGCTAATTTCAGCTTCAAGAATATTTGAACGATAGGTTGGTACGAAGGAGGATCCTTTCTGCAAGGTTTCAAGTTGAAAATCGGTAAACCGATGTTGTGAAATGTTAATCACTAGGTTCTCTGGCTTCGTGTCCCTTTTGCGACGGGTTTGTTTATTTGAGCACTTCCTCCTGCTTCGTCGGGTGGCCTTTGGCCTCTTTCTAAAAAAGGTTGATTGCCGTTGGTATTAATAGCTGTCGATGAACTCTCTTTCTCGGGTCTATCATGTTCATGTCTTCTGAGTGGTTGAATTCTTTGTTGTGCGTCATCGGAAGATGATGCATCTGTGTCCCAGAATCTTCCTGTGTTTACTTTTTGTAATCTTCTCTGGGCATACACCTCTGCCCAATTGTAAACTTCCCCGAGTTTATAATCATACGTGTCTCTTTTAAATTTTCTTATTTTTCTTTCGTTGATTTCTTTGGTGTATGCATCCAGTTGTTTGTTGAGGTCTGCCAGTGTTTTGTCCCAATCTTCCTTTGGCATGTTTTCCGTTAATTCCTGCTTCAGTAGAGAAACTTCTTTGTTTAAGTCTTCCAGAAGTTTGGACAATTCTTCCATAATTAGTAAAATAAGGTCCAAAGAACACTCCTGAGGCGCACTCCTGACAAAAAAAAAAAAAAACAGGAGTGCGCCCAACTGTTGAAATTCCTGAACTTATATGAACATACCCCAAAGGGAAAACAAATGTCCAGGGAAACTTTATCTCAAAACACATTTATAGTCATGTAAAACAAAAATAGATATACACAAACAATGCTGCAAAACAATGCATCAAGATGCAGGGAGGCTTACAAGGGATGTGTACAAGGGGTGCAGAGTTAATCAGGACGCCCAAACAAGGGCTCATGAGAGTTGCATAATGGGCCAGAGGTGTTGCATGTCAGTTTGCTTGCTCTCAGAAGATTCAGGAATCATGACTAAAAGTAAATGTTGTCAGTCTAGGGCTTTGCGAGGTTGCAAAAATGCTCATCCTCGTTTCACACCACCCAGCCAGCTCTTTACTTGGCTGAGAAGGAGTGAATATCCTTGTGTGTGTGATGCCTGGGTTTATCAAGAATGGATTCCTTTGGTGGATATGTAAATGAATGTAAGCAGGGTGATTTTGTTCTTCTATTTTGAACATAAGTGATTAATGCTATTTAGGGATACTGAAGATGAGTATGGGCATTCTTTTTCTCCAGGTGTGGCATAGGGGTAGGACTTGGGGCACACGTTTCTCTTACTGCTGATTCTTTAAAAGTCAGTGCTATGGTAGAACAAGTGCACAACGGAGTCAAGATTTTTTATGGTCACCCAGGACCAGCTGTTTGGACAGGCACATCATTTTGAATGCAATTTGTATGGGAGGTTTGCCTATGGGCACAGCTTCCATTAATGCAGCAGGTGCAGAGACATCAGTGCCCGGGGTGCGAGAGACCCACTGTGTCCCAGTTATGGTTGTCGTACACTGCCGTGCCATGGGACAGAGGGTCAGTTTTCTTTGCTTGCATTGGGGCCCATGAAGTACCTGTTACACCACTGCTCAGTGGTATCCCTTAGAAAGTAGACCTTTTCAGGTAAAAAGCCAGTGAAGAATAGCACTTCTACAAGTGCAGGCAGACGTATGGCTCCCTTGTGAATCGGGACCTGCGGGCCCTGTTTCTTGAGTATATTACCGCTTGGAGCACATGAGGTCTTGACTGTCCCAATCAACACTGTGATGTTAGAGGCACCTCACTGGTATTAGTTTTGGGGCATTCTGTCTTCTCACAGCCCTTATAGTGTGGAAGTGGGTAAAAGCTACAATAAGAATTAGTTTGTCTAACTGAAGATCCTCCATAACCCTAAATCCAGACCTTCAACCAGAGACGTTTTAATGCATGGGCAAAGTGGGCTCTGGCCCAGGGCCCCAGCCTTTCAGGGGGCCCCCTGACAGAGTCAGCTCCGTTCTCCAGAGTTTTGCAATAATGACCTTGAATATTTCTTAAACAGTTTGTTTTAAATACTGTTTTCCTTTAACTTATTGTTTATGTACCTGATATGTGAGAGTCTAGTACAGCCATTTTGCAGAGAAATGTTGTGTTTATGTTTCATGCAATTTACATAAAAAAGTTTCTTTTAGATCAAAACAAGGCCTAACATATAAGAAATGGGAGGGCTTCACAGAGATTATTTGCAATAATATTGGTGAGCTGCTGCTGTGTTACAATATTGAAAACACACATAACTATCCCTGAATATTTGATGTAAACTCATTTAGGGCCTTATTTATGAGAAGTGATGCATCGCTGTGTGAAAACAGGGATGCGTCACTTCTTAGTGCGCCCTCCTTGCGACATGATGGATGTGTCATATTTACTGTATGACGCATCATGTCGTAAGGAGTTACAGATACGTCAGTATTTCTGACGTATCTGTAGGCGCAAAGTGATGCATTGCTGGGGTGTGTCTGAAAATAGACGCAACTCCAGCAATGTGTCCTTTCACATGGGGCAAGCCCCATGTGAAAGGGCCTGCATCAGTCTTACGCCTGCTATAAGGCAGGTGTAAGATATTGACGCAATGGCGTCCTAGAAGTGGCGCACTGAGTTCTCATAGATTTCAATGCGCCACTTCTACGAGGCTTTTGCGGGGCAACACCCACCCTGCATACATTATGCCTGGCGCAGGTATAATGTGGTGCAGGGGTTTACAAAGTGACGCATCTGCCTAGATGCGTCACTTTGTAAATAGGGCGCAACATGGCACATTTTACGCTGCCGGTGCGTCGCAAAAAGTGACTCACCGGCGGCATAAAAGTGAAGCAAGGCCTCCTAAACAAGGCCCTTAGAATTTGGACGAGTGTTCCTTTGCACTGCCAGGGACCTAATGAAATGAAATAGTGTATTTAATAAAGCCCGCGGCTACTCAGACTAGAGTGTCCTGGCGCGTGACAGCGGGAGGAAAATGTGCGTAAAAAACCCATCAGTTATTAAAAAGCCAGGTTTTTAAGTTCTTCCTGAAAGAGAGTAGGTCTGTGGTTAGTCTCAGAGACTCGGGGAGGCTATTCCACAATTTTGCGCCTAGAAAGCCGAGGGATCTGCCTCCAGTGCGGGTACGGCATATTTTAGGCACGATGGCCAGGTTGGCATTGGAAGATCTTAGGGGTTTATATGTTGTGTAGCGATTAACGCGCTTATTTAGGTAGCCAGCTCCTAAGCCATGGAAAGCTTTAAAGAAGATGGTCATCTCTTTGAAGTCGATCTGTTCTTTTATGCGGAGCCAGTGTAGAGACTTAAGAATAGGGGTCATACTAGATCTGGGTTTAGGTCTCAGGATGGCTCTGGCCGCCGCGTTATGTACCACATGTAGGCGCTGGATAAGGGATTTGGGAAGACATAGTCAAGCTTTGATGTCACCAGAGCCTGCACCACGATCTTTCTGCTCTCAAGCGGTAACAGTGGCAGGAATTTTTTAGCATCTAGAGTATGCCAAAGCAAGCTCCAGTTGGATTTTGGATTTGAAAGCGCATGGAGAGTGTCTTGTCTATGACAATTCCTAAGTTTTTGACTTTCTCCTTTTCCGCGGGCGGGGGCGTCAGATCCTCTGGCCACCAAGAGCTCCAGTCAGGCGTTTCTGGATTAACAAAGAAAACAGCTTCAGTTTTGTCAGGATTGCACTTCAGCTGATTGATCTTAAGCCAGTTAAAAACCTTTGTGAGGCAAGACCTAATCATTGCCCCGTCAAAGTCGGTTCCTTTTTCTCACGTAAAATTCAGCTCAGTGTCATCAGCATAGGAAACAATTTTGGTTCCCTCTTCCTCTACCAGAAATGCAAGGGGGATAAATATATATTAAAAAGGGTAGGACTGAGAATGGAGCCCTTATGGACACCTACATTCATGGGGATGAGAAAGGGGGAGCCAGATGTCCTGAGATCTATTTGTCAAGAAGGATGACATCCATGTTAAGGTGGTCCCACCCAGGCCGATGTTAGCAAGTCTCTCCAGGAGCCTCTCATGTGGGACCATATCGAAGGCCGCCGACAGATCGAGCAGTATCAGAACAGCCTTGCCTCCCTGGTCCAGCTTACCCTTGAGAAATTCAGTCACTTCCAGCAGAGCGGACTCCGTACTGTAGTTAGCCCTAAAACCGGATTGGAACTCATGAAGGAGCTTCCCATCTTCAATGTGTTTTTGGAGGGCCTTGTTTACATGCTTCTCTAATACTTTGGAGAGGGCCGGAAGAAGGGAGATTGGCCTGTAGTTGGCAGGGTCCGTCAGTTTGGCGTTAGCCTTTTTATCAGTGGAAGAATCTTAGCATTCTTCCATAATTTTGACATGTTGCCTGAGAAGAGGGAAGCATTAAAGAGCTGGTTTACCGTGGGGTTTATGGTGGGAGCTAATAGGTTCAGGATATTCGCTGGACATGGGTCGGTAGGAGAGCCAGACTTAATGCTTTGGAGAAGGGTCAGTGACTCTTCAAGCTGAAACTCAGGGAAAGCTAGTAAAGATGGAGGATCCAAGAGGTGAAATTTGCTATTAGAACTAAGGTAGAAGGTCAGTTCTTCCTCTGAGATGTTAGTGAAGGCTTGTTGGATCACAGAGATCTTTTGTGGAAGAATTGAGCTATTTGCTTAGACCATTCTTCCGTGTATGGCCCTTCCTTTGTGCCGGCTTTCGGGCGGTAAAGGATTTAACTATGCTAAAGATTTCCTTACTCTTATTTTGGGCATTTTCTATCTTGGTTTGAAAGACGTTTTTCTTGGCTGCCTTCACGAGAATGTAATGAGCTTTTAAGGTGTCTTTATACACCTTCCTGTCCTCAGGTAGATAGGATTTACGCCATTTCCGTTCCATTTTTCTACAATTTCTTTAGCTAGATCTGAGGGAATCGTTAGACCATGGAGCTGGTGGGGCCGACCTCTTTGAGGAGCGGGAAACAACCGGTACCGCTGCATCAATGTTGGTTCGGAGCCATGAATCTATTGAGAGGGCGTCTGAGTCGGGACAGCCAGGCAGCTCCGGTGCTAACATCAGGATGGATATTTTAAGGAACGTCCTGTAATTAGAGACCCTCTGCCCTGCGTTAGCCCGAGGGGCTGTGGCAGAGTTGGGAATGTCGAATTTTAATAGGAGGTGGTCTGACCAGGTAATGGGAAGAGGTAGGCTTACTGATATGTCAAAGTTGTGAAAGATTTGGTCTAGGGTATGGCCCTTCTCAAGGATGGCCGAAGAAATAGATGTAAACATGTTGCAGGCCTGCAGCGTCTCCAACAAGGAAATAGTTTGAGGGTCTTTTCCATTGTCCATATGTATAGTGAAACCTCCCCGAATAAGGCAGTTGTTGTATTTTAAGTCCAGGGAGGTGGTGGCTGTATTACGCAGTAATACAATTTCCAATTGCACTGGGAGGTCTGTAAATCAGAAAACCAGCTATGCTATGATGGGGGGATAAGGTACAGCGGAAGCCTAAGGACTCTGTGCCCTCGATGTTTTACATCGGGATGGGAAAGCAGTCTAGCTTTTGATTGTAAATTATGGCGGCACCGCCCCCCTTCCCACTTGGTCGGTCCCTCCTAAGGATTTTATAACCCATAGGGATGGCCGAGGTGATAGTAGGGTTGGAGGCTTCAGACAGCCAGGTCTCAGTGAGAAATAAAAGATCAGGCTGTTCGTCTAAAAGTAGGCCATAAATGTGTGGTTCATGCTTTTGCATAGAGCGACAATTTAAAAGGGTGGCCTTTAAGTCCTCTTTTTCTTATTTTTTTACACTTGTTGTTGCGTGGGAGGATCTTGGGTGCGAGTTTCCTGGGCTGGAGGAGAGACCAGTTGCACTTATTGCATCGAAAGTCTACCTCCAAGCTCAGATCAGCCGCTGTACACTGACATAATGGTAGCCGCCTAAGGCTAAGCAGTTTTTCCCTATTGTAATATAGTGGAAGAAACTCACCGGAGGGGAGCTGCGCACATCCGCTGCGCGCGTCCGTTTGCATCGGGAATATATAGGCTAATGCCTATGATGCAAACTGGATCGCTAATGCAGCTGAGGAAGCGGAAACTGCGTAGGCGGAAGTGAGGAGCCCGATAGTAGCCCCAGCCCTCCGCACAATCGGCGTATCAGCCGCCGCAGACCAGGACTGGAGGAAAAGCGAGATGCGAATCAAAGCAGCTAAGGAGGTGTAGGCAAGCAGAATCAAGTAAAGTGCAAGTGCGCGTAGGTAGGAGAAATTGTTAAAAAGCACAGAGTAATTCAGCCACACATATACAATTTAAAAAGTATTAAAAACCTAGTAGCAGGGCAGGAAACACTAAATCCTACCGCTGTCAGCTGCGCGCGTCCGTTTGCATCGGGAATATATAGGCTAATGCCTATGATGCAAACTGGATCGCTAACACAGCTAAGGAAGCGGAAACTGCGTGTGCGGAAGTGAGGAGCCCAATAGTAGCCCCAGCCCTCCGCACAATCGGCGTATCAGCCGCAGCGGACCAGGACTGGAGGAAAAGCGGGATGCGAATCGGAGCAGCTAAGGAGGTGTAGGCCTATGATGCAAACTGGATCGCTAACGCAGATGAGGAAGCGGAAACTGCGTGGGAAACAGGGGCTCAAATTGGATCATAAATTCAAAGCTGTTCTGAACAGGGGCCCCCAAAATATGTTTGGCCCAGGGCCCCCCAAATCCTTAAGATGTCCCTGCCTTCAACTCTAAAGAACCGACTTAGAGCGATGTACACAGTCGAGCTGCAATGCCCAGATGTGATAAATACATTACACTGCAGATACTGCCGAACCTCATTCCTTAAAAGAGGAGTTAGGAAATAACTGGCACCATGTTTTTCCTGCCGTACCACCAACCTTTGTGCTGGTAGAAATCACTAATGACATTACCATGAAATAGTGGTAAAAATTTAGATACACTAACCCAAAAACCGCAAATTTTTGCAACTTCACCACCATATCAGTGTGTGGGCGGCGGAGTATAATTGGGGAAGGGGGCAGTGTGTGTGTGTGTGTGGGAGTGTGTGCATGTGTGCATGTGTGCATGTGTGTGTGTATGAGAGAGAGATCCCTGTGCATTCATGGGGGCTCATAGCGTGTGTTTTGTGTGTTGGTGAGTGGCGGTGTTTTTCTTGTTTGCTGATGAGATAGAATTTGGTGTGTCTCATTAAGTGGAAATCACATTTTAATGTGTTTATGAGTGGGGTATTGTGACGAATTCAACAAGCGCCTAATTGTGATGTAAAACAGCTACTTAGGTCTTTTGTTTCTCTCCAGCTCGCCCTAAAAAACACCTCTGCGGCTGACAGTTATGGTCAGTGTCACTGATTTTATGTCTCTTTCCACCAAAACATGCCTTCCATGTCTCGTAACATTAACTTCTGCTTTTTCTCTTCCTTCCTGGCGCTAGATCTTCAACTTGATGAAGTATGACAGCTACAGTCGCTTCCTAAAATCTGAAGCCTTCCTCCAATCCAAGCGAACAGATGAGAGGCAGCACGAGGGGCCAGACGCCTCGGAAAACACTGCCAAGCGGGCGTCGCGCAGCTTCAACACATGAGTCCACAGGCTCGCCCAGACGCATCGGAGTTCTTGCACAAACTCTGTGGTACTGGCCTGCCTGCATCTCCACTGTGCAAGAGGCCCACACACCGCTGAAGCGCCTTCCTTCTGGCCTTACCTTTCAGTTCCTTCTCATGCTTGATGAATCGATCAATTTCTGCCTCATATTTTTTATTGCAAATCAACACAGTTCCCGGCTTAACTAATCATCCTGGTTTTGTTCGGGGTGTCTGTTGCTACCCTGTGTACTTTATCATATGTACGTGGTTTCTTCTCAAAATGCCATGTAAGCTTTTGGATGATGAGGCGACACCAGGATGGATCCCCGCTACTTTCGCTTGGGCTTTGCACTCAACAGTATTAGGAAGACACCCCCTCCTCTTCCCAACTCTAGCCCAGCTGACCAGGACAGAGACCCAGTGGTAAAGACCATCGGCCTGGGCGATATCTGCTGTATGGACTACGATCACAGGAGACAAGGTCTATATGACACCACTGGCATGGATCAAGGAGATGTTTGCTGGGGCTCTACAGGGTTAATGGACCGGAGAGCACAGAGCAGTTCAAAATAAAGCCCACATACACCAGCCTAATGCATTTGACGTTTTAAATAATCAAATATTCATGTGCCCCAATATCTGTTTCTCTTCTCTTACCAGTATTTGCACAGCGTCATCTATCACTAATACAGCACAGTAACACTATAGCTGGTGTCTTTATCACACTGTGCTGTGATTGTGTGTGGCTACTACAGGTTTGCTTTTAAAAGTCTAGGTAACTAATGGTTTTAGCTGATCTCCGTAGTGTGCTATGTGCATGGTTTGGAGCCAGATGGCCAGTTGTTCATTGCTGGGCCTGTGTATTTTAGGTCTGTACATTCCGCGCGAGGTATATTTTGAATGCAATGCAGTTAATGACGAGGAGGTGGCATGTGTAAGTTAAAATGTGTCTGAATGGTTCCAAGATCTACGGTGGTGTGGTGGAGGAGAAGTGATACTGAATGGGCAACACTCCGAAAAGTAAACTGGATGATGCTGTGGTGTTCTAATGAGGGTGTCAGGGTTCTCTCTAGTGTGTTCTATTTCAGAAAGTAAACTTCTAGTTGGAATTGGAAAGATATTTTAAAGTGGGTATTGGTGGGTGGAACGTGCTGTTTGGTATCTGCGGACTGCCATTAATCACATATGGGGCACAGGATCTCTAAACTTAGACAGTCCTTTCCTTAACAATAAAGGATATTTTATGCAGACCCAGTCACCATAACCAACCTTGGAAGAGGTTTACTTATTTTTAAATCTTCCTTCATGCTTAGAATGCACCACATTAAAAGCATCACTTTTAGTGTAGCGCCATTACACACTGAAGCAACATCAAATTTTAATTCAAAATGTTAACCATCCAAAAGGGACACAAAACAGAAACCACATTTCTCCCTTTCATGACTTCCAAAGGAATCGTGCCTGTAACCCTACATAAAGTAGTATGCTTCGACCGGACACAATTTCTTATAGCATCCACACAATCCACACAGGATTTAACAGCACTCTGAATGGACTCCATTATTACTTTGTTGAAACCCCTCCCAGGGGCGAGCCTTCCTCTCTCTCCCTGTGTCAACATACTGCGTCCCTTTCTCCCTTAATTATTCCAGTGACAACGTAATTTGGCGCATTGAAAGGTCGCAGTTTATTCAAACATAACATGGTTGTACATTTCGCAATTTTATTTGGTCATTCATAACATCCATGCCATTGTATACCTTCATTGTCCTTGTAACATTACTTGTAGTTGTTTGCTTCCAGACAGCACAGTTTTTCCTCGAGGTGCCCCTTTTTGCTGGGCCTTTGTGTTTGTGGTTCCAGGCTTCCCTTGCTACCGATTTTGTGTGCGTCCGTTAGGACCTGCCCGGGATGCAAGTGCTGTTCCGCCTTCCCTGGACCCTTTGTTGGCCACTCGCCTTCTCCTTAGGGCCCCTGCCGTGTGGCATCCCAAGGACCCTGTGTGAGCATCTCATCTACTCTGCCTGTGGCTGTGTGCTGTCATTAGCTCCCTCAGTGCCCCTGTTGTGAGGCATCTCAAGGACACTGTGTGAGCCTTCCATCTACCTCTAGTAATTTTCTCTTTTATGTACCTTTTTCTGGGTTTCCTCCGCCACGCTACCTACGGTTTGTCGATCGGAGGGAGCTCCCCCCAGCCCTCCCAGCCCCTTTGTCCTTCAAGAGAAACCCATTTGTTCTAAGACCCCTACAATGTTGAGTAAGAACATGTCCTTGCCCACCCCTGACAGGTGCACTCCGTCGTCCAAGTGATAACCCAGAGATCTTAAGTTGATGAAACCGTGTCTCACAAAACCCCAGCTGTTGGCCCTGCATATTTTCGTCATGGCGATGTTTAACTTACGTCTGGATTTTTCCACTGCACCCTGGTCCACGGCCCCTGTCCATGCCTTGCGCACTATGATTTCCGAAAAAATTATCTCAGCTAGGCGGACTAGTCTTGCTAGAGCTGCATGGCCTGTGCACATTTTTTCCAATAGGCCCCTCCTCCCCAAGGTTGCCAGGTCATTTCCCCCCAGGTGGACCACCACCGCATCCAGCCTGCCACCTTGCCCCAGTGCCCTTTGCACTGCGGGGAGCAGCTGGTCCCACTTCATCCCTGATTGTCCCAGCCAGGTCACTTCTGTGTTATGAAGCCATATTCCGCCGAATTCATGCACCCATTATGTATGAGTGCCCCACTATCCAGACCTTCTTGAGCCGCTCTGACGGACCTAGACGGTGGTGGGGCGAGAAACCAGACTCAGTAAACTGGGGGGCGTATGTAACGTTTGAAAGCGCCAGATGCCCAGCGCCCTATCACCTTGATCTGGTCTGCTCCTAACCCTAGGTCTGCTGCAGTGGTGGCCAGCCCTATGCGGAACGAGTGTGACCCGAATGCCTTTGCAGGGAGCCCAATCTTTTCTAGTGTTTTACGCATCACCGCTATGAACTGGAACCGGCTTAGGCTTGACCCGTTCTTATGTGTTAGTAATGGCCCCATCGTGGGCCCCCCTTGTAGCATGTAGTCCCGAACGAGGCATACTGGACAGCATGTTTTGTCGCTGATGCACTCGATCCTAATCCACTTCCCTTTGCCTGCCTGGTCCGTTTTCGACCGACGCAGGTGGATAATCATATATCCTGCTCCCATGTCCACATCTACCCGGCGTATGCAGGCAGCTCCCAGGTTCTCTTTTGCGGGGGCCACTATCTCGCTGACCCTGTAAGCCCCAAAGAATGCCAGTGTGAACGCTGCCTTAAATAGCTTAACTTCCAGGCCCCCGGCTCATACCTCGTCTAGTGCACAGATTATCTGTTTCAGGACTGCAAAATCAATGGGCCGCCATCTATCCCCTTTTGTTTGTTGCAACCTGCCCCAGCCTTTTAACGCCATTTTGCATAGAAAGGACCTCGTGGGATCCCTCCCCGCTGCCATTTTTGTGTAGTATGCTACAGCACTCAGGTGAGCCTGGGCCCACGATCTTGTTTTTCCCTTTCGGAACGCCCCACTCTAGGAACGCTATGACCTCCTCTTGCCCTGCCATCCATCCCCCCTCGACACCTGTTATGTCGGAAAATGTAGCCCAGCACTTACGGTAGCAGGTCTCTGTTTGGGGGCCAGTGCGTTGTCCAGCATTTTTCTCAAACTGGGTCCACCCATGCCCATACTTCTTCCGGCACTGGCGTCATCACCTGGTCTGTGTCCGGGGCGAGCTCCTTGAATTTGCCCCACTGAAAACAAGAAATGCAATGTTTGCTTTTAGCTGGTAGTCGACTAGTATCCGTAGTAGGTTGACCACCGCCAGGCATCTAGCTGTCCCTAGGTTGATTGCCTGTACAACCGCATGGTTGTCTGACCTTAGAATTATTTGTTTCTTGGCCAGTCTGTGGCCCCATATGGTGAATGCTATCATGATGGGGAATAGCTCCAGTAGGGAGATGTTGCCTGTAATTCCTTTCTGATGCCAGCTGTCCGGCCATGCCCCAGCCGTCCACGCTGTCCCCAGGATGGCCCCAAAGCCGTATCCCCCTGCCGAGTTTGTGTATAGTTCAAGTTGGTCAGCGTGCATCCATGGCTCTCGCCACATGAGGGTGCCGTTGAATTTGGTCAGGAAGGCATCCCATTGCCCCAAGTCCTCTTTCACTGCCTGCGTTAGGCGAACCCTGTGGTGTTTGTGTCATGCCCTTAGTTAGCCAGGCAAGGCGTCTGGCGAAGGGGCGCACTGCAGGGACTACTCTTGTGGCGAAGTTCAATTATCCCAGCAGCTGCTGTATCTCCCCTAGTGTTGCCTCCTTTTGTTGCCTCATCCTCCCAATGATTTGGTGTAGCTCGTCCACCTTTTCAGGTGGTAGTTTGCATGTCCCGGCTATTGAGTCTAGTTCTATTCCAAGGAAGGTTAGTTTGGTGGTCGGGCCCTCAGTTTTTTCTTGTGCAAGTGGGACCCCCAATTCCTGCGCCAAGTCTATGAAAAGGCGGAGGAGGTTTGCACATTCCCCTGTGCCTGCCCTAACGATGAAGAGGAAGTCATCCAAATAGTGGGCCCTGCCGGGTGACGTTTCACAAGCTCCCATTCCAAAAACCCACTAAAGGCCTCAAAGTACGCACAGGATATGGAACAGCCCATTGGCAGACATTTGTCATAGTAATATTCGCCGTTTAGCTGAAACCCGAGGGGTGGTAGCTATCTGGGTGTACTGGCAATAGTCGGAAAGCCGACTCTATGTCTGTCTTTGCCAATAACGCCCCTTCTCTGCTTGTCTGATCAGTTCCACTGCATCATCCACTGATGCGTATGCTACTGAGCAGCTCCCTTGCTTCAACCAGTCGTTCATGGAATCCCCATGGGGGTGTGACAGATGGTGTATCAACCTGAATTTGCCTGCTTCCTTTTTGGGCACCACGCCCAACGGGGAAACCATCAAGTTGTGCAGTGGGGGGGAAGAGAATGGGCCGGCTAAGCTACCCAGCTGGACTTCTTTGTCGACCTTCTGCCTTGCTGCCTCCGGGTTGTCTCGTATTGACTTCAGGTTGCGGCTTTCCTGTGCAACCAACGGTCCTTTGTGTGGGATGGGGAAGCCCACAGTGAAACCTTCCGCTAATTTTTGTCTGTCAGCATTTTTGGGATAATGACTCAGTAATGAAATCAGTCTGCATGTTTTTATGGGAGTGGGCAGTAAATGTCACATGATCGCCCCTCCTTCCCCTCGTGTTGTCACACCCTGTCCGTTATTTCTTTGTGTTGCCCTTGTCCTTGCCGGCCCCTGGCCCTTGTGCCTGTCTGCATCGTATGGCAGGGTGGTTCCCCCCCGCAGGTCCCACAGCTGTGCTTAATCCTGCAGGCTCTCCCCCATTTACATGCATCTTTGTCGTATTTCCAACATGATTTTCCTGCCTTGTTACCATACTGGCTTTTTCCCTTGAAATACTGTCCCTGGCCTTCGTATTTCCCTTTGACCCCTTGGGGACGAAAATTGGATTCCCGCGTGCTGAGCCCTTCTCTGGCTAGCACCATGTGCGTCGTGAACCCCTCCATGTCCTGGCAGTCCCATTCCATCACTGGCCATGTCTGCATTTTCTCTCTAAAGCCCTCGTCATACTTCAACCATGCGTCGCCCTGGTATTTTAGTTGTGCATCATGTATCTTCTGTTCGTATTAAATTATAGCTGCTGCACTTTGGGGGAACTTCCTATGAATACGCATGCCAGGGTCCTGAAAGCCCTTAACCAATTTTCAAATGTCCTGTCTACCCAGGGCTTGCGTCTGTCCCTCCGGTCCTCACCTTTCTTGTCTTGCGTTGTCAGGTCCAGCCCTGCTTGGCGCACCTCCAGCAATGAAAAAATATTGATATACTCCTTCCTCCAAATCCTTTTGTTTACTGTTAGCGGGATGAGGTTCGCCAGGCCTAGGAGTTTTGTGGCGGTGGGGGTTCCCCAGTGGAGGGGCGTATTACTCGCTGGCCGGTTTCCCCCCTGGGTCCTGGCCCTGCCCTGCTCCGGTTTTCCCCGGGTTGCTTGCCTCCGGTGCTGCACCCCCCTGTGCGATCTCCTCGGTCCCTGCCCCCTCATTCCTTTTTTCCCCGTTGCGGGTTCTCCTGTACCCCGCCCGTTGTTCCCTTGGGGTCACTTTTCTTCTTTGATCTGTGCTCAAGCTCCAGGCCATTGCCAACAGGGCACCCATGCTGCTGGGTGTGCCGGTCTCTGACCCCATGCCTCGCCCTGGAAATCTTGTTGGTCCCCTCCCTGGCTTGCTAGCCAGGGGGGTTGGAGGGGCCATGGCCCCCGCATTGCTAGATTGTTTACCCCTAGCTGTGTCCCAAAGTGCACTATTTGCCCCGGCCTCCCTTTTGCCGGCCCAAAGCGCTGCTCGCCATGCTGCCCTCCCCTTTCGCTTTCTGCATGGTGCTTACCCATGTCGCTGTCTGCCGTAAGGTTCCGCCCGCTGCGTGATTCTCGAGGGGCCGCCGTGCTGGCTACAGACCCCTCATCTCTGCTGCTCCCATCCGTGTCTGATCCGGACAGCACCTCCAATGATAATGCCGCTCTGCCTCTGACCGGGGCTCTGCTCCTGGCCCTGGTGTTCTTTGCCTTTTCCCCAGGGGCTGCCCTGGGCTGGTGTGGTGCTCCCTTTGTTCCTGCTTTGTTTGGCTTTTTGTGGGCTGCCGTTGTGGCTGCATGCCCCTTGCCTCCCAGCCGCTTGGGGGGTGGTGTGTGGGGGGGGCTCCTGCATTGGCTTTCTTCCCTTCTTGTTGGGCCCCCCCAATATGTTCGTCCATCCAGGACTTCCCTTTGAGGGCCACCAAAGCCCTTCCTTTATCCAGCATAGCCTGTAAGTCCTTGTCCAGCTCTGGCCCGGAATCCACCCGTGGCCTCATCTGACCCCTCTGGGGGGCCTCGTTGTCCCCTTGTTATTCCCTGAAGCGTGCTGGCAGTCGTTTATCTCTCCCAGCTGCCCCACGACTCCCGGCCATTTGCCCTGCGGATTTGGCACCTTCACAACAAAAACAAGCCCGGTGCCTGCTCCTTAACGCTCGCGGGCACAGCTGCTCCTCATGTGCCCCGCAATGCGTCACCTTCTTCCGTGTTCGGCCCTGCCTCGCCTTCGGTTTCAAGGCCAGCGGGGTAGGAGGCCTCCGATGCGCTGCCGATTTGCTTCCATCTCCTTCTGGCGCCGGACCGCTCTGGTCCTTCTCCCCCTGTTGCCAACTCGATCTTCTCCTTCACAGGGATGCGGACCGCTCTGGTCCTTCTCCCCCTGTTGCCAACTCGATCTTCTCCTTCACAGGGATGCCTCGGAGTTACCGGCAATGGGTTCCCGATGAGGCACCGACGTGCCGGCTAGATGGTGGTACCAGTTCCCGCCAGTTTCAGCCGGTCCCAGCTGATTCCACGTCTGCGTCCAGAAGCCGAGCGGGCTGCCCACGATGTCCTCCGTCCTCCGTCGATGCTCCACGGTGCCAGGTATTCTGTCTTTGTCTTGGGGGGGTCGAATGCTGGTACTGGGCCTTGTGCCCCTTCTTAAACCCCCCAGCCGCTTGCCGCCTCGTTCCCTGATTGGGGGGGCCAGCAGCTACTTCGGGGCGACCAATCCTGTCCACCCCTTCCTTCGCTGACTTTCCGCGACGGGGGAAGGGCCTCCCACCGTCGGGCGGCGTTTGACCCGGGCCCCCATCGGGTCCGGCTGCGCCTTCTCCGGCCCAGGTTTCATCTCTCCACTTTTCCTTTAGATTGTGAATGATATAACTGCGTGTGTAAATGCTTGACTTCACAACTGTTCAAAAAAAATTCACAGCAGAGGAGGTGAACTGGATCTGTTGTCAGTCATGACTCAACAAAGAACACCTTCCCTCGCAAAGATTTCTTGATAAAAAAAACATATGACATTAGAAGTGGTGGGTTCTGAAACACCTTTAACGTCAAGCCTTCTAGAAAGGAGATCCACCAAACCAAATCAATCACGTATCTCATAATAATGGGAAGAACATGAAAAGCACTCAAAGTCAGCAACTAATCTTTGTCTGCTCTGTCAGGGCACTCTGCAGGATATAACGTGGGGCTTGATGTAATTAATTGTTTTATCACTAAAACTGCATGCACACAGTCTTGAACCAGACTTTACACTTCCCTGTTGACCTTAGGCCACCAAAAATTACTTCTAATTCTCTATTTAGTGGCACTCATTCCTAAGACACCAACATGAGCATTTTCCATAAATATTGGTCTCAAACAAGTAGGTGGTATCAATTTGTCACCTCTTACCAATAAATTCCCTTCAAAAGAGTTCATTAGAAACCTCACAAAAAGACTACAAATGAACATGCATCTTTGGGCCATCCAGAAACAACAAATCTCATCACTTCACTCAATACCACATTTTCCTTCATTGATTTGCAGCATTCTTTCATATTGTGACTTATCACACAGTCTTTAACTTTGGTAATTATTTATGCATTCCTCTATATCACTTTCAGTGGAATCATTTTGTACCCCATCAATCAGAGGTAACCGGGATAAACAAAAAAACAACTTTCACATTTCCCCCCAGCAACATACTCCACCCTGAAGTTAATCAAGCAGTTTCGTAGACATTCTTGCTCATCTAGCCGAAGACTTCATTTTCTCACCTGACAAAAATGTCTACTAATGGCCAATGATCTGTCCTCAAGCAAAACACTCTTCCCCATAAATAAGGCTTAAGTTTCTCAATTCTCCAATCGCAAGCCAACATTTCTTTTTTAATCACTGAACAACGCATTTCAACATTCCACATCCTCCTTGATGAAAAACCTTTTGTGACTTCCTTTGAACCATTCATTAGTCAAAGAACTGCACCCGTTTCTTAAGCACTGGAATCTACACTTATGAATGTTCTATGAACTTCAATATATGGTTGTAGGGCAATAGCATGTGCTATACTTTGTTTGAATGAATCAAAATGTTGCTGACACATGGGAGTCCATATAAATGCACTGTTCTTTTTCAACAAGTTCCTGTAGCACTCAGTAATGCTAGAATCTTTTTAAGGGAATTTCAAGTAAAACTCACATAGACCTAGAAACAAACATAGCTTGTCTCTGTCCTTGAGACACGGATTCCTTACAATGCCATCGACCAAACCTGGTTTGTGTTTAACTACCTCACACAAAAGATAGACTTGTCTTTTCTAATGCAATAACATGGTCTTGACAAATCAGGAGGGCTTTGTAAAAAACTGCACCATGTTCTACTTCTATTTTAGCAAACAGCAGAATGTCCTCTTGAAAAAAAATTGAAAAGTACCACCAGGTGTTACAAAAGCCATAAGATGACAAGACTCCGTCAATCTCCACCTGATGGTATGCAGCACAAAGATCTAACTCTGTGAACCACTTGGATTGACCTACAGCAGTGATAAGAACCTCTTTTCAAGGGAATGGAAAACTCTCCACCCAAACGTCATTGTTGAGACGGCGCAGACTTAACTCTCTTGTTTTTTTCCACTAAACCAAAATGAAAGCCATAAGGTAGTATCAACTGTTTCAATAATCCCATCTTCCTCCATCACCTGAAGCATTCTGGACAATTCCCCCCACTACCCTCCCCTTACACAGGAGTACACCCCTCCCTTAACTTGATAGGATGCATACAATTCTAGATTTTCCAATGTTATCTATAAATACTTAACGAAACTTACACACCCAGTTGTGATTAGACTTGACAGGTGCCAATGACACAGGATGCTTATCACCCAGTTTGATAACCATACCAACATCAGCCCAGTGCCACCATCCCAATACATTGATTCCCTTTTCTTTTTGTATCCTTAAATCCAATCTCTGCCCAAAAGTAGCCCATTATGTCAGTTTTGCTTTCTTTTTTTTACACTTTTTTATTGGCTGTTCAGGAAGAAAAACATACCATGTTTTCATAACAGTATACAAAGTATAAACATGGCAACTCGATTTCGGAGGTCGTACTTCTTCATACCTGATCTCCATTACACATGTATAGACTGACAGCAGCCCCTGGTCCTCCCCAGTTTTCAGATCCTGCGGGCCTCCTTTCCCATTTTACATCATCTCCCACCATGGGGACCAGATTTTTCTGTATTTCGCTGGACACCCCCTGCCCAGATAAACCCATTCCTCGGCAGCAGCACAGAAAACTCTAGTACACTCAGACATATTTAGGGCACTTTGAGATCTCCAGTTTTGGGCTATCCCCCTTTTGGCAGTCATTATGCCCAGTACCACCAACCATTTCCCAGCCCAGTTTCCATCCCACCTCCGACATTATTCCCAGTATAGCCATCAGGGGAGTTGTGTCAATTGGTATGCCAAGCACTCTAGCCAATGTTGCCTGTACTTTTGCTCCAGTATCTGGATATGATCGAACACTCCCAGGTCATGTGTTCAATGGTGCACATCTTGTGCAGTCCAGCGTGGGGCTCCTCTCCATTATGTGCAGCCATGCCGGTATAAGTTAGACCCGATGAAAGTAGTTGCATTGAATTAGACGAAGTCTCGCCGGTATCTCCAACTCCCTGGCTGTCATTTTGGTTTCCACCCAGTCTTCCTCCTCGAGTGGCCCCAGATCTTCTTCCCACCTACCCCTAAGTGTTTTTAATGATTCTGCCATGTTCTCTTTTAGTGTTCTCTATTTGTACGAAATCACTATTTTACCCCTGCCATTCCATAAATAAGCAGACCTCTAGCGGGCTAAACTCCGGCACCTTGTTGAGGCGCTCAGATGATTTCATCATGGCGCGACGGATTTGGAGAAAAATTGTGTTTTATGGAGTTCAAAGTCTTTTTGCATCTAATCAAAGGACTTAATATGAGATGATTCCCATACGTCGCCTATCATAGATATCCCAATGGCATCTCATTCCGAAACAACACTCAGTCGGGGACATGTGGTAGCCACATTCCGTGCTAGAGAGATGATTCCCTCGTGAACCTCCCATGCCATTTATTGTCATGCAGTGCACGATGCCAGCATCTATCATATACTGGATCACCATCGGAAGGTCGCCACTTACTTTGGTACTGTAAAGTTGCGATACTAATATCTGGAGACCCAGGAAGAGCAATTCTAGTTTGATAGCTGAGTCTGCCCTCTCAGCATAAAAACGGTTATTTATGGGTAACAGCTGAGAGGCCTGGTAATAGCGTCTGATACCTGCTAGGCCTAACCCTCTGTCAAAGGGGGATTGTATACATTTATTCAAGGCTACCCTAGGTGGTTTCCCAGCCCAAATAAAATTGGTGATAATGACCTGTAATCAAGGGAATAGATAGTTCTGAAAAATACAACCACTAGGGCAGGGCAATAATTTCAAAAGGGCCCCTCGTCCCATTGTCGTAAGTGGGAGTTCCCCACTTCTCGAGTTGGATATGAAGTTGGCTGAGCTTCTGATGTATGCTGAGCTCTCAGCTCTGCACTGAGTCTAACGAAATATACATTTTCCAGTATTTAAAGTGGAAGGTAAGCCATAATGGGTAGCTCCCAATGTTGACCAGATCAATTGTTGGGCTGTTAACTGGGAAAAGAACCAACTTCTACCAACTGACCGTGAGGCTGGAGTCCTCTCTAAAGACTTTTAAAATGTGCACGACACTGGGGGGACGGTGCAGTCTGGACATCCCACATAAAAAAGGGTATCGTCAGCATATAATACTATGCGGGCTTCTTGGTCCGTGTGCGACCCTATGCCCCAGACGTGCACGTCCATTCGGACCCACGTTTCTAAGGACTTCACTGCCAGCGAAAATAAAAGTGGGGAGAGGGGCAACCCTGCTGCGTGCCCTGCTGAATCAGGAAAGGTGAAGATAGTACCCTGTTCACTATAACCACAGCCCAGGGTAGTTTGGACAGAAGTTTCACATAGGCTCGAAATCTGGGGCCGATATTCATTCTTTCAAGAACCACATGTAGGAAGGACCATGCGACAGAGTCAAACGCCTTCTCAAAGTCAACTGAAAGGGCTGCTTGTGGTTCCATAGAGCTCTGTGCTAAGTCCAGTGCTGCTTCTCTGGTGAGGCATAAATCCATTCTGGTCCCAATGGACCAGGGGTCAGATCACTTCCACAAAACGATTGGCCTTAGCTAGTACTTTGGCTTCAGTAATTATCAGGGAGATGGGTCTATTAGAGGCACAATCTGTCGGAGGTTTGCCCTGCTTGTGAATTACTACCACGTGAGCTCCCCTCAGATCATATATTTGAAGATTCCCTTTCTCAGGGATTCTTTATATAGAAGGCACAGCTGTAGGTTACACTTAACACAAATTTAAAAAAATGATTCTGCAGGGAAGCCATTGAGCCCTAGGGTTTTGTCTGCGAGCATAACACCAATCTCTTTCTTGATTTTGTTCTACGAGACTGGGAGGTCCAATGCCTAGAAGAGGCAAATCTTTGTTAATAGGATTGCTCCACCTCTGAGGCCCCTGTTCCCTGTCTGCATATAGTACATTATAACACACAGTGAATGCTTCTGCTACATCCTGGGGTTCGGTGACCAAGCCACGTTCCCGGTCTTCTATGCATGGGACAAATTGTGTTTCCGCCTCCCTGTAGGCTAACCAATATATCAATTTACTGGCTTTGTCCCCAGCTTTGTACACCCTGTATTTATTGCCCAGAACTGCCATTTTGGCCTGCGTCCAGAGTTTGGTTTTCAGTGTCTCTCTGGCCACCTCCAACCTACGGGGTGTAGGCGAGCCAGGGTGTTGGGCAGCCTCACCCTCAAGGGTCTCAATTTCTCATTCAAGTACAGCAATTTCGGCACCCGGTGTCTTTTTATGATTTGAGGTGTAGGGGATAATATTCCCTATAATCACTGCCTTGAGAGATTCCATATCATGACATGAGATGAAATGGAACCCTTATTGAGGGCCAGGAAGCACACTCTGATTTCATCTTCAAATCTGGTCTCAAACAGGAGACAGGAGGGCATGTGCCATCCAGCCCAATTCCCCCTCTGCCCCCTCAGGAGGATCTTAGTGTCCGTGATTTTGTGAAGCAGCCCCACTGGGGCTAAGATGTAATCCAGTCTGGACTGTGTGTGGTGTCTAGTATGTGTACAGGTGAGACTGTGGGTGCATAACCCATTAGACATCCTGCTGGTAATTTATTTAGAAGCTGCAATAGGTCCTAAAGTGTCCAGTCTAACAATGTGGGTGAAATGTATACACTGGCAATGTACCATTGTCTACCCTCCAGCCTGCCTGTGATTAGTACCCAGTGGTCCAGGGGGGTCATGAAAGACATCTATCAATTGAAAGGGGAAGGTGCAGTGGAGAAGGATCACTCTCGGCCTGGAGTCTCTGGTGTATGCAGAATGAAAGACTCTAGAATAATCATGCCTACCCAGGAGGGGGCAGGTTATACCCAGCAGGTGTGGTTTCTGGAGCAGAAGTACTGCGGGTGCCCATTTTTTCAATCAAAGGGGAACTGCCAATCTCTTAATATCATTGAGTCCCTTCACATTCCAGGAAATTACCTGATAGAGTACAAGATTTGTATCATGCACCATGATAACAGAGACAAGAGCGGCTAAGCCATACATTTCCATGTTGACCCCATTGAGCTGCGTGAGATCAAAAGAGTAAAACCATAACCAATACCTCAAACTACCCCAACAACACTCCACGCAATATTTATGAAACTGAAGCATTTGTCGCCCACCGAAGAAACTTAAAGGTGAGTTAACTGAGGAGGAGCTTTTGCGATTTCCCTGTCGTTGTGCTATAAATTTGAGAGTTAGTTGGTCGGTGGTCATCAGTGGCAATACTGTGGGTGACATTCGGCATGTAGCTAAGTTCAGAATCAAGTTGTTAGTCTGATGAGTCTAGTCTCATTGCTCTCCTCCAAAGAGGAGGCCTCGCCCACCACAGTCGACCAGCATCTTTTCTCTCTGTGGTGCCTACATCTCCCCCCTTCTCGGGCTCAGACCGGATGAACGGCGGGGCGACCCTCCAGTTTTTGCCTAAATGTTGATCAATTGGGGAGCCTGTCTGGCTCTGGAGAGGTCTCTGTTCCTCCACCCACTCCCAAACCGTGTAAGGGTATCAAAGAACAGCGATTTCCCTTCGAAGACCACCTTCAGTCTGGCAGGATAGAGGCGAATGTAGGAGATTTTAATGGCCCTTAACTTCTGCTTAACTTCAACCAAAGCACCTGTCCTGTTTCTGAACTTTGAAAGTGTAATCTGGGAATAACAACACCTTGGCCAAGTTGCAATTTCGCTCTTTTTTCAGCCTGGTCGAGCGTAGGATGCCGTTTCTGTCAGCATAGTTAAAGATCATCGTGATGATGTGGCGCAGCTGTACCCCAGGCGGAGGCCGGGGCACCAGGGATCGGTGGGCCCTCTCCAGAGCAATGCATGGTGATAGTTCCTCTGCCAGAATTCAGGCTCGCAGCCAGGTGGTAAGGAATTGTTCCAGTTTTGTGCCCTCAGCATCCTCTGGGACCCCGACCAAGCACAGGTTGTTTCTGCTGGATCGACCTCTGCACCCTCGGCCATCCTTTCCAATCCCGCCACCATATTTTGGAGCTGTCTCATCTCTTTCCGGAGGGTAGCCACTTCATCTTCCCCAGTGGAAACGTGGGCCTTTACCTCCATGGTGCTCTCTGACAGTTTTCATAAGTCCTGGTGGAGGAGCAACCCCTCGATCGCCACCCTTCCGATCTTGTCCTCCAACGCTGTTTTAGAGTCTTGGATGGTATTCAATATCAGGGCAGACTTATCAACCTCCTCTGAATCCCCCAGGGGGTCCATGTGCTCGCTCGGATGTCTCTCCTGCATCCAGTGTCTTAGTGGGTTTGGTGTAGCTCTCAATCTTTCCCTGAGCCATGTTCGCCTGGGACTCGTCTTTGCCCATCATCCCCCTCTTTGTGGTCATGGGAGCCAGGTCATGCACATTAGTCTTTGCTATCGCTCTCTCTACAGCAGGTCAGTATTAGGGGAGTGCACTCACAGTTAGGGTGTCTCAGCCATGTGTTATTCCGGGAGGATGCGAGGAAGAAATGTAGGGGGGCTGCCAGTCTCTCCAGGACTGCCAGAAGCCACAATGTATTGTGTCCCCAAGTAGCAGTACACTCTCCTCGCTTCAGCTCCTCAAGGTGCAGGTGTCTCTTTCCCTGCTGCATCTCCCGCACACCTCTTCCAAATGGTCGCTCATTCCCAGTCTGCTGGGTAGGGCTCCGTTTATTTGGGGAGGGGCCCCATCCCTCTCCTCGGTTCTACCAGCTGTACAACTGCGACCCGGGCGACACAGCAGGCCTGGCAGGCAGCTCCGTTCATGGCCGTGCACTGTTGATTTTTCCTGACTTTCTACCCCAGTGGGTCTCCAGATTCCACTCAATAGGGGTCCTCCACCACTCTCCAGAGCAGCAGGTCTCTCAGTTTCCCCCTGTGCAGGTCTTCCGCTTAGCATCTCCACAGCGGCGTATTATGGTCTTCAGCTGCGTGGTTAGTTCAGATGCGTCTGAGCCTCATACAGGGCCTCATCAAATTTGGCCCGGCTCAATCACCAAGTATCTTGGTGACAGACCGGCCATGTGGGGGTCACCAAATATTAACCCCCCTCTGCTGAATATGGATCAACAGGCACAATGTGGCTGAGAGTCTTGCGTCCACCATCTTGGGCTACCAAGCCAAGCCTCAGTCAATTTTGCTTTCTTTAAAGGCAGTTGTGACTATATCAGGAGCAATGTTCCATCTAATTTGTTTCCTCTGTGTGCGGCAGTGTAAGGTCTCTGGCACTGCAGCCAAGGCTATGTGCGCCAGGCACGGAACCATGCTGGTGGCGCCCTGTGCGACAATGTTTCTTGGCGCCCCCAATAACCACCTCCGCCACGGATTCATTCACTACCACCCTTTAACAGTGCCTCTCAAGTCTCCATTACCACTCTCTCTGAGATGCTTTTAATTCGTTTTATAGCGCCACTCTTACCAGTGAGGGTGTTGGAGCACTTTACATTGCACACACATTAAACAGAGACAATCAATCATAGGTATGTAAATCAGTGTATAAGAAATGTTACATAAGACAGAGGACTGCAAGGTGTAGGAGTGACGTCATCCACACTGGTAGGCAGTAAGAGTGCTTGGTCTGGAGAAGCACAAACTCGGAATTTAAAATGTAACACCATGGTTGGGGGTTCTCTTTAACAAGAATTGCTTTGTACCCAAATGAACCCTTTTTACAACATTAGGATAATGAATGGCTGGGGAAAATATAATAACATCTAATCTATACCTTGCAGTATGCATGAATTTCTTTGATGACAGTTAATAGTTTACTGTTCTATATAAGTATTTTAACTTATAATCTGCAAGTAACAAAATTACCTCTCTGACAAAAGTAGTAACCCGCTAACCTATTTTCATTCTATGCACTTTGTTATCTGCATGGTACAAGTTCTTTGGAGCAGGCATATTAACCCTCTGCGCTACCTTAAAACTTCCACTAGAGAAAACTCTGATCCCTCTCCAGGCAGAACATTATTCAGCAGAGTTATCTTGACATATTTAATTTTACCTAAAAAATGCTGGAGGCAAGGAACGTTGCAGCAGGTGCTTGTAAAACAATAATATACCTGCAAACACGGCGCCCACACCCGAAGTCAGCACCCGGTGCAGTGGCACAGGTTACACCGTCCTAGAGCGGGCCCTGGCCCGCAGCTGCACCCTATTAACAAACAATATGCAGCAAGTCTACAAGCACGACGTGTGCTTTCAGAATCACCTGAAGAGGCTGTTTCTCTTCGACGGGTTCCCAGGGATCCATTTCACCCGCCATGTTAGGATGAGAAATCAGCGCTGCTCCCCAAAAGGCAGAGGTGCCGTGCCCCCAAGCCTACCAACAGGCAAGGTATTTAAAAGCAAATATGCGATTTAAATTTATGATGAGCCAAGACTTCTGGGTCAGTACGCAGGTAAATCAGTCCAAAAGACAAAAAACAACTCACAGGGCCAAGACTTATGCCGGCAATAGGGCAAAGTGAGGAGACGCTCCGCGGGTGAACCGCTACACTGGAGCCACAGATAATGCAATTTATTCGGGCAAGGGAAAAAAAGACCTCTGACTCCCGCCGAGCGCGCGAACAATTGACAGCCTGCCGAAGCCGGAAACTGTCACTCGCGTACTTGGACAGGAGTCGAGGCACACCAAGAATGCTGGAATTCCTCCTCCCTCCGCCTAAAGCGTGCGCGCACCGTGCCCTCTAGCGAGGGCGGCGCCGCACTGCACCGCGACGTTGATCGGAGGAGAACAGAAACCCTGCTGGCCGCAGCAACGCTCCCCGCGAGAGAGCCAATCACCGGAGCGAGTGAAGTGCACACCAACGAACAGAGGGAGAATCCCTCCAGGGCTAACCTTGTCAGCCGCTCGCACCGAAGCAGCACAACTGTGCGATGGCCCAGGCACTGTAAGTAGACAAAACCAATAGAGAAAGAAGTCGCAAATACACAATGCAAAATACAAAGTACACTGTGCACAATTAGCTCAGAAATAGGCAATATCAAAGGAAGGCACTTATCTGGCTGCTGAGCAGCGAAGAAAGAGGAAGTGCTGTCCTTTGATATTGTTTATATGGGACTATCTCTATGGTTGTTTTGTGATCATTGCAAAGACTCATGGGGTTTGTAGTCTTTGGCTGTTGTTTGTTCTTAAGGCTGCTGAGCAATAAATATGAGAGAGTAAAGCATAATCTGAGCCTCTGGTCCTGACAGAGAATCTAGGGATGACCACCAATATTATAGCTTTATCTTTCTACAGGCAGCTGGAATCCCTAAGTGACCATCATGAGATATTTTAATAAGAGCATTTCTTAAAGCAGAAGGTGGAACAAATAAATCACGTCTCATAAAAATTCCATTAAACAAAAGGAGTTCAGGATAAATCTGAGCAATGGCTTTCAGTTTACTTGAGAGACAGTTCTCTTTTGGCCACTCATTCTTAATGTAACCTACGATTGTTTGCAATTCAGGTTCCACTTTGCAAGCAGTGACCCAATCAGTTTCCAAAGAGACATTCACCCCTTCTTGAACCACATCAATGGAGGCAAGCACATTAACATATTTCATGGTTAAATTGTATTCTTGAAATTTTATAATACCCTCATCAAACATGCTGATGCTTTGCCTAAACAATTGCTACTTAGGGGATGAACTAAAGGTCTGTGTTCAGTGAAGCCTTCAAAATTTGAACCCCAGGGGTAGGTAAGTTTTAAATTTCTGGACAGCCCAAATGTATGATAAAGCTTCTCTTTTGATTGTGCTATAATTAGTTTCAATCTCCTTCACAGTTCTTGAAGCTAAAGCAAATGTGTGTTCCCACCCACTGACCCATTGTCCCAATATAGCCCCTTAACCATGCAGGCTAGCAGCAACAGAAATTAAGCATTTTCAACCAGACAAGAATGGTTTTAAGGCTGACTCTTCAATCATAATTTATTTTATGCATTCAAATGTTTGATTTACTTGATGTGTTTAATCTAATTTTGCTGGCTTCCTCCAGAAAGCGAACAACAATCTAAGAAGGTAAGTATCTAATATAAAATCAAATCCAACAGCATTAGTAGAGCGCAGCACTGTCACCCCTACGGGTATCTGGGCGCTGTGTCTCTGTTGAAGAGCCAGGTCTTGAGTCTCTTTCTGAAGTCTGCCAGCGAGCGGGCTGCACGGAGCTGTGGGGAAGGTTGTTTCAGGTCTTGGTAGTGATGTAGGAGAAGGAGGGGCTACTGCTGCGGCGGGTGCGGGGGTTGTGTGCGAGGGCAAGTGAAGAGGAGTGCAGATGTCTGGCGGGTTGGTGGAAGTCCTAGGCCATGGAGGGCTCTGTAAGCGTGCGTGAGGAGCTTGAACTGGCATCCTTCCTGGATGGGGAACCAGTGGAGGTCTCTCAGGTGGGGGGCGATGTGGAATTATTTGGGGAGGTCCAGGATGAGTCTGGTTGCAGCATTCTGTATGGTCTGGAGTCTTCTGAGGAGCTGGGTGGAGATGCCAGCGTAGAGGGCATTGCCGTAGTCGAGGTGGCTGGTGACGAGGGCCTGAGAGACGGTCTTTCCGGTGTTGGTTGGGATCCATCTGACTGTATGCCTGTGTTGTGTAGTATGTTGATGAAGGAGTTGTGGGAGACTGTGTTGAACGCTGCAGAGCGGTTGAGGAGGATCAAGGCCACGGTTTCCCCATGGTCGAGGAGTGTTCTGATGTCGTCTGTGGCAGCAATCAGCATGGTCTCAGTGTTGTGATTGGCACGGAATCCTGATTGAGAGGCATCCAGTAGGTGGTTTTGTTCCAGGAATTTGGTGAGCTGCTGGTTGATGGCTTTCTCAAGAACTTTGTCCTGGTTGGGGGGGGGGGGGTTTGCGGGAAGGGAGATTGGACGGTAATTTCTGAGATTTTTGGGGTCAGGGGAGGCTTTCTTTAGGAGGGGTCTGACATCTGCATGTTTCCATCTGTCTGGGAAGGTTGCTGTGGAGATGGAGGTAGTCGAGGATGCTGGTGAGTTGTGTGCCTATTGGTTTTGTTGCGAGGTTGCAGGGGTGGTGGGGGCAGGGGTCGGTGGTCACCCCCAAGTGGATGGAAGACATGATGGCAGAGGTGGTCAGGGCGTTAAGCGGCAACCAGGTGGTGAAGGTTTGGCTGGTGTTCGCTGGTTGGTTGAGGTTGTCGGGTTTGAGGGTGGCAGGTTGGCTGCTGAAATTGTAGACGTTGGTAATCTTGCTGTGGAAGTAGTCTGAATGGATATCACGGAATTCTTGGGAGGGGTGGATGGTGTCCTCTATGGCTGTCAGGTTGGAGAATTCCTTGACTATTTTGAAGAGTTCCTTTGTTTGGATGGCTGCGGAGTTGATGCGGATGGTGATGGCTGCTTTCTTGGCTTCTTTGATGTGCCGGTGATAGATGCTGAGGGCTGTTTTGTGAGCTGCTCTGTTGGCAGGGTTCTTGGTGGTGCGCCATTGTTTCTCCAGTTGGTGGCAGTTGCACTTGGTGGTCCTGAGTTCTGGGGTATACCATATGGCATGTTTGGGGATCTTGTTGGATTTTGTAGGTTTCAGTGGGGCGACTCTGTCGGCGTTGTCGGTGATCCAGGCGGCGAAGTTCTGGATGGCCTGGTTGAGGTTTGTTGAAGCCTCAGGTTGTGAGGTGGTGAAGGCCTGTGACCACTGAGTTTCGGTGACCTTGCTCCAGCTTTGGTGGGAGGATATCTGACACCTGGTGATGGTGTGGAGGGCGTCGGTGATGGAGAAGTGTAAGATGGTGTGGTCAGTCCAGGTGAGGTCTGTGGTGTGGCTGAATTTGATTCTGTCGTTGGAGATGAAAATGTGGTTGAGTGTGTGTCCAGCTTTGTGTGTGGGTTCGGTGACCAGGTGGGTGAGGGCGATGTTGCTCATGTTCTCTAGGAAGGCGATGGAGTTGGGGTCGTTGGGGTCGTCTATGTGGAAGTTGAGGTCGCCGAGTAGGACGTAGTGGTGGAGTCGATTGCAAGGTGTGCAATGAGGTATGTACACACATCTATATCAGACCGTTTTAGATGAGGGACGTGTAGAATTTCAACTTCTACTACTGTTGTTATTTGGTGTAGATTCTGAAATGGGCATTACTTTAGCCACAGGCATGGCAGCAATAAGGTGTTTCAAGTTGTTTGGCGTCTTCTTCTGATCACTCTATGCTGTTGGCTACATTGAGAGCTTCATCCAATGAAGGGTTCTTGCATGCAAAAAGCTTTTGTTGAGCTTTCATTGAATAACACCTAGACACTAATTGATCAAGGACCAATCGAGATAAGGAATTTTCAAATTTGCAAAAGTGGCTAACGCCTTCAAAGCTGTCATATAGTAGCTAATTAATTTATTTGAGCCTCGTACACTTGTGAAAAACTTGTGACGATGCACATCTAAGTTAACTCTCCCTACAAAATGGATTTCAGACTTTAACAGCGACATGGTACTCCTCTGAAGCTCCTTTTTGTGCTGGTGTATATTGAGGTAAATGGTCAAAAACACTGTAAAAACATAACTTTTTCTGTATGTTTTACATTTTTGTCCCATCTATTGCCCCAAAAGCATTAAAATTGCAAAACCACAAATGGCATTTCAGAAGAGGTTCATCGGGATCCTCGAAGAATGACGCTGGTGGAGTTATAGAGTTACAGACTGCATTTGTTAATGGAAGAAAAAAAATTATTACAGATATCACTACAAATCGAACAAGATATATATATATATATATATATATATATATATATATATCACTTTACTTCCGTACCAGGACAATAAATTTCCCAAACAGACAGACACGGACCCAAGGTAAGTGCTCAAATTTTTAGTTTACTCCATAGTCGCCATAACGCGTTTCGGCTCTCGCGAGCCTTGTTCACATGACATAACGGAAGTGTGAGTTGTGTGCTTTTTAAAGAAACATTACCACCAATTAAAACATCACATGGCCTTCATTGAATGGACATAGAGATAGTCTCTAAATAAACATCGGACATTTTGAAAGTATAAGATAACATATATAACTTGATCACTACATAGTGCCCGTATTTGTTATTTATCAATGTTTACACATTTTTATACTCAAAATAATCAACCTACATTACTATGTCGCCGGTCATATTGTGATGAAAAGAGACAACCCGATGTGCAAAATTGTGCTAAAGTGCAAAAAACATGTATGATAGTAAAATACCTTGATGGAATTTAAAAGTACTACAAGTAGAGAGCTGAAAAATATTTAAACGCACTCTGTATGATGATTGACTATATGGACACAGGAACGGATCACCCTCATCCCGATATATTACTGATGGGGCTACAAAGTATTTACACATTATGTCAATTGGATATATACATAGCTGAATAGACCTGAATGATATCTGTACGAAAGTCCCAGATGGCAAAAGCATGGTAGGTAACGAAATATCATCTGTACCATATTCCATCTAAGTAAACATAGCCTGATGATCCAACACATGTGTCCAACTGTATATCATAATAAAGTGCAAAAAGTGCTGTGCAATTGTTAAAATGCAAAAGATGCTGAACAGGGATTCATATGTATACCTCATGATGGGATAAAAAGGTAAAGCGATAAAACGATAAAAATACCAAAATCTCTTTGTAGATGCAATACTAATTAGAAACAAAATCTTGCCATCGATGGCCTGTATATATATATAGCGGTACAGTTTTATGCAATCGCTGATAAGGAAAAAACAACTGGCAAAGAGCATGCCAGTTACTGTATTAAAGCTTGCCAATCACTATTGAAATGTTCAATGATAGAAAATAGAATAAGGAAGGCACTGTTGGCTAAGAATGAGAACGTTAGAAACAATTAATGCAACCAATATCCATTGGATGGCAATGCAGTCATTTGAGAGGGACGTGGAAGTGACAAAACGTACCCTTTCGAAGCAGAACCAGAGAGATGAGAGGAATGCACGTTGTGCATAGAACAGCAGGTAAGTTCATTCATATTTCTGAAATGCCAATAGCTTGCTGTATACTGGACGAGGCACGTGAGCGCTGGATTCTACATGCTTTGAGGAGGCCTTGGAATAGCAGACACACTGACAGAAAGAGAGCGCGTGGAGCTTGGGCAGGCGGAGTGAAATACTGATAAGAGCCGATTAGAATAAATGTTAACAAAAAAAAGTGTTTGAGGTTATGAGCCTCACTGTCCTCAGAAAAAGCAATCAGGTTGTAAATAAAGCGGGAGCCTGTAGGGACTGTAAAGTAGCGGACGCTAGGCCCACATACTTAGGAAATAATGCATACAGACTCGGTGACTTGGGCACTGGGAACTGGCCCAGGGCGCGTGTGCCCGACCCCTTTTATTATCAGGGTCACCTGACCGGTGACGCCTGTGCTGAGTGGGTGTACAGTGTAATACATCACACTCTTGAGCACTAGAACGTGTCCTGCAGGACACTGCATTCCTCCCCAACTTTACGGAAATGAAACAAACAAAAGTCCAACATATGGGGAAAAACAAATAACAAAATAAACACAGCACCACTGAGTCTCTTCAGGCCAGCTGCCAGGCAGAGCAGGACCTCTGGTCCTCTTGGCCATGAGGTTTTAGTCCCCCTCGGTGATGTAGTTCAGACCGGCCTGGTCTTGCGGTGTTGGACACTATTTTCACAGTTCAATAGGGGTGCAACTGGAGCGTTCGTGGAGTCTACTTCGGAGATCTTCCTGACTGCGCTCAGGCTCTAATGGATGGCCAACCTGCAAAGACTAAGAACGACGATGATGAAATGATGGTCTTCCTTGAAGGCGATGATGTCTACAAGTGTCTGCTGTTGGAGCAGCTTCAGACTTCCCTCTCGTGCCAGGGCTCCCCTCTCATTGGAGTCTCCTTGAGGCCCTTTCTGCCAGGCTGTCACGGGACTGCATGGACTGTGCGGGCTTTTTGAAGGCCGCGCGAAGGCGTCGCTGAGGAAGTGCCAATAGGACCACAACAAAGTCACTCTTGCAGCTGCAAATGGTGGTGTCTCAAGGTCTGAGTACTCAGGCATCAGGACCCAGGTTCACATGCCATCATCAGACAGTCTTTGGATGACCAGTCTCCGTCTGCAATCTCCATGTTTCCCGGTGCCTGTTGTGGAGCTGCTGCAGACCCATCTCTCTTTCGTGATTCCCCTCTCACTGGACTTTTCTTAAGGCCCTTGCCCCTGGATTGCCACGTGAAGGCGTGGGCTGTGCAGGACCTCTCATAGGCCGCACCAAGGGTTCACTGCAAACTCCCAACAGGGCCACGGCTAGCCTCGTGCAACCCCAAGAGTGAATGGTCAAATTGTCAAGTATTCTCCTTTTGGCAGGCTTCAGGTTCATGGAGGCACACAGAGGGTTTCTGGGTGGCCAGCCTCCCACGGTGCCAGGAACGCCTTGTCGGTGTCCGGATGTTTCAGGCATTTGTATCCACTCTGATGGTGCGATGCTCCTTTGGTTGTTCTGGTGATACACCTGGTAATGATAACGATTACCTTCTTACACTTGGGCTACAGGTGGTGATGTCTTGCTTGGAGTGAGAAGGACTGGAAGGACTTCATGGCCACTTGTAATTTCTTTCTTCGGCATGTGCAGTTGCTAGTCTGGATGCCATCCATGTCAAGCAGCCGTTGTCAGGTGACTGGATGGTCACATTGTGAAGCGTGGGGCCTGGACGCAGATCGCACTTGCTGGCGGCTTACAGTTGGTCCTCCCGCGAAGCTGTCTCCAGTGAAGTCACTGCACCTCAGTGGCTGGCTTGTTTTGATGTATGCCGTTGCCAGTGCTGGCATGAGTCCTCAGTCCTAGCCAGTGCTTGAAATGGAAAAATAGAAGTGCAGGTACTCTGTAGCAGAGTACCTGCTTGTTTCTGAGAAGTGCTGGTACTCTCCAATTAAAAGTATTGCATTTCTCTTGAGAAGTGCCGGTACTCTCCCTCTCAAAATAAAAAAGTGCCCATTTAAAGCACTGGTCCTAGCACTCTTCTCCCTCTTCCTTTGTGCACCTGTGGTGGTTGTTCACCCTGTGGCATCGTGCCAATCTCTTCTTCTCCTTCGCAATCTGGCATCCTGCCACGCTCTTCTCTACTTACAACCAGGTTCCTCACTCTGATGTGGTGTCATGCCACATGTTCCATGTGCACGCCACATGGACATCTCGCTTGTCACGTCGGGATCTTAGGACTGTATCTTCTCTTTGCTGTGAAGGTGTTGCAGGTCTGTCCTGTCGGTAAGACATGCATCTACTCGTGGCCCTCTTGCAGGCCCTATCCCCTCCTCAGAGATTTTCTCGGTGCTCCACTACCTGGATGGAGAGTCACCTTCTTCCATCCTCTTCGATCGAGGGCGTAGTGCTTGCGCCTCGAGTCTGCGTCGTGTGGTGCTTGCTTCCGCCTCCGTTCAGGCAGGCTTGGCAGGATAGGTCACTTTGTGTGACATGCTCAATGCTGGGCCAACGCTGGCCATTCTGTGCAGTGGGCAGCCTGCTGGCGCAGCCTCTTCCTGTTTCAGCATTGCGTCTTCTCTTCTGAGAGGTCTCTCTTCCCTGGGCTCCTGCCCATGCTGTCAGGCTCTCTGGTGCAGCCTTTTGCGTACCTCTGACTTCGTGTGCTCAGTCCTTTTTGTGGGCGCCGTCTTCTGGTGCTTTGCGTGTACGTTTCCTCGCTCGTGGAGGTGTCCGTTCATCAAGGGGGACATGCGGTGCACTCTTCTCGCTTGCAGTGACGTCAGACAGCTACTGGGGGGGTGTGGCGCGAGTGCACAGTGCACGCTCTTCTTGCACCTTTTGTGGGGCTTGCTTAATGCTTGGTTGCTTTCTGTGCCATTGCCTTCGCTGGACCGTGCTTGGCCACTTGATGTTTCTCTTGGCTGGGGGTAGCTTTGTGCTTCTTGGGTCTCTGCTGGGAGTCTCTCTCTCTGCTGGTGGTATCTTCTCTTTGGCTAATGCCCCTTGAGCCTTCTCTGTCAGGCTGTGGCTCGGGCTGCTCTCCTCCTCTTCTCCTTGGGTGCTGCCTTTCCTTAGATTTCTCTGCTTTGATTTTCAGCTGTGTTTTTGGCTGGGTCAGCTTTGGACTTCGAAAGGCTCTCTCACGGGTTTAACAGTCTCTCCCCCTTGTCTTAAAGCAGGGCAGTTCAAACCGGGGAACTGCACCCTGTGCTTTCCTTTACTTTGTCCAGTGCAGCAGAGGCTCTCATGCTGTGCACGCTTTTCATCTGGGGCTGGCTTTTTGTAGGGGCAGTTTCTTTAACAGATGCTGTGCTTGATTTGCCTGTCATGAGGACTATTGCTAGTAGGCGGCATTTCAGTCACCATTCTACGCAGGCCATGACAGCTCTTCTGAGGCTGCGGGCCCTTTCCTTGTAAAGTGTTCCCTTTTCATGGGCGCAGTAACCACAGGTGGCCACTAGGTGACACAGTAGTGCTATTCTTTCCCGGCCACCGCAGTCTTGGCTGAAGCTGGGAATCACGCTGGAGTGGAGATGCAGGTTTGCAAGCTGACATGGCCCCAGTCCTCGCTGGACAGGTGCGCAACGCCCATTGGGTTAAAAGGCCTTTAGCACCCGCTCCCCGTCGTGCTCTCTACCCCGGGCTGCTGCAGCCTCCTGGACACACGGAATTCTTCCAGCAGACCTGCACGCTGGTCTATTGTGCTTTGCTGGCCATCCAAACACCTTCGAGAAGTGGAGGAGACTGTTTTTATTTTTACATTTCTTCTTGTTCCCCCTGCAGGCGAACTTTCTTCAACCCATTTTCAAGGCGTCAACCAATCAATCAATCAAGCATTTGTATAGCGCGCTACTCACCCGGAGGGTCTCAAGGCGCTAGGGGGAGGGGGGTCCGCTACTGTTCGAACAGCCAGGTCTTGAGTTGCTTCCTGAAGGAGAGGTGGTCTTGGGTCAGGCGGAGGTGGATGGGTAGGGAGTTCCACGTCTTGGCAGCCAGGTAGGAGAAGGATCTTCCTCCCGTTGTGGCTCTTCGGATGCGGGGGACGGCGGCGAGGGCGTGGTTGGTCGATCATAGCTGGCGGGTGGGAGTGTAGAAGGTCAGACGGTCGTTGAGGTATCTGGGGCCTTGGTTGTGGAGAGCTTTGTGTGCGTGGGTGAGGAGTCGGAACGTGATTCTCTTGCTGACGGGGAGCCAGTGCAGGTCTCTCAGGTGTCCGGCGATGTGGCTGTGTCGGGGGATGTCCAGGATGAGTCGAGCTGAGGCGTTCTGGATGTGTTGGAGTCTTTTCTGAAGTTTGGCTGTGGTTCCGGCGTAGAGGGAGTTGCCGTAGTCCAGTCGGCTGGTGACGAGGGCCTGGGTGACCGTCTTCCTGGTTTCGGTGGGGATCCACCGGAAGATCTTCCGCAGCATGCGTAGGATGTTGAAGCAAGACGAGGAGACGGCGTTGACTTGTCTGGTCATTGAGAGGGAGGAGTCCAGGATGAAGCCCAGGTTGCGTGCGTGGTCCGTTGGTTTGGGTGCGTTGCCCAGGGCAGGGGGCCACCAGGAGTCGTCCCAGGCGGAGGGTGATGATCCTAGGATGAGGACTTCCGTCTTATCTGAGTTCAGTTTCAGGCGGCTGTTCCTCATCCACTCGGCTACGTCCTTCATCCCTTCATGTAGGTTGGTTTTGGCGGTTGTGGGGTCGTTGGTGAGGGAGAGGATCAGCTGGGTGTCGTCGGCGTAGGAGATGATATTGAGGTTGTGTTGGCGTGCGATGGCTGCGAGGGGGCTCATGTAGACGTTGAAGAGGGTGGGGCTGAGTGATGATCCTTGTGGTACGCCGCAGATGACTTCGGTGGCCTCGGAACTGAACGGGGGAGGCGGACTCTCTGGGTTCTTCCGGCGAGGAAGGAGATGATCCACTCCAGTGCCTTCTCTTGGATTCCGACGTTGTTCAGGCGTTGCACTAGGGTGCGGTGGCAGACTGTGTCGAACGCTGCGGAGAGGTCCAGGAGGATGAGGGCCGCTGTTTCCCGTTGTCGAGCAGGGCTCGGATGTCGTCGGTGGCTGCGATGAGGGCGGTCTCGGTGCTGTGGTTGGCCCGGAAGCCGGACTGTGAGTGGTCGAGGGATCCATTCGTCTCGATGAAGGCGGCCAGTTGTCTGTTGACGGTCTTCTCGATGACTTTGGCAGGAAAAGGAAGGAGCGAGATGGGGCGGTAGTTTTTGAGGTCGGTGGGGTCCGCTGACGGTTTCTTCAGTAGGGCGCAGAGTTCGGCGTGCTTCCAGCTCTCTGGGAAGGTGGCGGTGTCGAAGGAGGTGTTGATGATGTCCCGGAGGTGGGGTGCGATGACGGCGTCTGCCTTGTTGAAGATGTGGTGAGGGCAGGGGTCGGTTGGTGATCCGGAGTGGATGGAGTTCATCGTGCGGATAGTGTCTTCGGTGTTGATCGGGGTCCAGGCTCGGAGGGTGGAGGTGGGGGACGTTGGAACGGTTGTAGGGTACGTCGGCTGTGTGCTGAAACTGTTGTGTATGTCTGCGATCTTGCTGTGGAAGAACGAGGCGAGCGAGTTGCAGAGGTCTTGCGAGGGGGTGATGTCGTTGTTTCCGGCGCTGGGGTTCGAGAGCTCTTTGACGATGATGAAGAGTTCCTTGCTGTTGTGGGCGTTGTTGTCCAGTCGTTCCTTGAATGCGGTTTTCTTGGTGGTGTGGATCAGCTGGTGGTGTTTTCGGGTGGCGTGTTTGAGGGTGGTCATGTTGTCTGCAGTCGGGTCTCTGCGCCATGCTTTCTCGAGGGCCCGGCAGTTCTTCTTGGATTTTTTGAGTTCGTCGGTGAACCAGGGTGCTTTCTTGTTGCCGGGTCTGATTGGGGGTCTTCAATGGGGCGAGGATGTCAGCGCAGTTGGTGATCCATCTTGTGAGGTTGCTGGCGGCTTGGTTGGGGTTCGTTGAGCTGGCGGGAGGGTTCTGGCTCAGGGATGTGGTGAGTTGGTCGGTGGTGATCTTGTTCCAGCTTCTGCGCGGGAGCTGTTGCGGGTGGTGGTGCGTGGTGGTCCTGCTGAAGCTGAAGTGGACGCAGCTGTGGTCTGTCCAGTGGAGTCCGGTGGTGTGGCTGAAGGAGATGTCCTTGCTGGAGGAGAAGACGGGGTCAAGCGTGTGGCCGGCGTGGTGTGTGGGGGTGGTCACCAGTTGCTTGAGTCCGAGGTTGGCGAGGTTGTCCAGCAGGGTGGTGGTGTTGCGATCGTTGTTGTTCTCTAGGTGGAAGTTGAGGTCCCCAAGGAGGATGTAGTCGGCCGAGAGGAGGGCGTGCGGGCTGATGAGGTCGGCGATGTCTTCGCTGAATTGTGTGCGTGGTCCTGGGGGTCTGTAGATGAGGGTGCCTCTGAGGGTGGTCTTGGGGTCGGTGGGTATCTGGAAGTGCAGGTGTTCGCCGGCTGTGAAGGTGTCGTCGGAGTTGGTCGTAATGCGGATGATGTTCTTGTGGACGATGGCGATGCCTCCTCCGGTCTGGTTGGCGCGGTCCTTTCGGGTGATCTTGTATCCGTCCGGGATGGCGATGGCGATGTCGGGCACTGAGGAGGCGTTCATCCATGTTTCCGTGAGGAAAGCGACGTCTGGTGATGTGGAGTCGAGCAGGTTCCAAAGTTCCACGGCGTGTCTGTGGACGGAGCGGGTGTTGAGCAGGATGCACTTCAGGTGGTTGCTGCTGGTGCTCCGCGTGGCGGGTGCGGTGCAGGTCCGGAGGTAGGAGAACTTGCAAGATTGGCAGGCGAAGGGTCCGTGGGTGCGTCCTGGGGTGGCACGGTGGCAGCCGGGGATTCGGCCGGTATTGAGTGCGTTGAGGGTGGCGGTGTCGTAGGTCCGGTGGGTGGGTTGGCTGCTGCGGGGGCCAGGGGTTCTGGCGCTGGGCGCGGTCCAGTCGCGGACGGGCGCAGATGGGCTTGCCTTAGGCGCGCCCATGGCGCGCCAGCGGCGCGGCCGCGCAGCGGCCGCCATTTATGGGGAGGTGGGAGGGAGGAGCAGCTGGGAGGCGGGAGGCAGGGGCAGCGAATGGGCAGTCAGGGGGCGGGGCCGCAGGGACGCAGCGGCGGGAATGGCGAGAGGCAACGGGGTACAGAAGGAAAAAAGGGGCGAGAAAACAGACAAATGCGGGCACAGTACAAATGGGGCAACGGGGGTACAGAAGGAAAAAAAGGGGCGAGAAAGCAGACAAATGCGGGCACAGTACAAATGGGGCAACGGGGGTGCAGAAGGAAAAAAGGGGCGAGAAAACAGACAAATGCGGGCACAGTACAAATGGGGCAACGGGGGTACAGAAGGAAAAAAAGGGGCGAGAAAGCAGACAAATGCGGGCACAGTACAAATGGGGCAACGGGGGTACAGAAGGAAAAAAGGGCGAGAAAACAGACAAATGCGGGCACAGTACAAATGGGGCAACGGGGGTACAGAAGGAAAAAAAGGGGCGAGAAAACAGACAAATGCGGGCACAGTACAAATGGGGCAACGGGGGTACAGAAGGAAAAAAAGGGGCGAGAAAACAGACAAATGCGGGCACAGTACAAATGGGGCAACGGGGGTACAGAAGGAAAAAAGGGGTGAGAAAACAGACAAATGCGGGCACAGTACAAATGGGGCAACGGGGGTACAGAAGGAAAAAGGGAAGGGCGTTCTTACCAGCAGCAGCGGGCGGACAACACAGGCGGAGCTGTGTGGCGGGGGAGCGACCTACCTGGCAAGGTCAAGGGTCGCTCTCCTCACCGCGCAGCGGCCGCCATTTATGGGGAGGTGGGAGGGAGGAGCAGCTGGGAGGCGGGAGGCAGGGGCAGCGAATGGGCAGTCAGGGGCGGGGCCGCAGGGACGCAGCGGCGGGAATGGCGAGAGGCAACGGGGGTACAGAAGGAAAAAAGGGGCGAGAAAACAGACAAATGCGGGCACAGTACAAATGGGGCAACGGGGGTACAGAAGGAAAAAAGGGGCGAGAAAGCAGACAAATGCGGGCACAGTACAAATGGGGCAACGGGGTGCAGAAGGAAAAAAAGGGGCGAGAAAACAGACAAATGCGGGCACAGTACAAATGGGGCAACGGGGGTACAGAAGGAAAAAAAGGGGCGAGAAAACAGACAAATGCGGGCACAGTACAAATGGGGCAACGGGGGTACAGAAGGAAAAAAAGGGGCGAGAAAACAGACAAATGCGGGCACAGTACAAATGGGGCAACGGGGGTACAGAAGGAAAAAAGGGCGAGAAAACAGACAAATGCGGGCACAGTACAAATGGGGCAACGGGGTACAGAAGGAAAAAAAGGGGCGAGAAAACAGACAAATGCGGGCACAGTACAAATGGGGCAACGGGGGTACAGAAGGAAAAAGGGAAGGGCGTTCTTACCAGCAGCAGCGGGCGGACAACACAGGCGGAGCTGTGTGGCGGGGGAGCGACCTACCTGGCAAGGTCAAGGGTCGCTCTCCTCACCGCGCAGCGGCCGCCATTTATGGGGAGGTGGGAGGGAGGAGCAGCTGGGAGGCGGGAGGCAGGGGCAGCGAATGGGCAGTCAGGGGGGCGGGGACGCAGCGGCGGGAATGGCGAGAGGCAACGGGGGTACAGAAGGAAAAAAAGGGGCGAGAAAACAGACAAATGCGGGCACAGTACAAATGGGGCAACGGGGGTACAGAAGGAAAAAAAGGGGCGAGAAAGCAGACAAATGCGGGCACAGTACAAATGGGGCAACGGGGTGCAGAAGGAAAAAAAGGGGCGAGAAAACAGACAAATGCGGGCACAGTACAAATGGGGCAACGGGGGTACAGAAGGAAAAAAGGGGCGAGAAAACAGACAAATGCGGGCACAGTACAAATGGGGCAACGAGGGTACAGAAGGAAAAAAGGGGCGAGAAAACAGACAAATGCGGGCACAGTACAAATGGGGCAACGGGGGTACAGAAGGAAAAAAAGGGGCGAGAAAACAGACAAATGCGGGCACAGTACAAATTGGGCAACGGGGGTACAGAAGGAAAAAAAGGGGCGAGAAAACAGACAAATGCGGGCACAGTACAAATGGGGCAACGGGGGTACAGAAGGAAAAAGGGAAGGGCGTTCTTACCAGCAGCAGCGGGCGGACAACACAGGCGGAGCTGTGTGGCGGGGGAGCGACCTACCTGGCAAGGTCAAGGGTCGCTCTCCTCACCGCGCAGCGGCCGCCATTTATGGGGAGGTGGGAGGGAGGAGCAGCTGGGAGGCGGGAGGCAGGGGCAGCGAATGGGCAGTCAGGGGGCGGGGCCGCAGGGACGCAGCGGCGGGAATGGCGAGAGGCAACGGGGGTACAGAAGGAAAAAAAGGGGCGAGAAAACAGACAAATGCGGGCACAGTACAAATGGGGCAACGGGGGTACAGAAGGAAAAAAAGGGGCGAGAAAGCAGACAAATGCGGGCACAGTACAAATGGGGCAACGGGGGTGCAGAAGGAAAAAAAGGGGCGAGAAAACAGACAAATGCGGGCACAGTACAAATGGGGCAACGGGGGTACAGAAGGAAAAAAAGGGGCGAGAAAACAGACAAATGCGGGCACAGTACAAATGGGGCAACGGGGGTACAGAAGGAAAAAAAGGGGCGAGAAAACAGACAAATGCGGGCACAGTACAAATGGGGCAACGGGGGTACAGAAGCAAAAAAAGGGGCGAGAAAACAGACAAATGCGGGTACAGTACAAATGGGGCAACGGGGGTACAGAAGGAAAAAAAGGGGCGAGAAAACAGACAAATGCGGGCTCAGTACAAATGGGGCAACGGGGGTACAGAAGGAAAAAGGGAAGGGCGTTCTTACCAGCAGCAGCGGGCGGACAACACAGGCGGAGCGGTGTGGCGGGGGGAGCGACCTACCTGGCAAGGTCAACCACTTGGTGGGGGACATAGCAAAGGCCAAATTTGCATCTCGCCCGTCTCCCCACTGACAAACACACTGCAGCCGTACCTTGTCAGTGCTTAACTTCTAAAAAGGAGAAATAATATACATGCCTTTCCTATAAAATGTAATTGAACAAGACAGTTAGTGATGTTGTGTTATGTTGTGATTTCTATAGCACTTTCCCAATGCTTGTGAGGCCCAAGGCACTATTACACTGGAAACAATTTAAGAAGTGTTTTACATTCAATTAAAAGTTAAATATGTATGACATTAGAAAATAAATGTTAATTAACTTTTTTCTTAGTGCCTTCGAAACAATTTCTAACATAAAGCGCCAATTAAACTAAATCTTAAATGAAGAGTTGCATTCGGTCATGAGAGTCTATCAATGATTTTAATTGATGGCCAGCCCTCCACGTTCATCCGCTCGTTCCAGGTAATTGTTGCATTTAGCACAGTCTATTGTGGGTGCAGTAGATTTGGTTGTACTGCAAAGTGCATCTGGAATTTTCCTTCCATAAAGGCTGCTTTGGGGGTAATTGCTGAAATGACTATCTTTGCAACCTTGAAGGACAGAACCCTTGATCTCATACCAAAACATTCCAAACATAGGCCACAATGCACTCACACACTTCTATCCATTAGAATCGGTCGAGAGCACCTATCTCTCACTCCTCTTCACTTCAAATTCATGCATAACAGCAGTGAAAACAAGAGGTGGGCAAGCCACTGAAAGCTCGAGTCTGAAGCCGGGATCTGGCTCAGCTTGATGAGCTGCTGGAACCTCGAGCCTGTAATGAGCAATGCTTTAATGCAGATTCCGCCTCCCCCCACTCCCTCTAGCCAGGATGTGGTGTTACAGCCAGTGCTGCTGATTTTGGAACTGGGGAAGTAGATTCAAGTCTCGGCATCAGCTCAAAATCCTATGATTCTGGGCAAATCGCTTAATCTACCCATGCCTATAAGCAATGAATCTGATCAACTCGTAGTCATCTAGAGTGCTCCAATTTGTTCTTTGGGTGGAGGTCACAAAGAGGTAAAAACAAAGCCTTAACACAAGGAAAGACAAAGAGATACCCATTTCCTGGTGGCTGATTTGTACAAAGTGAAACCAGAAAATTGGATAAATAGTAGCTTCACCGCTTAAACTGTGTGATCTTGAGCAAATATTTTATTTCACCAAAACTCTTTCTTCTACATATCTTTTAATAAATACTTCTCAGTGCAGCACTATAATGTGATGTATTAATGTCAAAGCTTCACTTGGTAAAGAAACACACTTTTAAAAATGTTGAACTATTTTATCATATTTTTACGTAATATTTGTTGTGTGATTTACGAAACAAACATTTTCAGGGCTCACCTCTTGCACGTGCTCTAAGATCTGAGCCAGGCCCTTGGCACAGCTTTCCCTGTAAATTTACTGGCACCTCTAGCGACAACAATGTATAACTAATCTATGTCTCTTACAGATATATCGTTACCGAAGGTAAGTAACTTGTTCATCTGAAAGAGACAATTAGTTATAGATTCCTTACCTGTAGAATAGGTACCCCAGCAATACCAACCCCGGAGGTGGGTCTGCGAACTAAGTTCACACCAGAAAGTCCTGGAGAACAGAACGGCCAAAGAAGCCGTCTCTCCGGACTTGGCTGTCCAGGCAGTAGTGTTTTGTGAACGTGTGCAGAGATGCCCACGTAGCTGCCTGACAGATGTCATTGAGGGGGACTCCCCGTCCCAAAGCAGTGGTAGCTGCCGTCGCCCTAATGGAATGGGCGTGCAGCCCCACTGGAGGCTCCTTCTTTGCCAAAGAGTAGCAAGCTTTAATGCACAAAACGACCCACCTAGAGATGGTCCGTTTGTGCACGGCCCAACCTTTTTTGGTGCCCACGTAGCCAACAAAGAGCTGGTCATCCACCCGGAATTGCTTGGTGCGATCCAGATAAAATGAAAGCGCACGTTTTGGATCCAAACGGTGGAGCCTCTCTTCCTCCTTAGAAGGATGCGGAGGCGGAAAGAAAGTGGGCAAAGTGATGGTTTGACCAATGTGGAAAGAAGTAACCACCTTGGGAAGAAAGGAAGGTCTGGTTCTGAGGACGACCTTGACCGTATGAACAGCCAGAAAAGGAGGCTTCGAAGAAAGAGCTTGGAGCTCGCTCACCCTGCGAGCAGAGGTGATAACAACCAGAAAGGCAGTCTTTAAAGTAAGAAGTCTGAGAGGACAGTTATGAAGTGGCTCAAAGGGAGCGCACATAAGGTAGGTAAGAACCAAGTTCAAGTCCCACTGAGGCATTACGAAGGGAACAGGAGGAAAAAGATGAGTAATGCCCTTAAGGAAGCGATTTACAACAGAGGACTTGAAAAGAGAAGGCTGATCAGGAAGCTTAAGAAAGGCTGAAATGGCAGAGAGGTAGCCCTTCAGAGTACCCAGAGCAGAGCCCTGCTGGGCCAAAGACAGGAGGAACAAGAGAACCTCAGAAAGAGGGGCAGAAAGGGGATCCACAGCCTTTGCTGTGCACCATGCCACAAATTTGTTCCATCTGCAGGCGTATACCGTCTTAGTGGAGGGACGCCAAGAAAACATCACAGACTTCGAGAGGAAGGTCGAAGGCTGTCAACTGCCGCAGCTCAATCTCCACGCAGGAAGGTGGAGACTGGACAGGTTCGGGTGGAGGACCGTCCCCTGCTGTTGCGACAGAAGATACACCGAAGAGGCAGTCGGAGCGGAGGATCGATGGCCATGTGTAACAGCTCGGGATACCAGACTCTTCGTGCCCAATCCGGTGCCACAAGGATGACTTGGGCCCGGTCGCGCCTGATCTTCTTTAGCACTCTGGACAGAAGTGGCATAGGCGGAAAGGCGTATAGAAGACCGCAGCTCCACTCGCGACGAAAAGCGTCGCCTAGCGAGTGCCGCCTTGGAAATGCCAGCGCGCAGAATTGCTGACATTGCCCGTTCTCTTCGGTGTCAAATTGATCTAACCAAGGCTCGCCCCACTGCTGAAAGAGACCTTGCGCCACCTCCGAGTGAAGGCGCCATTCGTGATCCATCATGCATCTGCGGCTGAGTTCGTCCGCCCTGGGGTTCAGTGAACCTGCCAGGTGTTGAACCACCAGGGATATGCCCTTATGTTCCAGCCATGTCCAGAGACGGAGAGCCTCTTGACATACGGTCCACGACCCCACCCCGCCCTGTTTGTTGCAGTACCACATGGCGGTGGTGTTGTCCGTGAACACCTGCACCACTCTTCCCCGGACAGAGGGAAGGAATGCTTTCAGTGGAAGACGGATCGCCCGAAGCTCCAGAAGGTTGATGTGGAGCCCAGACTCCGCCGGAGACCAGAGGCCTCTGATCTCCGCCTCTCCCATGTGGCCACCCCACCCTAGAAGTGATGCATCTGTCACCACTGTGTTCTCCGGTTGGGGAAGGGAGAGGGAGCTGTCGTTGACCCAATCCTGGTTTTTTAGCCACCACTGCAATTGACATGCAGTGCCCTCCGAGATTTGAACGCAATCGGACAGATTCCCCTGATGCTGTGCCCACTGGAAATTCAGGTCCCACTGCAGAGCCCGCATATGCCACCTGGCATGATCTACCAGCAGGATGCAGGAGGCCATGAGGCCCAGCAGCCTCAGGGTCATTCTGACCGAAACCCGGGACAAAGGCTGAAAGATCAGAATCATGGCCCGAATATCCAGGACTCGCTGCTTGGGAGGATAAACCTGAAACTGCGTTGTGTCCAGAATCGCTCCAATGAAAAGGAGCTTCTGAGAGGGAGTCAGGTGTGACTTCGGCACGTTCATAGTGAACCCCAGCGAGTGCAGGAGGTCCGCCGTCGTCTGGAGGTTGGAGACGACTGCCTGGGGCGAGTCTGCATTCATCAGCCAGTCTTCGAGATAGGGGAAGACTGAAACCCCTGATCTGTGCAGATGAGCTGCGACCACCGCCATCACCTTCGTGAACACCCGAGGGGCGCTGATGAGGCCAAAGGGGAGCCCGGTAAACTGAAAGTGCTCGTGGCCCACCGTGAACCGCAGGTAATGCCGGTGGGCCGGCAGGACGGGGATGTGAAAATAAGTGTCCTGCAAGCCCAACGCTAACATCCAGTCTCCAGGGTCGAGGGCAGACAGGACCTGAGCTAGCGTCAACATTTTGAACTTCTCCTTCCGGAGGAAGCGATTGACGTTCCTGAGATCCAAGATAGGACGCAGGCCTTTTCCTTCTTGAGCACCAGAAAGTAGTGGGAATAGCAACCACGACCTACTTCTGGGGCAGGAACTCGCTTGATGGCTCCCTTGGCCAAGAGAGCCGAAACTTCCTGTTGGAGAAGGGCCAGATTATCCTCCGACATGCGATGGTGCTGAGGTGTCATGGCTGGAGGGGTAGTCTCAAAGGGGAGGGAGTAGCCCCTTCGGACTATCTGCAAAACCCACCTGTCTGACGTGATGGTGCGCCAGTGGGGGAGGTGGTGGCAAATCCTGCCACCCACTGGCGATTGGTGGCCCTGAAAGGTCAGACTAGGAGGGTTTGGAGTCTGCTGCAGAGGGGGCAGTGGTGGACTGGCCCGCTCGCTGGCCCCCAGACCCACGGCGGTGGGTCCCACGTCCCCGGCCACGCAGGGGCTGAACAGCTTGCGCCGGCCTGTGGCTCTGGGTGGAACGTGATGGGGCACCCCTTCCTTAGCCACGAAAGGGGCGAAAAGCAGATTGCGCAGGGCGGGTGGTGGAGAGGCCCAAGGACTTGGCCATAGCCCGAGAGTCCTTGAAGCGCTCTAGCGCGTTGTCTGCTTTGTAGCCGAACAGGCGACGGCCATCAAAGGGCATGTCCATTGGGGTAGCTTGGACATCCCTGGAAAAACCAGTCAACCTCAGCCAGGCGTAGCGTCGAAGGGCTACCAACGTTGAAATCGTTCTGCCTAGCGAGTCGGCGGTGTCCAGTCCACATTGTATGGTAAAGTTGGCTGCGTCTCTCCCCTTGGCAACTGCACGGGAGAGCACGGCCCGGGCCTCCTCCGGGCACTGGGGCAGCACCTGCGCCACCGTATCCCACACAGAGTGGGTGTAACGGCCCAACAGACATGCAGTGTTTCCTGACCGCATTCCCAAGCTGGAGGAAGAAAACATCTTCTTCCCAAGATGGTCCAGCTTTTTGGATTCCCTATCAGGTGGAGCGTTAGGGAATGCGCCTTTGGGCGTGGAGGCTTGGACCACCAAGCTCTCAGCGGTGGGGTGTTGGGAGAGGAAAGTGGGGTCACCCGGAGCTGGGCGGTGACGTCGGGCAATCATCCTATCCACAGGAGCCCCTGTGTTGGGCCTGGACCAGGTGCCAAAAGGATATCAGTTAGGGCTTCATTAAACGGCAGCAGGGGCTCCGAAGAGCTCGCCGCCGGTTGAAGCACCTCTGTCAGGAGGTTAGTCCTGACTGCCACCGTAGGTAGCTCGAGGTTGAGAGCCTTGGTCGCCCTACGCAACACCACTTCGTAAGAAGCTCCTTCCTCCGTAGCCACGGTAGGAGGAGACAACATGCCAAGGTCTGGGGAGGTATCCAGACCACTGGCATCCCCCAACTCCTCTCTCCAGTCCAGATCATACTCCAACTGGTCAGTTAAAGGGTCTCCAGACCGCTCCCAGTCCTCCTCACCCTCCTGTTGTTGCCAATCTGACCTAAAAGAACCAGGGTGGAACAGCGGCACAAAAGTACCCGTTGGCGCAGGATCCGACTGCTAAATGCGGGCTTTTGGCAATGTTAGAATAAATCAAGCAGTAATAGTGGGTTGTGGCTCTTCTCTTTTGGTGAAGAAGCATTGTCCTGTGAAGGGTAGCTCAGGTGTTTGGAGCAGGAACTGAGAGTCAGCTTAGCTATGTGAATGCTGTATATAAAATATATGTGTAAGCTGCTGCCTAAAGCATGAACCACTTCCATCCATTTCTCATAGTGCAAACAGATATGGAAAATACTGGAATGGTGTCTATGGAGAGGCTGTGCAGTGTAACATCAGCACTTCCCTTGTATAGGTATTGCATCACCATGTGGTGCCTTTCTAACTAGTGTAGTGTAGCAACAAAATACTTGCGAACCCTAACTCTGCTGTCAAACTAAACCTGGGCCTGGCAAATATAGCATGAATCTGTGCATAATAGATTACCAATACAAATGCATTACACAAGGAAAAGACACTTCTTTGTGCACAACATGTTTCAATATGTTCATCACCCTTTTTCCTGTATTTACTACACACATTTAAGAACCACCTTTACAGAGTAACAAGTTATGCATTTTATCAAGCACATCGCACATCCACGATTTAACACTAATATATTTTAGTGGTTTTGACGCTGTATGTGCTGTGGGCTTTAGAAAAGAATTGAAAGCTGGTAGTTATAATGTATGTTATTACGAGGCACTATTTCTGTTTCTCTCGGAGTGACGTCATCACAGGACAAAGCATCAGTTTAGTGACTTACTGCATGGATGTAGCTCAATCATGCATTGCACATGAGAACAGCTCAATGTGGGGCACTAACAACAACTATGTAATGTTTCAGATAGTGCAGATTCATGACAGGGCAAATAACATGTTAGAATATTGGTCATTGAGTGGTGTTCAGTCATTTTCATTAGGAATAAACAAAGATTCAGGAATCAAACCTGTCACTTGCCGGACATACACCCCAAACAGGTGTGCTAACCCACTAAGCTCAGTTTTGAGAGAGCTGTGCATGAGTGCAGCCTCTAACAAGCATATGTTGCAACATCCTGGTAAACATGCAGTAAACATACCTTTGGCCAACAATCAGACAAGAGCGCCTTTCTAGACATGAAATAATAAATACTTAATGGAGCATGTTATCCTGTCAGGAAGGAATTGTCGGAGAATTGGCGATAAGGGGCAACATTTTGAAATAACTTTCCGAAAACTTTTTAATGTGCTTTGTACTGAAATCTGTTCAAACTGCTTGTCACTGAACTTCTCTCAAACTCCTCCTTGAAAGTTCTTTGTAAGCAGTCTAGAAACATTGTCAAATCCACCAAATCATGTTTGTTCTAATAGAATTTGGTTTTTCCAATATGTTTAAAATACACAGTTTGTCACTATTTTGTTGTATTGGCTCTGAGGATAAGTCCGCTCTTAATTGTTTGAAGTATTAGCTCCGCCTCCATTGCTTGGTTTGTCAGCACCCCCCCACAGTTCCAGTCTAGTTGCGCCCCTGTCGCTGGATGCTCTTCATGGTCAGGGCTGCCTCACACAATATTCTCAGGTAAGTGGTGCTTCCACTTTAACATTGGAGGCCATGCAGTCCGCCTTATACTACGCGCCGTTTCTATCTCTTGCCGGACATATTTAACTCACCATTGGGCAGACAGGAGTTGCTCAGGCCGGTTTCTCGACCTTGCTCAGAGTTGGCAGGGCCGCCGGCTCGCTTCTTCTTTCCTTGGGGCAATAATGGATGGCACAGGGGTGGGAGTACGGGCCGCTCTCAGTGCACTGTCTCGCATCGCTGCAGGTGCGGCCTCGGTACACTCCAGGCTGGAGTGAGCCCAGTCCCCTGGCTAGTGGAGTGCCCCTCCTGCACTTAGCATTCCACACGGTCCACCGTTCACCATGTCTCTCTCTCTGGCTGGTCGGCGTGCTGGCTATCTGCAAGCAGGGCTTGAGAGGCAATTTTAGGCAGCCGCCTCAGTCTTCCCCATGCCATGTGGGCGTCATCGGTCCCTCATCAGGGCGCCACCCACCGCGTGGCAGTATTTCCTTATGCACAAGGTACTGGTGCTCGTCCAGTAGTCAGCAGTGGGCAGTTCTGCTGGCTCTCGCACACGCCAGGCAGGCCTCTCCGCTGTCTGGTTTCTTCAAATGCAGCACCACTACGCTGGTCACTGAGCGGGCAGCGTGCTCAGCAGGTCGGGGACAGTTTGTGTGGCACAGCGGCATGTCTGTGGCACTTACTATGCGCTTGGGCACCACTCACCAGGCTGCCATACCTGTTTTCAGCCGCAGCTTACAGTAGGCTGGGGAGATACCGCACCTTCACAGCGACTATCCGACTAGCCCACAGGGGCCCTCCTCTGTCTCAGCAGTGACTGCCTGGGCTTGGATGTCGCAGGGGGATTCCTCTTCTCAGTCAGTGAGGGTCGGCACTGCCGAGATGCCTCAAGAGCGGTGTAAGGGGGTACCAACCGGCCCCCGACACATACCTGTCCATCTGGATGACAGTACCCGATCCGGCATCCAACAGCAGAAAGTGACCCGGATGCATAACACAGACAGTTCGCAACTCGAGGAGATAACCCCGCCCACATGTCATGTGTTCACACAGGAGGAGAGGCAGTGGTGTGACGCGGCGGAAGGAGGAGGAGCTGACCCCGGAAGAATCGGCGAGCGGACAGAGAAAAAGGAAAGGGAGGCGAGTCGAGGAGACGGGGAGAACACGAGTGGAGAGGATCGCGTGGAAGACCCAGGAGGCGGAACCAGAGAAGACGGAGCCGAAACCGAGGGAGAAGACGAGCGGTGGAGCGAAGAGTGGTGGTGTCCACCGGAGGATGCCGGAGAGCAGCCGCAACTCAGGAGAGTTGTGGCGGAGCCGGTGAGTGTCAACGGGAGGGGCGAGCAGCGGGAAGGGACCGAGGGCGACGGGAAGGCACCGAGGTCAGTGGGACGGGAACAAGAGCACGAAACGGGCACTGGGCATAAAACACTGGTCAACCCCATTACACACCTTCACTGATACCCTGTGGCACAACACCCTGAGATCCCACAACGGGGCCACCGTAAATCCCTCCTGCTTGATAAAGCGATCTGTTGAGTCAGGAAGCAGGATCCCCCTAAAAGAATCGGTTCAGACAAACCTGAGAAGAAGCATTCAAGGATTGTCTGTCTCTACTCCGGTTTCATTCTTTTTGTATTCTTCCTTTCTTTTCTGTGGAAAACCCCACTTTTTCCTTTATTCCTGTCTTGCGACACTGAACGGGTGAGGTGAAGGGTGCACGACTCTCTAACCCTTATCCAAAAGCAGTGACAGACCGCTCCTTTCTCTCTCCACTTCTGAGCCTCCGGGGAAGACCACTGGACAAGGAGAGGAGAAGGCGAGACGGAGGACGCAAGCCCTTTCACACCGGAGGAGGAAGACCTGAAGGACGGAGAAGGATATATATACAACCTATACTAGAGAACTTGAATAACCCTAATAAAAATCTCACCATTAAGAAATACATACAGCATCCGTGTCTGTTTATCCGGCCTGCGCTCCCACAAGCGGTGCTTGCTGCAACTCTTTTCCCGCTTTCTCAGCTCTTGACAGCTGGCAGCACATGCAGGGGGTGCTCTAGACATGGGCTATTCTTCCCCACACATTAAAGCACCAAGCGGTCGACAGCTCACATGGGGATCGACCCCCTTCATCGCCATTGTAAAGTAGTGGCCGCTAGGCCCACATGCTTAGGAAATAATGCATTCAGACATGGTGACTTGGGTAATGGTAACTGGCCGAGGGCACGTGCGCCCGGACCTTTTATTGTCAGGGTCACCTGACCGGTGACGCCTGTGCTGGGTGGGTGTACAGTGTAATACATCACACTCTTGAGCACTAGAACGTGTCCTGCAGGACACCACAGAGACCGAACCAGCCACTTTCAGACCTTGGGCCCCTTGACTCCGTAATCTTGACCACAGCTTTCCCAATACTTGAAGAAATTTACAGTACCTTGAAGCTGTATCTAAGGAAGCAACACCACAAACGCCCCGCCAAAAATGTGAGAAAGACGAAAGCTAAGAAAATCCTATTGAATAAACTTCAGTTTACTGAAGAGCAAAGATCTTGGACTACCTGCATTAAGGGCCCAGGTAATATGTTTGTAACTGCCACTGGGTTTACATCATAACACTACAGTCTAAGAAAGAATACATTATCAGCCAATGGACTGATTGACAGATGTTGGACCATCGGCACAAAAGGACAATCACAAAGTATGCAGCAACATGCAGACGGCCCAATTACATTCAATTCCATCCAGCCCCGTGAGTCTTGACGTGTGTGCCATTACCATCAGATATCTAGCACTACATGTAGTGGAGGCGAAGGTCAAGAATTGTGTACATTTGTGTTTTAATCTTCAGCTGGTTAGCCATAGAAGTAAACAACACAAAGACGTCTGCCAGTTCAGTTCACAGAGCCACAGTGCGGCGGAGGCGAAAGACAGGCCACCCTTGGAGCAATCCGAATTTCCACTCATGCAATGGTGTATCTAGAGGCTGTTTATACCTCTTTCAGCTAACCCAGCCACCCTAAAAGTGGAACGACTTGCAAACTCACCACCATGAAGCTTCCCTGAAGGTCCCGCTGTTGTCTCCATGCCCTGGCCTGCAATGGAGGCTTTTTCCTTCCTAATCGATAGCAAGGTTGCCAGAGATGATCACATGTGGCCTGGCGACAGCCTTTAATTCCAAAAAGGACGTCTTCAACACATGACACTGAAGTATCAGCGGCAGGTCTGCGTTTTAATACTGCACCTTCAGCACCTTCTCTCTGGAGGCAACAAAATCATGAAACTGTCAAAAAAGGTCCTGAGAACTGAACAGCCTAAAATCACAAATAAAAGCAATTATCCTATAGGTCTGATTGACGCCGGGAACACAGTACACAAAAGAAAACATTGTGCCGCCTAAACATGGTGAGCATATTCTTGCTATAACAAAGGTAAATATAGCAGCGGGTGGCCATCTTGCAATGGTGTTAGCCATAGTCTATCCATGCTGCATATGAATATAGGTCGCTTACTAACAACTTTCTTTTTAAAAATTATGCAAGGACTTATGGAGTATTGCAAACAACAGTATCAAGGATGATGTCTTTTAAGATGTCACCAATTATATTTAACATATGATTGATGCAATATGCGAGGTCATAAGCAACGTAAGGTGGAGGCGCAAGTTATAGTTTGCTCAGTAAACTAACTTGTGAATTTCTGTGTTTTTTTTATTTTTAAATATTAGTTTTTATCTCATTTTAGCACCCAACTATAACATCACTGTAAACTTACTTTTTGTTTTCCCAGCCAGTTGCTGTTTTTTTTTTAATCATATTCAAACTTGACCATATGCCCAATAACCTCTGGGAACCTGTGGCCAACAACCTCATTACATTTGGCCGAGCACAGTAAGGAGGTAGGCTGCTGGGTCCTTGGCCCAAACCGTCACAGGCGCCCAGCCTTCCAGTGCGCAGAGCCTCCAGCAGAGGGCAGCAGTGGGTTGGCCCTGCTCCCAGCCCACTGCAGGAGGCCAAGCCTCACTAAACACTGTCTATGGCCTGCACATTGACAGTTGGCTGCAGGGTCTGGTACATTTATCACAGAGGGTGCAGCACTGGGTACTGCGGTACTGGCTGCGGACTGGTTTATTTGACTTAATGGGGAGGATCTTTCTGGACCTCCCACATGGCCCTGGGCGTCAGGGTGTGCCCGTCCTGACCACTTATGGGCTTTTTAAAAAAAAAATTCAGGACCCTGGAACCAAGTCCTTGAGTGCTGCAATGGCTGGTGCAATGTCTTACCATCTTGTTTAGAGTTTCAGCCAGCAAATAGGATCACTCTGTACCGTGGTACATGCAACATGCTATGTATTACCATTACTGAGTGGAAAGAGGTCATGATTCACAAGAGGCGAAGCCTTGAGTGAGCATGATACCCCTCCCTCAACAATGATGATATATGGAGTATTGAAATCTGCACACCCGCATGTATTATTTATCACATGCTACTTTTTCGCGTGGACTTGTTTTAACAAAAGGAATTTAGCTGAAACCAGAATGCAAGGAGTTAATTTTGTGCAGTACAGTAAAATCACATTGAAGAGACCTCATGAATATTAGGAGAGTTGTTTTGCCAAATATTAGGAGAGTTGTTTTGCCATGTAAAGTAATTGTTACATGCAAACTGAGTGGTAGTAAAAATAATTTTTATTATGTCAATTTAGCTATACTGTGATAACAAACGTAAATCTGACCTATGCATTCTTGTAAAAGAAATGTGTTAATGTGTCTTTATTAGTACAGCTGCTCTAAATAATGTGCTATTGGGCCACATTTATTTTTACTGTCATAGCATAAATATGTAAACGTACGCATGTGTATTTAATTAATTTTTCGATTATATGATACTAGCAGACAAATAGGTCTTACAGGCCTTCCAAAGCTACTCAAGCAACAAATACAGTGCAAATCATCTACTCACATGGTATTTCACCAAACTATCGAAGAAAAAATATTGTGATACAACACTATCATATCAAAAATATCGTCAACTCAAAAATACTGTAGGACAGAATATAGAAAGTAAGAATATCATTTTTTTGAGGTAGAAAATATAGTTTTTTAAAGTATTTTTGTACATAATATCGTTCTTTTAAAACTATAGTTGTATGGAATATTGTTTTTTAATTAATTCAATATATTAGTTATTATGTTATTATTGGGTATTAGTATATTTGTTTTTTTATGTTTTTCTCTGTATAGGTTGCTATTTTGTATTGTGAAATTCGTTTTTTAAATTTAATTGGGGAGAGGATGTGGCCTAACGGCTAGAGCGGTCGACTTCAAAGCTGGGGAACCGGGTTCGAGTCTCGGCAATGACGCTCAGCATCCTGTGATTCTGGGCAAATCACTTAATCTCCCTGTGTCTAACAAAAATTAATGTGTCCGTCTGTAACACACTGGTGCTCATGTAAAGCACTGTGATACCTGATATCTTTGGGTAGAGTTCACGCTATATAAAACTCCACACAAAAAAAAACTTTTTAATGAGTAATTTTTAATTTAGCAGATTGCTGGATTTCTTAGAGATTAGTATGGGAAGGTATTTCAAGCACAACTTACTGTTTTTTTTAATTCACTTTGTATGCTTCTTAAATTGTCAATTCGAAATCGTTATGCAAATGATTTACTTGATTGTTATTTTAAATATTTTAGTATAGTTGTCATTTTTTAAGTAGATTTTTTTAAATTTAATTAGTCATTTTAATCTAGAAGCGGGTTGCTGGGTTTGTTAGAGGATTTGAGGGGGAAGTTATTTTAAAGATGAATTATTGTTTATTTCTGATCTATTTATTATGTTAATTACATTACTGATTGATAATTATTTATGTAATTTTTTTATTGTTATGTTAATTGTGTTTTAATTGTTAATTTGTCAAACAGTTTAATGATATCATTTTGAAAAAGCTTCATAGTCATTTGTTTTAATGGTAATCATGGTTTTGTAATAATTTTACTACGGTTTCATTTATTAAAATATATTTAAAATAAATACATTTGCCTCCGTACTACCCAAAAGAAACAAATTCATTTTAATATTTTTTATTTCTTAAATCTTTTAATTTATTTCGTAAAGTAAATTTGTATTCTTCCAGTTAATTTAATACAATTATCTATTATGAATATATGTTTGTTCTTAATATGGTTAAGTACTTTTATTTTGTTATGTATTTAAATGTTTCCTGCTTTTGCTTACATTTGAATTAGAATAGTAAATTTGACTCCTTTAATGTCAAACATTTACACCACCATTGTTTATTTGTAATTGTTATTTTGTATTATTTTTTATTTGTAATTATTTATAAAAAATAATGCAAATGTTTTATTTAAATTTTGTTTGTTGATTTTGTACTAATTTACTTTTCAATTACATTTGATATAAGTCTGTTTTTACATATATGTTTGTTAATTGGAATTTAAATTATTGTGAATAAGTTTAATTCTATTTAAAACAAATTCAAATATTATTTTCTATTTCTTAAACTATATATAACTTACAAAAATTATAATATTATTTTAAACTTTAAACAAATTGCATATAATGCTATATACATATGCATATTGAAATATACATAAGTACATATGTCTATTTCAATACACTTACCTTTTTCATGATATTCTGTTCCACAATATTTTTTTAGATATTCCTGTAGTTTACATAGAAAGTATGAAAACTCAATATTTTTGTTGATGATATTTTTGACGTGATATTCTGGTGTCACAATATTTTTGTAGACCTTATTTTGTCATATAACCACCCCAGGCTTTGTCAAAGAGGGTAATCAGTGGCAAAAACGTTGCATACTAAGAGAACCTTGGAGTTCTATGTAACAAAATACATGTCTGTGATACAATAACAATCCTCCCTTAAAATCAAATCTTATTGGCTGTGTTCCATAATAAATACATCAGAATGACTGCATTTATTGTTCCTTTCCTAATAAACAGAACAGACCTCTGGCATCTGACATAACTTTTTGCAATCAACCAATTACTGTAGGTTTGGTAAATTAGCCAAATAACAGCTATATTAAATCGCGCATAAGCTTCCACACAAGGGAACCACCAGGTGTATAGTAATATCATTATATATATGAAAAATATTATGGTTGTGAAAACAATATAAAATTCCTCCTGAGGAGGTATAATACATATTATCATAGTACCAAGCTTCAAACCCAATAGTTTATTATAGTGGTTCACTAACAACAAAACCTCTGCTTTCTATGATAATCTGTGGGATTGCAATGTACCAAACCACCTGCATATAGGCTTCACCACAGTGTAATAATGTATTAACAATCTACCTTGAAAAGTCTAATGTCTTTTAAATGTGCTTTTCACAATAAGTACGGTCTACTTGCTTTGTCATAACTTTCATAACAAACCGAGCCATAATAAACAGATGGAGCATATGGAGTACGACATAACCTTTCCCGATGAACCAATAAGGCATATAGCCTTCACCACAGGCTTGTTGCTATCATCAATACAAGCCTACTGAATACTGCATGAACTGGCAACTATCAGGCATACAATTCTGAAAATTACAAATATGTAAAAAACTACTTAGGGCACGATTCCGATCTCGCTAGGAAAGCCCTCCGTTCGACTCAGATCTGGAGGGTTTTCCGAGCGAGACGTGCTCCTGGAGTCCGACCGAACGAGTACGATGCAGCCATATGCTGACGGACTCGGTTCGCTCGGACTTCTATTGAACTCTATGGGAGCCTGTGTACAGACGCCTACACAGGCTCCCATGGCAGAAAAGGGGTGGGTGGGGAAAAGCGTACACCCTGTGGCGGGCACCCCATGTTGCCCGTCACACTGTGCATGCCTGGATCGGGGGGACCCATGGGCACACCCCCGTGACAGATTTGGAGGGCCCCGGGTGCAGGGGGGCCTGCTACGGCCCCCCGAAGTACGCTTCCGACAGCCGTTTCCTCTCGCTGAGACCCAGGTGAAGCGGCTGTCCGAATCGTGCATCGTACTCGCTGGGTCAGCATTCGGCTCCATTGCGCTGTACAATCCGGCTGCGAATGAGTCGTACAGAGCGGTTCGGGTCCGGAAACGATTCAGTCAGCGCTTACGCGATCTTCGCATTGTACTTGGTCATTCGGACCTGTGTACGATTCGGTCGTAAATAAGGGCTACGAATTGGATCCGGCAAAGCCAAATCCGATTCGGAGGCCTTCCGAGCGAGATCGGAATCGAGCCCTTAGTTGGCAAACCCACATACAACCTCTCTCAAAGCGGGAAACAAGGATTATCACAGTGAAGACCTATCCCCAGGGTTTGTCTAAGGAGGTGACCACCACCAAAACCATTGTCTACTGCTGTAATCTGTGAGATTTCATATAACAAAATACCTATCTACAGCCTGTAACAGTGTAATTACAGCACACCCCTAAAGTTTACTGGCTCTAACAAATGCTTTTCATAGTATAAAGGTCAGCCCTATTGCCTTTGTCCTAACAATTCTTCTTAGTAATCGGATCAGACCTATGGCATTGGACATAACTTTTTCCAGTAAACCAATAATGCCTATAATCTTTATCATTGGCTTGTCACGATAAACATCTCAGGCCTACTGTGCTGAGCACAAGCTTTTACATAAGACAACCATCAGGTATACAGTAATAAAATTAAAAATGTGTGCAAAGATAAGGATCAAAGCATAAAATCTTTCCTAAAAGGAATTAATAAAGATTTCATAGTGCAAATCTTCTATCCCCATGTTTTTTTCAAGTGGGTCACCAGCACCAAAACTCTTGCCTTTTACGATAATTGCGGAGATTCCATGAAACACAATACCTGCCTGCAGACTTCAGCACAGTGTAACAACAATCCACCCCTAAACGCCTACTGGCTGTAACAAATGAATTTCAAAATAAATGAATCAAGCCTACTAGATTTGTCACTACTTTTCAGAAAAAAATTAGATTAATGGCACTGGGCATAACTTTGCTCAAGGAATCAATCGAGCCTATAACTTTCATCATTGACTTGTCACTATAACCAGCTCAGGCCAACTTTGTTGAGCGAGAGCTCTCTAAAAAAGCAACTACAAGGCATACAGTCATAAAATTTCAAATATATTTACACAATTACAGCTGGCAAAACAATAACCCCTTTCCCAAAAGGGCCTAACAAGGGTCCTCACCAGGCAAATCCTCTACCACCAAGGTTAGTCAGAGGGAAAACCAACACCAAAACCCTTTCCTACAACAGTAATCTTCCATGTAACTCTCTGCATGCCTTAATACATGGTTAAATTCCTTGTGTAGCACCCATCCCTTGTGTTCTCCCATCTATTAGTAGAACCGTACTGGTATGTTGGTACACTGCACTTAAAAGTATTACCTGGCATGACAGACTAACAAAGGAAACTCCAATGTGGCACGAAACAAGTCTACCACAGGTGGTCGTTCTAAAGGGTTTTCAACTATGGGACCTTATAGGTATCTCTGCACTGGGAGATGTGTGGGCTACAAACCATATTAAACCATTTGAACAAGTGACAAATGAATTGCACTCAATACCACACAATTTTTGTAATACTTACAACTCAGACATGCACTATCATCATATAAGAAGAAGCTGTTGGCAGTGCCCGAATTTAATCCACTTTAGCTTAAAGTAAACATAGAACAGATGGGTAGATGGGGTATCTCCAGGGTGTACAGGTCCTTATTAATTAATGTTTACATTGCTAGTCATAGGCCTAATTTAAGATTGTTGGTTAAAACATGAAAAAATGGTTTCTGGGGTGAGAAAGAGCCAGTGTGGTTACATTGGTCAGGTCAATGGTTATTACATCGAAGTGCACATCTGGTACCTGTTTCCATTCCGCAACATGCTTGTTAGCTTTTTGCAATTTATGTGACATTGCAATGTTATAAATTCAACACAAACAGAACAGGTAAGTACAATTTAATTGTTAGTACCTACAAGTAACTAATTATGGCTAGGAATAAAATATTTGTGCAGTGCAGTCAAGGGTACACATTCCTCTAAGACGACTGACAGTGGGGGCAGCCGGAACCTGTCAATGGGTGCAGTCAATTACATAATTCAGTGTAGGACATGTGTCAATTAACATAGTCAAATGGCACAATCCCCCTTGTTATGGTATGTGTATCTGTATAGCGCACGACTCGCCTGCAAGAGTATCCTGGTGCTGAAGCAAGAGCTTTATGGGCTGAGCCAGGGCTGGAGCTAGGTGAAGAGCCAGGTCTTCAGTTTCTTGTGGAATTCAAGCACTGAGGAGGCAGCTCTGATGTGCAGGAGCAGGTAGTTTCAGGCTTCAGGAGTGAGGTAGGAGAAGGCATGGCCACCAGATCTGGTTCTGCATATACAGGGGAAGGGGGTCTGAGTAGGATTCTGGCTGAGCAGACGTGTCTTGTGGGTTTGTGGAAGTTTATTTCGTTGCTGAGATACATAGGGCCAATGTTGTGTAAGGCTCTGAATGTGTACATGACGAGTTTTAAAAGTGCTCGTTTTTGGATTAGAGTCAGTGGAACTCCTGGCTGCTGAGTTTTCAGTTGAGCATGGATTTAGGCATAGATTGGATTGCCGTAGTCCAGCTTGCTGGTGATGAGAGCTTGGGTGACAGTTCTGCCAATGTTGGTGGGGAGCCATTTGGAGATCTTCTTTAGCATCTGGAGTATGTGGAAGCAGGAGACAGAGACTGCGTTCACTTGGCTTGTCATGGTGGGTTGGTGGACAATTACTATTCCAAGGTTCTTTGCTTGGGTAGCCCAGAGGGGTGTGGGTCAGAGTTCGGGATGCCACCAGGTGGAGTCCCAGAGTAAGGTGTCTTTCTTGAAGATTACTACTCATGTCTTGTCTGAGTTTAGCTTGAGTCAGTTAGTTTTCATCCATCTAGCGACTTCGGTAATTCAGGCAGAAAAATTGATCCAGGTGTTTGGCGTTTTGTTGGCGAGGGAGAGTATGAGCTAGGTGTCATCAGCGTAGGATATGATGTTGATTCCATTTGTGTGGAGGATGCTGGCGAGTGGGGTCATGAAGGCGTTGAATAGGGTGGGGCTGAGTGAGGATCCTTGTGGAACTCCGCATAAGAGGTTGACATCATCCTAGGTAAAGAGGGCCAAGCTAAACAACTGGGTGCAGCCTGCCAGGAAGGCGTAAATCCAGCGAAGTTAGAGTAATTGGATGTCGGTTTTGTGCAATTCTTGGATAAGGATGTGGTGGGAGACTGTGTTGAAGGCTACAGAAAGGTCCAATAGAATAAGGGCACACTGCCACCTCTGTCCATGATCATCCGGATGTTGCCTGTGGCAGTGATGAGGGTGGTCTCTGTACCGTGGTTGGGCATGAATTTGGATTGAGTGGTGTCGAGGAGGTGGTTGTTGTTGAGGTGGGTGGCTAGATGTTTATCATCTTTTCCATGACTTTTGCTGGGTAGGATAGCAGGGAGATAGGCCAGAAGTCAACTAGTGTATTTGAGATTTTCTTGAGGAGAAGGGGGGGGGGGGGAGGTATTGTGGCGTGTTTCCAAGCATTCAGGTAGGTGGCTGTGATGATTGAGTTGTTCAGAATCGCAGTGAGGGCTGCGCTGATGGAGTTCAGTCCTTTGATGAAAACATGCTGAGGGCAGGGGTCTGAGGGTGCTTGTAGTGTATGGACTACATGGTTGTTGCTGTTTCTTGAGTGGTAATGGTGGGTCTGTGTGTTGGTTGATACAGATAAGAGGGCTGCAAGGGTGGAAGGCTCAAAGTTGTCGTATATGCTGGTGATATTGTTGCTGAAGAATACAGACAGCTGGGTGCAGAGATCCTGAGAGTGGGTTATGCTGGTGGAGCTTGCTGCTTGAGAGGGAAAGTCTTTCAATATGGCGATGATTTCCTTCATGCTGTAAGTACTTCTTTTGATACGGTCAGTGAGTGTGGAGTGTTTGGTGGCTCTGATCTGCCGATGGCCCCATCTGAGGGTGGATTTGTAGGGGCTCTTATCAGTGTCATCCTGACTTTGTCTCAAGCTGCGTTCATGTTGCTTGCAGTAGCGTTTGGTGAGCCTTAGCTCATCCATGTATCAGCTTCCTTGTGGTCTTGTTCGCATGGCTTTGTTGGTTTGAGAGTAACCACGGTGTCTGCACTGGTGGAGATCCAGGCTTTGAAGTTGGAGACAGATTTGGGGAGGTTGTTGTGTCGATGCTGATGGTGTACGTGTTCAGAAGACCAGGATGCTACTGTGATCTTGTTCCAGACCCATTGTGAAGATTTGGGGATGGTGTTTCTGCAGTGGTGTGGGATGGGTATGCTGATGTTGACGAGAGCGTGGACAGACCAAGTGATCGGTGTAGGATTGTCTACTGATGAAGTTGGGATCCGGTAGGTGTCCAGAGGTGTGTATGGGGTCTTCCACTCACAGGATGAGTCTAAGGTTGGCCAAGTCCTCGAGGAGGTTGACGTGTTGGGACCGGTGTGGTCCTCCAGGTGGTAGTTGAGGTCAACGAGGAGGATGAAGGCACTGAGGAGTGAAAAAGTGCACAATGGTGCTGCCAATGTTAGTGCGTGATCTTTGAGGGGTAGGTAAGAGGTAGAGTGCTGCTCATGGTGTAGTTGGCGTGATGAGGAATTTGAAGGTCAAGTGTTCCATGTTGTTGGTGGTACTTTCCGAGGTGGTGGAGCATTGGATGGATTCTTTGAAGATGGTAGTGATTCTGCCTCTGGGTCCATTTGTCCTGTCTTGCGATCTTGTATCCGGGAGCTTGCCATGGTGATGGCATGGGCAGACAAGGGAGTCAGCCAGGGTTCGATCAGGAAGAGCAGGTTTAGTGAGCTGCCGTGTAGCATATCCCAAATTTCGGAGGCATGTTTAGTGAGGGAGCGAGCGTTTGGCGGTCAGGTGTGTGTGGTCGTGTGTGTTGAATGTGTTTGGTGTATGAGGTGTGGGAGGAGTGAGGTGGATGCGGGAGGATGCATGTGAAATGGCAGGCGGAGCAGGTTAATGCACCTCAATGTTCCGCTGCGAGACACGACAGCAGTGCTGGGAGATGCGACCGGGATTCAAGGCATGGAGGGTCGCGGTGTAGTGGTAAATGGGGAGGTGGTGGGAGGAGGACCTGAGCTCCTGGCTGACTGTGCTGCAGCTGTAATTAAGTGAAAACTGCTTTGACAAGAAACCCTTAGCTCTATACTATGGACGAAGTAAAGGGCACACTTCCTTGAAGGAGCAGCATTACCTTCTCCTATCCTGTATTAAATAATGTTACTGGCTAAGTGCGCTTAAAAACATGCCATTGACCAGAACATTCCGCAGAAACACGATCCACAATAGCTGTTTCCAGTTGTGACTCCAAGAACCCAGTCAAACAGGCAGCTGAGGTACTAGAGCATCAAAGTAGAGGAGGTGGGTGCATTTTCTTTCCTGCATTATGGCCCGTGGCTTCCTTGCTATGACTCTGGCTAAGCTTGTATTCTTGTATGCATACCAGTGCCATCAACTCAATGTCCTTGCAAAGAAGATAGAGAAGAAAGGCCATGTCCTTCTCGCAGAGCCCAAATCACTGGGACTGGCCCTTCTATTCAGAGAGCTTTGGACCAACGTGTGGAGTGTTGACTCACATCCTGCGCTGGGGTCTGTGCACCCAGATATCACCGTGGGCTTTGGGCAAGGATCAAGGAAAGAAGTAAGCATTTTTACTGTGAGCAAACCGCAGCTGTGGAAGAGAGCAGTCACTTGCAGCATCACGGATATTATTGCTGCTGTAAATGGTGAAGATATGTAATGTCACCTCTGACTTCATGTCTAGTGTAATTTCTGATGTCTTCAACGTATGCAGAAATGAAAGTCTGCACCAATTCCACTTAGCAGCAATACATATCCTCATTAAAATCAATTGTGTTTGGGTGGTTGCATTTCCACTTTCTGCATCTAGGCGTCTCTGTAACTGATTCATGTTAGAAACAAGTCTGTGTTTCCAGTGTCTGAGTTTTTTTTAATTATTATTGTTGCTATCTTTGTAGGAAACTGCAGGCCACCTATACAGCTTTTTTATGTTCAAGCAGGGGCAGCGTTATGCCCCAGTGGCTGGTTTTTTCTGGCTCTGTGGCGGATGGCAGGCTGCAGGACATTTTTGACTCCTTACATGGGCGGATGAAGCAGGAAACTGCCGGTGCCATCTTTGCTGGACTCGAGATGTCGCTGGAAGGCTTGGGGTAGACGGCAAGCATGCCTGCGGGCCCGCTGAATATTTAATGAGCGGCACCGCGCTACTTATCAACTATCTGGCAGCCTGTCATTTATCAATTGCTACCTAGTGACAGCCCACCTAGGACGCCAGGAGGTTGGAACAGCCTCCCAAAGTCACTACCGAAGACGGAGCTAGATTGATTCTCGAGATCATTCGGAGTACCGCGGGAGAGAACAGACATCTAGGCACAGCCCTCTGTGAGTCCCCGCAGCCTCGGCCAGACAAGAAAGTATCATTTTTGCCCTTGCTGAGTCCCCTTCTTAGGTCGAGCCTAGCGCAGCGCGCATGCGCTGCTCTATGGGGAGGCCTCTTGGAATCACTCCAGACTTTCTCGAAACTTTTCAGTGTGGTTTTTCAACTTCCACACATTCTATTGGCCTTTGCGTGTGGCTTTCAAAAATGAAAGCACGCAATTGGCCAAAGGCGGGTGCATGTCCCACCTTTTCTCTAAATGTTCACTCCCACGGCATCCAGCTGTCAGGAGCGAGCAGCGGCGTGCAGGGTGCCCGCTGCATTCCTTATCTTATCTAGCAGATGGCAAGTCAACAATCGACATTAACATCAGTTGGCTGCCCCCTCCCCTACTCCCCACACCCAACCTCTTCTAAACAGACACAATAATAACTTTTTTGCGCTTTTTTACAATGCAGCTGCTTAAACCAGTTCGCTGCAAGGCTGCTGTGCCTTAATAATAATAATACAAAAAAATCTCTTCTGTTAAGTCTGAAGCGGCATAATGTTAAGCAAAGCTAAAGCCAGCCCGCGCACAGCTGCAAATGGGCAGACACCCTGTGCTCCCCCTTCGCAGGGCCTTTGAAGTGAGGGGGCTCCGGACGAACCTCGCGCAGTAATTAGCAGGGAAAGGCCAGGCCGCTGGCTCCCTTTGTGCTGTTGAAGGAGAAGGCCACCAATTCACAGGGCTGTGGCTGCTGGGCGCAGAAATCACATCGGGTTATTTCCGTTAATTTTTTTTGTATGTTTTAAAAGACAGCAATAAGATGGTGTGAACATGGCTTAATTCGAGAAGTTAGAGACAGACATGCTAAATGCACCACGTTTACTTTAGGTATTTACCACACAGTTGGTCGATTTATTTGCGCAGCAGATTTTCCACAGTACTATTTTATTTACTACTTCGAAGCAAAGGTAAGCCATACACATTTAGACATGAAAATGCAAACGTACAATACTTATATCAGCTTTATGATAATATAGCCTCATCTCCTCATCATAAAAACCAGGAACGGAACTGTCTGTTATATTTACTTACAGTACATGATTTTTTGCCTACGTTACAAAGACACTGGTGATCCCGTGTATCTGGGGATAATGCGATGTTAACAGTGCAGATTATCACCGACATTAAAGCGGGGGCTGCTCTCTGCACACACGGTGTGCAGAACCGCTCTCTCCTGGCGCCTGCCGCCTCTAGCCGCTGTGCATGTCGGTGTGACCGTCAGCACTCTCTGTCAAGGCCTCTCTCTCCTGTGCATGAACAAAAAAACTAGAACACATTTTTGGTGTTAATTCTGGTTTTTATTAGGGTACTTCAGTTGTATTTTTAAACGCGCTACCACCACCTGAATGACTTCCATATCGACCTTGCATGCTGTACGTGTACTCTGTGCTGTGTGGCAGTCCTGTGCGCGTGCTCGGCATGTTTTCTGTGCAATATACTACTACCTTGTGTTTCGTGGCCTGACTTGTTCTATGGTCTCGGTGCTGTACATCTACCTCCCTCTTACCTGTGTTTTACATGCACCCTTTCTACCCCGCGCTTTGCGTACTCTAAGCTCTAAGTATGTATTGCCACAACAGGGCCCTACTGTGAACTCTGCTGTGCATATATTTTACAACATATTGCCATGTGCTCCATGTGTGGTGTATATTCTGTGCACTCTGCTGAACTTACACCATGTTTCCCGGGTTTTACATGTATTTGTGCTCACTGCAGGGGACTGTGTTCGACCTCATGGTCACAGGTCCAAATCCCGGCAAATTCACTCAGCCTTTCATCCTTTCTGAGGTCGAGAAAATGAGTACTATTGAGTTGGGTAACCAATAGACGTCTGTTATTCAGCGCCAAGATGCCCCTTTGCGGGTGAAAGTGCGCTTTACAAATACACGTTATGTTATGTTACTATGATGAACTGCCCCCACCTAACAATAAAAACTATAACAAAAAGCATTAGAACAGGCAGGGAAAAATTGACAGCATTGCATAAACAAAAAAACTAGAACACATTTTTGGTGTTAATTCTGGATTTTATTAGGGTACTTCAGTTGTATATAATGTTTTCTAGGTTATATATTAGGTGACAAAAATGGTTATAACACTTTTTTTATTATAACTTATAACTTTTAAACATGCTGCACAACATTCACAATGCTCTACAACACATATTAAAAACGTTAACAAAGCCAATAGCTCTGTCTAAACACTTATAAGGCCCCAAAGGCGAGACCTATTGGCTATGCCAATGCTTGTTATTAAATTGTTGTGACTTTGTTGGGTCACCTGTTGCGGGCCTCTTACAAATCATGCAGCTCACACTGTTATGGGGATATGGAAAATATGTCTGTATTTCTTTTCAACCAAGGCCTGTGAATTGGGAGGGTTGATTCGTTGTACTCGCATCGTTGTTTAAAAATGTTGAGTTTGTTGTGTAACGTTGACCATCTGTTAGTAGTGGCACAATGATCACGATGCCTCCTCCCCCTAAAGAATGTGCTGAGCGGCTCATGAGACTACCATATGTCACAGATATTCATAGTCCTGAGGCTGAAAGGGAGGGGCGGGGGGGGCGCAGAGGCCTGGGTTGCGCCCTTGCCTGTTTAGGTGTGCTCTTGACCCATGTGGTGTTTATGAAGGCTCACCTTGCACCCACGTGGCCCCAGAATTGTTTTCTAAAACAAGGTTCATGGGCCATGGATCTGGGTCAAAAACCTGTTGGAAACTGCTATTGCAAAATGTTTTGGCATTTTCTGTCAATCAGATTCGTAGACATGGTCGGCAGATCGACTTCAGAACCCCGAGATTACTTTTGAGATCTTTGGATCTAACCCAGATTCACTTTTTGTTGAAATTTCTGTTCATAAAGTGGTTGAAGAATCCAACTAATATGATATAAAAACAGGTTTTAACTTTTCTGATCCGTGCACGTACAAAATGAGCTCCGAAATGTGCACCCACACCCCCCTTCCGCAACTCCGATTCTGAATACAACCATTAGCCAAGCCAATAAGTTGCGTCTTTACTTTTTTGCCCTAACCACCGGTGTGTCCTGATCATACACTCAGTCATACTCTAAGGCAATGAACCACACCTGGTGCTGCTGTACAGGTAAAGACCACGTGCGGTCTAAGACCCCTTTATTTATAGCCTTTGGCTCCGCCCAACCATAGGATGTAGTGCATCGAAATCCAGGGCAGAGGGATACCCCTAAAGAGTCCGGGTGGCTCACTACATCCCTTCCCCACTTGGCTCTGAAGCCTGCTCCTGGATCTGGCTCACAAAGTTCTTGAACTTCTGAGTGTGGTCTTAGATCATGCCGCTGATGACATGAGCGGTCTGACAGCAGCGACTCCTCCACTAAGGCAGAGGAGCGTCGCCCCACTGTTTCAACTGCAAGCTCAATACAAAAAATTAAATGATAATAACGCTCCGTTATTATCATTTTATTTTTTGTATTGAGCAAGCAGTTGAAGCGGCGGGGAGGGCTGGGCTTCCCGCGCCACAGGTAGGAGTGGTGGCTGCACCTTAAGTGCGCATGAAGGTTTGGCCAGCCCTCTCGTGCCGGCCAAACCTACATGCGCACTTTGCATGTTCTCCACCCAGGCTGCATTACAGCCTGGGTGGAAAACATGCCCAGGCTTCCATTCCCCGTCTGAGCGCCGAACCACTGTGCTCAGACCAATCACCGCACTGCATTGCAGCGTTGTGTTTGGCTGGGAGCCAGGGTGCTTGCTTCCTGGTTCCTGTGTGGAGGATAGACGGCGGCTGGCGAGGTAAGGCACCAATCAGGTAAGTTCCCTACCAGCCGCTACTGCGGTCTTCCCCCTCTTCCTTGTTCTTGTCTCCTTGGGTCTCCATACTTTGTCTCTCTCCAGTCACAGGCTCCATTGGAGTTCCCCTACACTGTGGTTGGCTTTGGGGTCCCTCAGCAACAGGTGGGTCATCAACCTCTGTGGTCTCCTCTTCTTCCAGTCTCCGCTGACCGGACATGTCCACTTTCCTGAACCACGATACATTTTGTCTTATGGTTTCCTCCCCTTTTTGGGCCGTTATAATGGTACCATCTACGCTCACCATGGTCCACATTCCTGGTCCAAAAGGTGTTCTGAACTTCCACCCAAGTTTTCAGTCTTTGATGATTACTCGATCACCCTGTTCCACCTGTTGCAGAGTCGCTTGCCTCTTGAGGCTTGCCCTCCAGTTCTGTGTGCGTTGTGCCTGTGTACACTCCTGGTCATACTCTGGTGGAGTTCATTCCGGGTGAGCCGGAATCATGTCCCTCCTGGGTCCTTTCAGCATGAGGGACTATGGGGTACACAGAGTAGTGCAATGTGGTGTCCCTCGATGTTCTTGAAGGATACTATGAAGGCTGATCTCCGGGCTAACCCCTTCAAATGAGGCAATTCTGCTGGTCTTGTTCAGGGTCCGCATAAATCGTTCAACATCCCTGTCTGCTTGCATCCATGGGATGTGATGCAGCGATGTCTGATCCTCATGCGGTCAAGCAGCTCTTTAAACTCAGACCCCTGGAACAGCGGCCCATTGTTCGTTTTGATCTTCTCCGACAGGCCGAACAAGGCAAAAACTTTTTCAAGCACAGGCGCCACATTTCTGAACGACGTCCATTCAACCAGTTTGACAACTGAGTACTTGGAATGACTGCCCATAAGAATCAGAGTGATCCTTCCATCCAGGAAGCTCCCAAAATTCATACTCACCTACATGGCTCCTATGTGATGACCTGTGCGGGAGTTTCAGGGCTGCTGGCAATTAGACATGCAGGATATTGCCGTACCAGGTCATCCACTACGGCCCAAAGACCTGGGAACCACACTTTCTCTCACATGGGAGACTTCATCTTCGCCATTCCCTGATGTCCTCTTGGGCTAACACAGCTCCCTGTTGTTGGAGGCTCTCGGAGATTACCAGCGTATGGCCCCACAGTATGAGAACCTCTTGGGTGGCACTGAGCTTGTGCCATATCCTCCACATTTGGGTGAGCCTCCCCTTACCTGGGCCATTCCAGCTGTTGGCGTCATGTAAGAAGTCATGCTATAACCCTTGCTGCAGTGCCTCCAGCACTCTTGTTAGCACCATGTCACCAGCAGTCGTCACTTCTATCTCCCATAGGCTCAATGCTCTCGGGCAGGCCCATTGGATTACCAGTCGGATATACTCCTCTGTTGGATCTGCATCTCCATCCACCTCTCCATTGGCTTGGGGAGGATGGCGTGAGAGGAAGTCCGTTGGGTTCTTGGACCCCTGCCAGTATACCACCTCCAACTGGTAGTGCTGCAGCTGAATGGCCCATCGTTCCATGCGAGGCGGTGGATGGAGCACCTCGGAACAGTGGTACCAGTGGCTGGTGATTATTGGTGATCACCCTGAACAAAATGCCACAGAGATACAAGTGACAATATTCACCTGCCCACTTGATGGCAAGAGCTTCCCTTTCGATCTGGGCATACCTAGCTTCCATCGGCGTGAGTGCTTTGCTTGCAAATGCCAAAGTTGTCCATCTCCCTGGTTCCATTTCCTGAGTGAGCACTGCTCCAAGGCCTACTGGGCTCACATCAACCAGCAGGTCTGTTCTTTTCTTTGGGTCAAAGTAAGCCATTGTTGCTTTGCTCAGGAGAGCTGCCTTTACTCTCTGAAAGGCCTCTTCCTCACCTGGGACTATACAAGGCGGGCGTCCACTTTAGTTAGTGCTTTCATTGGTTCTGCAATAGTCGCCAGGTTGGGGGTGAACCTTCCACAATAAGCGGCCATGCCCAGTAAACTATGCACTTCTGAGCCATTGCTTGGTGCCAGAGCCTGCTTGATGGCATGTGATTTCCTGGAGTCAACCTGCACCCCCTCCTGGGCAAAGAGATACCCAAAGAATTCTATGCTTGTCTGGAAAAATGAACACTTCTCCCAATGAAGGGAGATGAAGCATTCCTATAGGCGCTTCAGGGTGACTCGCAGGTGCTTAAATATTTCTCCGCAGTTGCAGAGTAAATCAGAATATCGTCAATTATATTCATGACACCTTGCAATCCGGACAGTTTCTCTTTTATGGCATAATGGAACACCTGCACAGCTGCAGAAATGCTGAAGCTTAATCGCTTGTATCTGTTCAGACCCAGGTGTGGGGAGAATGTCGTTATGTACAAATTTACCTCTGCTAGCTGAAGTTGGTGGTATCCTGCATTGAGGTACAGTTTTGAAAACCACCTGACCCTGTTCAAATTAGCTATAATTTCATCCATTGTGGGAGTAATGTGCCTCTCCTGCTTAATGGCCTTATTCGGAAGGCTGTTTTGGTTACTCAGCTATCACTATCGGGGACACCCAGGGCATTGAACCAGACACCTTCTCAATCACTGCTAGACTTTCCAGCTTGTCTAGCTCCTGTTCAACCAGCGGCTTCAGATGGAATATCACCCGTCGATGGCGTAAGGCTACTTGCTTGACAAACTTGTCGATGCGTAGCCTGATTGGTAGGGTTCATAGGCAGCCCAAGCCTTTAAACAGCTTCAGGAACTGGTTCAGCATCTCGTTGACTTAGTATGCTTGCACATTCCTGCCGAATGATACCAGACCCAGGACTTTCGCAGTATGACTCCCCAGCAATGTGTCTGCCTTTTTGTCGACCAGGTTTTACGCTGCCAGGAATTCTTGACCATTTGATCGCATGTATACTTTCTTGAGTCCTTGGAGAGGCAGTGGGGTATGTCCCCCATATGTGTAGATCTTGGTGAGGGATGGGAACAAAATGGGCCTTGGACGGAGGCATCAATATTGTTGAATGTGCATCACATTCACCGAGGCCCCCATGTGGATGAGGGCCTTGAAATCCGACCCAGCAATCTCCACTACAAACGTAGGTTGTGGCATTCTGTGCTGTATCAGGTCTCCCGTGAATAAATGAGGATCACCTCTTCTTCCTCCTCAGATGAGGAATCTTTCTGACGATATCCAGCCCTCTGGGAGTGCTTACCCTCGGACCACCGCGGCACACCTTCACAAAGTGGTTGACTTTTCCACAGCTCGAGCATATGCGCCCATACACAGTGCAGTTCTCCAGAGGGTGTTCCTCACAGCTACAGTGTTTGTATTGTGTCCCTGACTGCGAGGATGCTGACACCTTGGGTCTGGACGCCTTCCCTCTCATGTACACGGCATCAGCGCGTTCCAGTTTCACTCTGTGGGGCTTAAATGGCTTCTAAGTTATTGCCATGTCCATCTCTGTGGCCCTCGCTGCCGACAGGTCATGAGATCTAGCCAGGATGGGGGCGTGGCTAAGACTGCAATGGCGGCGGACGTGTTTCAGTAGAGCTCCTTCGGAGGCTCCCCTGGACAGGCTCTGAACTCCGCCTGCGGCCACTCGCAGACACCCATGCCAGGTGCTACAAAGTCCGGATAGCGACCTGGAGCTCCGCTGCCGTTTCCGCCTCGCCCGGACCCCGGGTAGCGGCTCCTGCCCACACGAGCCTCCAGACGCGCGGCTCTCCTGCGGACGAACCTGGCCACGCGAGCCCGAGGCTTAGCCCCGCCCACAGGGCCGCGGAAGATGGCGCACATTGACAGTCGGCGCCGGGGGTAGTTCGTGGATGTCGGCCCCGCTGGTGCCGCGTTAACCATGCACTGCGGCGCGGCAGCACTGGGACCCCCACTGTGCCGACTACCTGTCCCCGCCACCCACCGGCCTTCAGATCGGCCGCCTGTCACTGCGGCGGGGGGAGGAGACCCGCTGACCTGGGCACCGGCCGGAGCACCTACACCATCAAGGCCCTCACGACACTGCCGGTGAGTCCCCATCGAGGAGTTGGCAGCTGTAATCCGCCGGCTTGTTGTTGGGACATTAGGCTCTGCAATGGCGTCGACCGGGGCACTGCTGACTGCAGGAGGGGCCTGCTAAAACGCACATGCAGCCACGCAGTGTGGAAGAGACTGCGGAAACGACCCTGGCCACAGCGCGACGGCACACGCGAAGCGCTTCAACTTGTGCAGACTGTTGGGTTGAGGTCCCCCCGCACTGGTGGCCCTTCGAGCAGGAGCCCTGCAGAAACCTGGACTCCATTTTACTTCGCGGTCCACCGCAGCGCATGGCAGCAATGAGGCGCACGACGCCCTGCCATTGAGGGCCCGGGCTGGGGAGGAGGCGACAGACGCGACCCACCAGCGCTGACATGAACCAGGCTGTACGATTCACAACCTGGAGTCGCGCAATTGAGCCCCCGCCACGCGCAGATCAGCGCGGCTACACACAACCGGCGCCCCAAGTCGAGCGGCACCCGAGCTCGGACCGGAGTGGGAGGAACGCAAAACTCCAGCACCATCATCCAAGCTCAAGGCGGACAAGATGGCGAAACAGGGCCACACAGATCAAACGGCGAACAAACTGGACGCGGTGCTTGCTGCTATGGAGAGAATTGAGGAAACCATCAATCAGACCCGCACCTCCCTGGAATCTAAAATCGACAAGGTGGCCATCGACCTCACTCACTTGCATGCGGATCACCGGAAACTGACGGACCGCACTACTGTCTTGGAGGCCGCGATCACCGACATCGGACCACAGGTGGCTCAGACGGACAAACGGGTACAAAACTTACTGAACCGCGTGGAGTTTCTGGAGGAGAGAGCCGAGGATGCTGAAGGGCGTGCACAGCGAAACAATGTACGCATAGTGGGTGTGCCGGAACGTTGGGAAGGAAGGGAGCCCACCACTCACATGGAAAAATGGCTCCGGGACTTGCTGCCTGAGGAGACCCTATCGCCCCACTTTGTCATTGAGCGTGCTCACAGAGTCCCGGCACGGCCTCCTCCTACAGGATCGAACCCGCGGCCCCATCTCCTCCGTCTTCTCAACTATCGAGACAGGGATGCGGTCTTGCAAGAGACCAGAAAGCTGCAAGATGTCCACATAGACAATTGCAAAATAATGTTTTTTCCGGACTATACCATTCAGGTACAAAGGCAGAGGTTCTCCTTCATGGCAGTGAAAAAACGCCTCCGGCAGAGTAACCTGAAATACTCCCTGCTTTTTCCAGTGCGCCTGCGGGTTGTTGCAAACGACAAAACTCACTTCTTTGCTACACCGGAGGAGGCGGAGGACTGGCTAGACACCTTCACCGCTGCGGAACCTCGCAACCCTGCTGCAATGACGACTCTGCCGCGGCGGAGAGACCCACCCCGTCGCCGCCGAAGGGGACAAAGATCTACGGAAGTACGGACACCGCCCTCGCCAACCATGGGACCCTCCCAAGAACTGGCACTCAGTGGACAGAGGGGAGCCCTTCAGGCGGTGGTGGAGATCAGTGGCTCCATGGTGGCCGAGACCGCCTCAAGCCCCAGCCCGCAGAACCTATCAAGCGACGCACAGAACGAATATACGGGCCGCAGGACTCACAGGACTCCGCCGAGCGGCCGGATGTCACCCCGCAGACGGCTGACACTATGATATGAACACTGAGGGACTCTGTCATTACCTGGCCTGCAACTAGAGGTATTGTTCCTGGTGTATGGGGGGGTGTGATTGCCCGGAACGCTGCTGTGCATGGTGGACTCTGCTGGGGTCCCGGGCGATCACGTGGAGACGGGTGAGGCGCCACATGCGGAGCTGAGAGGATGGGGCTTCATTGTATTTCTCGTTGCCAGTACATATGACTCAACCCCCACCGTGCTCCTGGCAGGGGCCGCTGTACGGGCGCAAATATACTGCCTTTCCTACACTGTATTTTGCCTGAAGAGGGGAGCCTTCGAGACACTGGCCATAAGTACTGTAGATTGCCCGTGTGCAACACGTAGCGCACCCCCCCTGATTGTTTGCCTGTTGTCTCTCTTGAGTGTTTGGACGATTGCCTGTTGCACTTTCGCCCTTTTGGAATTCTTCATGATGATGTTATTGTTATGGTTTTATTGTGAGATATCACTTATTGTAGGCCGTTTCATATCACACAACACGCCACGTGTCAGAATGTTGGGACAGTCATTCACTATTGATCCACCCGTGCCACAGTTACCTGCTGGGCTGCTAAGGACACACTTTCTCCTAGTTTACTGTACAAGCCATGACCTCATTTAAGGTTGGCACGTGGAATGTGAGGGGCATGCACTCCCCATCACGTAGGTATCAGAAATACTCGTATCTCAAAAGACATCAAGTACACATAGCTCTCCTTCAAGAGACACACCTAGCCAAAGGGGAAATCCAACGCTTACACCGCAGATGGCGCGGTCAGCTGTATGCAACAGGGTACTCGGCTTTTGCACGAGGCACACTGATCTGGGTGCGCCCTGGGGTCCCCTTCAAAATTACACATTCACTGGTGGACACAGAGGGCAGATATGTTGCAGTTAAGGGCATATTGGATGGCCGGCAGGTTGTCATTGCATCATATACGCTCCCAACACGGAACAGGCTGGTTTTTTTTACACTGTCTTGCACGTCTTGGCGCCATGGCATGATATCCCTATGTTCCTGGGGGGTGATTACAATAGTGTACTAGATGTCTCATTGGACCGCTCCTTCCCGCCCCTTCCGGGCACAAGCACGCACCAAGCCATGAAGGCGCTCACTAACTGGGCAACACAATGGCACCTGAGAGATGTCTGGAGGCACCGTAACCCCCACGATAGGGTGTACTCCTACTATTCAGGCGCTCACGACTTGCACGTCCGGTTGGACCGCCATATGCTCTCGGAGGAGCTGCTCCCGCACGTGTCTGCAGCCTACTACCTGGGCAGGACGCACTCCGACCACAATCATCACGTGTTGGAGGTGTCCTGGGAGCCTCTCCGGCCACCAATTCCAACCTGGCGGTTACAGCCGGATGTATTATTAGATGCGCCTTTTCGTGACCTGTTGGCCAGCAACATCACCCAATACTTTGAAGAGAATGTAGATACCGCCACGACACCGCAAATAGAATGGGAAGCGTTCAAGGCAGTGGTCAGGGGTGACTGCCTAGGCGCGCAGGCAGGCATGCGCAGGCAGCTGGAGGCAGAACTCACACGACTTGAGAATAACCTGCTCCGGGGAGAGGGTGAAGCACCAGAGGGCGACCCACTAACATTGGAGCGAGACAGAGGGGAACACTCCAGAAGAGGGGAACACTCCAGATTACTTGACCGGCTCCGTCATCTGAACTATGCGGCACACTCTGCGCGTACCCATCACACAGGGGACAAACCTGGCAGACTGATGTCGTGGCTGATACGACAGGACACCGTCACCGCGCCTGTCACATCCATAAAAGACATGCGAGGCACCACGGTACATGCGCAGCGCGACATCCACGACGCCTTCGTCGAACACTACTCCGCACTGTACAGGTCTTGTTTGACGACCACAGAAGCAAACATAAGTGACTTTTTATCCACACATATGTTACCGCAACTAACCTTGCACCAACAAGAGGACTTGGATGCTCCTCTACTACCAGAGGAACTAAGGGACAGTATTTTCTCTCTCTCAAATGGCAAATCTCCGGGTCCGGACGGACTACCGGCTGAATTTTATAAAGCGTACTCAGATATATTACTACCGGAACTGTTGCGGGTATACGCAGCAGCACTAGATGACGCAGCACTCGCACCCATGCAAAATGAGGCACTACTGATCTCCCTCTTAAAACCAGGCAGAGACCCTGAACTCCTGGGCTCCTATCGCCCGTTGGCTTTGCTGAACACGGACTACAAAATACTTGCCTCCCTCCTAGCTAAACGGCTGGCTCCGTTTGTACCCACTCTGGTACACAGTGATCAAAATGGCTTTGGCCCGACCAGGAGCACCTCCCTCAACATACGCAGACTATTTAGAGTCCAGCGGTATGCAACAACGACTTGGCCACGCTCTGGCTGTCTAGTGCTAGACCTGGAGAAGGCCTTCGACTCGCTGGAATGGCCCTACCTAGCGGCTGTCTTGCGCAAATATGACCTGGGAGACGGATATCTGCAACTGGCACAGCTGTTATACCAGCACCCCACAGTGCGGGTCCGAACGGGCAAGCTCATTTCTGACGTAATACGAGTCAGGCGAGGAACCAGGCAGGGATGCCCACTATCCCCGTTGCTCTTCTCCCTTGCCATGGAATCATTAGCAGCCCTCCTTCGAGAGAGCGGCGCGGACTGGGGAGTTCCCCTACATGACGGAACCCACACGGTGTCCCTATATGCGGACGATCTGCTGCTGTTTATCAGAGACCTATATGCAGTGCCACCGGCCATATCCACATTGTTTCGTAGATTCGAGACCGTGTCGGGCCTTAAGGTAAACTGGGCCAAATCAGGTGTCTACTCTTTCTGCGGCAACGTGGCCGAGACGGATATAACTATTAACGGCACTGCGCTTACCTGGTATCCAACCACGTTCAGATACCTAGGTGTTCATATTTATAGAACCCCAACAGACATACTGGAGGGTAACCTGGTGCGCGCCATCTCCTCGATCAAGGCGCAGATGCAGTTCTGGAAGTCCTTGCCACTCAATGTGATGAGTCGTATAACTCTGACCAAAATGATTGTACTGCCGAGACTCCTGTATTACTTTGCGAATCTTCCAGTGTATGTCCCAGCGCGACTATTCCGGGAACTGGAAGGATTAATCCGAGGTCTAATCTGGAATGCAGGGCGACCCCGGGTAGCATTGCAGAAATTATATGCGCCACCGGAGCTTGGGGGCCTGGCAGTTCCACACCTGGAACTTTACTACTTAGCTGCACAGCTGCAGTGGGCCACGAAGTGGCTGAGTGGCAGGGGTCTGACAGATACGGCGACCGAAGCCACGTCCTGGACACAGGCTCAGATTTACCGCCTATTCCATCCACTGGCGAAAACCACCCGCCCGACGCAGATACACATAGACCTGGCTCATAGATGCTACCGAAGGAGCCTATGACTCACAAAGGACACGATCCCTTATGCCCCGATCCTACCCCTTGTCGGAACACCCCGAGGAAGGGGCTCCGTGACGGCAACAGTGCTGACACCCTGGACTGAGGTGGGAGTGGAGACGCTCGGAGACTTATATGCAGACGGTGCCCTTCTACCTTTCGCGACCCTGGCGGCAGACAGTGGTTTGCCGGCGGGTCAGTCCCTACTTCACATGGCTGTCCTACGGACCCTGACACTGGGGTGGGGAGACCTGGCCGAGGCACCGCCGACACATCAGCTGTTGCAGTATATGCATGTAATGGGGGAGGGATCACATGTGGTCCACTGGCTGGCACAGGCCCTACTTCACTAGGTATTGCAACCACCACAGAGACTCAGAGCACGCTGGGAGGATGACAGGGGCCGGCCCTGGTCCGACAAGGAGTGGGAGAGTGCACTAGCTTGCGCCACGCACATACCGCGCAATTCACGATTTAAGCTTATACAAACATATATATTGCACAGAGCGTACCTCTCACCAGACAAGATGAATAAATATTTTAACATTAACACCTCCAAATGCCCGAGATGTCAGCTCCTAGGTGCAGACTTCCTCCACATGCTGTGGTCCTGCCCCCTGCTCCTTCCTTATTGGCGTGTAATTACGGAGACGCTCACGAAATGCACTACTGCTAAGGTACCCAACACATGGGAGGTTTGCCTCCTGGGCCTCTATAAACGAACCAAAGCCAACAAGGTCAGCTCTAGGTTTCGCGATTTAGGCCTTGTGACTGCAATACGCCTGATCACCAAGAGATGGAAACACAAGGATCCCCCGGAGACATCCTACTGGATGAAATCCCTGGAGGTGTGGGCGCGAGCGGAAAGCACTGTCCTGCATAGGGAAGAAACGGCAGGGTTACGTAAATACCCCATACCACAATCTTGGGACGACATCCTCCAAGCCCTCACACGTCCTGGAGATACACTGCGTGCACCCTCGGAGCAAGAATCAGAGGACATTAACTAGTGTGTCGCTTGATGCCATAGATACGTTGTAACAGTAGACGACCCTGCCAATAACTCCCGGGCCGGGTGATGACCACATGCCACTACGGGATTATTCACAGATGCAATACCGACCGCACGGTGCCCTGGCAGCCATATCATGGTACACAGAATAGGCACGGCAGCTCACATTCACAATCAGCACACAGCTTTTGGCACAACCCATATGGAACGGCACTCCACATGTTGACTTCATGACTATCCTACATTTTGGTATCTGTTTTTTTTTTTAATTTATTTTTTGTTCTTCTTCCTTTTGTTTTGCTAAGTTCTGATTTTAAAGTTCAAATTGACGATGATCCGCAACTTGTACATATGCTTATGTGCCTTGTCTGTGGATTACTGTGTAACATATCTCATAGGAAAGCCGCATAGCAGCCGAGTGCCTTTGCGAACATTGATGTAAATGCTCGTTGCTGACCGTAGTCGGGGAGGTACGCACGCCCAGTTCTGTGGCCTTACGCGCCGACATATATGGGCAGTGGCTGCCACTATTAAACTGCATATGCATACTAAATCCTGAGCGACACGTACAGAACCCGCTATGATTGTATGATGGCAATACCCAGATGTACGTACATGGTAACATGGTACCAATGCTTTAGCAATAAGCACCAAGTGTGTTAATGTAATGATGTATGTGATGGAAAAACTGAAAAATGCAATAAAGATACTTTAAAATAAAATGAGATCTAGCCAGGATGAGGATGTCATCTAAGCTAATGTTCGGTTGTCACAAAATTAGGCCTCAAAGAGCTTTGTTTCAGCACCCTTGAATGATCTGAGCCCTAGTTTCCTTCGGCTGATCATCTGCTGCACACGTGCTGGCCAGCTCATGGAGGTGGGCATAAAAAGCATAAATGGATTCACCCTCACGCTGGCGGTCCTGGCAGACCTTGAATCTTTCAAAATCTGTATTCAGTTGCGGGTCAAAATGTGTGTTGAGGGCAACCCACGCAGGTTTTCACAGCCTCCTGTAACACCTTTGTGAGGTGTCAGTGGCGTACCGACTTCAGGGGGCCCCCTGCAAGGTACATGGAGGGGCCCCCTGCCGGTCTTAATTAGGAGCTCTCAGGTCAGGTTACTGTGCTGAGGGGCCCCCTGGAGCTCCCCTCCACCACCACCCCCCGCAGGGGATGCGAGGACCTATGTTACGTCACTGTGAGGTGTAAGGCACTCAGCTGCCTTCAGGGGCTTGTTTTGCGTTACACAGATATCCCTGATAAAAGTTAACAAATGTTTAATGCTTGTATAGACTGGCCTATGATCTATGGATGGGCACGCGAAGATGCTCTCCTGACCTTTGCATGTATACACTTAGATCAAATCTCTGTACACGTGCAATGAGCTCTGCTCTGTGTATGTATATGTACTGAGCATTGATACATACATGTATGTACACACTGCGCCTTAGTCCAATCATGCACACATTGGATTTGCAAGGGTGCTTATGCACAATGCGCTCTGATGCATGCATGTCTACATTAGCTATTATGTTATGTTATTTTAATTTGATATCGCGCACGAATCACCCCAACGGGGTTTCTCAGCTATTGATTCTTGCATACACACCACCCATGTATGTGCACACTCCGCTTTGATCCATGGGTATACAGGCGCATGCGTCAAATGAGCATTTATGTGTGTATGTATTCACTGGAGGTTGATCTATACATGTGCAGTGCACACACTGCTCTGGAAGTCTGGATCCATAAATATATCCACTGAGCTTGGATGCGTGCACCCGTACACCGAGCACACATGCGTGCATATGTAAACTGAGCCTTGATCCACACCCTGGCCTTGGTGAGTGCCTGTGTAGAATGGCGTCTGATCCATGTATGTACGCACGGAGTACAGATGCGCGTATGCGTACGGTCGCCTATGTTTCGTGCATCGACACACTCTTGTGTGCACTTGCTTGTGTACACTGAACTTGAATGCACGAACGTGTACAAGGAGTAGAGGTGCCTGCATGTATACACTGAGCTCTGATCAATGAGCTCGGATGCATGCACAAAAGTACACCCAGCACAGGTGCGTGTATATGTGTGTAGTGAGTCCTTGGTCTGTACACGTGCACACTGAGCACTGATCAATGAGCTCAGGTGTATGCACATCACGTACGCCCAGCACAGGTGCGTGTATGTGTATAGTGAGTCCTTGGTCTGTACTCTGTACACGTGCACCCTGACCTCTGATCTGCAATGTATATCCGAGGATTCCGAGCCCAGATTAGCCGTGGCCGGTTCAGTGATGAGGACAGATGGGGTTCGGCGGCAGGCTCTGAACCATGCGAGCCTTGCAATCCTCGAGTCGTCAGTGGAAGGCTTGTCTCGTGATGATGCCGCATCGCCGCCCAGAACTCCTTGTAAGAGGATTTGCCGATTTGCCATCTGACTGAGCAGGAAGAGAAGAAGCGCGAAAGACGTGGATTAACGGCTGAAGAGCGCGCGCAGACTTTGTAATTACATGTCACCACGGAAAATCCCTGAGCAAAAACAAGACCACCACCAAGGCTTATCCCACGCACACAGTGCAGACCCCGGCACTCTGGCCAGAGGACACGTGCCTTGCCTCGTGCCCCCTGACCGAATACTCCTCACTTCTATCTATTCGTCTATAGTTGTGACTTGTGAGTTACGTGATACGCTCTATAGCGCACTATCTGCTATGGGTAAGGCATCACAGCACTTTGGACAGTCCCAGGGTGACCTTCTAAATGGTTCCGTCATTTCCATCGTTTACCGACTACAGTGACAGTCGGATTCGGGCGGTTCGTGAATGTTCGCCATCAGTCGGGCAAAGGGCATGTTTCCATGTGAGGGTTATGTGGGTCAGCTTCAAGGGTTGTGCGGTAAAGTTCTTGGTAATCTATGGGCAAAGCCGCATGGCTGCACGGAATAAGTAGCCTGGGCATCTCCTAGGATGGTACTTAAGCCTTTAGCTACCCATACGAGTGCTGCAGAGAGCCCCTGATACCAGTGGTAAGGTGAATGGGTGCTTTGCTAAAATGTATATGCTTTTTCTGTTTGGCTAACGTGTCCTGTCGAGGTTTTTTTTGTGTTGCCTCTGGCCAAAATATTTTTGTTAAGGAAGGAATAAAGTTGGAGACAAACGTAGCAAGATAACGAGGTCGGGGTAGCAAGTGGGCAGTAACTATGAAAGAGAGGCCAGCAAAGAGAAGCCATGTAGCAAGAAAGGAAGAGAGGTGGCAGGTAGGCCCCCACCAGCCTTTGCAGCTGCAACATCTACGCTGTCCGAACTGGAGGGGACCTCCTTCTCTGTCCAAACATTTGGGAATCAATGTCTGCCCGACCAAGAATTGATACCCATATCCAATTCCACAGAGTATTTAAAACAGGCCCCTTCCCAACACTTTACCTATAAAATGACAACATTCAGAGTATGATCTATTTGCATATACTGGTAAGGAGGCACGCACAGCTGCGTTTATCCTCACACCCTGAACACACGTTGCACCAGGTTTGGAACATGTCTCTCAGCTTCACACGCCTCAAACAACATCTCCCACATAGGACATAACTGGTCCAGTACCCTTCCAATAATATACTCTGAAGGGTGCCCAAGAACTGATGCAAATATGAACCGATGCAGGCCCCATACGTGGTATGAACCGCTATACAAAGGTGACAAAATAATACCTATTATTTGTGTTCCCATTTTGCAAAGTGCTACTTGTCACCCTCACCTTACTGTAACACCAGAGTGTTGGCCCACCTGGCGGAGTCTGAGCATGGAGGAAGTTAGATTTTAAGGCGAAGTGTTATTTGGTTACTGGGACCTGATCCCACAGAGGAGGTGTTAGAGTCTGTTGGCCTGGGGGATGAAAGGTGGGTCTCAGCTCTACTGTCTACAAAGTCTGCGGCTGAAGGACGCATAGGAGCGGGTTATACTACCCATGTAAGCGCTATAAGAACCTAGGCAATTGTCTAATTTTAACAGGGAAATGTAAGCAAATTCAATCCTTTGCTTCCCAAGCCCTTCATCATGCTGGGTGGGCTGGGCCTCCTGCTCCGACCCGAGGGGGGGGGGGGCTCTACACACCCTCTACTTCACAACTTCAAAGCTCCTGAATGCCCAAATCCTGCAGAGCAGTGCCCTGGATGGAACTGAGGACCCTCTTATAGGAGTCTTGCAAGACTCCTATAAGAGGGTCTACATCAAAACCAGGATTTTTTCCTTGACTGGCATTTAGCAACAGGAACAGCAGTGGCAAAGCCAATAAATCTCACATTTGAAAGGTGTTAGCTGACCTTTTGGCTTTGTCAATGCTTGTCACAAACAAAGTTTTTGCCAAGGTGAACAGCATTTGCCAAAACAAAAAAAAGCCAAAATGGCCTCTGTCCCTAGCATGATGATGTATACTTGTGCATGAGCCATGATGCTGCTGAGGCCTTTTTTGTGCTCTTAATTTACTGTCTCAAGATGGCAGATGCCTATCTTGGAGTGATAATATATATATATATGTATGTATGTATGTATGTATGTATGTATGTAGATATATATATATATATATATATATCACAGCAGACTTCGCTTGTGGTACTTCCGCTTACTTCCAAGGAACAAACGAAGGCGAACCCAGGTTTTGGTGCAACGTAAAGGATTTATTGAGCCCTTACACCACAACCGCCATGACGCGTTTCGGCCTGAAGACGCCTTGATCACATGACGCGCATACAGAGTACCTTCACTTTTTTAAAGTGCTAGTGCTAAATCATGTGACAAAACGAAATCATAGTCATAGAAAACATCTTGCAAAGCCGTGAGTTTAATAAACATATTTGAATGCAATGCATTGTTGGTCACGTTTTAAAACTGGTAAAACTTTGTTTTTATACCTCAATAAATATTTATAAATAGTACAAATATTTACAAAAGGCAGCTCACACATAAGTAAATAAATAAATAAATAAATGAATAAATACATGTGTTGTGCAAAGAGTGCTCTGACATTTACCAATAAGTCATGTCATGTAGAAGACAATATGCATTTAATAAACACATGTTATGTCTTAATTTCTTTGACTCCCTGCCCTTTGAGATACTGGCATTGTGATCTAAAGGTATAGGATTTTTTGTAGTTTTTACCATTTTGTGACCTTGATAGTTCCGCCCAAGTGGGCATTGTCATTCACGGTCTGTCTATGAATAAAGTGCTAGTGCAAAAAGTGTCACCATAATGAACCATATTGGTTCTAAAGTGCTAAAGTGCAATATTGAGTTTATAAAAACAAAAGGGAGAGGTTCAGCAGCAGTTAGTGATAAAATACATTCGCTATCGATGGGAGAATATTACAGGCAAGTAAAAAAATCCTCACTAGAATTATGGCCCTGGGGGGTCTTAGTGTCCAATTCAATTATATACCTGGTTTCTAATTTGCGTAGCATTGCCTCCCGGTATATATTTATATATATATTGCATATTTTAGAAGTGGCACAGTACTTTAACATAATGGAATCACTGAGTTAAAGGGACACAGAGCAAGGGCAATTCCCTGGAGAAATTATAAACTATGGTGAAAAATGCTGCTTCTTAAAGCACATTGGCCTTATACAATTGGTGACTCAGAATTAAAAGCACATTTATTGTTGGGGGGAGGCTCAAGGGTATTTTTAAAACATAAGTGCAACATATTGCATTTTAATGTACCTCAGGACATTGACAATGGTCAAAGATTGTAAACCTGTTATGATTTACAGACTGCTTTACAGAAGGTTTACAGCTTCGCTATTAGTGCACTCAGAGCGTCTCTACTGCATCATGGTCAAGCTCGTTCTATCTGCCAAACTCTGCCATCTCTAAACACATTTACGGCAGTGCTTGGTTTAGAGAGTCACCTGAGGCATCAGTAACATGACGGGGCATATTATCAAGGGCTTATCGCCACTTTAGCGGCACTTTTTTGACGCTAAAGTGGCGATATGTTTATCGCCCTATTAGCAAGCTGTCGCTAACAGGCGTTAGCGACAGCTTTCCGGCGATAGCACCCGGTTTTTCTATTGCCTTGCATGCCAGCGATATTTATTGCTAATGACATGCAAGGTAGGCGTTCCTTCTCTAAATTTAGCAAAAACTCCCGCTAACTGCACTTCGCCCTATTAGCAAGGATAGGCTGGACCCGCGAAGCGATAAAAAAAGTCGCGCTAAGGCCCGTTAGCTGCAGGAACTTAAGACCAGAAAATAGCTGGTCTTAAAAATGGGGATAAGTCTTGGGCCCACATCTATGCATGTTTTGGTGCTGGACAGCGCTGCAAGCAATGTTGCAGCGCTGCCCTGCGACAAAAATACAGTGCAGGAATGTGCACCATCAATAAGATAGTGCGCATTCCTAGGCCCCCAGTCATGAAAAGTGTTGCTGCGCTGCGACAAGACAGCGTTGCAACACTCCTCATTACGCCCTCCTTGCAACAGCATGGATGCGCTGTACTCACTGGACAGCGCTCCATGACGCAAGTAATGACAGATACGTCAGGAATCCTGACGTATCTGTCTGCGCTAAAGTCATGCATTGCTGCAGTCGTGTCACAACCATGACGCAACTCCAGCAATGCATGGAGCCAGCCTATCCCTGTGGCACTGCCTCACCCTCACGCCTGCCATCAGGCAGGCGGAAGGTACTGACGCAGTGCTGTTCATGAGGGGTGCCCGAATGGTCACTGGGGTTCTCCAGGTGGAACTTGAGGTCACCAAGTAGGATGTCGTCGGTGGATGTGAGATCCTGGGGTGCAATGAGGTCTAAAATGGTATTGGAGAATGGGGGGGAGCATGGCCCGGGGGGCCTGCACATGAGGGTGCCGCAGAGGATGCACCTGTGCCTGGTCCGGATCTTGGAGTTGACGTGGTCCATGGTCACCCTTGGGTCATTAGAGTGCGTGGTCAGTCGGAGTGTGCTTCTGTAGGTGATGGCAATGCCTCCTCCCTGACGGTTGGGGTGCTCCTTGCGGGTGATACTGCAGCCGTCAGTGATGGTGATGGCGATGTCCGGTCCGGAGCAGAGGTTGGTCCTGGCAGGCGAGGTGGTGTCCAGGGTTTATGGCGAGGAGGCTGCTGGCGTCGTATCGGTGGCGTGTCCAACAGGAATGCTCCTTGGTGCTGAGCGCGGTCCAGGGGCAGAAGGACGCAAACGGCATAGCCTATGGATTGCCTTTGGCACGGGAGACGACCATTACAACGCAGGCAGCACATCGTTAACAACGCAACTCTGACAACGCAGGTGCCTTAACATCGCATTTGAATACAACGCATTGTGAGGTCAGTAATGGGGTAATTTCAACTTTTTCCGATGTGCATGGGTATTGGATGTAAAATATGAAAGATGGGGTGTTTTGGGGGGTAAAATATGAAAAATGGGGTGTTTTTGGGGGTAAAATATGAAAAATTGGGTGTTTTTTGGGGTAACGTTTTGAATTTTTGTGTGTTTTTTTGGGGTCAAATTTCTAAATCCTGGGTGTGTTTTGTGCCAAAATAAAGAGAAATTTGGGGGGTGCATTTGTCTCAAATGTGATCTTTTGGGTGTATTTTGGGGTTCAGAAATGAATTCCAGGGTTCACGATTGGGTCTGTTGTGCAAAGGCTATTCTTGGGTCGCACTCACTGTAGTGGGAACAGTGATCGTCATGTCTCAGCTATGCAACACCTACTCTACTGTTGCAATGTGCCTAGTATTAGTATGTATTAGAATGGAATGCGATGTCATGGCATGCATCGCAACTACGCATGTGCCTTTGGCACACAAGTGGTACGCCCGCTGTGCATGGGCGCACAGCGGCCACCATTGAGAAGTGCGGGGGTGTGTCTGGACAGCTGTGAGGTGGTAAACCCCGTAATGAACATTGGATGGTGCGTGGCTGCGGGGATGTGTGTGAGAGCGTGTGTAGTTAAAAATGTATTGAGGGAAGTCTCACCTCTAAGCCGTGTCCCGTGTCTACGTAGCTCCTGCTCTCCTGCGTCTGCCTCCAGGAAAAGGAAGTAGGCAGCCAGGCTCCCTCGCATGAGTCATTCACAATGCTGCGATGCGGCAGTGGTATTGTTATTTGGCAACGGGACAAGTCATGCAGCCAGGGTCCGGAGGGGTGGGCATGTTCTCCATGCAGGCTGCAATGCAGCCTGCATTGCGAACAGAGAAGTGCGCATGTCTGCATTGGGCGGCCTGAGTGGGCCGACCAAACAGTCATTGCGCACTTGAGTGTGCATGCCAATCCGCACATACCCTGCTCCGTGTTTGGAGCAGTCCTACCCGCCCAACCCCTGAGGATTCATAGCATGATTACATCTGTTGTTTATCCCTTGTTTGTCCCTTTTTTAACTGTTTCATTGGTTTCTCAGAGCCCGCACTACACGCTTCCCGCTGCTGCTGCCCCCGCGCCCCTGCGCCCCTGTCCTCGCACATTCCCGCCTCCCAGCTGATCGTTCCTCCACCCTCCCCTACTTAATGGCGGACGCTGCACAATTGCGCAGCGGACAGGCGCTGCTGGCGCGCAGAAGGCGCACCTAAGACAAGCCCGTCTGCGCACGTCTGCAACCCAACCGCGACCAGCGCCAGTAAGCCTGGATCACGGGCCACCCACTGCTACGGCACAGCCCCCCTCCACGTACTCAAACCCGGGAAAGTCAGAGACTGACAACAGGCCTCGGCAAACACGACCCACGGCCAGTTCTCCTGCCTCCACTGCCGCCAGAGCTTAACCACCACCCTGGACTCCAACACAGCCGACACCAGCACCGGCGACACCCTAGGATGCATCCCCCTCAACGGGCGCTCCGTGCACATATACGCTGTGGAAATCTGGAACCTACTCGACTCTCTCTCGCCCGACATCGCCTTCTTCACGGAGACCTGGACCAACGCCTCCTCCGCCCCCGACATCAAGACCGCCATCCCGGATGGATACAGGATCCAGAGGAAGGCCGCACCAACCACCCGGGAGGGTGCCTCGCCATTGCACACAAGAGCACCCTCCGCCTCACAACCCCCAGCGGAACCTTCCCCTCCGCCAAACACCTGCACTTCCAGATCCAGACCAGCCACAACTCCACACTCCGAGGAACCCTCATCTACAGACACCCCGGGCCCCGGACACACTAGCCAGCCCACCATCTCCACCTGGATGCCAGTCACAGCCGAAGACACAGCCTCAACCATGAGAGGCATGCACTCGTGGGCCCCCACCAACCCATGCCCTCCCACATCTACCACAGAGCCGCGGCCGCCATCACACACGAACTGCAATGCACCATCAACACCACCTTCAAGACAGGCACCTACCCAGACGACTGAAAGCGTGCAGAAGTCTGGCCCCTTCTCAAGCAGACCTCAGCTGACCCCACCGACCTCAAGAACTACCGGCCCATCTCGCTCCTCCCCTTCGCAGCCAAAGTTGCAAAGTTGCAGAGTAGACAGTCAACAGGGAAGTGACACAATTCATTGATGACAACGCCATCCTCGACCCGTCCCAATCCGGATTGCAAACCAACCACAGCAACGAGGCCATCCTACTGGCCGCCACAGACGACATCCGCACACTCCTGGACCAAGGCCAATCCGCAGCCCTCATCATACTCATCCTTTCAGCGGCCTTCAACATCGTCTCCCACCACATACTAGTTGCCAGACTACACAACGCCGGCATACAAGGAACAGGCCTCAACTGGCTCCGATCATTCCTCCCCGGAAGAAGCCAAAGGACCAGACTGCCAACCTTCCTCTCCAATCCCACGTAAATCACCTGAGGAGTCCCAGAGGGTTCATCTCTGAGCCCGACCGTCTTCAACATCTACATGGCACCCTCGACGCCAATGTCCAACAACACGGCCTCAGCATCGTATCCTACGCTGATGACACCCAGCTCATCATCTCCCTCACCAAAAAGACCACCACCGCCAGACTCAACTTCCAGAACGGAATGCAGGACGTCGCAGTCTGGATGACCAACAGCTGCCTGGAGCTCAACGCCGGGAAGACAGGAGTCCTTGTCCTTGGAACCACACCTTCAGCATGGGACAACACCTGTTGGCCTTCGCCCTCGGAAGCCCACCTACCCCCTTGGACCATGCTAGAAACCTCGGCATTGTACTCGACCCATCCCTCACCATGAACAGACAGGTCTACGCCGTCACCTCCAGCTGCTTCAACACCCTCCGCATCCTCCACAAGACCTTCAAATGGATACCCCCAGAGTCAAGGAAGACAGTCACCCATGCACTCATCACCAACAGACTGGACATTGGAAACGCACTCTACGCCGCCATTTACAAGTCCCTACTCCGCACACTGCCGACATTACAGTACACCGCCGCAAGACTCGTCCTCGGCATCCCCCGGCACTAACACATCAGCCAACACCTACGTTGACTCCAGTGTCTCCCCGTGGTGATAAGAGTCACCTTCAAAATCATCACTCACTCCTAGAATGCCTACACAACAACGTAACCAAATACCTCAACAACAGAATCAACTTCCACGTACACAAATGAGACATCCGATCTTCCAACCTCGCACTGTCCGAAACGCAGCGCATCCACAGAACCAGAGCAGGCGGGAGATCCTTCTCCCACATTGCATCCAATACCTGGAACGAGCTACCAGCAGACATCAGAGGTGCCCCCTCCCTGAACACCTTCAGGAAGACCCTCAAGACCTGGCTCTTTGGCTTACAGATCTGCGGACCCCCACCCCTCAGTGCCTTGCTACCCTCACGGGTGTGTGGCGCGCTTACAATTCCCCTGAGTGATTGATTTATTGAGTTATCATCATGTGATGATTGTTCCTCTTCTGCACTGCTTGAGGTGGTGGGGCAACGCTCTTCCAACATAGCGGTAGACCCGCCACTGGGGGTGCGTCATCTACGTGTGATAGGTATGAGCGACTCCCCCCGGCCCTCCTGCGCTACGCGTACCACCTTCTCCTTACCTGGACATTGACCCCGTGGCGCAATCCACTGCACTCTCTCCACATCTGTGACTCAGCCAGCAGGAGCCTGAGCCAGGTGTGCCTTCACTGGGCTGGGTACAGCAGTCACCACGTAGTCGGCTGGTTGATGCAGCAGGGCTCCCTTAGGCGTGTAGTTGCAGCGCTCAGTCCACACAAGTTCGGTGTCGCACAGGGGCCTCACCCTCCAGGGCGTCCGGCCAGCCCAACATCATCCGTCCTGTGATGCAGGGAGACGGCACCCACCGTTGGTAATCCCCTCCGTGCACCCCGGTGTAGTGGTGGATCATAGTATGCAATGCGGACATCACTACGTTGGTGCGCAGGATCACCTCTACCATTGACTGCACCAAGGTGCGCAAGGCGGGCTTCTCACACAGGTCAGCAACGTGTCTCCATGCGACCTGCCAGACTTCACCACCAGGTACGGGTGATCGTCGCACATCAATGTCCCCCACCACGGCTCATCGACTCCACATCAACTCCACAACCCACTCGAGGCCACAGACGCAGGTCCAGCGAGGGATCCAGGTACCAGACGCAGGTCCAGCGAGGGATCCAGGAACCAGACGCAGCTCCAGCGAGGGATCCAGGAACCAGACGCACGTCCAGCGAGGGATCCAGGTACCAGACGCAGGTCCAGCGAGGGATCCAGGAACCAGATGCAGCTCCAGCGAGGGATCCAGGAACCAGACGCAGGTCCAGCGAGGGATCCAGGAACCAGGCGCAGGTCCAGCGAGGGATCCAGGTACCAGACGCCAGGTCCAGCGAGGGATCCAGGTACCAGACGCAGGTCCAGCGAGGGATCCAGGAACCAGACGCAGCTCCAGCGAGGGTTCCAGGAACCAGACGCAGGTCCAGCGAGGGATCCAGGAACCAGACGCAGGTCCAGCGAGGGATCCAGGAACCAGACGCAGCTCCAGCGAGGGTTCCAGGAACCAGACGCAGGTCCAGCGAGGGATCCAGGAACCAGACGCAGGTCCAGCGAGGGATCCAGGTACCAGACGCAGGTCCATCAGGGATCCAGGAACCAGACACAGCTCCAGCGAGGGTTCCAGGAACCAGGACGCAGGTCCAGCGAGGATCCAGGAACCAGACGCAGGTCCAGCGAGGGATCCAGGAACCAGACGCAGCTCCAGCGAGGGTTCCAGGAACCAGACGCAGGTCCAGCGAGGATCCAGGAACCAGACGCAGGTCCAGCGAGGGATCCAGGTACCAGACGCAGGTCCAGCGAGGATCCAGGAACCAGACGCAGCTCAGCGAGGGTTCCAGGAACCAGAGGCAGGTCCAGCGAGGGATCCAGGAACCAGACGCAGCTCCAGCGAGGGATCCAGGAACCAGACGCAGCTCCAGCGAGGGAACCAGGAACCAGACGCAGGTCCAGCGAGGGATCCAGGTACCAGACGCAGGTCCTGCGTGGTGACCAGGATCTCATCCTGGTCAACCAGGATGTTGGGTGGCTTGAAGGGGTTGTTGATGTGTGCTGCACTATGCCCTGGCTGCTCAAATCTGCATTATTCCTTTTTTTTGGTGCATCTTTTATGTTGGGGGTGGACAGATAGGCTAAGTCATAAATTGTGGGTTAGCGTTCCTTTTGCTATCGCTAAGGGCTTATCGCTGGATTCCACCCGCTATCGCCGGTTTCATTAACGCCGTCGCGTTAATGTTAGCGACGGTTTTTGCCGCTGATCCCTGCAGCTATCGCCTGTTAGCAAAACGTTGCTAATACGTCGCTAACAGGGCAATGACTTGCAGGGATCGACGGCGATAGTAAAACTAGCGCTAACCTAGGTTAGCGATAGTTATCGCCATTTCTTGCTAATATGCCCCGACGTATTCTATTTTCTCTACTTCACTAAAAAAAGACAAAGGATTACTAAAGAAAAAGTGAACTTAATATGTCATGATATAGCTGCAAGATATGTTGTATTATGTTGTTATGGGAAGCAATGAAAACACGATTCAACACACATTAAATGTAATTTACTATTTGTAATTCTTCAAAAGACGGGCTTTTATGTATCCTGCAACACACACTGAATTGATTTGAGAGCTCAAAAATACGTGTTCATTGTTATACCTCTCAAAGGTAGTCATCTTTTGGACACCAAAGATTGTAAGTTTGAAAGGGATTTTCTCTGACACTTGGTCTCCTTGACCAGCAGCGGTCGGTGCAGGTAAGTGCAGTGGGTGGGGCGCTGTGGGAGGCATGCCAACAGACGAGGGAATAGGAGTTATTTATTTATTTATTTTATTTGCCCTATTCCGTAGTCTGTCGACAGCCTCCTCGCCCCGCCTCACCGCGCTTACCTGTACCAGCCGCTGCTGCATCTGACTTGTTCTATGTAACACAAGTGCAAACCCCAATAAGGGGGAAAACCAGGGACTTTGCATGAATAAGGATTCCAACTGCATGCACCCTGCAGGTTTTTGCCCGCACAATCTGTGCTAGTTATAATGTGGCAGGCAAAAAATACACATTCCGCGTTTGTATACCTCAGAATGTAGAAAAACATGCCGTATAACTGTGCTATCTCCCATTCTAAAGCAAATAAACTTGGAATGGTGCATTACCCCATTCCAAGTTTATTTACTTTACCTCTTTTGCACTCAACTCTCAGAGGTAGCTGTGGATGAGCAGTCAAAGGCTCCCTTGGAGAGGGGAAGAGAGTGGATACAGGTAAGTGAACGCAACTCAAAACTCAAAGTGCACACAGTACGAACAATAATTCAATGCCCAGCCAATACTTACTTTTAATGAGAAAAAGACGTTTTTTATTTCTAACTTTACACATGCAAAGAAATAACAACATTCACAAGCAACAACACACTCACCTTGAGGTAGGGGCTCTAGTACTGGTCAGGCACATCCCTGCTTCACCCTCTTCATTCTAACGTAATCAGGTTATGCCCTATTCACTGGTGGCCGCATCCATCTGAGTCCAGATCCTATTCTGAGAGGCGCAGCTCTCTCTCTCTGAGCAGCGGTGCCAGTTCGTTCTTCTTCTGTGGGCACAGGCTCTCTCCCCTGAGCAGCCTGCTGATTAGTTCCAGTAATAAGAGATGCTCCCACTCAGCAAACACGAGGTAAGTCACTCTTCCCCTAACGGGGTTTGGGGGGTGGGATTTGGGCAATCTCTGGCTACCAACGGAAGCCCCAGCGACGGGCCCACATCTTCGGTGGCGCCCTTGCAGTCCTCAGGGAATCAGTCAGGTGCAGACCAGTGTGCGGGCTCGACCCGCCGGTCATGGCAGTAATCCTCTCGTCCAGGCCACAGTGGTACCGGTAGTCCCTCCTGGCCTACGGGGTTGCCACGTTACTGACGATCTGGAGGCAGGCTCTTCTGTTGCGATCACCCTGACTATGGTGGCCCCTCATAGCGTACAGAGTTGTCGATCTCAGAAGACACAAGACTCAAGCCCCTGGCCAAAATAAGATCAACAGTGGCCCCCTCTGGAATACGGGGTCACTGCAGCAAGGTGATGTGGGCATGGCACTTCTCACACGGTGCTCCTTACGGTCCTTGGAAATCCGACCCTAGAAAACATCCTTGGAGAGCAATCGCTACCACCTTTGCAGTCATGCTCCTCAGAGGTATAGCTTCAGGGTACCTGGTGGCATGATCCACCACAACAAAGATTTAATTGTTGGCCGACAGGGGGTGGGGGTCTGGTAGAGGTACTAACTGTGCCTTAGTCTTCCCTCCTGTCTTACCACTCCTTTCGCAAGCTGGGCAGGTTCTTTAGAACCTTTCTGCATCTCTGCGCATCCTTGGGCAGTAGAACACAGGGTCCTACCTATCCTGGGTTTTTCTAATCCCTAATTGCCCTGGTAAGGGAACTTCAAGGGCCAGGGACAACAGGAAGTTCCTGTGCACTAATGGAACCACTAGCCTCTTGCTAGTTCATGGCTCAGGATTTACCGGTTTACTATAGAGTAGGCCATCCTCCCAGCCAACATAGTGTTTCCTGACAATCCTTTGCTGACCTGATCTTGGGCTTCCTTCCAAAGTCCCACAAGCATAGGACACTCTTCCTATGTCTTGCAGAAATCTTCCCGGGTAGGCCCTCTAGCAGCTAAAACCCTGCAGCTATGGAAGTGACACAGACTCCAGTAAATGGTCCTTCGGAACCTCATCTTCCTCAACCCCTCTGGAGCAGAAGCAATGGCCTCCAGGGCCACTGCCTTCTCTTTGCTGAATATTAACTTGTCCTGGTCCCAGCCTCACTCTGAGACTGATGTGCAGCCTGTGCTCTGGTCAATACAGCTGAAGTTGTCCAAACAATAAAGGATTCTGGTCCTCACACCAAACCAGGACCAATCAAATCACTGCCCAAGAGACATCCAGCTCCATGCTTTTCCCGTAACCTGGCATGAATCATGGCCGCCTTGCCATTGAGCTCAATCTCGACCCTGGCAAGTGGATACTCCATGCTATATCCACTGGCTACCAATCCAGTGTCCCTGGTTACAGGGAGTATCTCCGCAGACCTAAGGTACTTTCTCTCAATGATAGAGCGGAAGACTCCAGTATCCCTCAGGGCAGGCACTTTCTTCCTATTGATATTAGCTTCCTGCACAAATCCTATTGCATTTAGATGAATGTGTTTCAGAGCACCTGGGTCCCTTTACAAAATATCCATAGCTACTAAGTTAGGCGCAACCAGTCCCTCTCGAGGACCTTTACCCACATGTAACATGCTTATTACCACAGGTGTTGCTGGGTCAAGTTCCTTTTCTTGATGACAATCTCTCTTGTAATGTCCTACCTTATGGCACTTTAAGTAAGTCACCACCTTGGAAGTTCTTCCTTGCCTTCCCTTCTCATGATGCTCTTTCCCAGACACACCATTACCATTCCCATGTTTCCTGGGATCTTGTCAAGTCTCTTGAGAATTACCCTGGCCCTTACCCTCCAGTTTGGAACCAGTCTGTAGAGAGGTTTTTCTCCCCCTCTGATTCAGAACTGGGCTGCCCTAGCCCTTTGTGAATCATGTTAGCTAACGACATATCAGCTACCACTGCAAGTATTGTTGGATCTTTCTCTGTAAGATCAAACAGGTATTGCCTAAGTGGGGTAGAGCACTCCTCTCTGAGTCACTATGTCGCCACCAACCACTTAAGGGACTGAAAATCCTTGGCCACCATCCCTCTTACCCACTCGTTACAATCACGCAATAAACCATGAATCCAAGTCTCAAACGGAACACCATCCGCTCGCTTGCAGTCATGGGATCGCTGCAGGTGTTTAGCTGGTATCAGCCCAAACCGCCTCATGGGAGCTCCCTTCATTCACTCATAGACCATCTGGTCTACCACAGGTATCCTCCCAATGATGGCTGCCCCTTTCAATGGAATACACCCCACTAAGGGGCAGCTGCCTTAGACACCTCATTTAAGGTCTAAGCCTTACAAGTGAATACAAAGCTCACAACGTATCCCAAAATATCCTAACCTTCCACATACGCATGCACAAGGTCTTTTGAAACCTTTGCCACAACCTGGCCTGAACTGGAAGTAGAGTCACTTATCCCAGATGAAGTTGTCATTGCGGCCATCATACATTTCTCTCTCAAGAGCTATCTTTTCCTTGCCAGCCCTCTTTCTTTTTCCTTCGGTTTCTGCTCCACCTCACTCTGTTTCTCCCATCTCTCGCAATTTCTCTTCCCAGGCCTATTCCTGCTGTCTTTCCCTCGCCCTCTCCTCTTCTTCCTAGTAAGCCAGTCTAAGCTTCTCCCTCTCAAACTCTCTGGCTTTCTCATTGTCCTCAGCGTTAGCTTTCTGAAGTGCCAACTGCAAACTCAGGTTGTCTACTAGACTCAACCCATCCAAGGGATTAACACCTGGAATTGGTGAAAGTGGTACCCTAGAAATTCGAGGTGGTGTACACACCCGAGGTATTTCAGAAACTAAGGGCAAGATGTATGACCCTTCCATTTTGCGAGTCGCAAATTGCGTCTTTTTGCGACTCGCAATTTGCAACTTGCAAAATTGAATGTACAACAGTGTCTCAGACACTGTTTGCGATTCCCAATGGGGTCGCAAACGACCTGCCTCATAAATATATATGAGGCAGGTCGCAATTTGCGACTCCATTGGGAATGGCCAGCACTCACAGAGAAGGTGGCCTGCTGGGGTCAGCAGCCCACCAAGTCTGTGACTGCTTTTTAAATAAAGCAGTTTTTAAAAAAATGCAACCTGTTTTCTTTAAAGGTAAACGACCTGCATTTAAAAAAGAAAAATGAAGCATTTCTTTTTCATTTTTTAAGAGTAGGCAGTGGTCCGTGGGACCACTGCCTGCACGTAAAAAATATTTTCGCTGCCAGTCTCAAAGTGGAAGAGGTCCCATGGGGACCCCTTCCCGTTTGCGAGTGGCTTACCACCTTTTTGAAATAGGTGTGAAGCTGCGAGAGTTTTGCGACCGCAATTGCAGTCGCAAAACAATTGTACATAGAAGTGTGACTTGCTATTAGGAAGGGACGCCCTTGGCACGCCCCTTCCTAATAGTGAGTCGCAAACCCTATTTTGTGAGTCGGTAATAGGTTACCAAATCGCAAAATAGGGTTTTTACATTGCACAGACCAATTTTGCAGTCGCAAACTGGCCGATTTCTCGTTTGCTACGGCTAAAAACGGTCGTACTTCTGGCCCTAAAGATGGTGGTAAAACTCTGGAAAATGCTTTAGGGGACACACTCGGCATGTGTCGGGGATTTATCTGTGCCAAGGGGATCCTACAGCCGGAAACCATAGTGCTCTCTTCCTGGGTTCCTACCATGGTTCCATCCCACAGTCAACTATAGCCTCATTCCTTTCACATAGTATCTCAAACTGGTCCCTAATGAAATTAGCAAGGACCTCTGTCCCTACTCCTGGGAATCCTCCACCCTCTGTCACAACATAAACCCTTCATCTGCTCAATGGACATAGTGGGAGGTCAATTCCAAAACCTGTGTTCTCAACTGCCTTTGCATGTCGCCTTTGTGCGTAGAAGAAAAAAAATTGCAGTCCTGGTGCAGATTGGAAATGGCCAATGCCACCTCTGCATTTTTGGCTCCTAAACGTTAGGCATCTCATCGCTTGACGCCAATTGTTAGACCCCTTTCAGAGGGCTACTCGGCCCAACCGTTATGGTTGAGGCCTTTTACTCCTAATGTCTCAGGGTCCGACATACTATGGATCCCTAGCAGCTGGGCCAAATACCCTTTCTCCACTTGGCTCTCAGTGGTAGCTGTGGGCGAGCAGCCAAAGGTTCTCTTGGGCGGGGGAGGCAACATGGGGGGACTACAGATACAGGTCAGTGAACAAGACTCATAACTCAAAGTGCACACAGTACAAACAATAGATCAATGTCCAATACTTACTTTTATAGAAAAAGAAGTCTTTTTTTCTAACTCTAGACATGCAAAGGTCAGGGCTCTAGTGTTTGTCAGGCAAATCCCTGTCCCACCCTCTTCCTTGTAACATGTTCGGGGTTATGCCCCACTGACTGGTGGCTGCATCCAGGGAATGCTTACTAGTAGGCCTTACTAAAGAGTTGCCCATGGACTCCTTAGTTATTAGTCAAAAGTGTCTTTGGTGCCGCAGCACCGTTAGCAGCGAGTACCCTGGGGTGCCACAGGCCCAGTTTTACCTGTTCCAAAGGTATGGAAGCGTTCAGCAGTGCAGTGAGTGCCCTCTCTGTGAGCACTCCTGAATTCAGATCCTGTTCGGCAAAGACAGGTTGCATGTGGTTTACCCGTCAGCACCTGGCAGGGGTAGCCTCTCTCCTCCGATAGGTGCTGCCGGTTTGTTCTAAATCCGTATTTGTGAAGCGCGAACTACTCACCCTTACGGGTCTCAAGGCGCTGGGGGCCGTCGTGGAAATTAAGTGAGCTATTGCCCAGAGTCACATGGTGCTGAGCTGAGCTGCCCCCAGAGCCGGGGATCGAACCGTGAACCCTGTGCTCCGAAGTCAGCTGCCCTGGCCGCTGCACCACACCTCTCTAGCGACTGGAGCAGCTCCCACTCGACAAACATGAAGTATTTTTTTTATTTTTTATTTTAGGCAATTTATTGAGCGTGCAAATACCCTTAGGTGTCTCGGTGCTGAGGACAGCTGAGTTGAGAGGGAGAAGGGGAGGAGGTTTATTGATTGAATAACCAGGTTTTTAATTGTTTATGGAAGGATAGCAATGTAGGTATTGTTTTGAGATGTAGAGGAGTGTGTTCCAGAGTTTGGCGGTGGCGACAGTGAATCTTCTGTCACCCCAGGTGGTCTTTTGGTTCTGGGTACAGTCAGCAGATAAGCTGCTGAAGATCGTAAGGATCTTGTAGCTCTATAGAGGCATAGACTTTGTTTGAGAAATTTAGGTCCTGTATTGTGGATAGCCTTATAGGCGATGCAGAGGGCCTTGAACTTTGTTCTACATTTGATGGGCAACCAGTGTAACTGTCGGAGCTCCTTGGAGATAGGTTTGAACTTAGGGGTGCCTGTGAGAATTCTTGCTGCTGCGTTTTGCACCATCTGCAATTTGTGTAGGACACCTTCCTGGGCATTAACTAGTAAGCCATTACAATAGTCTATCTTAGACATGACAAGTGTACTAATGAGAGTCTTGCCTGCGTTACGAGGAAGGTAGGGCAGACGTTTCTTTATCATCCTGATGGTAAAAAAGGATGATGAGACGACCGAGTTGGCATGATGTTTGAAAGAAAGTTTGTCATCAAACATGACTCCCAGATTTCTGACCTTAGAGACAGGAGGTGGAGGTGGGCCCAACTCTGCAGGCCACCAGGAAGGGGACCAGCTGGGGAGAGCTTTCCGAAGATCATCACCTCCGTTTTTCGGAGTTCAGCTTTAAGCAATTGTGTGCCATCCAAGTACTGATGGCACACATTCCTTCTTTGAAGTTATCCGAGACTGACTTGCTATTATTATGGATCTCCAACACTATCTGAGTGTCGTCGGCGTAGGACGTCAGACGCAGGTTGTGGGATTTGATGATTCTAGCCAGGTCCGACACATATATATTAAACAGGGTCGGGCTTAGCGAGGATCCCTGAGGGACCCGCATGGCAGTGAGAAGGAAGGAGAGTTAAAATTGCCGAACCTTACACGTTGTGTTCGGTTGGACAGGAAGGATGTCAGAAGGGCCTTTGCTTTGTCTTTAATACCTATGGCTGTGACACGGTCGAGTAAGGTGGAGTGGTCGACCGTGTCAAATGCCGCCGAGAGATCCAGCAGCACCAGGACCGCGGCACCTCCCTTATCAAGAATCATCCTGATTTCGTCGGATGTTTTGATAAGGGCAGTTTCAGTGCTGTGGCTCTTCCTGAAGCCATATTGGGTGTCATCTAAGAGGTTGTTATTTTCAATAAAGCTGGCTAGCTGGGTATTCATCACTTTTTCGATGATCTTTGCAGGGAGGGGGAGGCCTGCAATAGGTCTATAATTCCTAGTCTCTGTAGGGTTAAGATTAAGTTTTTTGAGTAGAGGTTTGATAATGGTTTCTTTCCAGATGGAAGGGTATATTCCTGTTGTGAACATTAAATTGCAGATGTTGGCTAGTTCGGGACCTATGATCTCCGGTATACGTTTTATTATGGTGGGGGGGCATGGGTCATTGGGGGAACCAGATTTAGTGGTGGATATGAGGTCAGTGATGTGTTCTGTTGTGACCTGATTGAATTCTAAAAACGAGGCATTATTAGAGATGTGTGATGGTGAGATGTCAGTGGGGTGTGAGTCTTCATTGATGGTGATGCTTTGGATATTTGTCGAGGAGAGGGTTGAGAAGTTAGAATAGATGTCGGTGACTTTTTCTTGAAAGAACGTAGCGAGAGAGTCACAGAAATGTTGTGTGGGGGGTATAGGAGAGCTAGTGTCTGGTCCTGAGAGCTTAGTGACTACCTTGAATAGTTGTTTCACAGAGTCTTGCGCTGTTTCAATTTGATTTAGGTAATATTTACTTTTTTCTGCAATTAGAAGATGTTTATATTTGGACAATGCTTCATTATACCGTGTTTTCATAGTACTGTCGTAAGTAAGTTACTCTTCCCCTAATTGGGAGGGAAGAGGGATTCTCTGGATCCCAGCTGGAGGCCCATCAAGCGTGCAACATCTTTGGCAGGTCCTTGCAGTCCTCAGGGAATCAGTCAGGTGCAGATCACAGTGTGCGGGCTTGACCCACCGGTCACGCAGAAATTATCTCGTCCGGGCCACAACCTGTACACTTGGCCACAGCGGTAACGACAGCCCATCCTGCCATACGGGGTTGCCGTGTTACTCATGATCTGGGCACAGACTCTTCGGGTGCAATCGCCCTCACTACGGCGGCTCCTCCTGGCATACGGGGTTGCCAATCTCAGCGGACACAAGTCTCACGCTCTTGGCCCAAATAAGTTCAACCGTTTGCCCCTCTGGCATACATGGACATCGCAGCGAGGCGGTGAGGACCTAGCACTTTCCGCATGGTTCTCCTTACACAGCTCAGATCCCAGCAATTCTCCCCTGGCGTATGGGGGGTGAGGTTCCCAGGACCATTTCTGCACACAGGTAACAACCCGATGGTGGACAGCCATTCTCATCACACCTCACTCAGGGAGTCCTGTTGGTAGGGCTCCCAACTGGACCTTGCTTTCCCCAACGCTCTCCTCTTCCTCAAAAGATCACACTGTTCTTGGCAAGCAGGCAGGGGCTGGTGTTTCAGAATCTAGGGCAGGTGAGCTTGGTTTTCACTGGATGATGTCCTGTTACCCAGCAGGGAGACTAGGAGACCTTGGCCCCCAGCCCTGTTCACAGACAGAAGTGTTCCAGAGCTTCCCCATTTCACATAGCCTGTCTGGCTGCTTGGCAGATGACGATGTTTGGGGTTTCAACCTTCCCTTTTTATAGCCCATTTCCAGACACCAAAATATGATTTAGGGGGTGAGTCTTTGAAGTTTTATGTTGGGGTTCTGCTTCTTTTGAAGTGTCCACTTCTCTTTCTTCTTTCCCCTTGAAAGAATGTCCGTTACAGCAGGCAAGACTCCAACGCAGATTCACCCACAGCACAATTCATGGGAGTGACCAGAGTTCACACCTGCATGTCAGCCACAGTGATATATGTATCAAATGGTTAATCCCAGGCTCCCAGCCTTCCTCTTTATGATTACCTTATAAGCCCCATCCCATTTCCCAAGATGTGTCCAAGCCCCTTCCTTGTGATCTATCACTGAATCAAAGAGAAATCTTTTGAAGTGTAAAGGGAGAGTCTCTTCCTCCAATGCGTCCCACCCAGCTCACATGAATGCAACAATACTCAATTCTGTTTGGGGGGATTTCTCCACTCTTTAGGTCTTCATAAGGCAGGCCTGGGCTGCCCAAACTGGAACCCTGGGTCCTCCATCAAACGTACCAATGCAGGCACACTTACTCAGTGTACATTGACAGCACGCTTACTGTCCAGTATGGTCACCACCATGCATTGTGCCACTACAAACATATGCATTCAGCACACACAATCAGTCTGTGTGCACTGCTCAGTACTGTAGCCTTTTTATTTTGTACCAGGGTGTGCTATTTGGAAACACACACTCGGCCAGCACACGCACTCACCATGTGTGTGCTGCACAACACTTCACGCTTCATGTATTACACTTCCCACAAGCACCCATACACTCAGCACATGCTGTCATATAGCACGAAATTTCATGAATTACTGTAACAATAAATATTACAAATTGGTTTAGAGTCCAAAAAAAGGAAAACATAACAATACTGTTTGAATTAAAAAACAATTACATTTATTTGTTGAACATCTCAATACAATATTAATTTCATTAGTTCTTTATTTTCATTTTGCAAGTTTGTATCTTCAGGTATTACCCAGCGGCAGTTCCTGCATGGGAGCGGATGAGCGCCACCACCCCCACACTGCTGCAAAAATAAAAGGATTACCATTTTATTTTTCTGGCTTTCTGCCCAACGGAGGGGGCAGGGGAGGGCCAGCAAACCATTGCTGCTGATTGGCACCAATGACGAGTGGCCCCTTCAGTATGAATTGCGCATGGCGGTTTGCCTTGCTACCTTGCTACGGCCAAACCCACATGTGCGTTTCAAACTCTCCAACCCGGCTGTCTTAGACAGCTGGGTTGAAGAGCTGGCATAGGCCTTCAGTGCTCTTCGGAGCGCTGAGGGAGCCTGCTCCAGCCAATCCAGACGCTTCTCTCATGCAGCATGAGAGCAGTGTCTGGATTTGATAAGGAGCTGTGGTACCTCGCGCTCGATGAGTCTGGAGCCGGGGTTGGAGAACACCAAGGACGTGCTGCAGGATATGAAGGTAAGTGAAACTTTTTTTGTAATTTGTAAATGTAAATGTTTATTTGTATGTTTTTTTAATATTATTTATGTCACTCACCATTTTTGTAGGTCACCAACCGCCACTGGTAGTACGTAACATTACTTCCAAAATTCAGTGCTGCCAGTTTAAATGTTATTGATGTAGTACAGTCAAACAATTTCAAATTGTAATAGTCACTTCACATTTTTTGCTACAGCAGTTCATGATATTTTGGCACTAGGATTGTTTGTCCACGGTTTTGTCAACCCGGTGGGTTGAGTCCAGCAGGGCCCTGGTTGGGCATTTTTTACTAGTTAAAAGAGCATGCACTGTAGAGCACTACCTCTTTTATGTCATGTATCCCTCGCAGGCACACATACACTCAGCACATGCACTAATCCCACATGTACTACTCAGCACTACTCCATCTCTGTACTGCACCCTTCCTAGGCACACATACATCCAGCACAGAGTCACTACATATCTACCTGATGTAGGCCAAGGGTGAGTTAAGCACACAGCAGCGGAATTTTTAAAAAAGTGAGTGCGCCTGTAGGCCTCATTTCAGTGTGACAACAGGATACAAAGGACCTGTTCACTACTACTGATCACTGTACTGAATGCTGCCACCAGCGCATTTGTGCAGCTTAATTCTTGGTGAAGGCAGTAGATTTCCACCACTATGAGGGTAGCGCTTTGTGTGCCCCTCCAGGTCCAACAAGAACGCAATTGGTGAGACAGGCCTATGTCATGGGGCATACGCATGGTTCATGTTTACTTATGACACAAAAATTCAGCATTAGGGATCCAGACAACAGTAAAGTTGGGCACTCAGTGCAATAGTAGCTGTCATTAACCTTGCAGAGGGCTCTTCCATCCCAACAAGGCCTTTAGCCCTTTGTCTGCCTGTGTGTGTGTGTGTGTGTGTGTGTGTGTGTGTGAGGGATTATTAATTACTGCAGCACATCTGGTACCTGTTCTTGGTCTTACTAATGCTTCATAAAAACCTTTCACTATACATTAGCAAAATCTATTGGCTTTTTAATGTGCTACTTTTTACTGTGTTTTCACAGCGGCAAATGTCAGAGAAAAAAAGGCTTCGAATGAGCAGTTATTGCCTCCAAAAAATCGTCACTTACTCTCTTGTCAATAGATCAATCAGAAAACACGTACATAATGAAGAAATTAACTAAATAGATGCCTCCAATGACCAGGCAACAACTTCATTAAGGTTCAAAACTGCTTCTAAAGAAGCACCACCGTAATAAGAAGCATTGGCAAGGCCAATAGGTCTGAGTTTAATATCTTAATTTTGCATTTTAGTACATTTAAAGCAAGATACTCCGAAAGGGAACCAGCAGTAGCAGACAGGACATGCTGTAAAGCAGTCCCTCATGCAGTTCAGTGCAAGCACTGGAGTGAGTGCAGACTGACACATAAACCAGCCAGTAGCATTTGGTGAGAAATGAAAAGTCCATTGGACTGAGCCAGGACTTTGTTGATAAAGTCTCCATCCAATGGCTTAAAGAGGCTGGTCAAAGAAAGCCAATGGTTAAAAGTGGCAGACCCAAAACACACTCAATTGATACTGCTAAAAATAGGTTTGCTAAACAGCTACGCTGTCAAACCCATGACCTGAAAAGGAACCTCCTGCATTCCACATAGTGTCTCAGCAATCAGACAATCGATGCATTTTGTTGGTTAAAGCATGCATCCTGCCATGTATGGCCAGTCAGGAGTGGTCACAATTGCCTCGGTGCCCTTGTATTCCTAGACATCATGCTTTCTTAGATAAGTACTGGTAGTAAACAGCACCTTTCTTGTCAGCCTTGCATGCGCCTGTCTCGTCAGATCCTATATGTCTCATTGGTAGGTGAGCAGGTCGCCAGCCAGCATTTAAGCACATTACACGGATCAGAGGGATAACCCCTCTTAATCCAAAAGAGTTCAGGAGTCTCATAGAAGGAAGGAGATATGTAATGCATAATTCTCTGTGACAGGGCGAGTCGCAGACGGGAAATCCTTGTGACGGCTGTGTTCCTGGGATGACGCTACACAGGGTTATCACCCCAAAAGCAGGTGTCCACTGACGATCAAGTGACTGCTGACAAATGAGTCCATGGGAAGAGAGGATTACCTTTAGCTTATGGATTTGTTGTTCTCCACAGTGTGTCTGCTCCTGTCTTTGCAGTAAGGTCATTGTGACAATGGACAGACCCAAGTCAAGTGGTGGCGGAAATGAACAGCATAGATCTACAGAGGGCCAGAGTGAGTTCCTCACACCCTGGAGTCGTGGAAGCCTGCGCATGGGGCGCAGGAGGTCCAAAAGTGCCAGTTCATTCCGTCTACCCAGCATCCCTGAATACCCTGGCTTTCAGGACATCAAGGTGAGTGAGAAGGGTGGGCCAACTCTGGTGCTTTCAGCGACACCTAACACTTAGCAATTGCTTCAGTCACTACTGAATCAACTGCTAAAGAGCATGTTTCACCACATTTCATAGTGCTCGCAGATACAGGCAAAGCAGTTGGTGTTGCTCACACTGACACTTGGTGATGGTCAAAGGTACAGTTGTTGCTGCTCCTAATTACAATGGTGGTGCTCACTGGTACCACATGTACAGCGTATGGAGTGTGCAGATGCAGTAACTGGTGGTTGCGTGTTTCGCAGGCATAGTTGGACCCGCGGGTACCACAGGTGCATTTGGTGCAGTTGACAGATATTCCTGGTACAAATGGGAGTGCTAGCAAGTAAAAACAAAACAAGCATTCGCAATGCAATCGATCTCGCGTTCGTGAACGTTTTAGCTATTAGTGTTGTAAATTATATTGTTTTTTATTTATGTTTAGTTGTTTGTAGTGGAGTGGATGTATGTTGTTTGTAGTGGAATGATGTCTTTTGAATTGGAATTGTTAGTTGTGGGACTGTGTGGGGTGAAATTGTGTGGTGTGTAGTGCATTTGTGCACTGGAAATATGTGGTATGCTGAATAGATAGGGGTGAGAGCTGTATAAAATAGATAGAAAGTAAGAATGAGAAGGATAGGTAGTTAGTGTATGAAATGGTGAATGAATTGTAAATAAAGTAGCATAAATAGCGTGTGAGAAAGAGAGATAAAAGGGGAGAGAATGTTATAGATGCATAAAGAGGCAGCGGTTGTGTATGTAGAAAACACTGAAAGAAGAGGAGGAGAGTATGTGTCTGTTTTTTTTATTATTTGAAAAGTTATGGTAAATAAAGTGTGCAGAAAGACCTGAAGTGACCCAATATGAGAAATGCTGGATTAGTGTGTGAGACAGCAAGAGAGTGGAGAGAGAGAGTGGAGGAGAGAGAGAGAGTGAGTGTGTGTGTTTGGGACCTTATAAGAGATTATTAAAGAGGTGTCCTTGCCTGTACTTAGAGGTGTGGTTGTACACAATTTGGGGAAAGGGTAGGATTGGGAACAAAATTAGGCCCGGGCACCAAAAGAAAAAGTGGCCCACATTTGTGGATAACGACCTTTCATGAAACATTGCTAAGTATTGGGAGTAATTTTGTGAGAAAGCTCTGATAAATTAAGCTTTCTAAACTCATGGAGTCAGTAGCATTTGCCAAGACTAGGCACACCACTAGACACACCATTATTCCACTGCAACTCGCCCACAGGTCACCTCACCTAATCTTCAGACCAGAGCGGCTGACTCTAGAAGCATGGGGCTCACGGTTCGATCCCCGGCTCCCGCGGCAGTTCAGCTTAGCATCCTGTGGGCAATAGCTCACTTAATCTCCCCGACGGTCCCCAGCATCTTAAAACCCTTAAGGGGTGATATGTTTGTGCTTTACAAATAGGAATTATTATTATTATTACTTCAGGTGCCGGAATTTGTTAGTCACTTATTGGTCTCATAGTCTGTGCTCCCCCCCCCCCCCAAAAGATCCTTGAATGTCCTGCCTCATATAAGGCCATGAGTCAGAGAACCATGTGCATCCTTCATGTCTGGAGGCTTCTATTCACCCTCTAGAATTCTTATCTCTCCTCTACCTTTCCTTTCTTCCTCCCTAGATTTCCTTTCCCTCTTTCAATATTTATGTCTTTCTTCCCCAATCTGCTGTCTCACTTCTCCATTTGTCTTGCTCCACATTTCTCTCCTCGCTCAATTCATTTTGTTACTCTCCTGCCATGTCAATTCTTCCTTCCATTTTTTATTTTGTCCCTCAATGAACATTTTTTGCAGTAATGCTTTAAAAAAAAAATTTTGGTGTTGGCAAAAACATTTTTCTTTTTGCTTATTTTGGTTGTTTGCGTTGTTTTTTTAATTTTCTTTCAGTGGTGAACAGGAGTTCCTTCCCAGTTTTTAAGAAAACAAGGTGGGAGTGGGCACCTGGGGCTCGCCTGTCTGCTGCTGGAGACAAAGATTGAGCCTTTTAAATGGCCACCTCTTATAATCTGTTTCCCTGCACAGGCCCTTTTCACACCACCCCCAGAGAACATTTCTGCTAGTTGTGATGCTCAAAAAGAGCACATCCACTGCCAGTGGCCTCATTGTCAGGCTGAGAGACTAGGGAGGGGGGAAGACCCACCACATGCTGTGCCTGCTCTGTTTGGCTCACTGTCCTACTGCACAAGACAACGAGCCAGCCATTATCTGTACTTAGTTATAATTATAATAATGATTGCCTGCCCTGCCAATCCGATGCTGTTTGGGGGAACTGCGGTTTGTTTTACCCAAAATGTAGCCTGCCATTTAAAGTAAGTATTGAAATTGTTAAAGTGCTCTGAACCGCACCATTTTAAATGTGATTAAATGGACTCGTTTATTTTTGCCACACGGTTTACTTTGACGGCTGAACTCTAGCCAAAGCCCGCACATGAACAAACAAATAAAACCTTTCAAGCTGCAAGGAAGCATGTTTGATTAATTTTCGCCTTTGGGCCAAAGGGGGCGCAGCACAGACCACAAACACGCTCTTTATGTTTGAAAAAGGCTGCTTTATTGAAGACAGGTGCACCTCACAATGTTAACCTTGGCCTTTGTTTTACAAAACTACACCTCACCTCATTTATTCACCTACATTGCCTCCTCACCCCACCCCTAAGGTTCCCACCCTCATCCTTCCCTTGCAACTATTTAAAACCCCTACTCGGTCATTAATTGTTTACCTTTAACCCCTGTAACCTCTTACCTACTTCTCTAAACATCTATCTATCCAAGTATCTTCTATCTTAACTTCTCCTTATTGCTTGCTCCCGGAGTAACTTATTCACAACCATAAACTTAACCTCTAACAGTGTAAAAACTGCCTACCTAACCGCCACTCAGAAAAGTCCCTCTTCTGACCCCCCCCACCCCCGGAATATTTAGGGTACCTCCTTATGTCCAAGGCCCTGTCCAGCTCTAACTTTTATCTGAATCAGATACAGTTCCAACCTGAAGCCAGACAAGTGTACTCGATCTCCCCTGAAGAAATCAACCGCTGCATACTTTGTCAGTGTGCTCTACTCTACCGAAACCTTCCTCCCTACAAAATACTCTCATGTCCCTGTTGATTTTCCTGCTTGCTTTGTCAATTGCGGCAGGCCGCTCTGCCCCCCTCCACTGTCACCGTGGGATAAATTCCGTCCACATGACCATTGCTGCCTGATCTCCAATAAATCCTTTTTCATCTGTTTCAACAAAGCCTAACCTTTGCATACTACCAGATAATTTTCTCCTAAATGCACAATTAAAACAACAGGGCAAATCTGTCGTTTCAGTAAATTGTTCAAGCAAGGCAGGAGCTCGTGCCATCGCATACCACCCTTCCTATGCCAAGAGATTTGAAATAACAAGGTGTTCAGCCCAAGGTTCAAACCTTTCCTCTTCTGAAGTTCATGAACTTCAGCCCATTTTAAGAATGAATGTCTGACTATCCATATGGACCGCTCCGCCGTCTCTGGCGCCACTAGTTAACCTGAAAAGACACACGTGTAAGTACATGGAAATCTACATGTTGCTGTACTCCTGCTCCCCAACCTGACTTATCTACGAAAGCAATCAGAAGTCCAACGCCCTAATTGCATGATCCTGTCCCTACCCCAACCCTGCTGAGCTGCATCTGTAGCTACCCCGATCCTGAACGAGTGAGCGCCATATTCGCCAGGGGCTTCCCCCAATTGTAGCACAGCTCTCCACATCACCCACAATAACTGCACAGCGTTCACCACCTGTCCAGAAATCCTGCAGAAGACCACCCCAAACCCTTCACCAGCTATACTTCTCAGTTTACACCGCCCAGCGGACCGGACACAAAGGCGGATCAGCACTGACCTTCATTAACACCACTTTACCGGTTCCCTTTTGGCCCATCTTAGATTGTTTCAGCTTCACCGTTACCACCCTTAGCTCCCCCCCTCTACCTCCCTCCAATCCAATACTGACACCCTGAATGCGCCAAAATACAGCCATGACATCAAGGTAGAAAACAACGCTGTTTCCTTACTACCCTTGCATATCCACAGTAGAACCCCTAACAGCCTGGCTAAAAGTGTTTCCGACACTGGCCTCCTGACCCTAGATCTGTTTCCCGTCTCCCTGGCCCATCCCTCAAGGATGCGTCTGCCCACTTCACCCACTGATGGAGCATAACCCCACAAAAGCTTGCCCATAAAAGCAATCCCTGCTAGCTTGCCTGCAAACAGTTACTTTGGACAAACCTCTGTCAATCATTGACAAAATAAACTGAACAACATCTTCCACCCTTGCCCAAACGTCTGACCTCTTCTGTGCCCCTCCATCCATAAATTCTTGCCAAGCTTAACTATAAGAATTCCTAGTGGATACAGCCAGAGAACCTACCACCAGCTGCAGCATCCTTTGTCTCCTATGGACCACATCCCCTCAGGCACCAGGGTCTTGATGGTGTCCAGCTCCATGGGCCTGCCCTTGGAACCTCTCCCACTGTGAACGAGACAAAGCGTTCGCAATGTCATTGTCCACCCCTGGCACAAATCTGGCTTGAAAAACAACATCATGTTTCAAACAACTCAGGATGAAAACTCTCAGCAACCTAACAACCTGCCCATCCCCGGCTGACATGGTGACCATGGGCACGACCGCCATGTTGTCCACCCTGAAAATGACCTTCTTATGTGCCAACTTCTGTGCTCATACTGTGACTGTCACCACTAGAGGAAAGAATTCTAAGAAGGCAATACTCCTGCCCCCATGCTTCCAGTGCCTTGGCCACTCTTCAGCGCACCACTTACCCTGGCAGTAAAGTCCAAAATCACTAGCTCCTGCTGCTTCTGAGTATATTTGGACATCCCATTCCCATTCAATAGGTGCTGTCATGGGAATGCCATTGAACTCCTCCAAAAACCTGCGCCACATGCACAAGTCTTCCTTCGTCCCTGTGGACAGGCGCATGTGATGGTGCGGCAGCATAAGCCCCGCCAATGACCTGCTCAGTCTCATGCAAAATGTCCTTCCAGTCCGTACTACTCTACATGCAAAATTCAAATGCCCTAGCAGAACCTGTACTTCCCTAACTGTCACTTTCTGTCTGGCGAACATGTCATCTAGCAGCATCTACATGTGCAGCTTTTTATCTGTCAGTAGGCGTGCCTCCATTGCCACTGAGTCCAATTCAATTACCAGAAATGACAACACCATGATTGGACCTTGTGTCTTCTCTGGTGCCAGGGACTGTTGCTGACAGTCCATCGAACCGGGTTGGCCAAAAAGAAAGAAGTCATCAAGGGAGTGTGTCACCGTCTCTTTACCAGTTTGCCAAGAGAACACCCATTGTAGAAATGAACTAAAACACTCAAGCAAGGCATAGGAGATGAACAGCCCATGGGTAACGCTTTGTCCACAGAGATTTGTTCATCAAACTGAATGCCCAATAGCTGGAAATCATCGGGGTGTACCAGCAGTAGCCGAAAGGGAGATTTTATATCGCATTTTGCCATCTCAGCACCTTTCCCCACCTTCTCAACCAGTCCCCTGGCTTCATTCACTAATGAGTATGAAAAAGACGTTAGTTCCTCAGATATGAAATCATTTACTGCAGCTCTCTCCAGCCAAGACAAGTGCTGTATCAATCTAAATTGACCTGGCTCTTTCTTCGGGACCACCCCAATAGGTGAAATTATCAGGTCTCTGATCAGCCAGTCTGTAAATGGGCACTCCATTCTCCCCTCGTTAACTTCCTTGAACAGCTTCTCATGCACTACCGCTTTGTGTGAATTCACCGACCTTACATTTTCTGCCCACCTGGTGGACCGTGGCCCTTCGTACCCCTCCCTGAAAACCGTGACTTAACAACAAGGCATCCTTCCTGCAGGGATAGGATGCCAACCATGCATCCAGGAACCCTTGGCCAGACTGCTGTCCTTGGCTGTTGTAGCCCGACTCGAAGCATTGCACAAGGGGGTGTCGCCCTGCACATTTCTAACACTTGTGTCTGAATTTGCAATATTCTCTCAAGCAGGAACCTTTATTGAAATCCCAACAGGCTCCCTGAAGGCCCCCTTGATCCTTTGGTGTATATCCCTCCCCCATGGGTTGGGCAGCTTTGAAAGGGGCGGTAGACTAATGGGAGCCCACTAGCTCTAGATGTGGTCTTCCCAAACTTAACTGAGCCCATCGTCTGTTGATACAGATCTGTATCAATATCGCCCCATTTGGCCTTTAGATCCCAGGCAAGCCTGGCCCTAAACTCCTCATCGTAGTGTGACCAAGCATAGCCCCCATATGTTACCTGTGCCCTCCTGATTACATCCATGTATTTAAAAAGTGACACACACCTCTCTGGGTATTTTTCACAATATACATTCGCGAATATCAGGAAGGCCACACCAATTTTCTATTGTCATGAGCACCCTAGGCCTCTTTGACAACTCCAGTTCCTCTTCCTTCGACCCTTCTTTTGCCCTCAGTTCCCTGTGGAGCAATTTCAGCATCTCCACATATTCCCCTTTCTATATTTATTCCTTGGTTGCTAGCATAAGGTGTGCCTCCAGGGGCTTCGTCAGCCCCATGTAAGGAAGCTTCTTAATTTTTACCTCGTGACTTTCTTTTGCCCCATCACCTTCTGACCGATTGCTGTCCATCTCAACCTCTTTTCCTTTGTCTTTGTGTGTTGCTGTCTCCTGTCCTTTGTCTCCCCGACGTTCTGACATCGAAACCTGCGCTGTGTCCCCCCGCCCCGGTTTCTGTGTCTCCATACCCACCCCAGTATCTTTAACATACAAACCTTTCCAGAGATGGACCTCACCATCAACCTACTCCCTGCCCGCGTTAATCCCCACTGATTCCCTATCAGTTAGGAGAACCTGATATACATACCCCCCAGTGCCCTTACTTGGTGTCAAGGTCAGCGTCCATACTGGATCCAGCCGCCTAACCTGTCATGCAGAGGCTCGAATTGCATCTGCCTGCACAGGGTATCCGTCTCTCTTCCTGTTATTCTGCAACAGACTAGGCACAACATCGTTACTGTGGCCCCCCTACTCCCTCCTGCGCCCCCTGTTTCTTCCTCGATGATCTCCCCCTCTTTGACACTCCCCTCGTCGTACTCCAACTGCGTGGTGTCAACTTCCCCGCCCACTGAATCTGCCTGCCCATCCAATCGTGCCTCAGCACATTCCCGCCTGCGGCGAATTAACTCCTCGAGATCTATCACGGGGTACCGATGGGCCGCATGACGCCCTTCAGCCCCAGCCACGTGCTATTGCACTGCCCACCTTACTGATGACCCAAAGGCCGCATTTACCCAACTGGGTTGGTGCACCGCCGAGGCCACCTTCAACTTTCGCGTGGCAGTGTCGTGACCGTCTCTTGACGCACTCCGGCTGGCCGCCTCAGACCATGCCAGCCCTTCACCTCGGTGTCGAGGACCCGCATGGGACTCACCCGATTCTGCCTTATCGCGTGGCTGCTGTTCTCGCAAGCTAAGTAAGGTCCAGCAATCAAATAGTGCCAACAACCCCGCTGACCTGCTCCCCTTCGGGGTCACCTTATCCTCCCCACTCGGTTCCTTCTCCCCCACCTATTCCGTGCTGTACTACACCCCTCCTCCCCACCCCTGCCGAGTGCCCTCCCCTCTGCGCTGGGCCCTTGCCCTCCCCTGTCCTCCGACACGTATATACTTTGGCCGGTGCCATATGTTCTGCCGTTTAGCTGCCCACCAGACCCCCGCCATGCTCCTCACCCTCGCTCCATTCCAGCAGAGCAGCCACTGTTATGTTATGTTAGCCAGATTTATAAAGCGCCCAGCTGCCCCAGCGAAGAGGCGTCCCGGCGCTGCCAGCAACAGAGAGTAGCAGGGTAAAGGAGAGACTGGTAGGCAACAGAAGAAGAGGGTAGGCGGCCTAAGCTCGTGGAAAGAGGAAGGTTTTAATAGCTTTCCTGAAAGCCAGCAAGTCATTTAGGCAGCGGATCTGAGGGGGCAGAGAATTCCATAGTTTAGCGGCCGTGTAGTGAAAGGAACGACCACCGGCCCGTGCACGCTTCACCCGGGGGACAGTGACTAAATGCTGCCCCGAGGAACGCAGCTCGCGCAAGGGTTTGTAGGGGGTTAGCATATTGGCAAGGAGGCAGGGTGAAGCAAGTTTCAGGATCTTAAAGGATAGGCAGAGTGCCTTAAATTGGATCCGTTTGGCCACCGGAAGCCAGTGAAGCCGCCGAACGGCGTCAGTGGCGGAACAGTGACGTGGGAGCCCTAAAAGGGCTCTGGCAGCCGCGTTCTGCACACGCTGTAGTCGCATTACCTCAGCCTGATTGGCTCCTAAGAGGAGCGAATTAGCGTAGTCCAGTCTGGATAGAATAGCAGACTGGACAATCAGCTGGCGAGTAAGCGGATTGAAAAACCTCAGCAGCGGCTTGAGACCCCGCAAGAGACCAAAACAGGTGCCCGCGACTTTTTTTGTATGTTCTTGGAAGCTAAGGGTGGAATCCATCCAGACCCCTAAGTTCTTAACCGCCAACTTAGGGGTGGGGGTGTCTCCAAGCACACTAGGCCACCACTGCTCATTCCAGAGGTTCCTGTCCTTCCCTACCAACAATACCTCCGTTTTAGTGGCGTTCAACTGAAGGCAGTTAGAGTTCATCCACTCTGCCACGGCGGCCAGGCCGCTCCTAAACCTGAGGGCGTCCAGCGGAGAACCATCAGATAGGGCCACCACTAGCTGCGTATCGTCAGCATATGAGACCATGGTGAGGCCCATCTTCTTGGCCACCGTAGCAAGAGGCTGGACATATAAATTGAACAATACGGGGCTCAGAGCCGAGCCCTGGGGTACCCCTTGCCCAATGGAGTGGGGCTGGGAGAGGAACGGGGGGCTGTGTCCTCTGCACTCTTCCCTCCACCTGCTCCTCCCTGGCTCCTGGATGTGTTTCTTGTTTCCACCCCCTTCCTCAGACCACCACGACCTGAGCCCCCAAGGTGCCCTGTCAAACCACCCTCCCAGCTCCAATGATGCCGGGGGTCCCCTTTTTTAAGCTTCTTATCCCACCCCGGCGCCCCCGTCCTCCAATGTCAGCTGCTGTCCGCTGCCCCCACTGAAACTGAGCCCCTCCGCTGTGCCAGCCCCCCCTTAGTGGACTCTCCCCACCCCCAACCTGCCTCTCACCTCCCAACGCCCCTCCCCAGGCCTGCCCTCCCTGTTGATTCAACTTAGAGCTCCTGTCGCATGAACAGGGGCCCCCTCCCCTACCACCTTCCCTGCTGCCACGTGCCTTGAAACCTCCCTCCACCCAACCCCCTCGCGAGGCCCTGCTCCCTCTTTTACACTGCCTATGTCAGGCATGTGCACAGCACACCCCTCTCCCTCCCTCGCTGCCTGCGGGGCTTCCCCGGCCGCAGAATCTCCTGTTCTGCCTCGCAGCATGTGCCCTGTAACTGCCCCGCCCTTCCCTCCGATGAATTGGAGAGTGGGACGGCGCGGCACCCCACCCCGCCTTCTTATCACCCAGGGACGCTCCTCTCCCTCTCCCGCGGCCCCTGGGACGTACCATCTTGGGCAGTTTGGATTCCCTGGGTCATGGCGGTGAGCAAGCTCACACTGCCGCAGCCACACAACCAGCTGCACGCCGAGCAGGCCGCACCATCCCCCCGGCTTTTGGATTCACGAGGTCCATGCACCCCGCCACCGCAAGCAGGCACATGGCCTCCTCCACCCTTGGATCGCCGCTTGCCATCCTGGAATTAAGTATGTTTTATAGCTAACTGACTAGCTAAATTAACTTCTGTCTCCCCAAGCCAGCTGGCGCGTCACCTTACACAAAATGGTGACACGGAGCCTGAAATGGCCGGCTAAATACCCCCACTCCCAAAAGCCCAATACTAGCCCAACAAGCCCAATTGGGCCCAGGCCGCACCATTGGCCCAAAAAACCCCAGGGGTGCAACCCCGGTCGGCTGCCCCCCCAAAGCCCACTTCGGATGCCTTAAATTTGTTTTTATTTTTTGGTCTGGTCTAGAGACTGCTTTAGTCAATGACTGCCATATGATAGACGGATATGCACACATTGTGTGATTGTTGAATATGTTTGGAATGGCCGGGAAGAGAAAAGAGCGGGAAGGGCATGTGCCGACTTCTGGGCTATGGAAGAGGTGATGAAAACAGGATGAGAGGGTGTAGGGTTCTACTTATGACAGTCCATATATATAATACAGATATCTAGCGTAAAAACATTGCAAGCAACAATGATAAATGCTTAACAAAATAGCAAAAAAAATACCAACAGGAGAATGCAACTATAACCCTAGCAAATGTTATTGATGCCGGAGCCCTGGAGCATCTGCTTAGCATGAACACCAATTAAATAGAGCATAAGGCCTGAACGGTGTTCTCAGGAGTAAAACATTCAAAGACCCAATGCATTCCAATAGACACACATTGTGAGTAATCCACTCACACAAAAATAGAAGGATGCAGTTGATCTGTCTGTGTAAGCCAGAGGTTTTCAAACTTTTGGATGCCGAGACCTCCTTGTCAAATATTTCTGGCATAGAGACCCCCTCCTATCAAAAATTTCTAGAACTTGGTACTCCTCATCATCGACAACCATTAACGCCCCCAGTTCCCACAGCAAATCATTTTTACGGTGGAGAAATATTATTAAACAGTGTTTAGCAAATCAAAGGTTTGTGGGTGACTGCGGTTCAAAGTCACAGGCTAACTACACAGAAATCAACAGTAAAAACAATCCACCAGACCATAAAACAGGCCAGCAAGCAGCCAATAAAGCCCCAAAACTGACCTGACTGGCCACCTCTTTGGGCACTGCCAGACTGCCCTATAGGAAGGGCTACTGGAATTATGAGGCAAGGGAGGACCAAATTATCCGGCAGTTTTAAACTTGTAAAGGCCGAGCTGTATAAGTGTTTTGCAAGGTATGGGAGACTGCACAAATTTGTGCTTCCTGCGGACAATATTTGTGGTAATAGCACAGAAATCAAGAGTAAAAACAGTCCACCAGACCATAAAACAGCCCAGCAGGCAGCCAAAAAAAGCCCACACACTGACCAGACTGACAACCTCGTTGGGCACTGCCGGCCTGCCCTATAGGCAGGGCTACTGGAATTATGAGGCAGGGTAGGACCAAATTATGCTGCATGGTCGACTGAATTGTGTTTACTGAGGTTCAGATGAGGTTTCAGCTTCAGTGATGATACAGAAAGGTAAGGGCTTTGCATTGTTGATAATGGTTTCTTTAAGGGTTCACAAAGATCCCTAGGACATTTAAGAAATACTGCAGATTGGAGCGGAGGAGGGAGATTAGGATACTAGGTGCTGGTTCCCGCCAGTTTAGAGAGCTTAAGCTACTGTCCTAGATTTGTCAGAGAGGTGATAACCACAATAAACAACAAGCATTTTCAATGCAATAGGTCTCGCTTTTGCAAGAGTTTAAGCGATTGGCATTGTAAATGACAATGCCTTTTATTTATTTGTTTTTAAACCTAACACACATATAAAAGGCATTGTTATTTATAATGCCAATAGCTCAAACTCTTGCAAATGCGAGACAACTTTAATGGTGGCTGCGCCCCTTTCTTTAGACGCTGCTCACCGTATTCAAGTTACAGTGAGCAGCGTCTAAAGAAAGGGGCGCGGCCAACATTAAAGTGAAAGTGGGGTATGAGGCGCTTTCACCCCCCAAAAAAATTAAAGGTTCAGTAGCGCAGCCGAAAAGTTAAAGTGGACTGTGCTGGAAAATTAAATAAATAAAAAAGTGCGTCCGCTATACTTAAAGCGGGCGCGCTGCAAATTAAATAAATAAGTGATTGCGTCCGCTATAGTTAAAGTGGATTGGATTGGAGTGGAGTGGGTTGGATTGGGGTACATTTGAGTTGTGTGGATTGGGGTAGATTGGTGTGGAGTGGGTTAGACTGGGTAGAATGGAGCAGAGTGGTGTAGATTTGAGTGGAGTGCGGTAGATTGGGGTGGGGTAGATTGGAGTGGGGTGGGGTTGACTGGGTTAGATTAAGTGTAGGGGGTAGATTGGAGTGGAGTAGAGTGAAGTGTAGTGGGATAGACTGGGATAGAGTGGAGTTGGGTAGACTGGAGTGGGGTAGATTGTAGTGGAATGGGGAAGATTGTATTGTAGTGATGTGGACTGGGGTAGACTGAAGTGGGGTAGATTGAAGTGGGGTAGATTGAAGTGGGGTAGATTGAACTGGGGTAGAGTGGAGTGGGGTAGATTGGAGTGAAGTGGGGTAGAATGGAGTGGGGTAAACTGGGTGGAGTGGGGTAGAGTGGAGTTGGGGTAAGTGGTGTGGAGTGCAGGGACGTAGAGTGGCGTAGCGTGGTGTGTCGTGGAATGAGTGGCGTAGATTGGAGTGGCGTGGAGTTGAGTGGCGTGGTATGTCATAGAGAGGAGTGGAGTGGAGTGGAATGGAGTGGAGTGGAATGGAGTGGAGTGGCATGGCATAGAGTGAAACGGCATAGTGTCAAGTGGAGTGACGTAAGGTGGAGTATGCATGGTGTGGAAGGGCACTGCCATTACAGACAACACATTTTCAATTGAAATGACCATTACATTTGCATTGAAATACGGTTTTACTGCACACAAACGATAATGAGTGCAAATGTCATCACATAGTGTATTGATACATTTTGAACGTATTCAAATATTTGTTTCCACCACACTTCAAAATTACAAACAATATGTGCTCCATTTGTACTAATTCTGAAACATCAGCACAGTTCTTTTTTTTATGTGCTAGGAAAAAAAACATCCTACACCGTCTCCTCTTACATGGGTATTCGGCAGGATTGTCACATAAATTCTCTCACTTTGAAGTCAGTAAAGAAAAGTAAACACCAAGCTCCTTCGAAAGACAGCTTGACATTTCACCTCTGTCTTTGAATGCACAGCAAAAGTGACAAGATAAAAACAAGATTTAAAGGCCTGTTTACAGAAAGCAAGTTCATGAAAGAATACAGTAAACAGGGTTTGGGAAACAGAAGGGACATACTCAAGCTGGACATCCTAAAACAAATAAAGGCAGCAAATAGAAAGCCAGAAAATGTGTGTTACAAACCACAAAGCCAATGTTCAGCATTCCTAGGTCAGCTTGCTGAATGTCCCCAAGATGTCTTCAGCAAACCAGACAGCTGTGTTGTCTGGACGGCTTTGACCTAAAAAGGAGCATATTCCTTGCCTTGGCAGTAATTACCATGAAGACATATGCCTCTTGTTCATACACATTTAATTCTTGGAACAACTTGGGCCCTTTTCGAGCACAAATATAAGGGGTAAACAATGTTCACAAATAGACTGGAGACTGCCAATAAATTGATTAATGAAAAGGGCATAATGCCTTGAAAACACACCGTTTATATGGCGGAAGCCAAAGTAGTGATTTAAGAAATTCGCTAGCAGTGGTTCAATCCGAGCACTAATTTGGCTGTAGAATTTTTAGTGAGCTGAAGTATGATGATGTAGTTCGGGAGTCCCAAGTAAAAATGAATTGCAGCTATAGGCGAGAGATGATAAGTGACTAAAATACAGATCTGCTGCAATTAGAAGGCAGAAATGGAAGATCTTTGCAAGGCGAGTCCTTAATGGGAGGAAACTTACCGTTGTTTATTTATTGACTACTGTGGCTAAAGAAAGCTGGTTGCCAAATATGATGCCAAGATTGCAGCGGGGCACCAAGTCCAGATGACCATCAATTGGAGTTCCAAGGAGAAGATTTACCAAACAGCAACAATTCTGTTTTAGCAAGGTTCCAATACAGTGAATTAAATTCCTCCAGAGCGAGGTGGCACACATGCAATTTTTATGCGTGGATGTGGAATCAGTATCAAGTCTTAAGAATCAGTTGTGTGTTATCTGCATAGACAAGTCGGGTAAAAGCAAATAAATAAATAAAAGAAAGCAGCAAACGGAGCAACTTAAATATTGAAGGGCGTTGGACTCAGGGCAGAATTCTGGGGCACACCACAAGGTAAATGTTAAAGGAAGATTAGAGGAGAGCTACTGAAACTGCTTGGCATCTAATTGTCAAGAAAGAGGAAAACCAGTCTAAGACATTGCGACATTGCCTGATATTATCACTCTCATTAGCCGATCCAACATAATTGAGTTGTAAAATAGTATTGAATGCAGCAGAAATGTTCAGAAGATTTACTACAGCCTCACCACCTGCAATCAAAGGTGATCCAAATGGAATTGGTAGCGGAAATTAGAATGGTTTTCGTCTTCAAAGCAGCACAGAAGTCAGACTGAAAAGGCAGTTCAAAAAGCCTTCTATGAGTTTTCCAAATTGTTCTTGAGTTTGAGAGAGCAGAAGGGTCAGTCGTGTTTTTTAATTTTATCAATAGAGGCAGCAATCCAACTGAGTGGGACTTGACCAGAGATGAAAAAAGATCACAAACACTAGTTAGGGGTTGAATAAAAATGGAGATAAGATCTTTAACTATCTTTATAGGACAAAGGACTAAAGGCGAGCCTCAATTGTTGCTCTGACAAGATCTTGTGTAAGGGTTTGGATATTTTTAAGGTGCCTGAGATGCATGTTAGAGCTAGGGTGGGTAATGTGATCTGCATTATGTTCTTGCTAGGAAGGAAATTCAACATTTTCAAAAATAATGACTGTCCAGAAGAAGACCTGAGGCCAAAACAAAACGTGTTGGATGGGCCACTGGAAATATATTGAAACAAGAGCTATATTATGGAACAATTTTAAGATGAATAAATAAAAAAGTTGCAAATTTCCTGGGCACAAACTTTTTCATTTGAACAAATGGATTACGGAATGACTCCTGATCATCAGTTTTTAAATAATAAATTAACGAATGAATCATTTAATGATGGAATAATATTTAAGATATTGAGATTGAACTCCCATGTCTCAGATTTGTTTATTTTATGTGATCTTGGGTCTGATGGCAGTCGGATCTCTGTGAGTGTGTAACTTTGGTGAATAAGCAGATACTAACCTGTGCGGTATATTGGTGCCACAACTACCTCTGAGTCAGATACAATACCTTATTTGAAGGAATATAGTTTTCCTTTACTATTTGCACTCAAGTTGATTGCACATTTTTTTGCATCTCTAAGTGATTTCAAGAACCACAGGAAAGAAGGCATAGTTTTATTATTAGTTGATTATTTTATAGGAACAGTGGAATCCAAACTGGAGTAGTGTTAGACCTGGCACCATTGGCGTGGGTCTCCCTTCCATTTTTTGCCTTTACCTCCTGTGTTTTGCTGTGTGTTGGACTCCATTTTTGCTGGTCTAGATGCTTTGGGCACTTTGACACTGCTGTTCAGTGCCAAAGTGCAAGTGCTCCCTTTGTAAAGTATTGTTATTGATTAGTGATTCCATTATTGGCTTATTTGATTTACTTCTCAGACCCTAGTACAGCGCACTATGTGTGCCCAGGGCCTGTAAATCAAATGCTGCTGGTGGGCTTGCAGCACTGATTGTGCCACCCACAGAAGCTTGTAAAATGTGACTCAGGCCTGTCATTGCAGAGCCTGTGTGCAGTCTGGGACTGCCATGTCGACTTGGCAAGTGCACACACTTGCCAGTCCCTAAACCTTCCCTTTTCTACATATTAATCACCCCTACGGTAGGCCCAAGGTACCCCTGTGGGCAGGGTGCATTGTATGTGAAAGGTAGGACATGCCCTGATGTGTGTGGCATGTCCTGATAGTGAAATACTGCCAATTTCGTTTTTCACTATTGCAAGGCTATCTGTTTCCATAGGACAGAATGGGGAGTTTGTTTATAACATCTTATAAACATAACTGACCCTAGGAACAAGATAGAAAAGTAAAGTTTAGTATGTCTGAACCCAGAATGTCAAAGTGCATCTTTTAGTGAGGGTGATTTTTACATTCTGTGTTTGAAAATACCACATTTAGAAAGTAGGTATTTTCTTGCCTAACCATCCAGTGTGCCTCTGCTAGGTTTGTGTATAGCATGTCTGGCTTTTGGATGACAGGGACTGGAGAGGGGCAGCAGCTCCAGAAGTCTGATGAGTCAGGGCTGGGCTGAATAGGCTTGGTCTGCATTTGGAGTGGTGGGAGGAGTAGCACCTTCACCTGAATAGGGCTGTGCCTGCCTTCCACAATGACGGCTCCACCTCCCTGTGGTGTGTCTGGAGCCAGGGCTCAAACTGACAATGGAGGTTGCTGTGCACTTGCAAAGTGCCCCACAGAACTGGTTTTGGCTGTGTACAGACACTCTCTGCCTTCAGAGAACAAAGGATTTTGGTGTATAAAAAGAGGGGCCCAGACCCCAGACTTTTAGATCACTTCTGGGAAATCAAAAGGAACCTTTGCCAAGGAGAAGAGCCGGATAAGCTGAGGAGGCATACTGCCCCTGTGCTGTTTGCTGTCTGGGGTTGGCCTGCAGTGGCTGTTTGCTGCCAAGGAAAGGAGAAAAAGGACTTTGCTGTTTGCTTTGTCACCTGCTTGAAGAAAAGATCTCCAAGGGCTTGAAATTGAGCTTGCCTCCTGTTCTGAAGTCACAGGGACACAAAGACTTCACCACCAGCTCCCCTGAATTCCCTTGCTGGGAATTCCAACCTGCAAAGAGGTGCCTGCTGCTGTTTAGGACCTCTAGAGACTGTTTGTCGCTGGGAGCTGGAAAATTGACGCAACATCGAAGAAGCATGATGCATCCTCACCTGTTTCCGACACATCGCCGAAGAAACCGTGACAGTGCCTGCCGCGGCTCGAGAAATCGCCGCACGACGCATCGGGTGCAACGATCTCCGAAGTCTGAGATCACTGCACCGATCCCGATGCAAGCCTGCTGTGCGGCTGCACGAAGCCACGCATCGTACCGGATCGACGCATCGTTTCGAGGCGCCAAGACTGTCGCATCGCTGGGGGCCGCAGTAAGAAACAGACGCATCAACTCCCCACGCAGTAAGAAAACGACGCATCACCTCCTCTCCGGTAAGGAATCGACGCATCAACTCCCCTGCGCTGCAGTAAGGAACCAACGCATCACCTCCCCTGGAGCAAGGAATCAACGCATCACCTTCCCTGAGTGTAAGGAACCGACGCATCACCTTCCCTGCGGCCATTTGGTTTGTTTTGCGTGACGCATCTAAGGTACTTTTGAGAAACGTGTTGCATGTACAGCTTGCATTGAACTGAACTATTTCTGAAAGTCATATTTTTATTACTGTATTGTGGATTTTTGTCGTTTGGTCTTGTTTTGGTTTAGATAAAGATTACTTATTTTTCTAAACTGGTGTGGTGTCCATTTGAAGTGTTTTTACTGTATTACTGTATGTGTTCACAAATGCTTTACACACTGCCTCTGAGATAAGCCTGTCTGCTCGTGCCAAGCTACCAAGGGTGTGAGCAGGGGTTATTTTAGGAGTGTATCCCCCTTACCCTGACTAGAAGCAAGGGTCCCTATTCGGACAAAGGTACCTACCTCTGCCAACTAGAGACCCCCATTTCTAACATTGGTGGTCAGCGGTGAGGATCTGGACTTGCATTTGTGACTTACATACAGTGATTGGTGTACACTACTAGTATAGTGTAGACCATTACGCAACCACATAGATTTGGTAGAGTTTTTTTTTCTGGGAATTTTTTGCATCTTGAGAACTGCCAATTTTCACCATGAGCAAAGCAGCATCACTTGCACCTGTGGATATTGAATTTGAAGAGGAGAGGGTTGATACCTACACTGTGCCACAACTTAAAGCCATCTGCAAAAAATTTAAAATCTCCATGAAATGCCTCACCAGAAAGGAGGAATTCCATAAGGCGCTGAGGGCCTGGTTGGAAGCAAGGAATGCCAGTGGGCAGACCGAGGAGCCGATGGTGGAGGGGGAGAATTTAGAAGGGCAGCAGGATGGGCTAGTGGGCCTAACTGGAGGGGGGGTGCCTTCCAGGGAAGGCAGCAGTGTGTCTTTGAGGGGTCTGTCTCCAGAAGAGTTGGAGGACAGGGAGAGAAGCAGAGTGCATGAAATGGAGCTTGCTAAGCTCAAGCTGGGGAGACAGGGTGACTTAGAGAATAAGAGGTTGGAGTTGGAGAGCAAGAAATTGGCCATGGAGGAAAAGAAGATGCTTTTAGAGCATGAGAGAGTGTTGAGGGAGTTGGAGCTGAAAGCAAAGAGTCTAGAAATCACTCCCTCTTGTGGCAGCACACCATCAGTGCCTGGGGAAGGAAAAGTATACATTCCCAAAGATGTTATCAAAGATTTCATGAAGCATGAGGACATTGGGCAGTGGTTTAAGGCCTATGAAGTAGCAATGAAGTCCCACCGGGTCCCTGAGAGAGATTGGGGAGCGGGGTTGTGGGGCCGCTTCATAGGTGAAGGGAGAGAGACCCTACTAACTTTGCCCACTGAGGATCAGATGTCCTATGCCCCCATGAAGGAAGCCTTGATAGCCAGGTATGTTTTGACCCCAGAGCTTTATAGGCAGAAATGTAGGAACTGCATGAAGCTGGAGTCAAGTACTTGGGTGGAGTATGTATCTTATTTTTGCAGAGCACTGGATGGCTGGGTGAAGGGTAGCAAGGTAACTGACTTGCAGGGGCTCTATGATTTGGTTGCATGGGAGCACTTGTCCAGTAGTTGTTTTCCAGAGCTAAGCCAGCACCTGATTGATAGTAAGCTGACTGACACCAGGAAGCTTGCTGTGGAGGCGGACCGCTAGGTCAGTACCAGGGTCCACAAAGGTCTTGTGGGAGACTCCGCCAAGGGTGGGCAGGGTCCCCAGAAGAAGAGTGGGGGGGACAAGGGTAAACAAAAGGAGTTCCAAAAAGGGCCCCAAAGTAATCCCCAAGTGAACCAAGGTAAGGGTTCCCAGCCTCTCACTGAAAAGAAACCATGGGTCCCGACAGGTAAGCCTGTTCAGAGGGGTCCCAAGACCTGTTTTAGTTGTGGTCAGGTGGGCCACTTCCGGGGGGATCCTAAGTGTCCCAAACCGGTTACCACCGCACCCACTGGAGCACCGCCCCGGGAACGGGCTAGTGTAGCCTTGGGGGAGGAGTCGGGTGCCCAAGGTGGGTGGGGTCCCACAGAGATGTCGCTGGTCTCTTTAGGAGACAGTGAGATGGTCCTAGGACTCACCTGCCTGATAACACTAAAAAGTACAGGCAGTGGGAGACCATCAATGGCCATAGTGTAGAGGCTCTGCGAGACACCGGAGCCAGTGTGAGAGCTGTCGGTTGTCGGCTGGTGTCTGAAGAGCAGATGGTCCCCAACACATTCTACCCAGTAGTTGCCGCTGACAATTCAGAGTGCCTCTGCAAAGTGGCACAGGTTCCCTTTTAGTGGGGGGGGGGGGTCAGGTACCTTGAAAGTAGCTGTGAGGCCTGCCATGCCTGTTGTCTGTCTGCTAGGCAATGATTTGGAGAGCTCCCCTTGGGCGAAGGTGGAGCGGAGGTCTCATTTGGAGATGTTGGGTCTGCCTGAGTGGGCGTGTGTGACCACTCGGTCAATGGCAGCCGGTAAGGGCATTCAAGAGGACCTGGAGCCTGAAAGAGTGGCCCAGGTGCCTGCCAGGAAGAGAAGAGGCAGGGGGCACGGGAAACCGGCCCCCAAAGTTCCCACGGTCCAGGAGGAGGTAGACCCTGAGGGGGATGCCCTGGAGCCTACAGGGGAACAAGTAGCTGAACTGGGGGACCTGCCTGAGCTGACCCATTGGAGGGCCCACCAGGGAGGAGTTCTGCCAGGAGTAGCAGACATGCCCTTCTCTCATTGGTTTGCAGCAGCAGGCTGCAAACCAGGCAGCAGGTGATCAGTCCGGATCACATTGGATATATTGGGAGAATGGTCTCCTGTATAGCGAGCCTAAGGTTGCTGAGCCTGGGTCAGCCCGTGTGCTGGTGGTACCCCAGCGCTTCAGAGCCTTCCTACTGGGTCTGGCTCATGATGTGCCTTTGGCAGGGCATTTGGGGCAAGACAAGACCTGTGAGAGGCTTGTCACCCACTTTTACTGGCCCAAAATGTGCAAGCATTCTGATGCTCACTGTAGGTCTTGCCAGACTTGCCAGGCAAGTGGTAAGAGTGGGAGGAAGTGTAAGGCTCCTCTCCAACCTTTCCCTGTAGTCAGCACCCCCTTTGAGAGGGTGGGTATTGACATTGTGGGGCCTCTGGATCCCAAGACAGCCATGGGCAACAGGTTTATCCTGGTCTTGGTGGACCATGCCACCCAGTACCCGGAAGCCATCCCTCTCCGGACTGTGACAGCCTCCGTGGTGGGTCGTGCGTTGTTGGGGATTTTCTACCGTGTGGCGGTCCCCAGAGAGGTGGTGTCCGACCGGAGTACCAACTTCATATCTAAGTATATGAAGTCCCTGAGGCATGAGTGCGGTGTAACCTATAAGTTCACCACTCCTTACCACCCCCAAGGTAACGGGCTGGTTGAGAGAATTAACCAGACCCTAAAAGGCATGATTATGGTTCTTGGTGAACCCATGAGGTGTAAGTGGGACATTCTCTTACCATGCCTGCTGTTTGTTTACAGAGAGGTGCCCCAGAAGTCCTTAGGGTTCAGTCCCTTTAAGCTGTTGTACGGCCATCCTGTAAGAGGACCTCTGAGTCTGGTGAAAGAAAGTTGGGAGAAAGCTCCCAGTAAACCTCCCCAGGATGTATATAGCTACATTCTGGCCTTCAGAAACCAGACTAAGCGCTTCAGGCAACTCGCTCACGCGAACCTGGAAGCCAGCCAGGAGGAAATGAAACGCTGGTATGATCAGAATGCCACTCTGATCGAGTTTCAACCTGGACTGAAGGTTTGGATCATGGCCCCAGTGGAGCCTTGTGCGCTCCAGGATAAGTGGACTGGACCATTTGAGGTGGTGGAGCGCAAGAGTGACGTCACCTACTTGGTGTACTTGCAGTCTCCTAGGAACCCTTTGCGGGTCCTACATGTGAACCGCCTGAAGCCCCACTTGGAGAGGTTCGAAGTGGGCATGCTCCTAGCAACAGATGCTGGGATGGAAGAGGAGACTGAGCTTCTTCCTGACCTCCTGTCTGCAAAGGAGCAAGATGGGTCAGTGGACGGTGTGAACCTCTCTACCGCCCTGACCCCTGAACAGCAGAGTTACTGTCGCCAACTGTTGGGACAGTTTGCTGACCTGTTCTCCCTGACCCCCGGTGTCACTCAGAGTGCGTCCATGATGTGGACACTGGGGACAGTGCTCCAGTAAAACATAAGATTTACAGAGTGACTGACAGGGTCAGAGCTTGCATCAAGGATGAGGTCTCCAAGATGTTAGCGCTAGGGGTGATTGAGCCCTCAAACAGCCCTTGGGCCAGCCCAGCGGTTTTGGTCCCAAAGGCTGTCGCACCCGGTGCCACGCCAGAACTCCGGTTCTGTGTGGACTACCGAGGGCTCAATTCAGTCACCAGGACTGACGCGCACCCCATCCCCAGAGTTGATGAGCTCATTGATCGGTTAGGGGCTGCCCAGTACCTCAGTACGTTTGACCTAACGTCTGGGTGCTGGCAGATCGCCTTAACTGATGGGGCAAGAGAGAGGTCAGCATTCTCCACACCAGATGGGCACTACCAATTCCGGGTGATGCCCTTTGGGATGAAGAATGCCCCAGGGCAACAACAGGGCAGACAACAAGGCTATCGCCAGCCCATGGCACAACCACCACCACCTTTTGGATATTGGCAACAACCGTATTTTCCACCAGGTTTTGGCTTCCCACAAGGCCCTCAGCCTTTTTTATACCGAGGCAGGGGCGGAGGGAGAGGCCGACAAAAAAGAAGGAACACAAGGGTACAGTGGGAAGACCAACCACCCTACCCTGTGGTGACCAGGAGCAAAGGGAGGGCGAACATGCCCTCAACAAGCAGGGAATAACGAACATCGTCAATCTAAGTAAACATACACTGACTACCGACGAAGAAACTGTCCTTTCCAAAGGACTTGGTTTCGTCCCCACACCTAACAATGACCCCTTTGTCCTTAACACAGAACTGGCACAGTTCCTTAGGAAAATCAAGCTTCGTGACTACTTCGGTGATAACAAAGATGATACTGAAGAAAAAAGGACAACTGGATTAAGGAAAAAGTCAACTTTCCAACCACCATCCCAGAATACTTCATGTCAGGTACAGGCCTTTGAAGAAGCAGTACTTAAAGAGATTGAGGGAATCAACTTCCAAAAAACTAAGGGGTTCCAAAACCTCACAAAAAAAGAACGTACTGCGCTACAGGGCTTGAAGAATAACCACGATCTAGTGATCAAGCCCGCAGACAAAGGGGGAGCAATCGTGATTATGGACCAGGAAATGTACCGAGAGGAATGCAAGAGACTACTCTCAGACACAGTCAGCTATGCCATACACCGAAATGACCCGACAGGTCCCCTCATGACCAGAATCAAAAATATGGTGGAGGAGGCCGTCACTAATGATTGGATCACCAGACAGGAGGCGAGCTTCCTCATTAGCGAAGACCCAAGGATGCCCAGGTTCTATACACTCCCGAAAATCCACAAGAACCGGACCCCCCACCCGGAAGACCCATTGTATCCAGTATTGGATCAGTTCTAGAACCTTTGTCGCAGTTCTGCGACTGGTTCCTTAGACCAATTGTGAAACAATCACACTCTTACCTCAGGGACACCAAGGATGTCCTTTGCCTGCTACGAGATTTGGAGGTGGATGCAACTGAGGACCTACTGATAACGATGGACATAGAAGCTCTATATACGAGCATGCCACAGAGAAGAACTTTGGAAGTGGTGGAACATATCATCTTGAACATGGACTGGGACTTCGTCACTCCCCAACATTTTGTGATGGAATGTGCCGAACTGGCCCTGACAGAGAATGTTTTCGAATTCGAGGAGGTCATCTATCACCAAATCACAGGGACTTCAATGGGCAGCACCTTTGCCCCCAGCATGGCATGCCTCTATGTCCAACAGTTTGAAGATGACTACATCCTCAACCCAGACAACCCATTCTTGAAACATCTGAAAATCTGGAAGCGCTACATTGACGACGTGCTGATTGTGTGGCACGGGACAGAGGAGGATGCAACGGAGTTTGTCCAATGGGTTAACTCTAAAGATAATCACCTCAAGTTCACACATACGATTAATAAGAACCATGCAATATTTCTTGATCTGGATATCACCCTCACTGAAGAAGGTTTCACGACAAAGGTTCATAACAAAACCACTGACAAGAACAGTTTACTCCTCTTTGAAAGCTACCACCTGAGGGCTCTGAGACAAAATCTACCGGTAGGACAGTTCCTTCGAGTCCGAAGGAACTGTTCGAACACAGTAATCTTTGAGGAACAGGCGGAACAACTGGAGAAAAAACTCCTGGAACGCCACTATCCGAAAAAAATGGTGAGGAGGGCAAAAAAACGACCCAGAAACAATCAGAGAGAATCACTATTAGAGGACGTGGCAAAAGAAGACACCAAGAGATTGGTACGTGTCACCACATACACCCCAGCTTCCAACACAGTACAAAAAATCATCAGAAAAAACTGGCACATTCTAAACAGTGCAGGGAACCAATGGGAACCACCTCTGTTCGCCTTTAAGCGCAACAGGAGCTTACTCGATGAACTGGTACATGCTAAAATGCCAGCCGTTGAAGGAGAAGAACAGCAGACCGTTTGGAGTCAACCACGACCGGTCGGTCATTTTTCCTATGGTGGGTGCACGTCCTGTGAATTTACAACCAACACCAAGGAGGTGGACATAGGCACCGGAAAACCCTGGCAGTTACAAGAATTCAGCAACTGCAACACGGAGAATGTTGTGTACCTTTTAAATTGCCCATGCGGCCTCAAATATGTGGGGATGACCACTAGAAAAATAAAAATTCGCATCAGCGAACACCGGAGCACCATCCGGTGTAAAAAGACCAATACCAAATTGACACGTCACTTCACTGAAAAGAACCATAAGGACACGGATCTCAGGTGGACTATCCTGGAAGTGATGAAGAAACGCAAATTCGATCTGACGAAAGCCCTACATGTTAGGGAACAACGATGGGTCTACCGGCTGCGATCCTGGGAGAAGGGACTCAATGATGAGATCCCATGGCTACAGATGGGACGGTAAACAATCGTTGACCCACCCTGAGCATACAAACACGTGACACCATACACAGTCTTTAACATTCCTGGCGAAATACTTCATTTATCTCTGACACACATGCACTCTTGGCCTTTCCATTTTAGCCATCTCAAAGCTTCACCATGGCGTCCTATTACATTTGCCAGCTCTTAAAAATAGGGCCGTTATCAGCTCTCAAAAACCATCAAACTGTGTTAGCCAATTGCATACCCCGAAGGGTATCAATTTTTCATATAGCACATACATACCAACATACATGTTTGCTGCGCAGCTCCCCCACCAGCAATTACGACCCTCTAGATGCTGCCACAACAGATGGGCACAGCACAACAAATATTTTGCCCATATTAGCGCACTTAGCGCCCGTCCTTTATTTTTGCGTGCTCTATGCAATCGAGACCGGAGCTTTTTAACTCACTGTACCGATTGCCATCTAGATTTCCCTCCAACCCCTTTATTCGGGGTTTAAACTCAGTTTTGCAAAGTTTTCCTAATTGTGAACATAACATCCGCGCCCACACTAGGGCGGTCGCCGACTTCTTCTGGACCCAGAACACATGCGCAGCCACGCCCACACTTGGGCGGGTCCCGGCTGCATTCAGAGTCAGCTTACTTTCGCAGCCTCTCCCACAACGACGGAGTCACAACCGTAAGGGCGTTTCAATCACGTCGCTGGCACCACTCGAGCACACGCAGGTTCGGGCAGACCTAGCCTCAGCTCGCGACATAGAGCATGCGCGAACCCCCGCCATTTCTTAATCAGGCATCTCCTCTCTAGCGATCACTGTTCTCATGAGGACACCGGAGATCGCGCACCTGGCGAAACTTTCCCATTTTGCCGATCCACTTAACATCAATCACCGTAATTGATCACACTATATATAGCTCGATGACTCTTTCCTCATTCCTACATCGGGGAGGAACGGGAGCAGTCACCTAGGAGCAACGCGGGAAACTTTCCTTGAGGCAGTAAGAGTTTGAATGTGGAATGACTGGGTATTTGCCTGACGGACCACTCGAGGTGTAAGTGTGATTGATTGTTTTAGTTATTTTTCTCAGACCACATTTTCACGCCGATCGTGGTCTGTGTTTCTCTTTACAGGGTTTGACAACAGGGGTTTCCCCTCCCTCCTTCCATGGGGCAAGTAGCTTTGGTATCTAGGGTAAGAACAGTGAGATCCTATCTCACTTCATGCTATTTTGTAATTATGTACACACATAGAGTGTCACATGTCACACGAGTAGTCACTCACTTATTACTGAATCAGTGCATGTATTGTGTTCAGTACCTCACCGTGACCAAGGTTTGTTGTTATATGTTTTCCCTTTCATATTGTATTACAGGCTTGAACTTAGAAGCCATTCAATAGTGGAGAGTGACACAGGTCACACCCGCACAGTGGTATCTTCTTGCCACCAGTTGGTAAGAACGGAGCCCTCCCTTCTACATTTAGGTCCTGATGAATGGACTGGACCCACCTGGGCCAACACGGCAAAAACATGTTGACCGCTTACACTACGGTTAGGGGACAATAACTTCCCCATACACCGTTTATTGATTTTAATATCATATAGTTACCAATCACATTAAAACATTATTTGATAACTATAATGATTTTTATTCACATTCACTTTCTCACGGGCCCCCACTTAGTTTAGAAGTGCATCCCTGTCGTCAGGTGTATGCCCGCCCTCTATCAAACCAAGGTTTTAGAGGGCGAGGACTGGTCAATGATGAAGCATGACACCAGGTGGTGTGTGAGACCAGTCCGTCACATTTTGTGAGATGCCTTCACTCACAATATAACCCAAAACCCACAGTGGTCACTATACTAGGAGCAGCTCTTATTGGGGTTAACATGAAGAATGCCCCTGCCACCTTTCAGAGGTTGGTCAACCAGGTATTGGTTGGGCTGGAAGATTTCAGTGTCGCCTACCTGGACGACATTGCAGTGTTCAGTGCCACTTGGGAGGAACATCTGCACCACCTCTGGGAAGTGTTGAAGTCGCTGCGGAGGGCAGGCCTCACGATCAAGGCAAGCAAGTGCCAGATCGGGCAAGGTTCAGTGGTGTACTTGGGACACTAGGTAGGGAGCGGCCAGGTCGCACCCCTACAGCCCAAGATTGATACCATTCTGGCTTGGGAACCCCCCAAGACCCAGACAGAGGTGAGAGCCTTTTTAGGACTCACAGGGTATTACAGGAGATTTGTCAAGGGGTATGGCACCATTGTTGCCCCCTTGACCGAGCTGACTTCCAGGAAGCAGCCCAGGAAAGTGAATTGGACTGACGCCTGCCAGAAGGCTTTTGATGCCCTGAAATCTACCATGTGCACAGCACCCGTGCTTAAGGCACCCAACTTCTCAGAAGAGTTCATTGTACAGACAGATGCTTCAGAGCATGGTGTGGGGGCTGTGCTCTCACAGCTAAATGAGGAGGGCCTGGACCAACCTGTAGCCTTCATTAGTAGGAGGTTACTTCCACGGGAACAGAGGTGGAGTGCGATTGAGCGTGAGGCATTTGCTGTGGTCTGGGCACTGAAGAAGCTGAGACCATACTTGTTTGGGACTCACTTCCGGGTTCAGACAGACCACAGGCCCCTCAGATGGTTGATGCAAATGAGGGGTGAGAATCCAAAGCTGTTGAGGTGGTCCATTTCCCTACAGGGGGTGGACTTTACGGCGGAACACCGCCCTGGTACAGAACACGCCAATGCTGATGGTCTGTCTAGATTTTTCCGCCTTAGTGAAGAGAACTCCCAAGAAGGTGGGTAGTTCTCCCCACATTTCAGCTGGAGGGGACACTTGTTAGACCTGGCACCATTGGCGTGGGTCTCCCTTCCATTTTTTGCCTTTACCTCCTGTCTTTTGCTGTGTGTTGGACTCCATTTTTGCTGGTCTAGATGCTTTGGGCACTTTGACACTGCTGTTCAGTGCCAAAGTGCAAGTGCTCCCTTTGTAAATTATTGTTATGGATTAGTGATTCCATTATTGGCTTATTTGATTTACTTCTCAGACCCTAGTAGAGTGCACTATGTGTGCCCAGGGCCTGTAAATCAAATGCTGCTGGTGGGCTTGCAGCACTGATTGTGCCACCCACAGAAGCAGCTTGTAAAATGTGACTCAGGCCTGCCATTGCAGAGCCTGTGTGCAGTCTGTGACTGCCATGTCGACTTGGCAAGTGCACACACTTGCCAGTCCCTAAACCTTCCCTTTTCTACATATTAGTCACCCCTAAGGTAGGCCCAAGGTACCCCTGTGGGCAGGGTGCATTGTATGTGAAAGGTAGGACATGCCCTGATGTGTGTGGCATGTCCTGATAGTAAAATACTGCCAATTTCGTTTTTCACTATTGCAAGGCTATCTGTTCCCATAAGACAGAATGGGGAGTTTGTTTATAACATATTATAAACTTAACTGACCCTAGGAACAAGATACAAAATTAAAGTTTAGTATGCCTGAACTCAGAATGTCAAAGTGCATCTTATAGTGAGGGTGATTTTTACATTCTGTGTTTGAAAATACCACTTTTAGAAAGTAGGTATTTTCTAGCCTAATCATCCAGTGTGCCTCTGCTAGGTTTGTGTATTGCATGTCTGGCTTTTGGATGACAGGGGCTGGAGAGGGGCAGCGGCTCCAGAAGTCTGATGAGTCAGGGCTGGGCTGAATAGGCTTGGTGTGCATTTGGAGTGGTGGGAGGAGTAGCACCTTCACCTGAATAGGGCTGTGCCTGCCTTCCACAATGATGCATCACCTTCCCTGAGTGTAAGGAACCGACGCATCACCTTCCCTGCGACCATTTTGTTTGTTTTGCGTGATGCATCTAAGGTACTTTTGAGAAAAGTGTTGCATGTACAACTTGCATTGAACTGAACTATTTCTACCATCTGAAAGTCATATTTTTATTACTGTATTGTGGATTTTTGTCGTTTGGTTTTGTTTTGGTTTAGATAAAGATTACTTATTTTTCTAAACTGGTGTGGTGTCCATTTGTAGTGTTTTCACTGTATTACTGTATGTGTGCACAAATGCTTTACACACTGCCTCTGAGATAAGCCTGTCTGCTCGTGCCAAGCTACCAAGTGGGTGAGCAGGGGTTATTTTAGGAGTGTATCCCCCTTACCCTGACTAGAAGCAAGGGTCCCTATTCGGGCAAAGGTGCCTACCTCTGCCAACTACAGACCCCCATTTCTAACAAGTAGCAATTGATTAAATACATTTGTGCCATGATCAGTATTTTTATTTACCTCACTTTTGGATTTAGTCTGTAGGTTGGCCCATGCGCGTCACTTAAATCCCGTTTTTGTAGAGTGCGAACTAATCACCCCTAAGGGTCTCAAGGCACTGGGGGCCGTCGGGGAGATTAAGTGAGCTACTGCCCAGAGTCACATGATGCTGAGCTTGGCTGCCGCCGGCGCCGGGGATCGAACAATGAGCCCCACGCTCCGGAGTCTGTCACTCTGGCCGCTGTGCCACACCTCTCACACTTGTGCAGCACTTGACTAGGGAGGTTGAGGATACAGTCAGAAGAAGAGCAAATATGGAGTGTGATCATGCAATGAACAGACCAGCCGGGATTGGTAGAGTTTTGGACTGAGATAAGGTCTCTGGTAGAGAAAATTATGTAAAGTGTATATCCACCAACATGTGTAGCAATGGAGATAAACTGCTATAAAACAAAGTTTTCACAAGACACTTTGAAATTTATAGCATTTTCATTCACCCATAAGTACAAATACTCAAGCAAGTGAATGTTGGGGAATTGTTGGCGTAAAGTAGAAATTAATTCCAATTAGCATTAGGTGGGTAAGAAGAGGTTCTAGAAACAAAGATATCTCTGATATTAAAAGTGAAGAAAATTTAAATATTAATGGTCAGAAATTTGAAAGATTGCACATGGTCCATAGTAAAAACAGAGATGTTGATAGACTATTGTGGTATTAGTAATCGCAATACTGTCCCCCAGTTGATCTATTCTCTCTTTTTTACGAAGTATACTATAGCCGTGTGGCATCACTAGCACATGGTTAAGGTATGAAAAATCCTTCAGCCATGTTTTAGTTAGAAAAAATAAATCAAGGTGGCGGTCTAAGGTAAGGTCGTGAACTACCTCAGTGTGGTTTGCTAGTGAGTGAGTGTTGAGTAGGACACATATTAAGGGAAAGGTAGTTTGAGACTGGGGTAATAAATTAAACAGCCTATACACTAATTCCTTTATGGATTGTGGAATTAATTTTGGTTGGGCCAAGTTCCTGAGGTACTGAAGTCAAAAGGTTTCACAAAGGCTCAGGAAGGAGTAAAAGGGTTTAAGACAACAGATGTGTGGAGATTTCACAGTTAAAAAACTGTTTTTCAGTTAACAAGAAACCGCAGGGCGCAACCATGCTAGCCTTAGTCCATCTCAAGGCAATCAGTTGATCACTGCTATAGGTGCCAAAGGGAAGGGACAGGATGCTGTGCTTGGCAGGTGCTCAGCCAGAAGCAGATGGGTTTGTTTTAGGCGCACCTGATGCATGTGTTCCATGTGCGGGCAAACCTGCTCATTAAATGGTGTGTAATGTAAGTGAGAATGTAACCTCGACCAGAGGAGCTACTAGGGGAACTTAGGTGTCAGTGGAAAAAATGGTGACAGTGCATGTGAGAAGGAGAAGGAGAAGGAATAAAAGGAAGAGTAACATGGTGGTGAGGCTGATCAGGGTGAAGCTATTGGATCATGACACTCCTTAACTACCAATAGGCAAGAAGGAAAAAAAAAAAAATCGAAGCTTCCCTGAAAGATTCTAAATTCCTGAAAAATTAACCTCACTTTAGTGTTCCAGGTTCAACAGACCAATCATGTAACCTTAAAACAGTAAACCTGTGTCAATCGCAAATACAATACAATGTTATGTTAATAGTTATGAAAAGTGCAACAACTGACTCCCGAAGGAGTATCCTGGCGCTGATGCTACTTCTGTCGAGGACGGTGAGAGCTAACAGACTAAACAACAACCAAAAACTTAAAATAACCACGTTTTTATGAGTTACTTAAAAAATTAGAAAATTCTGACAAGAACGAATATGGTCAGCAACATATTCCGACATTATGGAGACAAGTAGGAGAAAGAATGACCACTGTTACTGGTCGTACGCATCCGACGGGGTAATGCCAGCGCCGTATTGGAGGATCTAGAGCATGTCCCCAAGTATCATCAGCGAAAGACAAGATCTCAGTCCTGAAGGGGGAGGGATGGAAACCAATTGGGTTCTCTATGTAAGAAAATCCTTCAAACAGGCCAGTGCCTGTCTGTGTACTCAGCTGTCATACAATCTCTGAATGAGAATTGCATGAGACACCATATCGAACGCGGCTGAGAGTTCCAGCAGAATCAGCATTGCCGGTCTGCCCATGCCAGACTGATTCTAAACGCATCAGTGGCAGCCAGGAGGGTTGTTTTAGTGCTATGAGATGCTCTAAACCCAGACTGTAGGGGGTCCAGGGCATGATTGTTCACTAAATATTGTGAGAGCTGATTATTAATTAGTTTCTCCACGATCTTGCTAGGAAATGGAAGTAGCGAAATTGGGCAGAAGTTGGCAATAATAGTTGGGTCTATCATGCAATTTTTCACAGTTCAATTTGACCAAGCAGTGGTCATGCGATCATCCATTTAACTCTTGAGTTACAGCTCCAACAAAATTCAAATTGGTTGCTAAACGCTGGTAATGGAACCACAAGAAATGATCTAAAACAAGGTCGGATTCATTGGAACTCTTACACTATCATCAACATAAATAATATAATCACCTCCTCTTGGGATTACAGTTTATCAGACGAAGAAAAAAGAAAAAAAAAAATATATATATATATATACATATAATGTCTGCAGCTGTAAATGAGATCCAGAAATCCAGTAAGCCATTTAAGAAGGCAATAATGCAAAAAGATCCCAGGGATGCAGAACTTTCCCTTAAAACGTCAGCAATTTATTGAATTTTCGGCATCCACTGGCAAAGAAATTCAACCCTGAGGAAAACAAAACGAGAAATATTTGCGGTGGGTTGAATAAAAAAATAGCAAACCAAAACTGGTCAGATCTCCATCAAGCAGCACTTAAGAAAAATTATATGTTATTTTTTTACCTTATTGCAAAGTTTACAGGAAATAAGCAAGCCCGCACCACAATTTCCATCTCAGCCTTGGAGTGGCTAGACTATTTTTCTAAACTCTATGAAGAAAACCCTGATCTAAACACTCTCTCCACAAGTTCAAAACGCACATCCTCAGTGAGTAAAATCTCTTAACAGCTGAGCAGATGGAAGAATACATAAAAAGCAAGACATTCCACAGCCTTGGGCCCGGATAAGATTCTGGTAAAAGTCCTCAAGGAGGCTCCTGAAGTCTTGAACATTTTTCCAGCTCCTCTGTTCACAAACTGTTACGAAAAAGGGCAAATCCTGTATTCTTGGGCCGGAAGTATAGTTGTCCTATTGTATAAAAAAGGCTTTCACTCCCTACCAAGTAACGATCACAAAATCGCCCTTGTTGATGCTACCAGAAAGATCTTTGCGACTAGTATCTTGGAGCACTTAGAAGAGTATGCCACATGTGTGATTCCCCAAGTCTAGGCTGGTTTTAGAACTAAACATTCAGTGACAGACAACATTACAGTAGTCCAAACCCTGATCGATAAATATGTGGTATCAAAATAGCAAATTTTGTACTCTGTTTTTGTTAATTTTTCAACAGCATTGGACAGGGTAGGCAGACCAATTCTTTGGAAGAAACTGGTCAGACTGGTAATTCCCTCAAACTTACTAAGACTGATCATCGCATTACACTCTTCCAACTGGCACAAAATCTTTATTGAAGGAAATAAGCGTTTGTCCCCCAAGATTTCTACAGAGAATGGTTTGAAACAGGGCTTTATACTAGCTCCTCTTCATTTTTCTATTTATCTCTATGATTTACCATCCCAATTCACCAATATCAAGAATTTTCCTCTGAGAATTGCTCACAAGACCGGCACGTTTTGATGTATGCGGACAAAAACCAAAATGAAGTATATAGGTCTCATGGTTCCTGAAATATTACATCATCACTGCAACACATCTGCCATTTTTAAAAATGTCGTCCAGGAAAATTTGTCCCAGATCACCAAAGTCTACCCAAGCTAAATTAATTCTCTAATGATCCAAAAACACAAATCAAAAATGAAAAGATCTGGACAGCAATTTTTTTACGGAGGTGTATTAAGGGGCCAGGACTACACCGGTCCTCCTCCCTTCCCTTTGTCTCTCCTTTTATAACGCTTCCTCTTCTCACTCTCTCTTTCTCACTGTTGTTTTTCTTGTTTTTTTCATCTCTGTAGAATCGACTGCTCCTTTCCTTTTTTCTTTCTATTTTTTCCTCTCTCCCTGTCTTCTAGCTCCCACCTTCTCCCATCTCTACATGTCTCTTGCTGACTCTCCCCTTTCTATCCTCTAAATCTCCCTCACTTCCTTTTCTTGATTTTCTCACACTTCTATCTTCCTTTCTTTTTGCCTTCTGTTACCTTCTTGTGTTTTCATTTAATTTCTTACCTCCTCCCCTCCTCTATCTTTACTCCTTATTCTCTTTCTCTCTCTTTCACTGTATGATACAACAGCTTTTCCACGTAATCTCCAAACGTTTTGGGGATTCAGTCAAGTCTTTTGCACACTCTCAAACATGTACAGCACCTGCATGATATATGAAACTTTCACCATGCCTTTAAGAGGTGCACTGTGTTAGAAGGAACTATACTACGAGAGCTGTCATCTATACAGAGATGAAGCCTCTGACCTTTGCTCCAGCTGATGATCCACCATAGTCTACTCTGTTCATAACACTCTCTGCATAACACCCCCATGTCAGTAGAGGTATGATGTTGCCATCCAATTGCCTGCCAGTACTAGGACTAGCAAAAACACTTGGTGGGGATGCAGTGAATAAACACTAAGGGGCATATTCACAAGGACCTACTGCCGATTTATCTCCACCTTAACGCATCAAAAGTGGAGATAGATTTAACACCCCATTCCCAAGCGGGTGCAAACTGCAGACATCGCCAGTATTCCCGCGATAACTGCCCCAAAATTTATCTCCACGGTGGACACCACCAACTAACCCTAATGAGATGCAGAGTAGGCGTTCCCGTGCAAAAACACACGAAAAAACCACAACACTACTTTCACAACAAACTGCCAGATCTGCGATGCGAACCAAAAACAGGTGATAAGCCGCGGTAGCACCAGGGATTTAACACCTGCCTTTTGCTGGTATTAAGCAGGACGACTACCTACAGCATGAAAGGGAGCCCAGCCAAGAGCCACACCTGAAGACCCACAGATGCCATGGAGACAATGATCATGCAGCTCCGATACGCATGAGGGCCACAACACCCACCGCCACCACCCCCAGCCCCCCCAGGCCCCTCCCCAGACATACACATACCGTGCACGACACAAGAGCCACAAAAAGCGCATGATGACGCACATTGTCAAAAAATAACACACATGTGTGGCCAGAAGAACGAGAAACAGTCACACAGCACTGAAGTAACAACCAAAAACTTTATTGAAATACAACACAAACACCAATGCGGAAGACTCCTGTCGGGTCCGTCCGGGACAATCTCGATGTCACAGCCTGGAAAATAAAGCATAAAATCAGAACGTGTGTCATGCGCACATCAAAGGAGCGAGACACAGACAAACAGAGAAGGAAAGAAAGGCAGAGAGAGAAAGAGAGAGAAGGAAAGGAAGGGAGAGAGAGAGAGAGTAATAGAGGGAAGGAAAGGAAGGGAGAGAGAGAGTGAGAGAGAGAGGGAAGGAAAGGAGAGAGAGTGAGAGAGAGAGAAGGAAAGGAAGGGAGAGAGAGAGTGAGAGAGAGAGGGACGGAAAGGAGAGAGAGTGAGAGAGAGAGAAGGGAAGGAAGGGAGAGAGAGAGAGAGAGACACCACCGCCCCTGCGCACCCAGGCCCCACTGTTCACCTGCTGCCACCGGTGTGTCTCCAACCATGTGCCGGGATACACTGCAAGCCACCAGGTCTGCAATCTGTAATCGAGGGCAGAGTCCATCACACAGCACACGGCAACAACGCCTGTCCGTCCCTGCGCACACATGCAGCCGCACCCCACCCCCTCCCGCCGGCCAGCGCTGGCTGTCCGCACTTGCGCACCCTGGGCCCACTGGGCACACCACGTGCCCGTGCAAGCTCCAGGCCCCGTTCCCGCCACCATGGCATGGTCCACATCATGCGGACCCGCCCCGCGGCCCAGCAGGTCCCACACATGATGCTGAGTCCTGAGTCATCAATGGCAGAGACCACATCAGGGCACACGTCATCATCACAGGCTGCACACCCGCTCAGCTATTTCGGTGCCACTAACCCTGTGCAACCCCAGTCAGCGCCACGTGGTGGTAGGCCCATGACGGCAGCAAGGCTTCGGGTGCGACCAACCCTGTGCGCAACAACTCATGGGCCCTTTATGATTGAGAACCATGGAGTGTCCGACATCCAGTCACCACCGGCAGTCAAATTCACAGTGAGACCAATCCGGCCTAACACAGGTCAATTGTTCCAGTTATATCACATAGCATTGCATAGACATTGATAATGAATTTCAGTCGTCGGGCTTGTGCAGTAGTAGTAGTCAACGTTTCGACCCCTCAAAAGTTCAAGGTGAATCAAGCCTTAGTATGGGGTCTTCATCAGGACTGTGTGAACAGGGAGCACCTAGAGGCAATATGTGAATTTGATGCATATATGTCACATCACCTTTCCCTTGTCCACCACCTTCACTTACTCACTTTAACCCTAAACACCCCATCCTTTCCTTTCCCAACACTAGAGCACCCAAAATACTTGAATTGACTTTAGATGAAAGAGCAACTGCGTTGCCGAAACTGAAGTGAATATTTGCTTTGAAAATAAATTGCATTCACTGCAGACTATGCTACATTGGTATTGTGAATGCTGCTTTCTATTTCTTTTGTTTTGAAAAATGTACCTGTGCAGATGAGGCAGCTAAAAGCTTACTCAAAAAGTCCCAGGAACTAGGTTCATTCCCACCCAAACTGAAAACCTACATTAAACCATTTCTCAGAGAGAACCTGGACACCTCCGACCCAGCAAACTTCAGACCAATATCAAACGGCCCATTCCTATGAAACACATTTGAAAGAGCAGTATTTACTCATTTTCACAATTTACAGAAGAAAATGACGATGTAAGAACACCAATCCAGCTTCAGACCAGGCAGAGGCACAGAATTAGCCATCATATACATTTAGGATGACCTAAAACTCATAATGGACAAGAACGTAATGTCAGCTCTGTTGCTTCTTGACCTATCAGAAGCAGTTAACACTGTCACAACTACACGCTACTTCAAAGACTCCATCATCTCAGAATATGTAAACATGCTTTAAAATGGATTGTTTCTTACGTCACAGACAAAGTGTGAAATACCTGTCACCTTCTCACACGTAACACAGTAGCATCCCTCAGAGGTCCATCTTATGTCCTATTTTTCAACATATGTCTCGCTCCCTTCCCTAACCTGATTAAATCATTCAACCTCACCTGCTACAACTATGCAGATTGCAGCCAAATCATGTTAAAAATGGATGGCCCAGAAGACTTCTACAACTCAAAACTTGACTGCCTTCCTGCTATAATTTCGTGGATGAGAGACCACCTAGATAGACCTCAATACTGCAAAGACAGAGATTATGACCTGCGGACACTTGCAAAAATACCAGACTACTGCCATATGGCCCAAAGAAATCTAAGGGTAACCATGGATTCAAAGCTATCCTTGGTACAACAGGTCAACAAGATCACAAAAAGCACCTTCTACACAATGAAAACACTGCATCACTTCATCCCATACCTTTCATACCAACAAAGCCTGCAAGCTATTCTCACACTAATAATGTTCCAGCCATACAATGCCAGCAGCCTGTATGTGTGAGAAGTTGGCCTGGTATATGCTGTCCACTAATTATAGTGGGCACCTTGCACCAGTCCAAACAACCCCTTATTGGAGATAGGTTAAAGACAACCTTTATTGAAAGCTATCCTAGTGGTAGCTATGGAGAGCAGCCTTCAGGCTAAGTCTTGAAGGAATGTAAAGAAGCTTGTTTTACCAGTCTATAATCTCTTGAGTGACCAAATGAAAGAGCACCACACCAGGTATATATTCAAAATATATGTATTTATTACTAAACACACCCCTCTAGTCTCTTTATGAGGCTAGAGTTCGAAGTACATAAGTTATAAGTTATTTAAACACAGTAATAGCACAAATACACGTTTGGGCCCTAGGGGCGTACCAAACCATATACCAATAAAGTGGTATAAGAACCACGACTGAGCTAGACACTAGGCCTAGAGCCTCTAGAAGTGCTTGGACCACAAGGAACCACCCAAGGTAGTGACACAGGGGACCCACGGGGGACGCGTGCAGTGTAGTAACACAGCCGCGAATCGCCGTTAACTTCTATGGAGAAAGTCACGGTTTGGAAATTAAAGAAAAGGGACACTTAAAGAAGGACTTGGAGCAAACCCTTTGAGAACTAGGTTGTTCTAGAGTCTCTACCCACGGGAGCACCGGAGTACTCTTGTTACCTCACCCAGGGAAGCCGGGTGCATAGGTGCCTTTCGGGGTCGGGTTTCGTCGTCGATTTGAATGGCGATCTGCTGCAAAGTGCTGCTGGCGACCAAGTGAAAAGTGTCCGGGTGGGTCCAAAGGTGGATCGGAGATCTGAAGAACCTGAAAGCAGAGGGGACAGAGTCTGGGTCACTAGCCAGTGACCAGGAAGGCGATGAGCAGATGCCCACCGATGTCGAGTGCTTCAGGTAGGTTGACGGTCATCTTGACTCTTCAGCCACGAGGTCCAGGAGGCGTTGTCGGCAACCAGGAGCAGGATTCGGGCTGGTACACAATGTCTGTCGAGTGCTGAGGTGTCGGCGACCGGATTGGACCCAACAAGCCTTGGCAACGGCAAGTCTCAATGAAAATGAAGATTGATGATGATGCAGACCAGCAAGGTCTGAGGAACTCACACAGCAAGGGTAAGTGAGGGCAAGCCTGGAGCAACCAGTGAGCCCAAGTAGAAAAAGATTGGTCTTCGTGAAGGGCTACTAGCCAACGGGCTAGCGACCGCAAAGGAGCCTCGAGATGGTGCACGTGGAGCTGGCTCACAGGACACTCGTGGAGTGGAGGCCAGTGATCTTCGGTGCAGTTGGTGCTGGAGGCTAGGGCTACTCGGAGCCCAAAGCACGACTTCGTGGGAGACCCAGAAGAGGATGCACTTGCAAATGCGTGCGGTGTCCAGGGGTCACGGTTCCACGTTACCCACGACAGCTACGGGCCTCAGCTTTGCTGGGGACTCAGGGCAGCCTCGGGGAAGTCTGGAAATCCACCTCTGGTGATGCAAAGACTTCGGCGTCCGACGGGAGCTTAGGCGATGCAGACCGGACAATTGCTTCTTTGGTGCCTGCCAAGCAGGGGAGTCACTCCTTGACCCCAAGGGAGATTCTTCTGTCCTCTAATCTTTAGGTAGAGCGTCGAAGGTCCAGGATTCTGTGTCAGAGTTTCGTCCAGGGATAATCTAAAGTCCTAAGGACTGGGTTCCTATACTTATACTAAGTTTAGGGGTTGGACTTACTCTGTGGCCCCACCTATGGGTGGGTCAGGGCAGAGGGGTGGCTACACCCCTTTCCCTTTGTCCAGTTCACGCCAAAGCAGGGGCTGCAAGCCCCTGATCCTGTTTGAACTGGGGTATGCACAGGGACACCAAATGTGCCCCCAGTGCAGGACTTCAAAGCACCCGAGAGTGCTCCCGCCCAGCCCCAATACACACTATCCTGTCTGGGGAGGTGGTCACACCTCCCTGGGACAGGAAACCTATTGTCCAGGCCTCCCTGCCGGAGTTTCGGTCAGCAGCAGGAGGCCAGACTTGTGTCTGTGGCAGCAGCATCCATTTTGTGATGCCAGGGCTTTAGAAAGAAGTTACCGGTCAAGCCAGGGTTAACATGTCTCTCCTCTAGAAGGGTGGAATGCTACCCCGCCGCCAGAATTGGCAGGGGGTAGTATTCCAAGATGTTTGACACCAAACACGACATGTTTCGGTGCAGCCATTCCAAAGTTAGCATTTAACGCGAGGTTATAATGCGCTTAAGAGTATATGGTCAGGCTGCACTACAAACAGCATCAGAGAAGGGTCTCCGAACGCTTCAGAGGGGCCCTGCTCATGCAGGGGCACCCTCTCACATAGGAACCACGCACTCTGCCTTCAGGATTGATAAGGCCTGCCATAGGAGTGACTTATAGGTTTATATGTGTGTATGTATACAGTGATATAGGTAACCTATATCACAGTAAGGGGTGCATGCACCACCTTACCCAGGCTGCAGTAGCAGACCTGTGGTGTCAGTTTGGATGGCCTTCCAGGGGTGGCACAATACATGCTGCAGCCCCTGGTAGGCCTCTGAGGTACCTATGCCCTGGGTACATAGTATACCATATACTAGGTACTTATAAGGGCACTCCAGATTCCAATCAGAGATGTGCCTAAGGCACATGGAAACCATTTTAGAGAGGAAGCAGCTAGGCTGGGGTTCTGATTAGCAGGGCCCCAGCCAGACTAAGGTCGAAAAACAGTGAAGCATCAGCAAAAAGTGGGGGTACCCATGTGAAGCAGATCCTACTCTCCTACACAACCCCCCAAACGTAGGGACATTAAACTAACCTTGCCCAGTTAAGTCTTCATGTTCTAAGTGGAAGTACCTAGAGAGTCCATCTGCATTGGCATGGTTACTCCCAGGTCTATGTTCCACTGTGAAGTCCATCCCCTGTAGGGAAATGGACCACCTAAGCAGTTTGGGGTTTTCACCCTTCATTTGTTTTAGCCATAAGAGGGGCTTATGGTCTGTTTGAACAAGGAAGTGAGTACCAAACAAGTATGGCCTCAACTTCTTCAGAGCCCAGACCACAGCAAAGGCCTCCTCTCAATGGCTGACCAACGTTTCTCTCTAGGGGTCAGCCTTCTGCTAATGAAAGCTACTGGCTGATCCTGACCTTCTTCATTCAATTGTGACAGTACAGCCCCTACCCCCAATTCAGATGCATCAGTTTGAACAATGAACTTCTTGGAGTAATCAGGACTCTGTAGAATGGGAGCAGTGCACATGGCCTGCTTCAGGTCATCAAATGCCTTTTGACAGCTAACTGTCCACTGAACCTTTTTGGGCATTTTCTTGGAAGTTAAGTCATTCAGGGGTGTCACTATTGATCCATGCCCCTTGACAAATCTCCTTTAGTACCCAGTTAGGCCTAAGAAGGCTCTCACCTGAGTCTGGGTAGTTGGAGCAGTCCAGTCCATGATGGTCTGGATCTTGCTCCTCAAGGGTTGAACCTGGCCTCCACCCACAAGGTGGCCCAGGTACACAACCTGACTCTGCCCTATCTGGCACTTGGTGGCCTTGATAGTCAGGCCTGCCTTTGCAGGGCCTGTAAAACATTTCTGAGGTGGACCAGGTGATCCTCCCAGGTGGAGCTAAAGACAGCAATATCATCTAGATATGCTGCACTATAGGCTTCCAGACCTGTAAGGACTGTATTCACCAACCTCTGAAAAGTGGCAGGTGCATTCTTCAGACCAAAGGGCATCACCACAAATTGATAATGCCCACTAGGGGTTGAGAATGCTGTTTTTGGCTTTGCATCATCAGCTAGTCTGATCTGCCAGTAGCCAGCTGTCAAGTCAAATGTGCTTAGATACTTGGCTGAGGCCAAAGTGTCTATTAGCTCATCTGCCCTTGGTATTGGATGGGCATCAGTCCTAGTGACTGCATTGAGACCCCTGTAGTCCACACAAAACCTCATCTCTCTTTTTCCACCACTGGGGTGAGGCTTTGGCACAAGGACCACTGGACTAGCCCAAGGGCTATCTGAGGGTTCAATAACTCCCAAATCCAACATCTTCTGGACTTCTGTCCTGATACAGTCCCTGACATGGTCAGGTTGCCTATAAATCTTATTTTTAATAGGCAGACTGTCCCCAGTGTCCACTTCATGAGTGCACCAGGTGGTCTGACTGGGTGTCAGTGAAAACATGTGTCTAAACTGATTGAGCACCTGTCTACAATCAGTTTGCTGCTGGGTAGTGAGGCTGCCTGCCAAGGCTACACCATCTACTGACCCATCGTCAGGGTTCTGTGAGAGCAGGTCAGGGAGTGGGTCACTCTCTTCCTCCTGCCCTTCATCAGTAGCCATGAGCAAGCCCATGTCTGCCCTGTCCACATATGGTTTTAACCTGTTGACATGGAGAACCCTGTGGGGACTCCTGGGTGTTCCTAGGTCTACTAAGTAGGTAACCTCACCCTTCTGCTCAACAATGGTGTGGGGTCCACTCCATTTGTCTTGGAGAGCTGCTGGGACCACTGGCTCCAACACTCCACACCTTCTGTCCTGGCTGATAAACAGTCAGTACAGCTCTTTGGTCATGCCAGGCCTTTTGAAGTTCCTGGCTAGCCTCAAGGTTTTTAGTTGCCTTTTTCATATACTCAGCCATCCGGGAGCGGAGACCAAGTACGTAGTCCACTATGTCTTGCTTTGGGGGCTTGAGAGGTAACTCCCATCCTTCCTTCACCAAGCACAGTGGACCCCTGACAGGGTGGCCAAACAAAAGTTCAAAAGGGCTGTAGCCAACCCCTTTGAGGCACCTCCCTGTATGCAAATAAAAGGCAGGGCAAGAGTATGTCCCATCTTCGCCTAAGCTTTTCTGGGAGCCCTTTAATCATGCCCTTCAAGGTTTTGTTGAATCTCTCAACTAAACCATTGCATTGTGGGTGATAGGGTGTGGTGAACTTGTAAGTCACTCCACACTCCTTCCACATTGCTTTTAAGTATCCAGACATAAAGTTAGCACCCCTGTCTGATACCACCTCCTTAGGAAAGCCCACTCTTGAGAAAATTCCCAGGAGGGCCCTTGCCACCACAGGTGCTGTAGTGGTCCTAAGGGGAATAGCCTCTGGGTACCTGGTGGCATGATCCACTACCACCAGGATAAACCTGTGCCCAGATGCTGTTTGGGGATCCATGGGACCAACAATGTCAATCCCCACCCTTTCAAAGGGAACCCCCACCACAGGTAGTGGTATCAGGGGGCCTTTGTAGTGCCACCTGCCTTGCCACTGGCCTGGCAGGTTACACAGGAGCGACAAAACTCCTTGGTGTCTTCAGACATGTGGGGCCAGTGAAAGTGAGGGACAATTCTGTCCCAAGTCTTGTTCTGGCCCAGGTGACCTGCTAAGGGAATATCATGGGCTAGGGTCAATAGGAAGCCCCTGAACTTCAGAGGTATAACCAACCTCCTGGTAGCACCAGGCTTGGGGTCTCTACACTCTGAGTACAAGAGTCCATCATCCCAATACACAGTATGGGGACCACTAGTTTTCCCAGCAGCCTCAGCAGCAGCTTGCTGTCTGAGGGGTTCAAGAGAGGGGCAGCTCTGCTGCTCCTGGCTCAGATCTGCCCTGGAAGGTCCCCTGTCCCCAAGAACTCAACCTGGTCAGGTTCAAGCTCCTCTGGGACAGTTCCTTCCTCAGGACTGAGATCATCCCCTCAAGGGACTGATCTTCCTTCTGAGCCAAGGGGGAAGGCACTGCCTTTACCCTACTACTCCTCCTCTTGGAAGGCACTTGGTCCATTATTCCAGAATCCAAGGCCTGTTCAGTGCTAGACATTTTGGCTTGTGACCTGGTCACAGCAAACACATCTGCAGGGATCCCCAGCATTTCTGCATGGGTCCTGAGCTCCACTTCTGCCCAAGCTGAAGTTTCTAAGTCATTGCCAAGCAAGCATTCAACTGGTAGGTCTGCACTTACCACAACCTTCTTAAGGCCAGTTACCCCTCCCCAGGAGAAGTTAACAACTGCCAGAGTATGGTCTGTTCTGACATTGCTAGCATTGGTCACTTGGTACATCTCACCAAGTATAACTTGCCCAGGATTCACAAGGTCTTGTGTCACCATGGTGACACTTGCCCCTGTGTCCCTAAATGCCAAAGCCTCTCGTCCATTGATTAAAGGCTGTTGTCTGTACTTGCCCAGATTACTGGGACTCACAGAGGAGGTCACATCCATGCCTCCATCACAGACTAACACAGCCTGAGTGAGTTCTCTGACTAGGTCAGAGCCCATCTCAGTACCCAGGGTCAACCCTACTAAACCCTTGGCTGTAGTACTCCCACCACCAACTGTAACTGTACTAGGGGAACAGGTGCCTTAGGGGCCTTGGTGGGGGCTGGAGTCGAGTCTTTGGACTTGGTGCAATCACTGGTCCAGTGGGTCTTTTGCTTACAGACCTTGCACCATGGTTTTCTTTGGCCTTTCCCTTTGGTAGACTGTGAATCCCCACCTGAAGAAGATTTTTGGGGGCCTTGTGAAGACTTTTGATCTTTACCCTTCTCCCCACCCTTATCAGAGTTCTTAGAATCTTGCTTCTTAGGGTCACCACCTTGGTTCTGTACCTTCTGCCTCACCCTGGTTCTGACCCATTTGTCTGCCTTCTTTCCCAATTCTTGGGGAGAGGTCAGATCAGAGTCCACCAGGTACTGATGCAACAGCTGATTTTGACAGTTATTAAGAATCTGCTCCCTCATTATCAGATTGTACAATCCTGAGAAGTCACACACCTTACTGCCCATCAACCAGCCTTCCAGAGCCTTAGCAGAACAATCCACATAGTCTACCCAGTCTTGAGTCTGTGCTTTTGGGCATCTCTGAACTTTAACCTGTATTGTTCAGTTGTTAGGCCAAACCCATCAATAAGAGCACTCTTCAAGACCTTGTAATTATCAGCATCCTCTTCTCTTACAGTGAGGAGCTTGTCTCTACCTTTGTCTGCAAAGGAGAGCCACAAGATTGCTGCCCACTGCCCCTGAGGGACCTTCTGTACTTTACAGGCCCTCTCTAGAGCAGTTATCCATTTGTGGATGTCATCCCCACTCTGGTAGGGAGGGACAATCTTGCTCAGGTTTCTATGGTCATAAGACCTTTCCCTATCTCTAGGGATATTGTTGCCACCATGGGACTCTAGTCCCAACTGTTTTCTCTCTCTAAGGAGATCTAGGGACTCCCTGTCTAGGGCCAATTGCTGTTTTCTGAGTTCAAGCTGAGCTTCCTCATACTGAATCAGCCTCTTTCTCCTCTCATGAGAGGATTCCCTCCTATGAGAGGAGACAGAGGTCCCTATTGAGGTGCCAGAGTGGTTAGACTCCTGAGAAGGAGATCTAGACCTTCTAGGCACACTCACAATCCTTCCTGGGGGACAAAGTGGAGGTCATCCTGAGCCTCCTCCTCATCCACAGGAGGAATTGGGTTTTCCAGGTCAGGGTCATTGTCACCCTCCTGGTCAGTTCCAGAGGGGGTTGGGGGTGTTGCTACCCCTGGCCCCATCCTCATCTTCTGCCCCACCCTCTGCACTCTACCCCTTCAGTCCCTAAGGGCCTGTTGAGATCATCAGCCATTAACATCTCTCTCAGATGTTGGGTGGTGGGACTTTGGCCTGTCTTCAGTTTCCTCACATTGCATATTGCTCTCAATTCCAAGAATGGGAGTGTATCATACTTGGAGGGAAGAAGCCCATTGGCTTCTGGCAAGGACTCACTGGGTCCTGGCTTTGAAGACATCACTAGTGAGGTGTGGTGTATGCACTACCTACTCTAGTGTGGCCTACTAAACTCTCTTGAGTTGTAGAAAGGGTGTGCTATCCCTTGACACACAACTCTAAGTTCAGTAGAACTTACTGTATACTAAGCTTAATTTATATGTACCTTAGGTACCTTTAGTGGTTTTCAGTTGATCAATTCAATTGAGATTATCTGGTAAAACAATAGCAAGCTGGAATCCCACACGCTGCACACCAATGTGAGAAGTTGGCCTGGTATATGCTGTCCACTAATTATAGTGGGCACCTTGCACCAGTCCAAACAACCCCTTATTGGAGATAGGTTAAAGACAACCTTTATTGAAAGCTATCCTAGTGGTAGCTATGGAGAGCAGCCTTCAGGCTAAGTCTTGAAGGAATGTAAAGCAGCTTGTTTTACCAGTCTATAATCTCTTGAGTGACCAAATGAAAGAGCACCACACCAGGTATATATTCAAAATATATGTATTTATTACTAAACACACCCCTCTAGTCTCTTTATGAGGCTAGAGTTCAAGTACATAAGTTATAAGTTATTTAAACACAGTAATAGCACAAATACACGTTTGGGCCCTAGGGGCGTACCAAACCATATACCAATAAAGTGGTATAAGAACCACGACTGAGCTAGACACTAGGCCTAGAGCCTCTAGAAGTGCTTGGACCACAAGGAACCACCCAAGGTAGTGACACAGGGGACCCACGGGGACGCGTGCAGTGTAGTAACACAGCCGCGAATCGCCGTTAACTTCTATGGAGAAAGTCCCGGTTTGGAAATTAAAGAAAAGGGACACTTAAAGAAGGACTTGGAGCAAACCCTTTGAGAACTAGGTCGTTCTAGAGTCTCTACCCACAGGAGCACCGGAGTACTCTTGTTACCTCACCCAGGGAAGCCGGGTGCATAGGTGCCTTTCGGGGTCGGGTTTCGTCGTCGATTTGAATGGCGATCTGCTGCAAAGTGCTGCTGGCGACCAAGTGAAAAGTGTCCGGGTGGATCCAAAGGTGGATCGGAGATCTGAAGAACCTGAAAGCAGAGGGGACAGAGTCTGGGTCACTAGCCAGTGACCAGGAAGGCGATGAGCAGATGCCCACCGATGTCGAGTGCTTCAGGTAGGTTGACGGTCGTCTTGACTCTTCAGCCACGAGGTCCAGGAGGCGTTGTCGGTGACCAGGAGCAGGATTCGGGCTGGTACACGATGTCTGTCGAGTGCTGAGGTGTCGGCGACCGGATTGGACCCAACAAGCCTTGGCAACGGCAAGTCTCGATGAAGATGAAGATTGATCGATGATGCAGACCAGCAAGGTCTGAGGAACTCACCCAGCAAGGGTAAGTGAGGGCAAGCCTGGAGCAACCAGGGAGCCCAAGCAGAAAAAGATTGGCCTTCGTGAAGGGCTACTAGCCAATGGGCTAGCGACTGCGAAGGAGCCTCGAGACGGTGCACGTGGAGCTGGCTCACAGGACACTCGTGGAGTGGAGGCCAGTGATCTTCGGTGCAGTTGGTGCTGGAGGCTAGGGCTACTCGGAGCCCAAAGCACGACTTCGTGGGAGACCCAGAAGAGGATGCACTTGCAAATGCAAGCGGTGTCCAGGGGTCATGGTTCCACGTTACCCACAACAGCTACGGGCCTCAGCTTTGCTGAGGACTCAGGGCAGCCTCGGGGATGTCTGGAAATCTACCTCTGGTGATGCAAAGACTTCGGCGACCGACGGGAGCTTAGGCGATGCAGACCGGACAATTGCTTCTTTGGTGCTTGCCAAGCAGGGGAGTCACTCCTTGACCCCAAGGGAGATTCTTCTGTCCTCTAATCTTTAGGTAGAGCGTCGAAGGTCCAGGATTCTGTGTCAGAGTTTCGTCCAGGGATAATCTAAAGTCCTAAGGACTGGGTTCCTATACTTATACTAAGTTTAGGGGTTGGACTTACTCTGTGGCCCCACCTATGGGTGGGTCAGGGCAGAGGGGTGGCTACACCCCTTTCCCTTTGTCCAGTTCGCGCCAAAGCAGGGGCTGCAAGCCCCTGATCCGGTTTGAACTGGGGTATGCACAGGGACACCAAATGTGCCCCCTGTGCAGGACTTCAAAGAACCCGAGAGTGCTCCCGCCCAGCCCCAATACACACTATCCTGTCTGGGGAGGTGGTCACACCTCCCTGGGACAGGAAACCTATTGTCCAGGCCTCCCTGCCGGAGTTTCGGTCAGCAGCAGGAGGCCAGACTTGTGTCTGTGGCAGCAGCATCCATTTTGTGATGCCAGGGCTTTAGAAAGAAGTTACCGGTCAAGCCAGGGTTAACATGTCTCTCCCTCTAGAAGGGTGGAATGCTACCCCCGCCACCAGAATTGGCGGGGGGGTAGTATTCCAAGATGTTTGACACCAAACACGACATGTTTCGGTGCAGCCATTCCAAAGTTAGCATTTAACGCGAGGTTATAATGCGCTTAAGAGTATATGGTCAGGCTGCACTACAAACAGCATCAGAGAAGGGTCTCCGAACGCTGCAGAGGGGCCCTGCTCATGCAGGGGCACCCTCTCACATAGGAACCACGCACTCTGCCTTCAGGATTGATAAGGCCTGCCATAGGAGTGACTTATAGGTTTATATGTGTGTATGTATACAGTGATATAGGTAGCCTATATCACAGTAAGGGGTGCATGCACCACCTTACCCAGGCTGCAGTAGCAGACCTGTGGTGTCAGTTTGGATGGCCTTCCAGGGGTGGCACAATACATGCTGCAGCCCCTGGTAGGCCTCTGAGGTACCTATGCCCTGGGTACATAGTATACCATATACTAGGGACTTATAAGGGCACTCCAGATTCCAATCAGAGATGTGCCTAAGGCACATGGAAACCATTTTAGAGAGGAAGCAGCTAGGCTGGGGTTCTGATTAGCAGGACCCCAGCCAGACTAAGGTCGAAAAACAGTGAAGCATCAGCAAAAAGTGGGGGTACCCATGTGAAGCAGATCCTACTCTCCTACAGTATGTACCTTGGTGCACCCAGTTTCATAATACACAAAGTACAACTAATCCAAAATGTTACTACAAGACTCCTTATCCACCTGCACCCAAGAGAATGCATTGGCTCTAGTCCTACAACTACTCCACTGGTTACTGGTTTAGAGGAATGTTCAAGGCACTTTGCATTGGCAACAGAGCCTTCCACGAAAAAGGACCACTATGCCTACAAGTTAAACTCAAGCAACACAAACAGGACTCTGCTCTCCAGGTTTGCACCATGGATTATCATACTACCTTACTATAAGACAACCATAGGAGGCACTGCTTTTTCCGTACAAGCGCCAAGCTTTGGAACTTGCTCCTAGCCAATCTTGGTGAACATACAAGATATGGGTTTCAATTCAGGACTCTATATGGTTAGTATTTGCCTTCTGCAAACCACCACTATCTTCACTGACCTCAAGATCTGAGATATCAAGGTAGACCTCGGGACGGGCTATTGAGGACACATATTCTCCACTGATTACAAGATGAATAATTGTCTGAAATTCAAAGAACTGGTAACTAGGTTCATGGCTTTGCGGTCTAAATCAGGCGAGAACTTCATGAGCAACTTGCTAACCAGGAAAGAATTAAGCAAACCAAAATCCTTCTTCAACTAAAAAGACCCTGGAAGTCGGCCCTTCTTAAAGCATTGGCCTATCTTTGGATTTCTGAGATGCTTCTGGGTAACTGAGACCATGTATTCCTTCTGCACCACTTAAAGCATTAAGGGCCATATTACAATAAGTGCCCTGGGGGCGCAACAGGCATTTGCACCCGCTTTACACGCCCCCAGGGCACTTTGGTATTACAGAAGGGGGTGCAGACGCTTGCACGTCGCCTTCAGTAATACTGATAGCGCTGGCACACTTAAAGCGCCAGCGCTACCTTCAGGGGGCGTTCCCTCATTTGCATAGGGGTGTGCCCTATGCAAAAGAGGGAATTCCTTTGCCTCTGCGCCCGCGCAATATTACAGACGTGGACGCAGAGGCAAAGAGGCTCTCAGGGGGCGCACTCATAGTGCGCCACCTTTTAGGTGGTGCACTATGAGTGCCCCCCCTGGGAACAGCCCTCTGGAGGGGGGAAAGGGGGTCCTATGGACCCCCCAGACATCCCCTTGCAGGCGGGTGCCGTCACTGACAGCACCCGCCTGCAAGGGAATCCCTAATCCCCTTTAAAAGTGCAGGCGGGTTGCCGCCTGTACTGTGAAAACACGGAGCGGCTGTCAGCAGCCGCTCCGTGTTTTCACATGAATGCGCTGACCTGGGGGCAGCGTGAGTTCACAGCTGCCCTGGGTGCAGCACATACATGGTAATAGGGCACATTGTCGGGCCCCAAGTGACCTTAAAATGGATCTTGCTCTTTGGATTCACCCCCTGCCCACTGAATGTAATGCATCAAAAGGGGAGACACAGTCATGACTGCTGCTGTAGCTGCACGTGTTTGAAGAGGCTGAGAACAATGTGCCAATGAGGATGTACAATCCTATTCCCTCTCCTCAATAATGCAATAGTTGTCTTTAATAGTTGCTGGGAAGGAAATCTGTCTTGCAGTGCTGGATTGTTCAGACTAGCACACAGTTTAAGATGAGACTTCTTGCCTTTTATCACTTGCTGTACTAATTCCCTAAACCATGGATTAAACAGGAACTTGGAGTGGTGGGGGGGGAGGGAGGGGTGCAAGGAGGAATGGAGCAGTGTGCAACAATGCCTCCTGAGATAAATCAATCTCAATTAAGCGCAGCCAATATGCATGCGGATTACACATCCTGTAGGCTGCCGACAAGGTCAGAGACCAGCGTTTATCACAAGCAATGCTCCATAAAAACTAAGCTTGTTTATCAGTAATCAATCAATCAGTCAGTCACACAGACTGATCCATCCAAACTTTCTACCCAAATGCTTCAAGTCCATATGTTTGGGCACAGGAGTCAACCCCTTACAGTGTATGGTCAAAAGCTATACTCAGTGAGGGAGTTGGATGAATATGATAATAAACCTCAGAAAATTACAAAAACAAAACAAAGGTTAAAGTGATGTTACAGTTGGGTAAGGTACTAAGATTTTAGCTTAAAAACCCTAGAAATTCACTGATAAAAAATAACAAAGGTTAAAGTGACGTTACAGTTAGGCCTTGTAATAATATGAAAACTATCATTTTAACAAAACAAAAAACACTGACATTCACCAGCCATAGTTTACTGTGCTAACTATAACTTGTGCCCCGCCAGGAACTGCTTATGATCTCACATCATCACTCATGACATGCTAAATGACATCACTGATGACTTCTCAAATGAGATCATTGATTACATCATTGATAACACCATTGTCATATACATATAGAGTTACTCAGGGTACATGTGTTGGTTCATGGCATGGAAATAGTGCAAGCCCTTGAGACAAGCATGATCATGCATGTTGAAAGTAATGTGGTTCAGTTTACAAATCACAACATTTTGGAGTGTTAAACAAGATAACGGCTGAGCACACCAAATGTGGGTTGAAAAGGTATGTTTGAAAGTAGGTGGAGGCTTATAGTTAAAGCATGTTCCAAAAAACACTGTGAGAGAGGCCAAACCTTCTGTTCACAATAAATTATCCACAATAGATATCTGGGCACATGCCCATATTAAATAGCTGTAGTACAGTGCTACAAACCAATTCTATGTAGCAACCTCATTTAGAAAGTGTGGATGTTTATTTCCAGAACTTCACTGAAGATATTTTTTAGGCGTTGGATGCATAATGTAGAATGTAGGAGTGTCCCACTTAGAGGTGATTTATCTCTGGTGTTGTAAGCATGGTTCTAAGGTTTACACCACTGTGCCCATCTCAGGACATGTGTTGTGCATCTTACTAAAGACCGGAGCATAGTTCATAGGGCCTGGAAGAAAGTGTCTTTAAAATGGAAAATGTATACCTCTCAACCTCTTGACTTAACATTGCAGGTCATGTCAAGTATTTAAGTGGGTAATCCTATTAAGGTCAATAGAAAATTGTCCTCACCTGTGGTGTATTGAATTACTTGAATGACACAACCCCTATTGGACAGTGCTGCAATGATTGTATGATACCATAAGTAAGATCATCATTGAATTCATGAGTGAAGTAATATGTGAGGTCATAAACAGTACCTGGCACAATTTACAGTTAGCTCAGTAAATTACAACTGGTTAATTTCAGTGGTAATTTGGTTTTACAATAGTTTTTATACTATTCCATAGCTTAAAGTGATATAATAGTTAGGACTGCTGTTTTAGTATGTATCTCACAAACACACACACACCTTTACAAAGCCTGCATAAAAACATGCACAGAATATCTTCATAACAATAAAAAGCGAAAAAGTCTATTACATTTCAGTTAAAAAAAACTTTGAACCATCTATAGCTTGATTGTATTCAAAGAGCATGCCATGTAGTAACAGCAGGGTACTGCACCATTTTTCATCTTGTGGGCAGAAGATCAGTAAATATATTGCCACTTTACAGTCATAAAGAACCTTCACAAATGTTAGGTAGACATCCACCACTACTGTTCAAAAACAACCAACAGTAAATTATTTGTATTTTTTTATGGAGGACTAGGCCAGTGACCAGCTGTTCGTGTGGCCCCATGTGAAACACTGTCTGCCCTTTTGGCCACTAAAGTGAAAGTGAAAAATGTCTTTATTGTATAGTTAATTAAAACCAAAACAATATTCCATTACGTAAAATTCATTATACTGTCATATTAAAACTTGTAAATATCCCTGTATGGTCTGTACGCTCTCCTCCTTTGTATATTGGATTGATTATTGCGCCTCTCCAACTCTCCGGCATGCGACTAGATGTGCCTATCAGTTGGAACAGGCGATACATCTTACTTGCCCAATAGTTGGGGTCTTGTTTGTAAATTGCTTGGGGTACTCCGTTCGGGCCCGGTGCCCCATCGAGCCGGCTTTTTACTATTACTTGTGAAATTTCTACTACAGAGTAGGGAGGATGTGGCTGTAGTATATCCTCATTTTGCTGTATACCGTATCCTGTTATTTTGGTAATTATAGGGAACGTGTCCATCCCAATACTGTGCTTGTTTGAAGTCGCCGAAGCTGTTTGCTCTCCCTTTAGAATGGTTTCAGTGGAGTTTATCCCTCCCTGATTTGTTACTGAAAATGTGGTGATTAAGTGTTGTACCCATGCAGGCTCAGTGACACAAGTCGCATTTATGACTTTCGAAGTTCTTGTCAAGGAATTCACTTGCTCCCAGAAAGCTCTGGCGTTTGACTTCTTTGCGTTATATAGTAGCTTCGTCTAAAAGTTATTATGTTGTGTTTTTTTGTCGTCCAAAATTTGTTTTTTGTATTTTTTCTTTAATTGACGTACTTGCTCCCATGTTGTTGAGGATGGGCTTTGTTGATGTGCCATCCTGAGTGCCCTTCTAAGTTGTTTCCTTAAAGTTCGGGCTATTTGACTAAGGTGACTGTTGTAATTTGTCCTCTTTTTGCTTGGCTGTTTTGTGGCTGCCCCTGATTGTGATAGACTTGCCTGGAAAGTAGTCCATGTTTCAATCGTCAAGTTTTTTTGTGACGCAAGGTTTGTCATTAGATCTTTTGCCCTTGAAGCTATGTGTGGTAGTGTGTTGTTTGTCTATCGCAGTCGTTTCAGATTTATTGTTGATGTGGACCCCTCCACTGCTGGGGCTTCTATGTGTTTACGAAATGTCATTTTTAGTTTGATGTGCTGAGCCAAGTGATCACTCTCGGTGGAGTATGTGATCAGGAAGTTTTCTGTTTGCCCTAAAAGCAGGAGTGTTACTATTGTATAATCCAAGACTGAGCTCGAGCGAGGGCCGTTATATGTACATGCAGCGGGTCTTTCCTGTTTTGTTCTACCATTTAGCACTCGCATCCCTAGATGTTCGAGATCTATTACAAGTTGTTGTCCTACTTTGTCCGCCCGTTTTGGATTGAGATATGATTGTGTTTGTACTGCCCAGATTGCATTTGCTGCAGTAATATTATCTTCTTCTTCTTGAGTATACAGTAGATTTGAATTGAAGTCTCCCATTAGAATTATTTCCCAGGTTGGCTGTTCAAACCTGAATTCTGCGATAGTAGCGATGAGCTTTTTAAATGTCTTTTTTTGTCTTTTGTTTTGGGTGTACGTAGATGTTGATAAAAATGATGGTGCTGACCCCTGGGTATGAGTCCACCTCCATTTTTATTATTTGCATGGCAGATGTTGTTGTTAACAACTGGACTGAAGGCATGTTTGGTGCTGTTGAAATGTAGATGGCTAAGCCACCTTTAGGTCTTCCATATTGCCGTGTTCGTATATGCGTTCACATGGTGGAGGATCCTCCCTGGAACCTCTACTGGGGCTGTCAGCCATGTTTCTTGGAGGGCGATGATTTTGTAATTATCCCAATTCTCAGGAGGCCCATTCTCCTGTAGGCTTCTCTTTGCTCCTGCTATGTTCCAGGACAAGATTTTAATTGGGGGAAGCTCTGATGTGCGTGGTGTAGTTGCACGTCATTCTCCTTTCTGGTCGGGTCTATGGAGACTTTGATATGCTGTTTTTTGCCACTTCTGTTGTTGTGAATTTGTACCATCTGAGCCTTTTGCACCTCGCAGGACCGAGGGAACTATGTTTACAATTGGATTATTATTTGAAGGTGTATTTGATAACAGGAAAGGTGATGGATAACGTTGTTTCGAAGGAGTGGAGAGAAATATACCCCAATCTTCAAATTTTGTGGCCTCTTTTAAGATGTCTGACACCATTTCTTCCGACTTCCAAATCGCTAAGGTTTTTTCCTTTCCTGTATTATTTTCAAGGCTGATGAATTCTATTGCCAATAAGTCTGTGGTTGTCAAATGTTTTAATGTTGGAATAACTGCCATGAGGAGCATGATGTTCGCTCTGTTTAAGTAATCTTATGGTCCTTGTGAGGAATAGTGTGGTGTGAAAAAGATCCTATTGTTCAGGCTTGGTTTAGGCTCCTTTTTTTGCAGGTGAGTTGTTGATACCTGCCTTAAGCTTTGATTGCTTACCAGTTCTTCTGGTTCATTCTAGTTCGCGTTTTCGCGTTGCAATTTTATGTTTATCTGTATCTGGTCTCTCTTAGCGCTTCCTGATTGCTGGCCTTTCCTTGAGATAACTTCCCTATCTCCTCTATTGTTCCTGTTATGAACTTGTAAGATGGAACCTAGGTTTCTATGGGGGCAGCCACTTTCTTGTGTGCTTGGGGTCATTCTCCGCTGGAGGCTTGCTGGTCCTTTAGGATTTTTTGTTTTGTTTGCCTTATCCTCTAGGCATCCCACTCTTCTCACACCAGTTTTGAGTTCTTCTATATTTTTTCTGGGTGACGGAAGGCCACTACTCTCGAAGTTCAGGTTCATCGAGGCTGGGGTGTTTGGCACTGGCGAGGCCCTTTGCGATGAGTCTGATGATTCAGTTGTCCCCGACTGGTCCGAGCAGCCTGCCTCATCTTCCTCTTTGGGCTCTTGATGCTGCCCTACGGTTACTAGTAACCGGTCTTTACCGTCATTAAAATTAAATATTGGGTAGTTATCCTTGGCCACTAGAAAAAAAGGGTTTGTGAATACTCATGCTTTAGAGCTTTATAAGTTGTCCATGAAGATTTAGTTTTAAGATGATGTTGAAGCTGTTCAGATAAAGGCCAGTAACAACATGGACACCCTTCCCAACAGGTGCAGTGTGGAGAATATCAATAAGACAATTAAAAAGAGCTTAGAAAGACATAAGGGTTTTACTTTAGTGCACAAGCAAAGAATGACAAGAGCAAGAATGTGTTCGTGCAGTACGCAGGAAACTGCTGGACAAGATGAGTTTAGCATCCTCATATGCCATCAACATCAATGTATCTATCTATAAGATGCAATATTGCATTTAAATATCTTAAAATAAGTTGGTAAAACCTACAACACAGAAAGACAGACAAATAAATGTATCTCTGGTGTTAATGGTATTTTCTTTTATGTCTCATATCCAACAGGGACCAAGAAGTCTTCCAGTCACAGCTGAGTCCAGTCCAGTTTCCCAGCGGAGAGGTTCACCCATGCCCAAAGTCCTTCTACAGCTTAAGCCAGAGCCACCGGGCATTCTATCTCTAGTCCAAAGCACCCTTCTTTTCCATGGAGAAGCTGGAGTCAAACACCTAATGGGGCAACCAATGCCCCAAGCTCAAGAAAAAGTCACAGACATCTTCCAAGGCCAGAGCCTGGAGGAATACTTCCATGAGAGGCTGAAGAGCCTCAAGAACTATGAACCACAAAGCTCAAAGCCAGATGCCAATGAGAAAGGAGTTAATGATGTGCAACAGGCACTTGGGATTAAATCTAGGCGCCATTATAATGTTCCCTTTCGGCATGGAGACACAAAAGTTGCTCAAAAAGCTCAACATTTGGAAACTTCCATCTAGCAGGCAACTATGGATGAGTACCAGAGTTGACAAAATCCGGTTACGGACATTTTTAAGCCTTGCAAAGACAGATCCCTGAACGGCCTGAGTGTGAGGTTACACAGAAAGTAAAGCTGAAGGAAGGCACGTCCTTAGCATCTTCTTTCTTCAAATGGGAGGTGCTAAGAGCATAGCAGCAGAGCCCACAACATGGCACAAATCAAAAGCCATGCAAAAAAGAACCTTATCTCATTGTAGGTAAAGACACAATTTGGTGCCCATCAGCAATACCTCAATGCCCCCTTCACTGTTGAGGATATAGTCCGGACAATCCAAAGTATGCCTGAGTTCAAGGCTCTGGGACTGGATGCTTGACTGTTGCCTTCTATAAGGCGTATGCCCAAATATTTGCCTCCTACCTCTTGACTCTCCAGTTGAGACGCCTCCCTCCTATGATGCAGGAGGCGCTGATCGTTACAATTCTGAAACCATGGAAGCCCTCCAGTGTATGTGATTCTTATCGGTTCCTATCCATGATCAACGTGGACAACAAGATCATAGTCAAACTGCTTGTGACTCGGCTGACGCCTCTCATGCCACACATTGTACGCCCTGATCAATCAAAGTTTGTGCCTGGCCATAACAAATTACAAAACCTGGGTACAACATTTGCACTCATGAACTTCATAGATTCCCGCTACAGGCTGCAGCAATACTGATTGATGCACTAAGGCGTTTGACTCTCTGGAGTGGCACTTCCTACTCTCGCTGTTACGGAGATTGGGCTTCAGTCCCCCATTTTATTAATTGGATAAAACTCCTTTATGAGTCGCCATCTGCTAGGCTGCACATCAATGGTGCGATCATGGTCCCCTTTCCAATCTCTAGCGGCACCCAGCAAGGTTGTCCCCTCTTACCTTTGCTCTTTGGCGCCCTTGGCGGCCTCCCTGCACCAACATCACTCCGACACGGACTTTGCATATCCTAATAGGAGCATTTTGGTTTCCCTATATTTGCAGAACACTCCCATTAACATATTCCCGATGGTGCGTGAAGTGATTTGGTTTGGAGGCCTCTCTGGCATCCATATCAACTGGTCGAAATCTGTTCTGTTTCCCCTCACTGCTATGACAGACAGGTTCACCTCTGAATATCTGCTTCAGTGGGCAGAGGGACTGGTTCGCTATCAAGGTACATGGATAAGCAGGGATATAGAGCAACTATGGAGGGCTAACTATGCCATCCTGATTAAATGGCTGGAGGCCTGCATTCCATCCTGGGTTAAATTGCCACTTTCCATGGCAGGGCGAATAGCCATTATTAAGATGCTTATCCTTCCCAAATTATTATATCTATTCATCAACATCTCTATACCTCTCCCAATTTACTTCTTCTGGAGGCTCCACACAAATGTTGTCTCGTTGGCTTGGGCTGGCAAACAGCTGCGGTTCTCTTGGGATACCCTCACCCTCTCCTTTAATCAGGGTGGACATGGAGCTATACTTTTATTGTGCTCAGGTGCACTTACTGCATTACTGGCTCCATCCTCCACCCGTCCAGCCACACTTAGCTGTGGAGGCGGATAGTGCGAATCCCTGCCCGTTGGCGGCAGAAGTGCTCTATGGACCCGCCCACAGGCTGAAATTGACACCGTTGCCTGCATGGCCTGGGCATGGAACAGACTTCACATTTGTGCCCGCTTAGATCACTTGTACGCGCCTGGCATCCCTTTGAAGAGCCACTTGATGCTCCAGACAGCCACAGATGACGAAGTCTTCCGAAAACTAACCCGCCTGCAGCTCTGCACAATGGCCGATTTATATCCGGAGGGCCGATTTATATCCGGAGGGTCAATTTCTCTCCGTAAAATTTATTTGTGACATCCCAAAGCACTTGATATCTTCACATACATCCAGCACCAGGTGGTGCTCTGTACCTGTACCCTGCACACTACATTTCCTTCGGCCCCCCCAGTTATTATCTGCGCTTGACTTGTACCTGACCGGTACATCTCCTCAGAAACTGATACCCGTCAATACACTGTTTAGCAGGACAAGTCTCCTGTATGTACTCCTGGGGATCGCCTTAGTTGGGAAGTTGACCTAGATCCCCCCTGACTGCGACACAATGGAAATACTGCTGTGAACCGACTGCAGCACTCTTTCCCAATTACAGATTGCGTCTGGTCCACATTAAAATTTCTTCACAGAATGTACTGCACCATTGCCCAGATGCATCGCATGGGACTTGCGACAGATGCGCTCTGCCGCAGATGCAGGCAGGATAATGCAACATTCCTCCATCTGGCATGGGAGTACTTATCGGTGGCCCACTTGTGGTCCATGGTATATGAAGCTATCACTTTGATCACAGGCAAGTGTCCCCCAAAAACCCCACTGGTGGTTACCTTGAGATATGTTAAGGAAGTCACAAGGGGAGTCTGACGGCAATGCTACTACTCCTGACGAAGGGCAGAATCACGATTTACTGAGGCGTCACAATAGACAATTGGGTGCGGGATGTGACATAATGTCAGGAATATCTTACTACTTATTTGAAGATGATGCCCCTTGGATCCAGGCCAGCAGATATCTGGCCCCTTCTTTGTCTCCTGCATGGCGTCATATGGAGCCTCGATGGACACTCGAGGCACACTCAGCTCCCAGCCCCCAGAGGGACACCACTCACAATGATCATTGTCTCCACCCACTTGAGCTCCAGCCTCCTCGATGTGGTTCTGCTCAAGTTGTTTTACACTGTATCGGACTTGAGATGTATGCTTCCTTCCCCCGGCGGCCCCTTGCACATATGATTGGTGGAACTGTCTATATGTTGTATTAAGTCCTGGGCCAGTCACCAAGCTTGCCCTGTAACCCACCAACTTCTTTGCTTTAATGGTTTTGTTTAAGAAATGATAAGCTGATTCTGCCTTTGCACCTTTGTTCTTTGGTTATACCTTCTGTGTTTTGAATTGCGCAATAAATTGTAAAATAAAAAAAAGAGACAAATGGGGTATGGACACTATAAAGAAAAAGAGTAGTAGAAACTAAAAGCAGCCATGACGACCATATGAAAAATTTTGCAGTACATTGTTCTTCTGGGATTTGTGTCTCTAAGTTATTTGCATAGTGCACACTGCGCTATACTGTGGTCGCCCAATGTGCTGCAAAAATCATACAGAATTCTTTTTAACCTTCCTATATTCAGTGCACAGATTCCATTGGTTTTTATGTGACTCCAACAACAGATTGTCCGGAGGGCTAACAACCTAGTATATATGTTACCTTGTTTTGGAGGTGGGCGGACTATGCTGCAAACACCCGCTACAGCCACATTTTACAAAGAGCCATTTCACAACAAGTCGCACCCCCAAGATTCTCAGCTGAACTTAAGAGGCAGCCTTATTCCACTGCTCTTTCAACTCAAGATTAGCAAGGTGCTAAGCAGGACATTGTACTTGTATAAAGTGAAATGCCCAAATAGGTTCCTTTAACTAAAGGCTGGGCTTTTCAACCCACGAACTGGTAAAATCTACTCAGTGTTCAGGATGACCAATATATCTGCAGAAATATTTTGACAGAAATTCATTATATGAGAAACTGCATCAAGCACATTCATTGTGGATATCATGACAACTTGAATAATTGTATTATTTGTTGGGTTATTGATTCCAACTGCGTTCGGAAAATGGCAGGCTTGCATCAGTGAGGAGTCATGAAATCTGTCAGTTGACTATGGATCACTTCAAGCTGAAAGAAAACCACAATTTTAGTGTAAATTAGTTTAATGTACATACACTAGGATTGAAATTGTATTGTAATTGCATTTATATAGCACTTACTACCCCTGACGAGGCATCGAAGCGCTTTTTCGTCAAGTAGCACGCTACTACGGAACCCATAAAGGACTAGTGGTGAATTAGTATAGTGAAATATGAAAGTAATTTGAGTGGTGGATATGTTAGTTATTTGGATTCAGTAGGATAGTGGAGGGATAGAAGAGGGAAAAAGGTTTGCATTTATATAGCACTTGCTACCCCTGATGGGGTGTTGAAGCGCTTTTTCGGCGAGTAACACGCTACTCCGGAACCCATAAAGGATTAGGGGTGAATTAGTATAGTGAAATATGAAATTAATTTGAATGGTGGACATGCTAGTCAGGTATTTGGATTGAAAAGGATAGTGGAGGGATAGAAGAGGGAAGGATTTAAACTTTATATTTATTTATTTATTTAGTTTTGTTTGTTTGTTTTGGAGCTCATGGCAGTAGGAGGAGGCCTGGGATGAGCAAAAGGGATGTGGAGGGGAAAGAGCCAGAGGGAAGGGTCCAGTAAGGCCTGTTTTGGGGGATCGGAACAGCAAAAGAGGTATGAGATGATGCAAGGAGGGGTAGAATAGGGAAGAGTCCAGAAAGGGCCACCTTGGGGATCACAGCAGCGGTATGCGGTTTTGGATGAATGAGAGATTAGAGGTAGAGGATAGATTGATAGAGCTATAGGGCGAGAAATAGGGTAGTGCACTGGAAAGAGTAGCAGAAAGAGGCTTGAGATGAGTCAGAGAACTGAGGCAGAGGACACACTGAGAGTGGTACAGGTTGAGAAACAGGGGAGTGCATTGGATATATTGAAACCAGAAGAAAATTAATAAATATACAGATCCTTAAGTACATGGAAGGTACATAGATGCATAAAGGAAGTCAGTATATGTAGATTAGAGATGCATTAAACAAACTCTGGCTTTCAAGTGTTCCTGTACTCAAAAATGAATTTTATATATAATGTTTTTATATTGAATAGTGAAGCAATTGCAGACAAATAGCCACGATAAAAGACCCACTTATCTATGCAGTCACCCATATACATGTCAAAAACATAGAATAATGCAACCACCAGCAATATGCACATTTGTTTTGCAGAACTAATGAATATCTATCCATCTCTCTCTCTCTCTCTCTTTCTCTCTCTCTCTATATATATATCTATATATATATCTATATATATATATATATATATATATATATATATATATATATATATATATATATATATATATATATATATATATATATATATATATATATATATTATCTACTGGCGGTCGCCAGTAGATAGTTATAGTTAGGACCTATTTTCCATAGGAAATCCGCAACATTCTATTCCCAATAACTTTGGCGCCGGTTGACGAATCTTCACGAAATTTTCAAAACTCGTGGGGCGCTCCCGTCCGCTCCTATCCTGAAAGTCTCGGGTGATTCGTCAAGTGTGGGCCGAGAAAAAGGGGGTCCCAAAACGTGTTTTCCCCATGCAATTTTCCATAGGAACCTTTAGTCGCAGTTACAGCCTGAACTGCTGAACGGAATTACACCAAATTTGGCAAAAAGGTAGCCCTTGGTTCAGAGTCGTGCCTTTTGGTTAAATGGTGTAAATCCGTTCAGTAGTTCCTGAGAAAATCAAAAGTAAAATCACATATATATCTATGGCCGCGGTGGATCCGCGCACCCTGAGCGCACCCTCCCGATCACGAGCTGTATGCTAACTGGCTGTCAACACTCCAAACCAGGAAGTGTTGGCAGCCATCTTGTTCCTCGGTAGAACCGAGGCACAGAAACAAGTGCGCAAAACGCAAAAAGGGGGCAGGGTAGAAACACCCTGACCCCCTAGGCCTGCTCAGGGGGTCCCACAAGGACCCCCAGGGCCAAAAAAAGAATTATTATTTTTTTTTTTTAAATCGGCGGGATGCGCTTAGGATGCGCGGATCCCGCCGTGAAAAAAAAAACCGAAGCGCGGACTCCCGCGCTTCGTTGGTATTTGGCCCCCGGGTGGGCCAAGTCCCGGGGGCATGCGGGGGTTCAGAGAAATAATGTGTGGGGGCCCTCTAACGCCCCCCCAAGCCCCGGGGACCACCACCCCCCGGGGCTTTGAATTATAAGTGGTGCGGGAGGGCACTCGGCCTCCCGCAGCCCCGGGGACCGCCACCCCCTGGGGCTTCTTTTTTTAAATTTTAATTACCTGTGTGGGGGGGCTTGAGCCCCCCCACACGCCCCGGGGACCGCCACCTCCCCGGGGCACTAAGAATTTTAAATTGGAGGTCCGTTTCGGACCCTCGAGCCCCCGGGACCACCACCTCCCCGGGGCTTTGAACATGTTGGGAGGGGGCCGCGCGGCCCCCTCCTGGAGCCTGTGATGGCCCTGGGGACCACCACCCCCAGGGCCGGCTCCTGCAGTGTCCCGGGGTGCCCACCCTCGGGACACTGCTGTTTGCCATGACAGGGCGGGAGCCTCGCGGCTCCCGTCCTGTCATAGCAAACTTGCTTTGAATTTTGGAAGAGAGAGCAGGAAACCTGCTCTCTTTTCCAAAATACAAAGCAAATTGCTTTTCCACACGGGGAGCTGCATCTTAGCAGCTCCCAATGTGGATTAGCAATGCCGGCTCCCGAGGGACGCGGGGAGCCGGCGGGACCGTGGGGGGATTGGGGACCCGCCCACGGTCCCCAACGGAGAGGGCCAGCCCCGGGGGATGGGGCCCCCGGGCCTACAAGTGGCCCGGGAGGGGGGCCACGCGGCCCCCTTCCCCAAATTTTTTTTAAAAAACAAAGGCCGGCCCCGGGGGATGGGGTCCCCAGGGCCATAAGTGGCCTGAGATGGGGGGGCAACGCAGCCCCCCTCCAAAACAATTTAAAAAAAAAAAAGCCAAGCCCCGGGGGATGGGGTCCCGGGGCCGATTAAGGCCTTGGGAGGGGGGCCACGCGACCCCATTCCAAATTTTTTTTTTAAACAAAAAATAAATAAATAGGTTGCAGGCCCTGGAGGATGGGGTCCCCAGGGCCAATAAATTAGAAAAAGAAGGGGGGCCACACATCCCCCTTCTTAAAAAAAAAAAAAAAAGACCGGCATCGCGCCAGAGGCCACGCCCCTTCTTGTAGCACCCTGCAAACGCGCCCTGGCGCATTTGCAGATGGGGCGAATTGACCCCTTGAATACTGGGGTCCCTGGGTGCCAACTAGCCCACCAGTAACCTCCAGTATGCGCCAGGGGCTGCGTTGCAGAGAGGTGTTCTGAGGCCAAGCCCCTTTTTACACCTCTCTGCAACGCAGCTCTGTGGCGCTTAATGGAGGTAGCTGGTGGGCTAGTTGCACCCCAGGGACCCTCAGGATTCAAGGGGAGTTAATCCCCCGACTTAAAACGCGCCACGGGGCGTGTTTGCACAGTGGTGAAGGGAGGGGGCGGGGCCTGAGGTGACATGTGTGCAAACATGCCCTGTGGCGTGTTTTAAGTTGGGGATTAGTCCCCTTGAATCCTGAGGGTCCCTGGGTCAACTAGCCCACCAGGTACCTCCAGTAAGCGCTACCAGAGCTGCGTTGCAGAGAGGTGTAAAAGGGGCGTGGCCTCGGACCACCTCTCTGCAACGCAACCCTGTGGCGCTTACTGGAAGTACCTGGTGGGCTAGTTGGGCCCCAAGGACCCTCAGGATTCAAGGTGACCTAATCCCCCAACTTAAAACGCGCCACAGGGCGCGTTTGCACAGTGGTGACGGGAGGGGGCGGGGCCTCAGGTGACATGTGCGCAAACACGCCCTGTGGTGCGTTTTAAGTTGGGGAATTAATTCCTCTTGAATCCTGATGGACCCTGGGGGCCAACTAGCCCACCAGGTACCTTCAGTAAGCACAACAGAGTTGCGTTGCAGAGAGGTGAAAAAGGTGCGTGGCCTCGGAACGCCTCTCTGCAACTCAGCTCTGTGGTCCTAACTGTAGGTACCTGGTGGGCTAGTTGGGCCCCAGGGACCCTCAGGATTCAAGGGGACTTAATCCCCCACCTTAAAACGCACCACGGGGCGCGCTTGCACACATGTCACCTCAGGCCCCCTCCCTTCACCACTGTGCAAAGCGCGCCCTGTAGCGCGTTTTAAGAGGTAGTTTTAATCCCCTGCCCTATTATGTACTAGGGACTTACAGAGGAGGTCATGCTAATCACAGGGGTACCCCAACGCATAGTGTTCCCTAGTGTATGTAGGTGTTTTCACTGTATTCTAAGTGTCTTTTAGCATAGCACTGGCTCTGGTTAGTCAGAGTCAGTTACCACCAGTACCCGTCTGAAAAAGTTGTGGGCACAGGATGATTTTGCAACAAGGCCTCTTTCTGCTCCTCTGTTGGTTCTTTCTGCACATCTTTTGCTTCTTCCTGCACTTTTCTTCGTCTTTGTGGACTTCTGTTGCTTCTTTCTGCATTTCTTTTGCTTCTTTCTGTGCGTTTTTCTTCTTTCTTCACATGTCCTACCTCTGTAGGCATTGTTAGAAACTAGCATTTAAAAAACCTTTGAAATTCACTTAAAAACCATAGGTTTCAGGCACGTTATAGTTAGAAATTAGCATTTAAAAACCTTTGAAATTCACTGAAAAAACCATAGGTTTCAGACACGTTATAGTTAGAAATTAGCATTTAAAAAACCTTAGAAATTCACTGAAAAACCATAGGTTTTAGGGAAAGTTATAGTTAGTTGGACATTGCACTCGTACAAACCCGTGAAATTCCACCGTTATAGTTAGTTCAGCTAACTATAACTCGCGCCCGCAATGCACTGCTGATGACGTCACATATTACATCACTCATGACATGGTCAGTGACATCACTGATGACATCTGAAATGACATAACTGATGACATCATCCAGTGACTGTGTGTTTCTGTAAACTAGCTGAACTAACTATAACGGTGGAATTTCACGGGTTTTGTACGAGTGCAATGTCCAACTAACTATAACTTTCCCTAAAACCTATGGTTTTTTCAGTGAATATATATATATATAAATTCACTTGACGCACCGGGATGCCCATCCTATCGGGTCGGGCCTGTTAGGACCGTCACTCCCTTAATATTCCAAACGAAAACCATGTCCAACACCTTACGGTAACGTGAAATCAGGCCCACCAGCCAGTCCATTATTAACAGTTCTTTAATCCTGGCACAGCAAACAGCATAACACGTTTCAACTCTACACCATATGCTTATATGTGGGTGGTCATTTGTTAGGTATTTAAACATCAACGGTGACAAAGGACAACTGGCATGGTAAAGTACCTCCCATCCTGAAGAAAACCTTATAATAGCAAGTATTGCACAAAGGTTATCAAAGAAAACAGTGAATATTCCCATAGCCTGATGCCCTGTTCAATTTGATTTTTCTTGCATCTATATTTTTTAAACACTTGTTCATTAGTTCGTTTTTAGAAGGAACCACATTCCCCATAATGCACTGTCATTGCCAATGTAAGCCAAGTCCTTCCAAAATCACTCGTTATCTCCTTGATGTTACCTTTGATTCATGCAGATATCTATCTATCTATCTATCTATCTATCTATCTATCTATCTATCTATATATATATATATATATATATATATATATAAAAACAATCATTCTACACGTCCACACAAAGCAAAACACATATATAGGTACATGTCCATAGTACAAACAGATGCCCATATACAAAGGGACATGCTGTACATTCCTGCTTGCGTATGGTGGTTATGTGGGGAAGAGCCAAATCTTGAGTAGTTTTCTGAAGATAAGGTGGTTGAACAGGTTAGCACCTTTGTAGAGATAAACGTATTTTAAAAGAGATATTTTTTACACAGGTGTCCGTTGACTGATGGGGAAATCAACTTCTTGTATTAACTGTTATTGTGGAAGGAGGAAGGCCGCTCCGAATCAGAAGCTCATCTTGTGCATGTGCTGTGCTTAGTTCAGGGTTATGATCATTTGAGACAAGTGCCCACAAAGATGTAGGCACAACAACATGTTTCCTGAAATTTGTTGTAGTGAAAAGAGCCATATAATATCATATAATCTTGAGCAATTAAACAATAAAAAAATAAAAATACAAAAACTAAAGAAACAGAAATAAAAGAAATCTAAATATATCCAGCAATGAAGATAATTAAGCATTGTAATGGTGTAACTTAAAAAAACGTGTTTTATGAAAGAAAAAAAATAATAATAATATAGCACAATAATGAAGGTCGGCGCAATCTGATGTTTAACTTTAAAGATTTCACAGCATTTAAAAACTAGATATTTTTTGTAGATGATATAACTATTCTCACTTTCATACAGAAGGCTAATATTTAACATTTGGATAATTTCTGTTGGCACAGATTGCTTTCAATGGCTTCCCAAAAATGTTTTAGAATGTTATTTATTCTTGATTTCTAACTTTTGGAAAGAAATTCCAGTTTCTGTCGTAAATGATTAATCATTATAATGATTTCTTAATGTATGTAGCATATTATAACATGATAGAATTACATGCACAGCCATATAAACAGGATTACGCCACGAATCTGCGCTCACGCATTTTTACTTGAAGTACATTGCTTGCATGTCACGTTCCTCAGGATGTGCAACCATTACATCTCAGATACATTACATCGCAGTTAAGGTACATTGTGACACCGCCATGCACAGTGCTGTCATAAATGATGTCATTTCAGATGTCATCAGTGATGCTATCAATGATGCTATCAATGCTGTCACTGAACATGTCATGTGTGATGTAATATGTGAGGAAGCATGCAGTGCATGGTGAGTGCGAGAGTTATAGTTACTTCAGTTGACTACACTTTGTGAATTTCAGTGTCTTTTTTAGTTTATAATGTTATGTTGCAACTGACTTTGTTACCTAACTATAACGTCACTGTAAACTTTGGTTTTTTTCAGTGAATTTCAAAGTTTTTTTGAATACCTAACAATAACTGTCACCTTAACCTTTGCTTTTTTCAGTGAATTTCAAGGGTTTTTCTTAATGTAAGTCACTGTCAATATATAAAAAGGAGAGCTATTGGTTTTGTCAATGGATCATCGCAATATTTATCAATAAACATTTAAATAAAGAATTTGTATTAAAACAACATTGAACATGTGTCAGAGTCCTTCTTTTACATTCCTCAGGCCACATAATGCAGCCATAAGACCAACCACAAGAGGTCCCTACATTTCCAAACTAAAGAACAAAAGCTCCAGCTCCGGGAATGCTTAACATTTTCATAACATTTTCCTGGGATCATATTTTTAACATAGGGTTAATTAAAAAAAAAAAAGTATTTCTAGGGGGGTGCTGCTGAACACCGTGCAGTGCCCCCACAATACATAAAAAAAATTCTGGTAGTACCCCAGCCCAGATTGGGGTACCACCATGCAGCAAAATATATGTGTACATTAGCCCAGAAAGGCATTATGGAATGCTCCTTCCCGGGAGCAGTAACTAATAAATGAACAGCTCCTGACGCTCATTTATCACTCTTTCCCGATTTAAAAAAAAATTGGTATAACTGACACATTCTTCCTTCACAAAAAGGGGTGAAATTTCCTGATTTCACCCTACTGCACCCAGGTTTAACTGCACCATGCTGCTCATTCTTTGCAGCCAGACATCCCGCCCTTCTAGGTGATCGGCAGCAGTTAAGCAAGACAATCATTGTTTAGCAGGGGTATTTTACTTGCTACTACTCAGGACTGTCATGACCCTGAACTACAGTATGTGAACAAGTGCTGCTAAGCAGCCATCTACTGGCGATCCATGATCAGGGTCGGTGCTCTGGTGACAGAGTTTCAGGTATGCGGTTGAGCAGCAGCGGCAACTCACTTGTAGTCATGAGCAGCAGCAGGAATGTCTTTCTGCTGACATAAAGAGGCTTTTTTTCTCTCTGCTCTACCCTACCTATTTTTTAGGTCGTACCTACTAGGCAGGACAAGCTGTTTGGTTGCAAAAGACCTATTGTGAACCTATCTACAACTTACAGGGTCTTGCTTACCACTGGTTGGCTTTATTGTCCCTCTCATTTGCTTGCTTCTTATTCAATCGCTTCCCTTGTACCTGCTTGTCCATCTTGTGTCTGTCCCTCTGCTGGAGCATAGGCTATTTACCATCTCTCAACCTGGATAGCTTCTTTCCTTCTACTGCTCACTTTTAAGGGAACAAAAGTTTTCTTTTTGCCTAGGCACTTCATAAAAGTGCATGTGTTTTCCAGCACTCTACCTCATGTGCTTCTCAGTGCCGCAGCCAAACACCCGCCCTGTGCTCCATGCTGCTATCTCCCTCATGCTGCAAGCTCTCACTTGTGTGCTTCTCCCCAGCCAACCCCCCTGCATCCAGTGCTCTATGTTGCTTTCGCATTCATGTGCTTCTCCCTTCGCCGCAGTGTTGATCTCCCTCGTGGGCTGCTTTTCCCCTCCCCACCCACATCCAGTTGCTTCCGCCCCATGGGCTCCTTTGTTGCTTCCGTGCTCACTGTCTTTTTTTAATTTATTGGTGGGGTGACCAGTCTGCAAATTGCCATTGCTCCCTCTACCTTTAAAAAGAAAAGCGCTTTGAGCTACTACTTTTTCATTTTTATCTACCAATCTCAGTTAATAAAAAAAATGGCACTTGCGTCATTTTGTAGGTTTGCATGCGTAATGACGCATTCATGCACACACACTGTCACGCATGAGCACCTAACAGAATAATGCAGCCATTGAAGCTGTGTCACTGTGCTTTTTTAGGGCATGCTGCACAGACACCTTTGTCAATGCTTCTTTAAAATTAAGGGCCTCATTACGATGTCGAGCGGCAAGCCTCCAACCATCGGCGGAGGCTTTCTGCCCAACATGGTAGGTTTACAGTCCGACTGCCGCATTAGGATGACGGCCGTCGGAGTAAAACCTGCAGGGGGATTCCAGGGTGGTTCTGACGGGCTGTCGGAAAGACAGCATAATCCCTTAATGATGGCGGTTCGGCCGTCGGGATTATGATGTCGGTTTCCGACAGCCTTTCCATGACGGCCTTTCCGACATGGGAAGGCTGTCGGAAAGCGACATTGAGGGCCTGTAACAGGGCCCCTTTCCCTCTGGCCCTCCGCAATGGGGTCTGGGGGCAACTATGATGCCCCACTAAATATCCCTGCACCCTGTGGCAGGCACATGGTGCAGGGATGTTCACAAACATCCATTTTTTAATGGAAGCTCGTGCTGCAGGCCTTTTCCGCCCGCTGCACAAGCTTCCATTGGAAAATGGATGTTTGTGACCGCCCTATCATCGTAATCATGTGGTCGGAACCGCCAACCTAAGGTTGGGCGGTTCCAAACCGCAACGGTGTCAGGCGGACAAAAGTAATCAGGCCCTAAGTGTGAAACTGGTGAATTTAAAAATAATTTCTTTTAAAAAGACATGAAAGTGTGAGACAATTGTTTGCAAATGTGCACACCACCTCACACAGCCTCCAGACAGCTAACTTTACAATATTAGGTAACCTAAATATCCATCATGAGTATATAGAACTGCAAGACTAGTCAGCGATTCATCTAGCCCAGGTGATCACATCCCCTATGCACAACAAAGGCCACATACAAGCTCCCATTTTCACCTACATGGCAGGTAAGAATCTCCTGGCAACACAAAAAAGCACCCCTGGGTCCTTCCCGGTTGCACGAACCGGCCACGAGGAGTCCGTATTGAAGGGTTTGGACGCCACCTCGAGTGCGTGCACCGAGGGTAAGGCGCCACTAGCTCACCCAACTATGCGGGGATGATGCTGACCAGCAGAACTCTCGATTGGTTCGAAAACCTACTAGCTGGTTGTATGCTTTCTAACCACCAACTTAATTTGGTATGCGTGGTTGACTCACCTTATTTTGCACTTTCATTGGTCCTGAAGAAAGCCGCGGCACCTCTACGGAGGGCATTACGGTTGAAACATATCGACCATTTAGAGACCATGACAGGTTGAATCCTTCTGACATAGCCCACAATTCTTTTTTTTTTATTTAATCCTGACCCCTGGATGTCCCATTAAAGCTTGTCCTGACATACCAGGGAGTTAGTTTTAACCTCACTTTCACTTTCCTTCTACACTCCCTCCACGCCCGGCTCATCTGAAGGTTTTAGAACACCTCTTTACCATATCAAAAAACATCCCTGAGCTCCTCTCTCTCAGAGAGGGTGTTGTAGCCCGCACTACGACTAGCTTCGCAGCGCGAGGAGGTTACCCAATGATGAAGCATGCCACACACGGGTGGGTAAGGGAAACGGTCCTTTAAAAGGGATCTCCCTGCACTCCTTTTTCACTCTTGACCCAGGGGTGCTTTTTTGTGTTGCCATATTTGATTAGAGGGGAGTTGCCCCCTGATGGTCGTTAAACCTCCTCAGGCCTCTTTTGTGTGTACTGAGGTATGAATCTCCTGCCAGTCAGTTGGATGGATCACTTTCTGATTCCGTTCTCCATTCCAAAAGCAGGAGAGACACAATTCAAGACACCGCAATCAAGGACTAACATGCAATGGTCTAAATTGGACATCACCAGCAGGGAAACGAGCCCTGCGCAATTCAGCCCCAGAACTAAATAGAGATGCGTCCACATCCTAAATAACGTTTAAGGACTGGGTTAGCACCGCTTTAGATGGGCTAATCCCCTTAAAACCAGCAAGAAATCCTGGTCTCGAGATAAAATCCAGTGGTTCTCACCAGAGCAAAGAGAACTAAAAAAACAGACAGCAAAAGATGCGAAAGAAAGTGGAGGGGAAACTACGAGGATATGTGTAAACAGGTCTATAAAAATGCCATAAAACCGGTCCCACAATGCTTGTTTCTGGTCTAGGGAAGACCTGGCTTGGCAGTTCGGGCTGGACTGTTCCAGTGAGGAACAGGGTCATGACTGATTTGCATATGGTTGGGTCTGAACTGGGGTGGCAAAGTGAGCTAAAGAACGATGATGGACTCAACCCAAATCTGTGACTGGGGGTGAGTGCCTGAAAGGTTTCAGTGCTCCGCCCATCATCTCCTTAAGTTTGCTTTGTTCGCCCTAAGTTGGCAGGGTATGTCCAGACATGGGTCCCTTGCTCACTTTTCCACTGGATTCAAGCTAGCCTGGCTGATGAAGGGTGTTACCCCGAAACCAGTCCCAGGATGCTTGTTTCCGGTCCAGGGAAGACCTGGCTTGGCAGTTTGGGCTGGACTGTTCCCATGAGGCACAGGGTCAAGACTGATTTGTCTATGACTGGGTCTGAACTGGGGTGTTGAAGTGAGCTAAAGAACGATGATGGATTCATCCCAGATCTGTGACTGGGGCTGAGTGCCTGAAAAGTTTCAGCGCTCCTTCCATCATCTCCTTGTGTTCGCTTTGTTCACTCTAAGTTGGCAGGGTATGCCCAGACGTGGGTCCCTTGCTCACTTTGCCACTGGATTCAAGCTAGCCTGGCTGATGAGGGCTGCTGGCCCGAAACCGGTCCCAGGATGCTTATTTCCAGTCCAGGGAAGACCTGGCTTGGCAGTTCGGGCTGGTTTGCATATTGCTGGGTCTGAACTGGGGTGGCGAAGTGAGTTAAAGAAAGATGATGGATTCAACCCAGATCTTTGACTGGGGGTGAGTGCCTGAAAAGTTTCAGCGCTCTGTCCATCATCTCCTTGTGTTTGCTCTGAAAAAAATATCAACACAGCATCCATAGAGCTCGGATGGACGATTCTGCGGACAGGAATATTTAGTCCTCAAACTGCTCAAAGGAAGTTTGCACCATTGTCAACTCCTTTTTAAACATATCAGTAGCAGGCCCCCACCCTCCAGCACGTTGTGAGCTACTTGCTTATCACTTTCTTGGGAAAGTTAAGCTCATTTACGATGCCCCAGCAGGAAAAAAAACACATAACAATAGGTCTGATGAAATTACCATAGCCAGAAAAATCAAGGCGGAGCTCTCCACTTTCCAGCAATTAGGTAAAAATTAAGTCCTTGCTGTAGCAAGCATGGTAAAATCAGGCTCACCACTCAACCCTGCCCCTCTAGACATCCTACTGAAAGGTGGGGATGTCATGATCACAGCCCTCACAGACATATACAATATTTCCTTGGACAGCAGTAGTGTCCAGGAGGCATGGAAACATGCCATTGTTCGCCGCCTATTGAAGAAACCTTCTCTGGACCCCGAGGTGAATGAAAACTATAGACCAATCTCGCTACTCCCAAGTGCCAGTAAAATTCTACAAAAAGCAATAGACATCCCTCAGAATTCCTGGACTCGAACAACATACTACACCCTACTCAAACCCGATTCCGACCAGGCAACAACACAGAAACTGCGCTCCTGATGGCTAGGGAGAACCTAAAAAAGGTCCTACATCAGGGCGGATTGGCAGCGTTTATTCTCCTTGACCTAAGCTCGGCCTTCAACACAGTCTCCTATCCCACTCTACTCTCCAGACTGGAAGAAGGTGGCATTACAGGTAGCACCTTAAAATGGCATTCTTCCAGAAAGGCCTGGGATTTGTTCCTACCCCTAAGAATGACAAATTCCGCACTATCCACGAACTACAGCAGTTCTTCCTGAAGATCCGTTTGCAAACCTTCTTCCTCTGTAAACCCCGAAGTGACAGTCACGACTCGGGTCTGCACCCAAAATCTACCTTCACACCCTCAGGAGGCATGGTACCCAACGAGGTGCTTACCTTTGAACAAGCAGTGTTGGGAGATGTTGAGACATGTCCACAAAAACGCCCCTTTCACAATATGTCCAACCTTGAACCTACTGCCATGCAAACTCTGAGCAATGACACTATGATCACTATAAAGCCTGTTGATAAAGGTGGTGCGATAGTGATCATGAATAGCACTGATTACGTCACAGAATGCCAACGACAACTGGGGGACCGGACATACCACACCCCTATCATGCAGAACCCCACTGAAAGACTGAGCCGACAGATAACATCGCATATCACGTTGGCACTAGCAGAAGGATGGATCAGCAAGAAAGAGTTGGAGTTCCTGATCAGTAAGAACCCTAGGACCCCCTATTTCATTACCCTCCCCAAAATCCACAAGGGTATACACTCCCCCACCCAGGCAGACCCATAGTGTCAGGGATAGGTTCCCTCCTCGAGCCCCTGTTGCAATTCTGCGACCACTTCCTTCAGCCCCTGGTTACCAAAACTCTCTCGTTCATTAAAGACACTACTGATGTCCTTAACTTACTGGGTGTCATTGATGACAACCCCCTGCTTGATTTACTTGTCTCAATGGATGTCGAGGCACTTTACACCAACATACCTAAGGATGCCACACTAGGGGTGATAGAGAACACCCTCCTACTAGAAGAGTGGCCACCCCCACACCAGTGAGCTTCATCACAGAGTGTGCCACAATCACACTCAAAGAGAATTTCTTTCAGTTCCAGGATCAGTTATACCACCAGAAGCAGGGGACTTCTATGGGCAGCACTGTTGCCCCTAGTCTTGCCTGGCTTTACATGGCAGACTTTGAACAATGACACATCTGGGGGGATACAAATTCTTTCTCCAATAACATCTTGATCTGGCGCCGCTACATTGACGACATACTGATTCTGGGGCATGGCACAGTAGATACCTTTGAGAAGTTCTACAAATGGGTCAACACCCTAAACCCGTTTCTGAGGTTCACCAAACATATGTCAGAGATACAGCTTTCGTTTCTTGACCTGTTGATAACTCTCAAGGAGGGAAAACTATGTACATCCACATACAAAAAACCCAATGACTGCAACAGCCTTAAGATAGGACAGCCACCACCCCAAGCATCTCAGAGACAATCTGCCTTTTGGCCAATTCCTGCGCCTACGCTGCAACTGCAGTTCAGTTAGCGACTTTACAGATCAAGCTGAGACCCTCACTACTAACCTCATTGCACGTCAATACCCCTCACACGCAGTTAGAACTGCCTGCAAGAGAGCACGAAACAACAACAGGGCGGGATTGCTAGAGCAACAAGAGCGTCCAGAGAGCGAGGTATTAACATGTGTTACGTCATTCACTTCGCAGTCCAATCAAATACAGAAGATTATCAAAAAGCATTGGTCAATTCTCAACACTGGGAATTTAACATTGCCCAACCGCGCTTTGCTTTCAAGTGCACCAGTAATCTCAGAGATGCTACTGTACATACAAGAGCAAAAACTCTCAGACAAGGTACCCAACTTACACTCTGGGGTCTCCCCCCGGTCATGGGCCACTACCCATGTGGATCGTGCAGTGTCTGTACACTAACACAGCCTTCCAAAGAAATCCATTTCGAAACTTCAAAACCATGGGTACAGCAAGCACACACTAACTGTAATACTAAGAACTGCCTCTATATGATCACCTGTCCATGCAAAAACCCTACATAGGTATGACAACTAGGGCAGTCAAGATAAGAATCACCGAACACCGCAGCAATGTGAGATGTAAGAGACTCCAAACCAAAATGAGCACCCACTACATTGAGAGTGGCCCTACCCCTGAGGATTTACGCTGGACAGTCATTGAGGCACATACACATATACGCAGTGACGAACTATTCCACAAAGAACAACAATGGGGTTTTCGACTTTCGACACACATCAACGGTCTCAACGACGATATTCCCTAGAGTGATATACCACTGTAGGGCCTACTCTGGTATCACCTCGGTCTGTGTTGTTTGGAAAGATTACGGAGTGGCAGGTACTACCAGGGACCGGTTGGTGCGGCTCCCACATTCAGACATGGTGAGATGTCACACCCAGTGCACATCCATATCTACACCTGTGTCAACCATAGCCCATGCCTTGATCCCAGCAACCCACAAATTCACATGGGCTGGTAGTATCTTCTAGACCCTTTGCCCCCGCCCCATTACATACTTCCCCACTCCTATATCAGGACCGCACTTCGGTGCTCCATACGCATCGCAATTTTGGTAGACCCCAGCATTTCCACGTCCACCGTCCTTGGGAGCCCGGCTCCCCACATGCCCCACATCTCCTGATGCACCCTAGTGGGTCGCCACTCCCGTTCAACCTGGCGGCCCAGTACACCCTGCCGGTTTTTCCACTATGCCTATCTTCTTTGGCAACCTCAGCCATATTTATTTCAACTCCTGGTCCTAATTGTACCGGTTTTTTAACTGTATTGCATCTACCTTATTTTGGGAACCTCGTTTTTTGATTCTATTTTTTGACTCCATTTGTCTGTGCTTCCAATGGGAGATATCCACCTATACTCCTGTTTCGATTCCTCTCAGTATGACCTTCTACCCTTCTAATATGGTGCCCACTGCACTCCGTATACATACCATGTGGCATATTAGCAAGACTGGCGATAAAATTATCGCCGTTTTAGCGGCAGGAAACTGCCGCTAAAACGGCGATAATGGGCTTGCTAATATGCGCTATAGAATTCCAATAGAAGCCCAGGTTAGATGTGCAGGACATCTAACCTGGGCTTCTATTGGAATTCTATAACGGCAGTTTCCTGCCGCTAAAACGGCGATAATTTTATCGCCAGTCTTGCTAATATGCCCCCATGTTTCAGCTCCTGGACGTCTATTCATGAATTAGATTAGGAGCCACCATCACGGTGACTCCATTGCGGCACCGGCAGGGGAAGGACGGAAGATGCACTGCGCTTTGACTCTGTAAGTAATCAACCCTCCCTCCCTCCCCTTTTCCTCCAGCCGCCCTGACTCATCCACACTCGGCCGGCTGGTTGCCTGCCGTGATTATTTATTCCCCGTCCCGGCCAGAACCTGCACCGGGCGCACTTTTCACGGCAACCCTTCCGCATGTTATTGAACGGCCTCTGCCTCTCTCATTTCAGCACTGACGTCACGCGCAAGTGCGCCTGCCTTGTTCTGTCGATTGGGCCGGTATTCTTTGTTATTTCTGGGTACGTTTTACTGCTTCCTTTGTCCATGGGGGGTCGTTCCTATCTATGTGTGTTTCTGGTCCCTGCTGCGCCGCTCCGTGTACTTGACGGGGAACAGTGACCGTGCAGGCTTCTCTAAACCTCTCAATATAACGATGTCCAATTAAAAGCCGAATATAGTAGATAAGTAGCCCAACTGGTGACACATGTCAGAGCACGCATCCTATTTGCTTGTTCTACCTGTGATGAGTATGTATTTACACAAATTACAAACATCTGTCACCACGGCACTGGTGGTTCTCCCATTTAATTGTATCTGTATATAACTATGAATGTTTTTAATTTTTCCCTTGTACCCTCTTGTTTCTCCTAGATCTAGGTTTACACCCAGGCGATTTACTGAAAATTCATGTAAGGTATATAGGGGCTGGTGAACACACTCTTTACCTTTCCATCCTGTTAGTGTAGAATCAGGTCTTCTTGGTCTGGACAAAATGCCATGATCCTTCGGGACTATAATAGGCATGAAACATGTTGACTTTTGATGTACACTTTTTGCAGCTAAATAGACCATTACATCTATTTTATGCTTGATTCTCATTTTTTAACCATGACAAAGGGACCCTATTATTAAAACTGAGTTCTTGCTTGGATCCCCTTAGTCATCTTTATACACACTTCCCTCACCCATTCTACTCACATTTGTTCACTTACCCTCACAAATCTCACCAGCAAAAAAGAAAAGATCTCTGGTAAAGAGCCCCCTTGAGGGGCCCTTTCGGCATTGCAGCACCGGCCCAACGGGGAGCTGCCAGATGATGAAGCATGTGTTTAGAGAAACAATGGTTCTTATGTGGCCCAAAAAGGTCCAAACTGAAGTGACCCAGCTAGGGGGCACTAGGTTATTGAATAGAACTATGGGGCATATTAGCAAGACCCACGCAATTATCGCTGCTTTAGCGGCAGGAAATTACCGCTAAAACGGCGATAATGGGCTTGCTAATATGCTATGGAATTCAATAGAAGCCCAGGTTAGATGTCCTGCACATCTAACCTGGGCTTCTATTGGAATTTATAACGCATATTAGCAAGCCTATTATCGCCGCTTTAGCGGCAGTTTCCTGCCGCTAAAACGGCGATAATTTTAACGTGGGGCTTGCTAATATGCCCCTTAATTCTTAGACGAGAGCAATAAGTAATATACTAGGGACATGTAGGTCAATGTATGACAGAAATTTATTCCACAACAATAATATATAGGTGCTCACACATCAAGTGACAATAAGCGTGACGTGACAGGTGAAAGTGAAATTAAAATAAAGACATCGCATTGACAACAATACTAGAACATCCTTTAGAACATTTTTACAGAGTAAAAGGAGTTCTTGTTGTAAGGGGTCGACGGCGCTTCGAACTCAATTATTTGAGTTCATCTTCAGGACATACAAGGTGAGCAAGTAGAATTGATCGGTATTGCTGTAGCGGGAAAGGTTCCTGGGATACAATGAGCTCAGCTGAAATTAATATCAGGGACTCGAAGAATGGAAGGGCAGCTGGCCGTCGAGTGATTCCATGCAGCGCCGGGGTTTTCGAAGTTTTGATGAACACAGGGCTGTTAATGGGAGCCTGTGGAGAGAGAGAGCAGAGCCTGTCCTGCTGCTACTGTGGTCCGCGCTGAGTCGACCCCCGACAACAAGAACTCCTTTTACTCTGTAAAAAATGTTCTAAAGGATGTTCTAGTACTGTTGTCAATGCAATGTCTTTATTTTAATTTCACTTTCACCTGTCACGTCACGCTTATTGTCACTTGATGTGTGAGCACCTATATATTATTGTTGTGGAATACATTTCTGTCATACATTGACCTACATGTCCCTAGTATATTACTTATTGCTCTCTTCTGAGAATTAAGTTCTATTCAATAACCTAGTGCCCCCTAGCTGGGTCACTTCAGTTTGGACCTTTTTGGGCCACATAAGAACCATTGTTTCTCTAAACATTTCATTACCCCCGGTTCATATATTGGGGTAAATAGTTATTAAACCACAGAGATCCACCCTCAGATAGTTTCAAATGCCATGTCCTCCCAGATTGAGTATGTTTCCTACAATGGTGGGAAAACACACAGTGTTTTTAAATACCCTCACACACCAAAAGGGCCCTTGGTGTCATGCTTCATCATGGGGTCTTCCCACTCTCTACTGGACGGGCGTGCTACGACCTACGGTTACGCTGGAGCACTGTTGTCATAAAAGACTGTGTCGTGTAGGAATGTGAGTGGAAGGGTCAGGTGAATAGAAAAGTGAGGTTAAAAATACCTGGCTCGGCGGTTTAGAAAAATAAATTTTTAATATACCTTTGAGCTGGTATTGTTAAAAGAGTGGGGACGGAGGTGTATTTGCCTCAATGAGCTATGCCTCCAAGGTCAACATGTTTCAAGCCCCTGGCTTCTTCTTCAGGACTTAACAGATCCCTTCTACACTTACTTAATATGTGGTGTGTTTTTAACCTAATCCTCTCTAAAAAGTGTGGGTGAGAGTAAATGAACAGTGCATGCAAATATTTAATGCACATATACAATACCTAAATAGGTATCTGTCATCGTTATCTGGAAGAAAAACGGCATTTATACATATACATTAAAAATTAAAAAGCGGAAAAAACACCATCCATCGTGATAAGATAGTGACCTAAAAGGAAATGAAATGAGTGAACATTTACTCCTTATCGCTAATTCACAGTGCAGTTTGATGGTGATGTGTCCCGCTATTAATCAGAGGAAAAGACATTTAATGACAGACTCACACACATGAAACATAAAACACACACTCTATCAACAAGGACCCGGTCCAATTGGTCCATAAGGTATTGTCATGTCTGTCCAAAAGAAACTCGTGGTTATAAGGAGTTATCTGAGGAAAAAGTGTATCTCGGTAGGAAAAATAACCTACTTGATTTCAAAAGTGAACGCGACCCATGAGCCTGTAACGGTGGGAGGGGTGCCTATAGTAGCAACCTCAGAGAGAATGGAGAGGTAAATTTGTTTCTGAAGTGATTGTCTCAACCAGAAACAACCACTCGACAGCATGTCTGACTCCCGGCTGTGCCGTACTCACTGCTCCTGGGACACTGCCCCGCCGTGTCTGGCCTCCCGCGGCTCCGCTGGACAATGGAGTACCTGCGGGAGGATCTAAATGCGACTCTCTATTGTTGCTTCCGCCCTAGATAGAGGGCGTGATAGATAACACCTGTGTAGCCCCTAATTGCTTCGTAGTGTGAGCGCTGACCTCTGAAATCTCAAGTGAGGTGATTGCGGTGCAGTGCATGTTGTGCTGCGTAGCCACGTATGGTAGCGCTCTCCGTGATGTTGCCGGAAAAGGGGTTTGAAAAGGAATCCGGAAAAGGCTAGAAGAAAGGTTAACACTAGTCTGCCAAACTACTTGCTATGGTTGTGAAACACAAATATACCGATCTATATAAGAACTCGGCATTTGAACGATATTTTATGAATACATGTGAACGAAGGATTTATATAAAGAAATCGGCATTAGAATGATATTTTATGAATACACGTGGTGCATACTAACTATTGGATCCTCACATGAGTAGTGATCCTGCAAGATATTCCAAAATATAGGTATATCGATCAGGTATATTAATAGGGGTCTTTACACAACCATCTTGATAAATCGGCATCTGAACGATATTTATGCATACATGTTGTGCACATTAATTATTGAATCCACACATGAGTGGTGTTCCTCTAAGATATTCAAAAATAGGTATATCAATCAGGAACATTAACATGGGTCTTTACACATCGATGTAGGAAGACAAGGAGGGTTATTCAAATTAAGAAAAATCCTACCAATAGGAACTCTCTCTTAACCCCTAGAGTTTAAAAAAAAAAAAAAAAAAAAGGGGTTAAGAAGGTGAAATAAAACCAGTTATAACTGATAAATAGAAACTGGGGTTCCCAAAAAATAGGGTTTTTAGGTAAAAAGTAGATGTCAGAGGGCCCCTCCCAAAAAATGGGAGAGCGGTGTATCCGTACCTCACTAAGTACCAGACAAACTAAATGGTCAAAAAAGGCCGTGGTAGTGTCTATCACGAGCTTGGTGGATTGGTAGGCACATGGATCCTATTCTGGAAGTGAAGATAAAGTAGGGCACTTCTTACGTGAGCTGATTCCATGGTATTTCATCATTCAGCCCGTCGATGTGTGTTCCAAGAAGGAACACCCAACGTGAGTAGGTTTTTGAGATTCAGGAATGGAAGCGAATGGGAGCAAAGAGGCTTCACGAATTGCAACAGCAAAAACGTTGTTTATATGATCACCTGCCCATGTGGCCTGGAATACATAGGAATGACCAAGAGACCTGTCAAAGTTCGCATTGGGGAGCATAGGAGCAACATCCGTTGCAAAAAGAGCACAACTAAGATGTCGACCCACTACCTAACCCATGTGCACGGAATGGGGGACTTGAAATGGACCGTGATTGAACAACTAAATAGTGAGAATGGCTTATTTGAGAAAGAACAACGAAGGCCTTTTTTGACCATTTAGTTTGTCTGGTACTTAGTGAGGTACGGATACACCGCTCTCCCATTTTTTGGGAGGGGCCCTCTGACATCTACTTTTTACCTAAAAACCCTATTTTTTGGGGGGGGAACCCCCAGTTTCTATTTATCAGTTATAACTGGTTTTATTTCACCTTCTTAACCCCACTTTTTTTTTTTTTTTTTAAACTCTAGGGGTTAAGAGAGAGTTCCTATTGGTAGGATTTTTTCTTAATTTGAATAACCCTCCTTGTCTTCCTACATCGATGTGTAAAGACCCATGTTAATGTTCCTGATTGATATACCTATTTTTTGAATATCTTAGAGGAACACCACTCATGTGAGGATTCAATAATTAATGTGCACAACATGTATGCATAAATATCGTTCAGATGCCGATTTATCAAGATGGTTGTGTAAAGACCCCTATTAATATACCTGATCGATATACCTATTTTTTGGACTATCTTACAGGATCACTACTCATGTGAGGATCCAATAATTAATATGCACCACGTGTATTCATAAAATATCATTCTAATGCCGATTTCTTTATATAAATCCTTCGTTCACATGTATTCATAAAATATCGTTCAAATGCCGAGTTCTTATATAGATCGGTATATTTGTGTTTCACAACCATAGCAAGTAGTTTGGCAGACTAGTGTTAACCTTTCTTCTAGCCTTTTCCGGATTCCTTTTCAAACCCCTTTTCCGGCAACATCACGGAGACGCTACTATACGTGGCTACGCAGCGCAACACGCACGGCACCGCAATCACCTCCCTTGAGATTTCAGAGGTCAGCGCTCCACACTACGAAGCAATTAGGGGCTACACAGGTGTTATCTATCACGCCCTCTATCTAGGGCGGAAGCAACAATTAGGAGTCGCATTTAAGATCCTCCCTGCAGGTACTCCATTGTCCAGCGGAGCCGCGGGGAGGCCAGACACGGCGGGGCAGTGTCCCAGGAGCAGTGAGTACGGCACAGCCGGGGGTCAGACATGCTGTCGAGTGGTTGTTTCTGGTTGAGACAATCACTTCAGAAACAAATTTACCTCTCCATTCTCTCTAGGTTGCTACTATAGGCACCCTCCCACCCGTTACAGGCTCATGGGTCGCGCTTACTTTTGAAATCAAGTAGGTTATCTTTTCCTACCGAGATACACTTTTTCCTCAGATAACTCCTTATAACCACGAGTTTCTTTTGGACAGACATGACAATACCCTATGGACCAATTAGACCGGGTCCTTGTTCATAGAGTGTGTGTTTTATGTTTCATGTGTGTGAGTCTGTCATTAAATGTCTTTTTCCTCTGATTAATAGCGGGACACATCACCATCAAACTGCACTGTGAATTAACGATAAGGAGTAAATGTTCACTCATTTCATTTCCTTTTAGGTCACTATCTTATCACGATGGATGGTGTTTTTTCCGCTTTTTAATTTTTAATGTATATGTATAAATGCCGTTTTTCTTCCAGATAACGATGACAGATACCTATTTAGGTATCGTATATGTGCATTAAATATTTGCTTGCACTGTTCATTTACTCTCACCCACACTTTTTTAGAGAGGATTAGGTTAAAAACACACCACATATTAAGTAAGTGTAGAAGGGATCTGTTAAGTCCTGAAGAAGAAGCCAGGGGGCTTCGAAACATGTTGACCTTGGAGGCATAGCTCATTGAGGCAAATACACCTCCGTCCCCACTCTTTTAACAATACCAGCTCAAAGGTATATTAAAAATTTATTTTCTAAACCGCCGAGCCAGGTATTTTTTAACCTCACTTTTCTATTCACCCCTGACCCTTCCACTCACATTCCTACACAACACAGTCTTTTATGACAACAGTGCTCCCGCGTAACCGTAGGTCGTAGCACGCCCCGTCCCGTAGAGGGGCGGGAAGACCCCCATGATGAAGCATGACACCAAGGGCCCTTTTGGTGTGTGAGGGGTATTTAAAAACACTGTGTTTTTCCCACCATTGTAGGAAACATACTCAATCTGGGAGGACATGGCATTTGAAACTATCTGAGGGTGGATCTCTGTGGTTTAATAACTATTGATTTAAGGAGGACGTATCCACCTCCACTGCTTTTGACAAGCAGTACCTCTTTACTCCCCTTTTTGTTCTTTTTCATATATTGGGGTACCCTTGTTCTCTTTACTAGATGATGAAGCATGACACCCCTTGGGGTGTGTGAGGGCCTTTGCTCCTAAAAGGAGCACTCCCCTCTGCCTACCACTCATCCTAGACCTATACACCCCCTCAGGAACTGCACACTCCTTGTTCTCATAGCTGTAGGGGCACGTGTGCTGGACCTTACAATTTGCCCGAGTCCCCCCTTTCTTGCATTGTTTCATCTTTCATCAACAATTGGAGCTTTCAGATCAGCAAAGCGCCCTTTCTCTCTACAACCCATCAGATAAAATGCTCTATCTGATATCATATATTCATCAGGCTTCACCATTTTTTTTGTTTGATCTGTTTATTGAATTTTGACATGTCTTATACACGATACATCCACCTGTAAAATATGCAGGAACAATAAACATTTACAGAAATCAACATATTGTCCAGCAGTGCGCCCATGCAGAGACCAATGGTGGCTAACCTGTCCACATACATGTTTCAAAATGACTTATGACTAATACAACAGAGGCATTTCATAATAGTGAATACCTACTATCATTACAAAATGAGCAACATACAGGTGCTTTTATCACAAACAAATTTGTTCTACTTACAGATTCTCCATTAGCTTCAACTAGTCCTGCCGTCACAACAGGGTTAATGATCAAACTACGGTATGTATAACCATAAAACATCTAACAGCAAAACCATAAAGAAAGAAGAAGAAAAAAAAGAGGGATATCAGGGTAGTTTAAGGTAAAAGAAAGCAATCCATGCCTGCCACAATAAATCCAATTTGGCAATGTTGGATATGTCTGTGTTAGTATCATACCACCGCATGCTGGGCCCATCTGTATTATTTATGACATTTATTCCACATCATCATATTGCTAGAGCACGCTACAGCCCAGAGGCAGACTAGATTAATTAGAGTTGGGGGTATCTATGGTGTCATCCAGAGTTATTGCCACTTGAAGCATGGTTAGCATTGTGTTCCAAGCTGTCGAACTGGGGTACTTACGCAGCCCAAGCGTGTCCTCCCTCATCAATGAGGCAGCTTCAGACTTAGTCCAATTCAGCATGGATTGTATCCAGGCTTTGAGTGGTGGGGATCTTTGGCCTTCCATCTCGGCATGACAAGCCTTTTGGCTACCGCTAGGCCCAAATCCAGGAATCTAGAAGAAGTCCTGTGTTTCTTATCTCTAGGAAAAATTCCTGCTATGCAAGCCTCCCATGTGTTCATCAGGCTTCACCATGGTATCGTACACAGATGATACGCAAATTTATTGTCTCTCTCTCCCCTAATGTAGGCGTCACTCTCCTAAAAACTAAACCTGCGTTTAGAATAGGTCTCTAACTGGATGGCAGTTAGCCGCCTGAAATTAAATAGTGTCAAAACGGAGGTCCTGGTGGTCGGCAACAATCCATCACTTTGGGACCAACTTAACTAGGTGACCGCCCAAACCCCAAAACAGAAGTGAAAAGTCTGGGGATCACTCTGGATACACATCTTACCATGTCCTCCCAGGCAAAAGAAGGTCACAGCCAGTTGCTTCGGCCTCCTTAGAGCATTGAGGAAGACCCTGAAATGGCTCCCCATGGAGGTGCGCAGAACAGTGGTCCAAGGCTTAATTATCTCTTGCCTCACTATGGCAATTCCCTCTATCTGGGTAGCCCACTCTCTGTCACCAACAAACTACAAATCATCCGAAATGCAGCGGCTCGAATACTATTGGGTACTCCCAAAACCCAAACAGCACGCCCGCCCTTACCACCCTTCACTGGCTACTAATTAGCAGAAGGATGCAGTTCAAAGCACTCTGCATTACACATCGGGCAAAACATAAAGCAGATCCACATATCCTTTATCCCCTTGTCAATCCCCACCATGCCAATAGAGATCTTAGGTCTAACAACTTATGGCTTCTCGCTATCCTCAGAATTAAGAGAGCCAGAGGCAGCCGCTTGTTCACCTACCTTGCTCCTAAACTTTGGAACTCCGTACCTATCAGCCTGAGACAAGACAACAACCTACTGAGCTTCAGAAAGCAACTTAAAACATATCTGTATGCATAAACATTCATCACTCTAGCCATGGCTGAAAGCGCTGGGAAGCCCATTTCGGGTAGCCATGCGTTCTACAAGACATGTGAGTAGGATAGAATAGTATATTCTGCCATGATATTATCTGCTACATAACAATACACACTGTTGAATGGAAAATCACAATATGCGAGAGGAGGCTCTTTGCAGAGTGTAGACAAGACATAACAGGTATTACTCATACACCGTCTATAAACCTGCCGTTACAGCAGGAGATACATTATCTAATATATACCTTATAATAACAAAAACGAAAAATATTGTAACCACACCATTATGTGCAGCAACATAGAGACTGCAGTGAGGGGCAATAGATATTGCTTGGAATGACCGCAGTCATCCCCTACAGCAGAAGCAAGAACCCACTATCGAGGATGATGGCGAAGTAGTAAGCGAAACAAACAAGAGAAGCCAAAAACGACTAAGTTAAGCTATATGGGCCAAACACTTACAAGACAACGTACAAAGGCGAGGGCCAAAATCTGGAAAGTGGTGGGCGTGACTTGGACAGCCAACATGGCGGATGCACTTTTAACTGTGCTCCGCACATCCACGCCATAAACACTAGAAATCCGTCATAATCCTACCCAGCGGAGCATATTTGATGGGCTGATGCGTGCGTTAACGACCCGGAGCGGAAATAAACTGTGAAACCCGCCGACGTGGGGACGAACAGACGGAGTGGCGGCCGCGCTGGATCCCGACGTCTGCTGCGCAGCGCGGGCCGGGGCTGATTAGGAGCCGGAGCCTGCCCGGCGCCCCCCGCCTTGACTCCTGCGCGCGACCTGGTGACTTGGCCTGCGCAGACTGTGGAGTCGAAGGCGAGACGGTGGCATCTTCCGCTCTGAGGCTGCCCGGGCGGACTCTGGGCTGCGGCCGCAGCCTAGACAGAGCGTGGGCCTGCAGTTGGGAGAGGCCTGCCTGATGCGGGCGCCTCCCAGCCGAATCCTGGGATGGAGGATCCCCCTACCTGGCTCGTGCTTCCCTGCATGTGGTGGTCTCCAGCGGGCCGCCCGGGACCGGACGTGCTGACACCGTGGTGGGTGGGGCGGCTTGGAGGTGTAGTGAATACTCCTGAGGGGCCTGTGCATGGCCCTGGCGTCTGCGGTGATTCCCGTGCCCCGGCGCCCATCTCCCCCTTTACAATCAGACCGGGGGCGCGTCTGTCCAGGGGCGGGGACGGCTCACCGTAGGATGGAGTGAGACGCGGCCTAGCATTGGAGCCCAGATCGTGGGCCCTGGATTGGACTGGCCTGGGGTGGCTGGGGCTGTGCTCTGCCCCATTAACCAGTTGCCAAACGCCCGGCCAGCATACACTGCCTTCTACCCCCCAGATCAGAGCAAGATACCTGCATCAGGATCCTGTGGCGCGGCGGCGCCTGGAGCGCTGAAGATGCGTGGGGGGACTCTGTGGGCCGGGGGTCCGGCGAGTCTGGTCTCCTTAGGGGGCCTACTTGGCCGGCCGTCAAGGGTTGCGGAGTCGGCCGGGCTAGGCCTGGTGTGGCTTATGGCCTGAGATGAGCCGGTTCCCGTGAGGCCCGGCCCGCGGTGCTGTTCCCCCCCCCCCTCTGGGTGACGCCGCGGTGAAGCTGGTGGCAGGGCCTTGTGGTCTGCAGTGGGGTGAGGGAGATGGGGGAGGCGCCCCCCCCCGGTTCAGGACCTTGGAGATACCAGATCCGACATCTGCCCACCCGCCGCCATGGGCAAGGACAAGCTGGCGGCCGCCGGCGCTAAACAGAATACCATCGACTAGTATACCACAGCCCAAAATGGCGCTGCTAGGGGGGATGCAGGGGGCACGATGCCGGACAACGCGACCCTCTTGGGGGCAATCACCGAGGCGAGGAACATACTTGATGCCAAAATCGGCGCTGTGGGATCCGAGGTCACCTTCTTGAGACAAGATCTCGGAAAGGCTGTGGATCGCATTACCGAAGCGGAGACACGCGTGTCCACAGTCGAGGATAACGTAACTACCATGCAGAAAAAAGTCAATAAACTTACGACGCTTTCACAGGAGTTGGCCTCTAGGGTAGAAGATGCCGAAGGCCGCGCGAGACGAAACAACTTGCACTTTATTGGTTTCCCGGGAGGTTGCGAGGGCTCCTCCATGTCACATTTCCTCACCCAATGGCTCGTGGGCCTCCTGCCAGCTGATAAACTATCCTCATGCTTCGTCGTGGAAAGGGCTCATCGTGCATTAACCAAAACACCACCTCCAGGGGAAGGCCCAAGACCAATCATTGCAAAGTTTCTGAATTATGCTGATCGAGACGCTATTCTGCAATTCGCCAGGTCCCACAAAGACAAATTCCTCCATGATTCCAAGTCCATAATGATATTCCCAGATTATACCCATCTGGTACAACAGCAGCGTCAATCCTTTATGGCAGCAAAGCGTAGATTGCGGAAACTTAATATACAGTACATGCTGTTGTACCCGGCTCGCATGCGGGTTATTTTTAATTCTAAATCCCACTTCTTTGACTCGCCAGAGGCTGTTTTCGCCTGGATGGATGAGCGTACACACCCGAAGCCACACACCCTGCCACCACTGGAATCGGACTCATCCCAGGGCTCACAACGAACTGGGCCAAAGAGAAGTAAATCTCAAAGATGCTACCGATCTGGTTCAACTAGGCGCTCCTCGGATCCGGAAGAAGCATCCTAACTTCCACAAAGGGCGTTATCCCCCTGCAGTGGGGTCACTGTCATCGCTGAACCATAAGTAACATCCTGCTCCGCATGGGACTACAAGCTGGCGTAGATGTCCAGCCACACGATTCATCCCGCCCCGGACATCTCTACTTTTTCCTTTTGTTAATGTTACATGGGTAGTTTGGGTACCATTGGCGGAGGTGATCTGGGTTCCCCTGTTGGGGCCCCGAGATTACTCTTCACCGCGACAGATGCTCCGCGTTCAAGGCAGTATCGGGTGGGGGGTGGGTGGTTTGGGGGTTCCTTAAGATGTTCTGTTAGTATTATTTCAGTTTTCACATGCGCGCAGGGGTTTAGTCTTGATTCCACACTATCAGCCTTAACACACACACCTGCAGAGATTAGATGACCACACAGGTATGCGCTTCCCCGCCCGGGGATTTGACCATAGTGTCATGGAACGTTAGGGACCTACTTAATAAGGTTAAGAGAGGTGCTATTCTCCGTCAAAGCAAGCGATATGGGGCGGACATTGTCTTTCTTCAAGAGACTCATCTTCTGGGTGCCAAGGCTCCCTGTCTTGCCAGGTTTGGGTACCACACAATATATCATGCAGGGTTTACCAGGGGATCACGAGGGACTGCCATCCTCATACACCGCCGCATTCACTTTATACACACCAAGCATTGGTTGGACCCTGGCGGACGTTACGTCCTTTTATCGGGCACACTATATGGGGAACGTATCAATCTTGGCAGCATCTATGCCCCTCCTCCACTGGGTAATACCTTTGTAGAAAATATATCTCGATTATGGGGGGAACTCCCAGAGGGCTTGACCCTCCTAGGAGGGGACTGGAATGACGCTATGACATTGATGGATAGAAGGTACGCACCAGGGCGAGAACCCCCAATAGATAGATCCAAACTTCATCTCTTGGCTACTACATTGGGGTGGTCGGACATATGGCGCGAGTTCCACCCCTCTGAACTAGGCTACACCTACCAGTCCACAGTTCATGGATCTCTGTCCCGGTTAGACTATATGTTCATTCCACATAATTATATACACCGGATCTCCCATGTGTCTCACCTCCCCAGAGGTCTGTCAGATCATTCGCCTGTCCTGTGTAAGACCCGCATCCATTCCCACAAACCTCCATTTAGGTGGAGGATGTCCCCATGACATCTGCGGGACCCGGAATATCTGGAGACGCTGTCCACAGCAGTCTCGGATTATTTTGAATTCAATGTGGCTTCTGCCCCTTCCAAGTGCATCTATGGGCAGCTTTGAAACCTACCGTTCGCGGGGTTGATATTAGTTTTCGCACTAATGCTAAACGTCAGCAATCAGCGCAATTGTCGGAATTAGAGAACCGTCAGAGGACCCTGGAGGCGCAGTGCGTAGCTGATCCAACCCCAAGTCTCCAACGCAACCTACTTCAGACACAGCAACACATTCAGCAACATCATATGGGGGAGGCAAAGGAAATCTGGTTAGCGGTGCACAGACAGAATATCGAGTTGTGAATATGGAAGTGCCAGAATATCGAGTTGTGAATATCAAAGTGGCATAATATCGACTGCAAGAATATTGTGGACCAGAATATCGACTTGAAGGTAAGAAATATCGTTTTCTGTAATATCAAAGTCAGTAATATCGTTTGTAAAAATATCGTTGTTAATAATATCAATATTTATATTAGTGTTCTGTATTTTAGTATGTATGTTAAAAGTATGTGATCTAATTTTTTTGTTTGTATAAGTATAGCTGTTTTTTTTATGTATGTGTGAAATTTTTAGAAGTGATTAATTTTATGTTAATTAAATTTTGCCTATTTTAGTTCTGTAGCGGGTTGTGGGTTTATAGGGAAATAGGGTGGGAAGTAATTTAATTATAATAAAGTAATTAATAATGTTTATTTATTAGTATTTATAATAAATTTTTTATCAAAATTAATTATTAATTGGTTATCAATTTTTATTAATTAATTAATTGATAATTATGTTAATTGTGTTACTTTTTTAGGAGTGGGTTGTGGGTTTATAGGGGAATAGGGATGGAAGTAATTTAATTATAATAAAGTAATTAATACATTTTATTTATTAGTATTTATAAATTTTTTTATTAATTAATTATTTGGTGATTAATTTTTATTAATTAATTAATTAATTGATAATTATGTTAATTGTGTTATTTCTTTTAGAAGCGGGTTGTAGGTTTATAGGGGAATATGGTGGGAAGTACTCTAATTTTAATTAATTAATTGTTATTTATTAGTATTTATTTTATATTTCGATTTTATAGTGTTGTTTGTGGTAATTCATTTATTATTAATTAATTATTAATTGTTTGTTAATTTTAATTAATTAATTGGTAATTATGTTAATTGTGTCAATTATGTAGGAGTTGTTTGTGCGTTTATAGGGGAATATGGTGTGAAGTAATTTATTTAAAAATCATTAATAATTAATTTTTTGATTATAATTAATTTATATTAAATATAGTTATTTGTTTGTAAAATGTTTTTTAAATTTTTTATAAATTAATTTTTTTAGTTAATTTTTAGTACTTTTTACATTAAAATATCTTTCTATCTTTTGTAATTTTTTATATTTTTATATATTTTTTATTTTTGTGTTATTAACACTTTTTGTATTGTAGTTGGTATTTTGTTTCTTTTTATTTTTATTTAAATTTTTGGGAAATATTAATTTTAACCCTCTGCTATCCAACACTTTCCCTATTGTTGCACTCTCTAGAGTGGGAATAGTAATTTTTACCCTTCGCTATCCAACACTTTCCCTACTGTTTCACTCTCTGGAGTGGGAATAGTAATTTGAAGTCCTCCGCTATCCAACACTTTCTCTACTGTTGCACTCTCTGGAGTGGGAATAGTAATTTTTACCCTTTGCTATCCAACACTTTCTCTACTGTTGCACTCACTGGAGTGGGAATAGTAATTTTTCCCCTCCGCTATCCAACACTTTCCCTACTGTTGCACTCACTGGAGAGGGAATAGTAATTTTTACACCTACGCTATCCAACACTTTCCTACTGTTGCACTCACTGGAGTCGGAATAGTAATTTTTACCCCTACGCTATCCAACACTTTCCCTACTGTTGCACACTCTCTGGAGTGGGAATAGTAATTTTTACACCTACGCTATCCAACACTTTCCTTACTGTTGCACTCACTGGAGTGGGAATAGTAATTTTTGCCCTTCGCTATCCAACACTTTCCCTACTGTTGCACTCTCCGGAGTGGGAATAGTAATTTTTACCCTTCGCTATCCAACACTTTCCCTACTTTTGCACTCTCTGGAGTGGGAATAGTAATTTGAAGTCCTCCGCTGTCCAACACTTTCTCTACTGTTGCACTCACTGGAGTGGGAATAGTAATTTTTACACCTACGCTATCCAACACTTTCCTTACTGTTGCACTCACTGGAGTGGGAATAGTAATTTTTGCCCTTCGCTATCCAACACTTTCCCTACTGTTGCACTCTCCGGAGTGGGAATAGTAATTTTTACCCTTTGCTATCCAACACTTTCCCTACTTTTGCACTCACTGGAGTGGGAATAGTAATTTTTTCCCCTCTGCTATCCAACACTTTCCCTACTGTTGCACTCACTGGAGAGGGAATAGTAATTTTTACACCTAGGCTATCCAACACTTTCCCTACTGTTGCACTCACTGGAGTGGGAATAGTAATTTTTACCCCTACGCTATCCAACACTTTCCCTACTGTTGCACTCACTGGAGTGGGAATAGTAATTTTTATCCCTACGCTATCCAACACTTTCCCTACTGTTGCAGTAATTGAAGTGGGAATAGTAAATTTTTACCCCTACGCTATTCAATAATTTTCCTACTGTTGCACTCAATGGAGTGCAAAATGTAAGTTTAAAAATGTATAGTATTTTATTTTATAATATAATGTTTTTATTATTATATTTTATGTTATAGGTGTATGTATATATATAAATATATTTTATAGTTAATTTTTATATATTTATAATATTTTAAAATAAATTAAAGTGATTAGTTTATTCATTATTTTAAAGTAAATATACATTTATATATTAAATTTTATATATGTACGTTTACATTTCTTTAAATTAAATTTGTTTATTATATATATATATTTTTTGGGTTTAAATTTTTTTATTGAAAATTAAAACATTTGCCATGTATAAAATCGTAATATACAGTTCGTCATTTAACGGAAAGATGCTGTATGATGTGTTACAATACATTCAGATGTTACATTTTCATGAATTTCTTTCGTGTCAATTCAAGTTCTTCAGTCGGTGAAATGCATAGTACTCCCCGATGAGCATTCCAGGCCCCCATTTTCTATCCCACTTCTTAGGGCAACCTCTGATTTTGTAGATTTCTTTTTCAGCTATCATACATTTGTCCATTGCTGCCACCCAACCAGTCAGCAACGGCTTGTCCGCAGCCCCCCATTTCATAGCAATAGCTCTCTTTATGTCGGATTGCCATCTGTCTCTAAGAGTAAGGAGGGGGTCTGGCATGTTATTACATAGCTTGCGATAAGTAAGGGAGATGGCCTTAGCAAGGAGGGGCTCAGCTAGAAGTCAGTCCTCTAGGGGGGACGAGTCCGGGACATTAGCCAGATCTGGTAGAGCCGTTTGAAGCGCATGTCGGATTTGCAGATAGCGGAAAATCTCAGTAGGCACCAGTTCATGTTTCACTTGCAGTTCTTTGAATGTAAGTAGTTTCCCTTTTTTTAGAAGGTCCCCAATCGTGGAGATCCCTATCGTATCCCATTTGTCGAACCCAACTTGATAGCATAATAGCTATCGTCAACCTTCCCTGCCAACCCAATCGTTTGGTAGCTGTCTGCCAGACTGCAATAGTTTGAGCCATAGGACCAAGATATCTTTCCTTGCGGGGTTTAGTATATAAGTCTCCTAGATATCCCTCCCGTCCAGTCTGATATCTCTCTAAGTGGTATGCCGGGTTAGATGGCGGACCATACAACCAGTGGTTAGTGGCCACTAATTGCGACGCCCAATAGTAGAGGCGTAGATCTGGGAGTGCAATGCCTCCGTCGTACCAGCTCTTCGTCAATTTTCGTAAGGCTATTCGTGGTGTCCCACCATCCCATAACAGTGTACAGACTTCCGCCTCCACCCCAACGAAATATGTGTCCGGAATAGAATAAGGGCAGTTCTGAAGTGCATAGAGGAACCTCGGTAATGCTAGCATTTTAAACAGGGCCGCTCGGCCCAACAACGACAATGGCAGCGACCTCCAGTGTCTGACATCTTCCTTTAATCTCTGCAGGGGGGCAGCGAGATTGTGTTCATAAAAGGTTTTGGGGTCTGGGGTAATGAAGATCCCCAAGTATGTGAAACCCTCCCTGGTCACTACCACCTTACATCCCTTGGGTAGTCGAGGCGTGGGGCCATGGAGAACGTAAAGTATTGATTTTGCCCAGTTTATGGCATAGCCGGAGTATTTTCCGAAATTAACAAAGATATTGAGTAGATGGTGAATCGATGCGTTTGGGGAGGCTAAATAAACCAGGATATCATCAGCGTATAATGATATTCTATCTTCAGTATCTTCGTCCCATTTTAGCCCTCGTAAAGTGACATCGCGCCTTACCCATGCCGCCAGCGGCTCAAGAACCAGCGCGAACAACAGAGGGGATAAGGGGCACCCCTGCCTAGTTCCTCTGCGTAGCCTGAATACCCTCGAGGTGTGATTGTTAACTCGCACCTGTCCCCACAGGTCAGTATATAGCAAACGAACCCAGGCTATGAACCGGGGGCCAAATCCAAAGCGCGCGAGCACTTCGAAAAGGTATGGCCATTCTATTGAATCAAAGGCCATGGAGGCATCTAAGGACATAATCACTGTGTCTTCCTCCAGATAGGGTTGCCTTGCAAGCACATTATTTACCCTGCGAATATTCAGCGCAGTATTTCTACCCGTGACGAACCCAGATTGATCCGCGTGGACCAGGGAAGGTAACACAGCATTCAAACGGAAGGCCAGTAATTTCGCCAGGATCTTGGCCTCCGCATTTATTAATGAGATTGGTCTATACGACCCGCAACAGTCTGCTGCCTTCCCGGGTTTTCGTATGACTACTATAGCTGCCAACCTTTGATCCGGAGGCAGCATGCCCTTTTCCAGGCTTTCCGTATACATTGGATTAAGGTGGGGAGCTATCTTTACCGCCATACGCTTGAGGAGCTCTATTGGGATACCGTTAGGTCCCATCGCCTTACCTGATTGGACACTGTATATAGCTTTGCAGAGCTCCTCAACAGTGATATCAGCCTCCAGGTCAGCTTTGTCCGTTTCTGACAGGGAGGGTAGGTTACTGTCCGTCAGCAGTTGCCGGGATTCTTCCGACTTGTAGGTGGTAGATGGTGTATACACCTTCTCCAAATGATCGGCGAACATTTCTGCAATTTCTTGTGGGTCAGATATTTTCGAGCCCATGTTGTTGGATAATTCAGGCACCCACCTATGTGCCTGCTCCCGACGCTCGAGCCAAGCCAGCATCTTACCCGTTCTCTCCCCATCTCATACACTCTGTGTCTTGTTGACAATAAGCGCGCTCTCGCCTTTTCTTGCACAAGGACTTTATATTCATGACATTTAGGGTCGATTCCGATTCGGGCCGGAAAAAGCACCGACCGACTCGGATCCGGAAAAAATACCGACCGACACGTACCCGTGGCGCACGACACGCCAAGTACGATGCAAGGCGCGAAAAATCCGACCGACACGTACCGAAACAAAGTCGACCGACCGAGCCGCACGGAAAGCAGCAATCCGGCCGGAAAACACGCGAATCCAACCGACCGACACGCACCCGGAGCAAATCCGACCGAAACGTACACGCAAACTCCAAACCGCAAAGTACGATGCAAGGCGCGAAAACCACGAGCGAGTCGGACGGAGGCCAAGCCGCACGACCGACACGCATACAAAACCGAGCCGAAGCAACACAATACACCGCGACCGACGCGTACGCAGCATAGAAAACTGCACAAACACAGCGTGAACGAAACGGAGAACACCGTACGAGACCAATGCAGGGTCCGACTCGGTCACAAGAACGTTTCCAACATACACAAACAGCACAAAGGAAAAATCACCCAAAAAAGGCCAAACAAGCAATTACCAAGCCAATAAATACTGGGGGTGGGGACAGAGAACAAAGACACACCCACAACTCCACCTATATAAAGGACACAAATCACTACCATGAGCCTTTGCAAATGCCATTCCACTGCCAGCACCCAAGAGAAAGCAACCACACACCCACAGCTCATCCCTCACACAAGCCACACACCATCAGCACACCAACAAATACCTACCTCACATACACCCAGCAAAACACACACTCACACACCCTCACCTGCACACCAACACACACATCACCCACCATCACCACCCATCACCATGCCCCCCAAGAAGAATCCCAAGTTCCTAGATAGTGAATTGGAAGTCATGGTAGACGAGATCCTCAGGGTGGAGCCACAGCTGTTTGGCACATTGGTCCAACAGACCCCCATGTCGCAGAAAACCAAGATGTGGGAGAGGATCATCAACAGGGTGAAAGCCCAATCACCATGTCGGCGCACAAAGACCGACATCCAGAACAGGTGGTATGACGTGCGCAGGAGGGTACGGAAAATGCTGAAGCAAGACTACATCAACAGCCAACACACCGGCAGTGGCCCTCCTGCCAAGCCAATATACCTCAGGCCCTGGGAGGAGAAGGTGCGGGCCATCCTTCCGCCAGTGAGCGTATATGGACTAGAGGACATCCCAGAGCCTGGTGAGTACACAACAAATGTACACAATATACTGCCACAAAACACACACACATCACTGTCAAGGGGAGTGTCAAACCATGCACTCATAGCAATTACACAGCAACCAGAACAGAATCATCCCAAAATGTGTATGTCAGTCAGATAAACACAACACATGCCATCAAAAAAGTCACATCCAACTGTGCCATCACATGTAGAAACAACTACAACTACAGCTAGGCAGTGGCACAAATAGAACCAACAAACACATCCAGACATGTAGACACCACAACACCAACACACAGTGAAGAACACTCAAAGGAAGGAATTCTGTGTATGCTGGCCAAGTCAGTGTAGCCAATAGCATCATGGGAGTCGCAGTCACACATATTGCCCCCCCCACAACTGCCCCATCAACACCACCATGAACCATGCGCACATCACAGGGAGTGGAGAAGGACTCACAAGATGGCTGACACTTGCTACTGCTGTGGGGAGCACAAGGCCCTGCTGGCAACTGTGCACCAACAAACAGCAGGACACCACTGACTGACATCCTGAGAGACAACTTACACTCCCTGCAATGCAAGCACGTTCCATGGTGGGATATCTGGCTGGCTGGGTGGGAAGGGGGACTTGCAGCACTGACTATAGTCACAAGCACCTCCCCTCACACCCCCCCCCCCAACACAAACTCCACAGTACCCACCTGGTAGAATGCAATGCCCTCCATCCTAACACAAGATCCCACAAAGAACCACCACCCTGGGTTATGTTGTGTGAAGCACAGGGACACTCTTGGGACTCTTAGCCAAACAACTGCCAGGACAACACTCCCAGCCATCCTGTCAGCACAGCCACCCCACCCCACCCCACAGGGAAGCAGAATCAAAAGGAAGGAAGCATGGGCATGCTGGGAAGGGGGTGGAGGCAATAGCATGATGGGAGTCGTAGTCACTGATATTGGTCACCCCCACAACTGTCCCATCAACACCACTCCTGAACCATGCTCACATCACAGGGAGTGGAGAAGGACTCACAAGATGGCTGACACTGGCTACTGCTGTGGGGAGCACAAGGCCCTGCTGGCAAATGTGCACCAACAAACAGCAGGACACCACTGACTGACATCCTGAGAGACAACTTCCACTCCCTGCAATGCAAGCACGTTCCATGGTGGGATATCTGGCTGGCTGGGTGGGAAGGGGGACTTGCAGCACTGACTATAGTCACAAGCACCTCCCCTCACACACCCCCCAACACAAACTCCACAGTACCCACCTGGTAGAATGCAATGCCCTCCATCCTAACACAAGATCCCACAAAGAACCACCACCCTGGGTTATGTTGTGTGAAGCACAGGGACACTCTTGGGACTCTTAGCCAAACAACTGCCAGGACAACACTCCCAGCCATCCTGTCAGCACAGCCACCCCACCCCACAGGGAAGCAGAATCAAAAGGAAGGAAGCATGGGCATGCTGGGAAGGGGGTGGAAGCAATAGCATGATGGGAGTCGTAGTCACTGATATTGGTCACCCCCACAACTGTCCCATCAACACCACCCTGAACCATGCTCACATCACAGGGAGTGGAGAAGGACTCACAAGATGGCTGACACTGGCTACTGCTGTGGGGAGCACAAGGCCCTGCTGCCAACTGTGCACCAACAAACAGCAGGACACCACTGACTGACATCCTGAGAGACAACTTACACTCCCTGCAACGCAAGCACGTTCCATGGTGGGATAACTGACTGGCTGGGTGGGTGGGAAGGAGGTCCGGCTGCCAACCAAACACAACCAATGCAGACCATGTTCACACCCCAGAAAATACATAGAAATGCCCAAATAATACAGGACAATGTGCCACACCAATATCAACCCCTGACTGTGACGACTCAGGACAATGCAATGTACAGGCCCGCACCCAGAGGCACAGTCACAACTGTCATGTGTGTCAACCATTGATGCCTGCAGAAACATGACATACATTGTTTGTGTCTCCCAAAAACAGGTGATGATGGGGACACAGCAGCAGACGCTGAGGAGTCCCAGTCCCAGGCTCAAGAGGATGCCGAGCTCACTGGCGTCGTACAGCCTCTGTCCTCCTCGGACGATGAAGAACAACCTGGCACATCCGGTGCAAGTCAACATGCAGCACCAGCAGGACCACCAGCTGCAGCACCAGCAGGACCACCAGCTGCACCCCCTGCACCCACCCCTACAACGACTGTCACCACGAATACCATCCCTGCCGACATGGACAGAATAAGGAGCAACACCAGCACAGTGACCCTGGACCAACCTGGGGCCATGGACACCACCACCACCACCAACCCACAAGGTGGACCAGGGTTATCTGTGCGTGCCACTGCACACACTGCACATGTCAGCAGGGGTGGTGGGAGGGGTGGGAGACAGAGGTCGCTGCTTGCAGACGTTGCTGGTGTGCATGATGACCCACAACTGGTACGCATAGCTGATGCGTACCAGTCCAGCACCGGAGAGCTCAGCCAGGTAGTGGGGCTCCTCAGAGACATTAAACAGCAGCAGGCTGCCCATCATGCCCGCTTGGACTCCCACATGTCCCACGTGGAGTCACACATGTCCCGTGTGGACTCACACATGTCCCGCGTGGAGTCCAAGTGGGATGCACTGCATGAGATGACGGCGGTGCACAGGGACATTTTACAATGCCTCCGCCAGATGAACAGCAACCAGTCCACACCTCCCTGTGTGCCAACAACATCTGATGCCGAACAAACTGCAACTGCCACAGGGAGGGAGGAGGACTCTGGCGGAGAGTCCCCTGCACCGCAGCAGCCTGCACTTGAGGCCCCCCCCAAGAAGAGGGGTCGTCCGAGGAGGGAAAAGTGAGAGGCCGATGGCCAAGTGCAACTCCCAGGAAGCCTGAACCTGTTCTGGATGTTCGCCTTTGTGCACAGACTGTTCACCCTGTTGACGGCAACACTACTCCCACACATTGCATGGGGAGTACAAGTTGGACCAATGTGTCAGACAACTGTGGCCCCGATACTGGGGATCCTGTCTACCCGGACTTTCAATTCACCTAGGAACTTGGAATTGCAAGATTCATGTACAGCACAACCCATCCTATGCACTATTAACACAAATGTATCACAATAAACACACTAATACACCATACTTGCCTCTGTCGTGATTCCAACGTGGGTGCTGTTATGGGGATGATGAACTGCAAAATTACACTGTGTATGCAAACTGCAACAGCAAGGACAACACAGGCATGTGAGTACAGGAAACGTGACACACATGAGGGAGACACACCACCAGGGCTACACGACACATACACACCTAGGCCATCTGACTCATTGCCTACACTGATGTTGCCAGGGAAGACGGTGCAATGCACAGACACCACACCCATTCCCAGTTGTAGTCAAGTAGCCCACAGGTGCAGTAAGCAAATGGCAGTCAAATATGTGACCACAGACAACGCACATCACAAAGTGAAGCACAGGTTTATTACACAGTTGCAACATGCCGTAACCACTACAGATGCAAGGTAACCCCACCTGGCAGCGGGCACACAGTCAACAACTGTAGACGGAAGGAAGTCCATGGGTGTGGCGCACATCACCTGTAGGGACACAACAGCTACCAGCCTGGATGTGCAATCACGTCGTCGGTGGACACAGTTGACCAAACGAATCTGAAAGTACCCTGTGAAGGACAGAAATGACACACAGTCAAAAGCAATGGAGTACAGGACAGAACAGCAAAACACATGCACAATACATGTTACAAGATACCCACCCAGAACCAAGTTAGCATGTCAACACTGTTGGGGAGTACAGCCCACCTGTCACCACACATCGCAACACACATCCAGTCAAGTGGCCCATGGACACACTCCCACAGCACCAGAGCACCACCCACACATCATGCCAACTCACATCATTGACATGACACCTCAGGATACTCACATTCAGCTAAAGAAGTTGGTGATGAGCTGTGTGCGGACATCACCATCACCATCATCATCATCGTCACTGGCATCGTGGTCCAGGCCAGGATCCTCCACAGGTGGCGGATGTTGGTCATTGTCATCCTGGATGAGAGGCAACTCCTTCCGCACTGCCAGGTTGTGGAGCATGCAGCAGACGATGATAATCTTGCACACTTTCACAGGGGCATATGGGAGGGACCCTCCGGTCTTGTCCAGGCAGCGGAAGCGGCTCTTCAGGAGACCAAAGGTCCGCTCAATCACTCTCCTGGTCCGACCATGTGCCTCATTGTAGCGCATCTGGGCAGGTGTCACAGGGTTCCTGAGGGGTGTCAGCAACCACGGCATGTTGGGGTATCCCGAGTCACCTACGGACAGACAAGTGCACATTAGCTGACTTGGAAAAGTGGGCGGAATACTACAGATCAGATCACACACAATGGCACAAAGTCAGTACACACCGACAAGCCAGGCACGCTGGTTCTGCATCTGTGCCATCATCCTGGGGATGCGACTACTCCTCATCACAAAGGCATCGTGTGCTGAACCAGGGAAACGGGCACACACGTGTGTGATGGTCATGTCTGCAAGACACACCACCAGTGCATTGACCGAGTGGTAGTGCTTGCGGTTCCTGTAGGCCTGCTCCTGGGCCTGTGGTGGTACCAAAGCCACATGTGTCCCATCAATGGAGCCAATTACATGCGGCATCCTCCCCAGGGCATAAAAGTCACTCTTCACGTCAGTGAGTCGTCGCAGTCTAGGGAAATAGATGTACCGGTTCAGGAAGAGCAACATTGCCGCCAAAACATCGCGGAGCACACGGCTGAACATGGTCTGTGACATCCCACCAGCAGTCGCCACAGTATGTTGGAAGGTACCAGTGGCAAAGAAGTGTAGGGCTGCCATCACCTTCACCTTGGGGGTCAGCGCTGTAGGATACGGCCGGCCAGGCTGCAAATGTGGGGACAACTGCACTGCCAAATCCTCAATCAGCTGCCTGGTGAAGCGGTACCGTCGGATGCTGTCCCGTTCCACCATCGTTGCCAGGTCTGGGAATGGCCGATGGACAGCAGGAGCCCTGCAGTGCAGAGGAGAAGTAAGCAAGATTGTCAGTCACCCCACATATGCGGCATTGAACACACTCAAGATCCCAACATACATCATTATGAGGCACAACTACATGAAGTGTGCAGTACCGGAAGGACATGTATGGTACATACATGGCCAACATCTGTCAACACGGTCCAACAGGTGGCATCAATTAGTCCCAGGTTGGCCCATTGGATATCATGAGGCCGTGTCACAGTTCCCATCTCCTGCTGCCATGTCACAATAACCCCCACAGGGACATGTGAGGACAGATGTGCCCCAGGCACCACAGCTCAACGACAGGTACATTCCCAGGGACCCTGTAATGCCACATGGACACTGGCATTACATGGAGTATCATGTATACACCACAGCAAAACAACCATGACCCCCACAGGTAGTGGCCCCACTTGCCACGGCAGGACAGACATGGACGTCTGTGACACACACGCACAACATCAGAGTCCATGCACACACAACGTGGATGTGGAGACTGTCTCCCATTGTGCACATGAAATCAGAGACATTGTAAACACCACATGCACAAAGACTGTGGAGGACCATCACTATTGTGCCACTGGGACACCCTGGCTCAAACATACCGTCCCACATGGGACTCACGGGGTATGTGACATGACATACACATACACCACTGTGAAATGTGACCATGGCACATGCACAGATATGAACAGTTGCACATCACAGTGGTCACGTACACGTAACACCCAGGATCCTGTCCCCATGAACACGTGCACAGCCTGGGGGTGGCTGCCCACAGGTGACACCCACAGGACAACATGTACACCAACATACACACAATAGGAAATGCAGCCTTACATGCCTTATGATAAAGTTTGGACAGGCTGTCGTGATGTAGGTGTGCCCCTCACTCCCTGGGAGCTATCTGTGGCTGGCATATGTCCATCTGAGACAGGCATGCTGACATATGCCAGTCACATGTACAGTGATGCGTTGAACTGCAATGGACCGATCGGTCCCTCCGGCCGGCCCATTGCTTTCAATGTGTGCGGGTATGCGTTGTACCCCTGTGCGCGTTGAACTGCAATGGACCGATCGGTGCCTCCGGCCGGCCCATTGCTTTCAATGTGTGCGGGCACGCGTTGTACCCCTGTGCGCGTTGAACTGCAATGGACCGATCGGTGCCTCCGGCCGGCCCATTGCTTTCAATGTGTGCGGGTACGCGTTGTACCCCTGTGCGCGTTGAACTGCAATGGACCGATCGGTGCCTCCGGCCGGCCCATTGCTTTCAATGTGTGCGGGTACGCGTTGTACCCCTGTGCGCGTTGAACAGCAATGGACCGATCGGTGCCTCCGGCCGGCCCATTGCTTTCAATGTGTGCGGGTACGCGTTGTACCCCTGTGCGCGTTGTACCGCAATGGACCGATCGGTGCGCACCCATTGACAATGGGCTCGCCTGGCAACGGACGCGTTTTCGAATTTCGAACGAGTCGGTTGCTGGAAAATCAGTTGGTCACCCACAACAATGTTGCAAAATCATGCATGTCATGAAGTTGAAGATTTGAAGGATGCTGTGGGCGTGTTTTGGTGCTGCTATTCCATGGATTGGCCAGATTCAGAAGATGCAAACGACTTGGACCTATCACTTTGGACACAAGGGACAGTATCTGCCTCTCCAGCACATATATATTGCTGGCTGTTCCCCTGAGAGCCCACTTGCCTGCACTACATGCTCCAAGACGACATCTGCCACTGCACTGCTGCTGTCTCTGCCCCTCTGGACCCTGCAATGGCACGTACTGTGGAGAGAGCCCCAGCCTTCAGCCTTGAAGAGAACCAGGCCCTGCTGGACAGCCTACTTCCACAGTACAGCAAGCTGTATGGGACACCAGGGGAGCAGGTGAGTGTTCTGCGCACTGCCTTTCTGAATGTGCATTTTGTCTGACTAGCAAGGCTGAGAGTCTGCACGCCACTGGCTAGCAGGCTCACTGAGTAGTTGTCACCCCCCATAGTGTGTAGTGACTTGCACTGGACAGGTATGGTGCAGTGACAGTGCATTTGAACATGGTTTTACTTCCCATGCAATGATACCATGTAGTGACGTCTGGCAAACTGTCCATGGTCAGCTTTGCACTGCCTGTGTACATCATGTGCCCCTGTGATTGAGACATGTATATACAACTGTGTCATGCACGGATATGTTGCATGTGTGGTAATGGCCTTTTCACTTTGTCATCCTCACAGGTTAATGCCCATCGGAAGCAGGAAATCTGGAAGGACATCGTCCGGGCTGTCCGGTCCGTGGGGGTCTACAAGCGCCGGATCCGCAACTACCAGAAGAGGTGGCAGGACCTTCGGGGCTGGACCCGGAGGATTGCACGGGTCCAGCTGAAGCTGTCGCCTCCTCGCAGGGGGGGCGGAACACGGACCCTGACCCCCCACATGCTCCAGATCCTGGCGGTGGTCTTTCCAGACCTGGATGGGCAGCTGAAGGCCAGACAGCAGCAAGGAGGGGTGAGTCAAAGACTGCACTGTGAACTCTGTATTACATGCTTTGTGCCCTCCTCTGGCCTGGTTCAACTGCCACAGTGCAGCAGTCATGTTGTCCAGGAGCCATGTCCCTCTATTGTGCACTGCCCACTGCTCATCTGATACCCAGGTGTGGCCCTTACAGTCAGGGAATTGTGTCACTTGGGACTGTGTCCTTGCAGTTTGCTTCACTAAAGGTGGGGGACAGCATCTGTTTCCCTAAATCTGTTGTGGGCATCATGGGTGGGTCCATTGTTCACACAACGCCTGGGTTTGGACATGTGATCTGCGTGTTGCTTTGATATGCGGTCCACTTGCTGAGCTGAGCCACCACATGTGCCTGGGGTATGTGGCACACACCCATGCAGCGGGTGGGAACAATGTTTGTGCCCCAGGAGTGTGCAGATTACGTGTGTCACACATACATAGCCAGCTATCCACTGTCCAGGGCACATCCCTCATTCATGTGGAGCAGGACAGTCATGCCTACTCCAGGCCATGCAATGCACTCTGTACTCCCACTCCCGTGTATCAGCTGACACATTGTGCACAGTGATTTGACCCCTCCGGTGTCTGCCTCTGTGTCAGTGTGCTGTGGATTAGTTGCCAGGACTGCTGGGGTGTTTCTTGGTAGGGGCTCAGCATGCCCCTGGAGATGTGACCATAGGAGACGATACTTGTGTGTCACATAGGTGTTTGATCAGCTGCCCGTGCAGACTGGGGTATGCGAATGTGATGTTCAGGCAGCTGTTCCCCATTCACAGCAAATTGTGAGGGGCTCAGGTTCAGAGGGTAGTGTCACAGGTCTCCCATATGTCCAATAGGTGTGACCTGGACAGATGAGGGTTGAGATGATGTGTTGTGTGGGGGATGTACATGTGCACTTGTGCAGCTCCAGGACTTGCATTCCCCATTACCTACTATTGTGACACAGTGCATAGTGTTGTTGTCTGGCTGCCAAGTCATACATCACTGAGACAGTGATGTATGACTTAACAGTCATGCCTCTGCCATGGCATGTGTCAACTTATTTGTGGTCCTGCAGGGTAGTAACATGTGCTACATGCACACCATAGTGGCGCTGGCTATCAGGACATGGGTGCATCATGGTGTCTGTCGCTGGTATGCATCACATGCATTTCCTATTTGACTCTGGGCATCCCTTTCATCCGGAAACCTGTACTGACTCAGTGGCAAGAGCTGTGATGTGTCCACACCGTGTCCTCTGCACTGTCCAACTACTGTGTACTTGGTGCATGTGTCCACACTGGGGTGTTGCAATCCAACAGACACCAGACAGATGGGTGCAAGGCCATGTGGGATGTGAGTGCCATGCTTGGCATCAGACTGACAATTGGCTTCTCCTGTTCAGTTAGGGCACTTTTAGCAATGTACAACTAATGATGCCAGGGCTTGCTCTGTGATGTGCTGTGCTCACAGTGGTGTGTGCGTTTGGTGCAGGTGACTGATGTCTGTCTGTTTCCCCATTGTTTGCAGATACATCCACGGCCACGGAAGGGGACAGCTCCACGGACCAGGAGGAGCCAGAGAGCCAGACTGGGTCAGCAGCCGAGGAGTGGTCGGAGGGACCCAGTGGCACGGAGGGCGAGGGGAGCCACACCGAGGAATCCTCAGCACCATCCACCTCAGCTGAGGACCAGAGCAACTCGGAGGATGACTCCCTTGTGGAGGCGGGTGTCAGCAGCCACCACACCCCAGCTAGTGTTGCTGTCCCCGCCACCACCAGCACCACCACCGCCCTCCCATCGGCTCCCATTCCCAAGGTCCGTGGAGGCTCCCATGTTCGGGAGCGTGTCTCCTTTGGCCCAGGCACCGCACCCCCTGCCCCTGTGTCCCCTGCTGCCCTGAGTGAGGAGTCTGTGTACCTCCTTCGCCAGCTCCATGTAGGGCAGACAGCCATGCTGAGTGTCCTCCATGTGCACACCGCACTGTTGACTCAGCTGGTGTCGTTCATGGAGGGCATCTCATCGGGCATGTCTGACCTACAGAGGGGCAATAGGTCCATGGACTCCTCCCTGACGGCAGCAGTGTCCCTCCTCAGACAGTCCCTCACCCCTCCTGCCTCTGCTCCATCCACACTCCCCAGCACCTTGCCCGTCCCAAGCACACACACACCGGCACAGGCACACACCAGCACACACACATCCAGCACACAGACACACACGCCACAAACTAAACGCACACGCACACACAGTCAGGGGACTGAAACCAGACTCACAGGGGATGGGGCCCTGGTACACACACACGCATCCACGGGCACTGCGCAGTCCTCAGTTGCCTCTCCCTCCAAAGCACCCTCCCTTGCCTCACCTGCAACCCCAAAGACCCAGCGCCTCTTCCTCAGTGACCTCGGCCTCTTCCCCTCCGATCCAGCTGCCCCAGCATCCAGGGGGAAGAGGAAGCCCCCCACACGGAGCAGAGTGCCCCTCGCCCCCGGACACCCTCCCCCAGGCGCAGACAGACTGAGGCCCCCACCCGCAAGTCCCCCCGGAGTGGTAAGAGCAAGACCCCGCCGCCGCCCTGCAGCTCAAGCACCAGGTCACCTTCCTCCATCCCTCAGGCCCCCACTCCACAGGTGCCCCCGCCACACCCTGCCCCAGGTTCCCCCACCCACAGATATACCATCCCCAAGAGGCTCCGGCCTTCTCCCCCTGCCACTTGCTCTCCCGGCACCACACCCCCCGCTGCGCTTGTCTGTGCCACTGATGTGGTGAGGGTGTCCTCCCCCTCTGTCCAGCCCACCTTGCCTGTTCCCCATTCTCCTCCCCTGGTGGTAGGCACTGCAGTGGAGTCCACTACCACCCTGTCTGACTTGGGCACTGCAGTGGCGGACCTGTCCACTCCATCTGCAGGGTCCACTGCAGTCGTGCCGGCACACACAACATCTGAGCCATGCCCCCAGTTGTGCCGGCACACACCATGTCAGACACCTCCACTGCAGTTGTCAGTGGCTCTCCAGCACCCACCACCCCTTCCCTGCTTCCTCCTGGTGAGCCCTGATCCTGTCCCTGCGGTGCCTGGCCAACCCCCCGGTTGCCCCTCCTAGTGGATTGTCCCTGGTTTTGTGCAGGCATGTGTAGGGTGGCATCTGCCACTGTCACCCACTTGTGACTTTGTTGATGGACTGGCCATTGGCCTTTGTTTATGTTCTACCGGACTTCTACTTTTAATCCCACATATGCTGAATAAAGCAACTTTCTGTTCTCTAGTGCTTTTGCTTCTGATGTACATGATGTTGATGATGCTAACAATGCCCTTGCTGCAGTGATGGTGATATTTGGTCTCATGATAATGAAGTGTTACTGTGCAGGAACCCATGTGGTCCAGGGGTTATGTGTCCTATCCTGTGGTGTATCCATGTCATCCATAGCAGCATCTGAGGGTGTCATGTGTTCAGTAGTTGGCAATGAGATTTCCTACTTAGATTGGCAACTTCACATCTGTGGCTTCCACCCCTGCACATCTGTTGTGCCTGCCATTGTTCTATTCGTCTACTTCCATGACCGTGTGGCCATCTCCAGTGAACATGCAGGTTTGGGCATCAATGGGGAAGGACTCATCTGTGTTGTCAGTGCAACATTGCTATACAAGTGTGTTGGATCTGTGCTGATGATTCCGTTGGCACTTCCATGACCAGGCTGATGGGACGGGAGCCCTCATTTGTTGCTAATTGTTGATTGTGTGTCCCATTGCTGCCATGGTATGGTATCTGTTCGCCTCACATCTGCAGTCTCCACAGGGTATCTGCATGTGTGTGCCCATTGGTGCAAATATGTGGGTCTGCATTCGGATGGTCACTTCTGTCATTGTGTCATTGATGATTGTTGACGGTGTCAGCCCCCATGGGTGTTGTTTGTCTGCACATGGCCAAAGTTATGTCTTATTTGCACTGCAGGATTTGGCTCCCCCAATTTATGTTGCAATGGGACACATACACTACTTTGCCACTGATGTGTTTGTTGTTCTGTGACCAGGAATCATCCATGCAGTTTGGCAGTTGCACCTCTTACTTTGTCAACACTTGCCTTTTGGTCACTGTGATGATGGGGGTTTGGACCCCATTGCCACAATGTTCGAAATGTGCTTCAGCTATGGACCCCACACTTACATTTTGGTCACTGTGATGATGGGGGTTTGGACCCCATTGCCACAATGTTCGAAATGTGCTTCAGCTATGGACCCCACACTTACCTTTTGGTCACTGTGATGATGGGGGTTTGGACCCCATTGCCACAATGTTCAAAATGTGCTTCAGCTATGGACCCCACACTTACCTTTTGGTCACTGTGATGATGGGGGTTTGGACCCCATTGCCACAATGGTCATGGCCTGCTTGCATTGTGGGTGCCACACACATATATGTGTGGCACATGTGCTAGGGGTCACATTGTATGTTCAAAGTCATGTTCGGTGTTGTAGGCATTTGACACAGTCTACACACGCTTGTCATGGTGTTGGGGGATGTCTTCTTCTTGCATTCCCTAGGTTGTGGTGTGCTGGTTGTGTCATGCATTGTCCATCCTATGAGTGGGGGTGGTAGTAGTGGTAGGCATCCAGCCCCCCTGGCTAAGGGTGGTGGTAGGCATCCAGCCCCCTGGGTGAGGGTGGTAGTAGTGGTAGGCATCCAGCCCCCCTGGGTGAGGGTGGTAGTAGTGGTAGGCATCCTGCCCCCCTGGGTAAGGGTGGTAGTAGTGGTAGGCATCCTGCCCCCCTGGGTGAGGGTGGTAGTAGTGGTAGGCATCCTGCCCCCTGGCTAAGGGTGGTAGTAGTGGTAGGCATCCAGCCCCCTGGCTAAGGGTGGTAGTAGTGGTAGGCATCCTGCCCCCCTGGGTGAGGGTGGTAGTAGTGGTAGGCATCCAGCCCCCTGGCTAAGGGTGGTGGTAGGCATCCAGCCCCCCTGGGTGAGGGTGGTAGTAGTGGTAGGCATCCAGCCCCCCTGGCTAAGGGTGGTAGTAGTGGTAGGCATCCTGCCCCCTGGGTGAGGGTGGTAGTAGTGGTAGGCATCCAGCCCCCCTGGGTGAGGGTGGTAGTAGTGGTAGGCATCCTGCCCCCTGGGTAAGGGTGGTAGTAGTGGTAGGCATCCTGCCCCCCTGGCTAAGGGTGGTAGTAGTGGTAGGCATCCTGCCCCCCTGGGTGAGGGTGGTAGTAGTGGTAGGCATCCAGCCCCCCTGGCTAAGGGTGGTGGTAGGCATCCAGCCCCCCTGGGTGAGGGTGGTAGTAGTGGTAGGCATCCTGCCCCCCTGGGTAAGGGTGGTAGTAGTGGTAGGCATCCTGCCCCCTGGGTAAGGGTGGTAGTAGTGGTAGGCATCCTGCCCCCTGGGTGAGGGTGGTAGTAGTGGTAGACATCCTGCCCCCTGGCTAAGGGTGGTAGTAGTGGTAGGCATCCTGCCCCCCTGGGTGAGGGTGGTAGTAGTGGTAGGCATCCAGCCCCCCTGGCTAAGGGTGGTGGTAGGCATCCAGCCCCCCTGGGTGAGGGTGGTAGTAGTGGTAGGCATCCTGCCCCCCTGGCTAAGGGTGGTAGTAGTGGTAGGCATCCTGCCCCCCTGGGTGAGGGTGGTAGTAGTGGTAGGCATCCTGCCCCCTGGGTGACGGTGGTAGTAGTGGTAGGCATCCTGCCCCCTGGCTAAGGGTGGTAGTAGTGGTAGGCATCCTGCCCCCCTGGGTGAGGGTGGTAGTAGTGGTAGGCATCCTGCCCCCCTGGCTAAGGGTGGTAGTAGTGGTAGGCATCCTGCCCCCCTGGGTGCGGGTGGTAGTAGTGGTAGGCATCCTGCCCCCCTGGGTGAGGGTGGTAGTAGTGGTGGGCATCCTGCCCCCTGGGTGAGGGTGGTAGTAGTGGAGGCATCCTGCCCCCCTGGGTGAGGGTGGTAGTAGTGGTAGGCATCTGGCACCCCCTGGCTAAGGGTGGTAGTAGTGGTAGGCATCCTGCCCCCCTGGGTGAGGGTGGTAGTAGTGGTGGGCATCCTGCCCCCTGGGTGAGGGTGGTAGTAGTGGTAGGCATCCTGCCCCCCTGGGTGAGGGTGGTAGTGGTGGTAGGCATCATGCCACCCCTGGGTAGGGGTGGTGGTGCGCATTCAGGCCCCTGTGTGCATATGTGGCATTGGTGATGGGCATCCCGCCCCTATGGTGCTGCTGTTGCTGGTGTAAGTATATTCTGCATCCCTGTGTGTGTGTGTGATGTGTCGTGTACGTGTTGTATGTGTTTTGTGGTTGGTGTCTGGCTTACCTTCTGCGCCGTACGCATCCGTGCCTGTTCCGGTAGTAAATGTAGAATATTGGTATGATCGGGACGAAGGGATTCATGGTTGGTTCGTGTCGTTCGTCCTTCTCGTTGCTTCGCGTCGTCCTCGTCGCTTCGCCTCGTCCTCGTCGCTTCGCCTCGTCCTCGTCGCTTCGCGTCGTCCTCGTTGCTGCCGTGTTCGTCTCGGAGCCGTGGATCGTGTTGTGGCGCGGAACGGAGCTTATGTGCGCCTCTCCCGGATGCTTTGACGTGCCGTGCGTAGCGACGGGTTCGGCGCGTACGGAAAGCGCATCGTACTTGTCCGGCCGGACGGGGCTGCATTTTTCCTTCCGTGCGACTCGATTCGGCGTTTCCGGATTCGCCTCGGTCGGAGAACAGGACCTGGTTTGGGTGAGTACGGCTCGGCCGGATTCTTTGCTGTTGTGCGCATCGTACTTGCTCGTTCGGTGTGCTGTACGGATCGGTCGGGAAACAGGCTTTCGCATGGCTTTTTTCCCGACCGAATGGTATTGGGTGCGCCTCCAACCGAGATCGGAATCGGCCCCTTAGTGGTGAGGCGATGTGCTGTGTCTTCGTTGGGCGAGGAGTTATGGAGCGACTCTAGTCGTTGTAGGTCACTCTCCATTGCAAGTATGTGCTCATTGTGGCGCCGTATATGACCCATTTTTAACGCTAAAGCATGGCCTTTCATCACTGCTTTATATGCCTCCCAAATTTTCTGCGCGGAGTCCACCGACCCAAGATTTTCTGTGAAATAGAGGTCAGTCTCTTCAGTCAGTTGGTCCCTTATGTCAGGTATCTTAAGGAGCCACGGGTTGATCACTATGGAGCTACGGTGCTTGGGGCGGCGGAAACTAAGTTCGACCCACACCGGGGAATGATCCGAAATTCCACGCGGAAGCCCACGGGGATTTTGAAAATGGCCGACATCCGTCAGAAGTGTAAGGAAATAATCTATGCGGGACATGCTCTTATGCGCGTTGGAATAGTGGGTATAATATGTCATTTGTGGTTGCAGTGAGCGCCATATGTCCGCTAGACCCGTGGCCTGGGTGAATTCCGCCATGAGAGTGTTTGGTCTAGTAGCCGGTCACTGGGGGTATCTATCTACTTTATCGTCCATAGTCAGGTTAAAGTCCCCTCCCATTATCAAGATGCCGTTTGGCAAGTCCACCAATATTTTACCTAGGTCGCAGAGCGCTTCTTTCCCCAACGCAGGGGGGAGATACACCGAGATGACCTTCAACACTTTCCCCTCCCAGGTGGCCTCCAAAACCGCAAATCTACCCTGTGGGTCCACCCAGGTACGTGTGGGTGTAAGAGCTAGGCCTTTGCGAACTAGGATACCTGTCCCCCTTGAGCCAGAGGTAAACCCTGCATGTACTAGTAACTTATAGCCCCACCTGCTGAGGGCCTTGCAACTATTTCCTATTAGATGGGTTTCTTGCAGCAGGACTATATCTGGTGCTTGTCGCTTTAGATACTGTGATACAACTCCCCTCTTTATCTTGTCTCCTAGTCCATTAACATTCCACGTCAGGGCGGACAATTTGATGTCAGTGACAGTAGACATTGTGGAATAGGGTTGTTGTCAAAGAGGCGCAGTCGGTAGCCTTCCCCAAGGGGGAGGGGACCAGGTCAGCCTGACCAGACACATGTTCCAAAGGGGCCGAATACCCAATATGGGGGGATTGAACAACAGCATACCGTTCAAATGGCATCTCTTGCGATTGATCACAATTTACCAAGCCTCTTATGATTCTCGCTTCAACATGACAATTAACAAAAACAGAAACAGAAACCTCAACTCGCCCTCCCCCCGTCTCCCCTCCGCCCGCCCTGCCCCCTGCCAGTAGATTTCAAACTACCCACCCCCAACAAGGCAGAGTGCCTGTCGCCCCCCTCCCTTGCGCGGGTGCCTGGTGTACAGCGGTCCCACCCTCGCCGTGACTGAAGGATGGATACATATTACACGACAATCAGAAAAACCCCCCGATGAACACCTCAGCGATTTCATTGAACTTGTCACAAATTACCAATGATAGTGCTCAATTTTAACTCTAACAATCTCCCTTCTTTTAGTCAGCCAGGGGCCAGAGTCCTACACCCCCTATCCCCCATACCATCAGTTGCGCTCAAAGGTCCGAAGTGTCTCTTTGATTGTTACAGGGAGCAGTGCCCCGCCACCTACCCTCTCACCCCTTCGGATCCAGGGTGTTTTCCCCACGGGCCGGATCTCCACGATGATCTGCTCCGTTGGTCGGTGGGTCGTTCTTGGTCTTGTCGTGTCTGCCATTGTTCCGATGTCCCACCCTTCGCCATCCCTCAAGCCAGTCCCAGGTTTCCTCCGGGGATGAAAAGAACCAGATCTTTCCCTCCGACTCTACCCGGAGTTTGGCTGGGAAGAGCAGAGAGTACTTGATTTCCTTGTCACGTAGCTCCTTCTTAACCACCTGAAAGCTGCGTCGTTGGGCCTGCACTTTGGTCGTGAAGTCCGGGAAGAATGTGACGGTGCTGTTGTCTATTTGTAAGGGCGGTTTGGCTCGAGCCGTTTGGAGGATCACATCGCGGTCCCGGAAATTGAAGACTCTCGCAATGATAGGTCTCGGGGAGCTCCAGGTTTGGGCCGTCCCCCAGGGACTCGATGGGCTCGTTCAATAGAGAAATAATCTGACAGGCGTTTCGGCTGGAGCCTCTTTGTCACCAGGTCTTCCACAAAGAGGTCTGCCGCGGGTCCCTCTGCTCGCTCCGGGACTCCCAGTATGCGTATGTTGTTTCTACGCGCCCGTCCTTCATAATCATCAAGCTGGCTTTCCATCTTCACCTGCTGGTCTTGGAGCCGGGCTACTTGCTGCTTAAGGAGGTCCGTGTCAGACGTTAATATACCTGTGGCATCTTCCACATCTTTTACTCTGGCATCCATTTTGCGTAGGTCCGCTCTGATGAGGGAGATCTCTATGTTGACAGTGTCAATTCGGGTCTCCAGAGATGACCGGACTCCCGCAATAGCCTCCATTACATCTTGGAGGGTAGGATCAGATTGAGAAGACTTGGGATGAGGGTCATTCGTCCCACCCTTGGCAGCCGTTTTGGATTCATCACCTGTTTTCCCCCATGCAAATTTTGCAAGTGACTTTTGGGCCGGTGTTTTAGGTCCCCTGCCGCTGGCCATTGCGAGGTACGAACTGCCCCTGTATGGATCTGGAGTCGGTACTCACCGCCGCCTGCCCAGGGAGGGGAAAATAACTGCGTCCCTCCCCGTCGGCCTGTCGGTTTTCCCGATTAACTGTCCGGTGGCAAGTTTCAACAGATGGGTGCCACTGAATTCAGGCTCCGGGACTTCCTGAGGGCTAGTATTCTGAGGAGGAGGGGTGTGTAATGTGGCTTATAGTCCAAGTTAGGCACTATCTTGGGGCGAGGCAACGCGGGCCGGGTCGATGGCGGCTTCAATTATCCCCCCGTGCTTCACCCCCAGTGCAGTCGTAGTATTTCCTGCTCGCGACCGTCAGGGCCACACTCAGCGTAGGCTATCAGTGAACGGGCCGGTCTTCGGCGTCGTTGTGAGGTAGCAACTTGACAGGGTGGCTCGCCGGGGTGGTAGCGTATCACTGTAAAAGTCCCGGGATTCCGTGGGGGGCCCCCGGCGCCACCAGGTCCCCGTCCGGGGCCTCAGGTAGTAAAGGGCCCAGAGGGGGGGAGCATACGCCAACTTCCACTGATCAGCACCCTCCCCCTCCTCTTCAACGGTGTATGTGGCTTCAGGTAGGTATCAATAGGTACTGGGCCACCCCAGGTCCCCAGAAGAATCTCTGTCACTTCCGCCAAGGCCACTCACCGCCCGAATCAGGATCCCTGCCCCGGGTCACCACGTCTCCCTCAGCTGCACCTCAGGGGCCTCGCTGCGGTGTTCTGGCCCACAAGGGATCAATGGGCAATAGATATGATCCCCGGCCCTGCTCGACAATACTCCAGGCCAGCTGGGAATCTGGAGGCGGCCGATGGGACACCCACCCGCGACCAGGCCTCAAGCCGGGGCCTCGATTTAGAAGCAGGCCGGGGGGGGAGGGACGCGCAACACTCTCCCCTCCTGCGCGTCACCTCCAGCTGGAAAGATGGGTCATAGACGGCCCACGGCAGACTCCGATGCTTCGCCGGTGTCCTCGGGATCTTGCCCCTCACGTCAAGGGGAAGGCAGTCGATTTTGGACAGGATACTGGAAGAAAGACGGCGAGGATGGCGGAGCCGCTTCAGAACGCGGCCATTCCGCTCGGCTGCTAGCCACGCCCCCCTATTATATTTTTTTAAATGTATATTACATCTAAGTAATTTTTTTAAAGTTAATTTTATAATATAATTGTTTTAACATTCTTTTTATATATAAAAAAAAACGATATTTTGGACATCGATATTTTTTACATCTATATATTTTTTCGATATTTTTGTCATTTACATTTTAAAGATAGGATGTCGATATTTTGACTATCGATATTTTTACATCGATATTTGTGTATGTAGATATTTTTGTCTTCGATATTATGTCAGTGATTCCTGGTTAGCATCGCAGCATCGAATCTATCAATGGGGGGACAAATCAAGTAAAATGCTTCATAGACTATGCCAAGTAGAGAAGTCCCTCGCAAATGTTCCGGTGCTCCGAAATGAGGATGGCGTCTTGTGCTCATCCCCAACAGAGGTGGCTGAGGAGTTCGCGCGCTATTTCTCACTCCTTTATGCGCGCCAAGAGCAGTTATCTGAGGCATCTAAAGCAGAATTTTTGAGGGACATACCCCCTCGTAAGCTTACAGATGATGCACGGGAGCAACTAGACACTCCCATAACCACAGACGAACTTAGAGCAGCATTGATAGCCATGCGCCCGGGTGGCGCCCCTGGTCCTAACGGGTTCCCTATGGAATTCCTTGGACCACATATGAATACACTGGGTCCACACCTATTTGAGGTATTACATGAAGCTATCGACCAACACCAGCTTCCCCAAGACTGGCGACATGCAGAGATTGTCCTCTTCTTGAAACCAGGTCGCCCACCGGAAGATCCCTCGTCGTACCGGCCCATCTCTCTTATCAACTTCGAGCCCAAACTATTGGGCAAAGTCCTTGCTGACCGCCTTAGGACCTGTGTGCCGGATCTGATCCACCCGGATCAGTCCGGGTTTATTCCACACCGCTCTACGCGCCATAACATCAGACGGGTGCATAACGCCATGGCAAGAGCCCCAGAACTTGGACGCCCGCGGCGCTTCTCCTGGCAGAGATTGACAAGGCGTTCGACTCCCTCAGCTGGTCATATCTCTTCCAACTTCTTGAAGTTCTTAACTTTGGCCCCCGCTTCTTGGCCTACGTCCGATTGCTCTATACAGGGTTGACGGCGTCAGTCAGGATCGCAGGGCACCGCTCTGCCCCGTTCCCCATCTGTCGGGGCACGAGGCAGGGTTGCCCCTTGTCACCATTACTGTTTGCCCTCGCTGTGGAACCCTTGGCAGCATAGGTGCGGAGCGACCCGGTGCTCAGGGGCTTTGAGTGGTCTCCATCCCGATCCGATCGCATCGCGCTATACGCGGACGATGTCCTCTTTTTCTTGACTGACCCGTGGTTTTCGGGCCCCGCATCCTACAGATCCTCTGAGTGTTTGGCCAGACCACTGGGCTCAATACTAACCCCTCCAAGTCCATATTGTTTCCGGTGTGTGGGAATCAGGGTCGCGAAACATGGGCAGAGCAGCTATCTCGCACTACTACGGGATTTATGTATCTCTGTATTTTTATGTCGCCTGCCCAAAGATTTCCTGGGCACACAATATTAACCCACTCACTACGAGCCTTAAGGAGGAAACTGCAATATGGTCTCCCCTCCAGCTCTCATTGTATGGGCGTTCAGCGATTTTTAAAATGGTCTCACTGCACAGAATACTTTATAGACTACAAAATTTCCCATATGCTATACCGCAAACTTGGTTCGCACAAATCAACGTCATCCATAACAAATTTCTCTGGAATGGCGGCGCTGTACGTGTTGCTTTGAGTACGTGCATGCAGTCAATATATTGTGGCAGCATAGCGGCTACGGATGTGTACGCTTATTACGGGCCTCCCAATTGTTAACTGTAAATGAGTGGTGGTATAACTCGCCTACGGATCCAGCGTATGCACTAGAACATATGGCAATGGAGGGCACCCCCCTCCTTCAACTCCTGTATAGCACACAGAACCTGGACTTTCTACCCCCTGCCAGCGGCACAGTGATCCGGCTTTGGAGATCTGCGGTTAAACAGATGGGTTGGCATGGTCGCCTGACTCAGGCGACCCCGCTGTGCCATGGTACACATCTCCGCTCGGTGTCGGCATTAGCGGGATTTCGAGGGTGGGACTTAGTGGGAATATCCACGTTAGGTGACGTAATGCGAGGTACCACCTTAAAGTCGTTCCGGCAGCTACAGACAGAGTTTCAGCTACACAAATCTCCATTTTATAAGTATATCCAGCTGCGACATGCTCTAACTCCCCTACTTCAGCCAATTGAGAATTTGCCAGAATTTCACCCTTTGGAGGGATGTTTATTAATGGGTGATTTAGGCAACCATAAGATCTGTCAGATTTACCAAACGCTGACGACGCACACTTCCACAACCCTACACAAGACTAGACGTGCTTGGTTAGCAGACATACCAGATATGACCGATGATGACTGGACAGAGGCCTTGGCTAGCCCTCGCAGTGCGGCGGTGTCATCGCGCTATCGTCTCACGCAATTTAAATATATACACCGTATATACTATACAAAGTCCCGTCTTTGGAAGATGGGCGTCATTCAGTCCCCCTTATGTCTGAGATGTAGGATAGAGGAAGGGACTTTTATACATACTGTCTGGGCCTGCTCAGTACTGCAGCCATTCTGGCGGAGGATTGGTGCATGTCTGGGCGAGGTGCTGTCGTGGGATCTCTCACTAGATCCGAGATTACTCTTGTTGCATAGCACTGATGGGATAGGTGGGAACCGGTATAAGCAACACTTGTTATTTTTAGCTGTTACCCAGTGGCGGTGCATCCATTAGGGGCGTTGGGGCGTTGCCTCACTAAGCGACCGTCACGCTAAAATGTAATTGCCACCAACTTCACTCAGTAAAACAAAGTCTTAGTCTCGCTGAATACCGGGACACGCCCGACTCGAGGCAATCGGACGGCGCTGAAGGGGGTGGGGCTGCGGCAGCTTGAGTGACAGACTCAGCGCGGCACTATTAGCGCCGCAGTGCAGCAGCAGTGCGCATGTCCATTTTTGGGCTGGTCATTTTTATGACCAGCCCGAACATGCGCACAGTAGCACCTTCCCCTTACAGAGCGACTGGCGAGGGACCCGAGGGTGCTTCATACAGCAGCCCCCGGGTCTCATAATGGGCGGGGAATAACCCTGCTCTTAGCCAATGCTGGCGCTGCTAATGCAGCGCCAGGATTGGCTGAGACACCGTGCAGCCTGAGCCTGAGGGCAGGCATAGCAGTATTGGGTGTCGCGCGTGGGTGGTGGCACTGCCGCACTTGTATGGCCAATCACTGTGGCTTATGTGAAGCCATGCAGTAGTGATTGGCCATTTCATTCCTACGCTGTCCTCGCAGCGCAGCAGTCTGTCACGTCACCGCGCCACACGAGTCAGACACAACACCACACAGACGGACCTCGTGCCGGACCGGTGTCTACTTGTCGTGCTAATCTGTTCGTTGAAAATTGAAAACAAGTAAGAGTCGGGCGGGGGCCCCCTCTGTGTGATCCGGGCCGGCGCAGCCTCTGGCCGGCCCTCGTATATTGTACACATAATGTAATGTGATAATATATATGATTGACATTTGACTTTGTTGTGAGGTCCCGGGTGTGGGGGATATGTCTGAGGGCCGGGGGCAGTAGTGGGGTCCGGTCCGGTGCAGTGTACACTGATATGGTCGCCATTAAACAGTGAAGTTCTATCAGGGGTGACTGAACAAATAGTGCTGCGGGGCCTGACGAGCTGTGTCTGGGGCTGGGGGCAGCCAAGCTGCGAGCTTCCGGGCCCCATAGACACGTGCCCCCTGGCCGGGACCTGCGCTCCTGATGGCTAGGGAGAACCTAAAAAAGGTCCTACATCAGGGCGGATTGGCAGCGTTTATTCTCCTTGACCTAAGCTCGGCCTTCAACACAATCTCCTATCCCACTCTACTCTCCAGACTGGAAGAAGGTGGCATTACAGGTAGCACCTTAAAATGGCATTCTTCCAGAAAGGCCTGGGATTTGTTCCTACCCCTAAGAATGACAAATTCCGCACTATCCACGAACTACAGCAGTTCTTCCTGAAGATCCGTTTGCAAACCTTCTTCCTCTGTAAACCCCGAAGTGACAGTCACGACTCGGGTCTGCACCCAAAATCTACCTTCACACCCTCAGGAGGCATGGTACCCAACGAGGTGCTTACCTTTGAACAAGCAGTGTTGGGAGATGTTGAGACATGTCCACAAAAACGCCCCTTTCACAATATGTCCAACCTTGAACCTACTGCCATGCAAACTCTGAGCAATGACACTATGATCACTATAAAGCCTGTTGATAAATGGGGGCGTGGCTTGGCCGGCAATGGCGGTGGACGTGTAGCTGAGGAGCTCCGTCGGTGGCTCCCTTCCCTGGCCGCTATACTCCGCTAATTTGGGAGCTGAGGGGGCCGCTGCCTGTTGTGGCTACTCCAGAGGAGGTCCGGTTGCCCTGACGCCCGCATCGGATGAGTGGAGGCGCTGAAATCCAGCTGATCTCCCCTTTCCGTACTGCTGCTGAGGACGGTTCCGGGATATCGAGCGTCACAAGGTACGCGGTGCCGGGGATTGGCCCCACCCCTGGGCCCTGAGCTGCGCTGTGGCTCTGTTCTACCTACTGGAACATCCGAGCAGCATCGGGGAGAGTTGCGGCGGAGATCCTGCCTCACCCCGGACTGAACACCCCGCCCTCGGGGCACTTCTGAGCAGAGCGTTGCTGCCGGCCGGGGCCCTCCACGCGAGGTCGGGGTCTGGCTCCGCCCACTGGGCCCGGCTTGGAAAGGTGGAGCGGAGTGACGGCGGACCGCGTCCTGCTGTGAGGACATAACATCTGCCCCTATATCTCGGCTGTGTGCCTTGGCGACGGTGGACCCGCTGTGGGGGGACCGACCCGCTTCTCCACGTGGATACCGAGTGGGGGGGCCTCCAAACAGGACATTGAGTTTGTGGTGCCACCGGCGTGGTGGCTGTTTAATCTCCGCATGTAGGTCGACATGCAGGTGCCCCCCTCTAACACATCTTACTACCTGATTTAGGGAGCGACGCTACTCCGCCGCTCCATAAAGCCAACGTGTCGCCTACCTGCGCTACAGATAGTGGTCAGTACTGCCCGAGTGCGGTGGTCTGCGGTGCACCGGATCCCCGCCCCGCCTGCATCGCGCGGGGTGCCAGGCTGCGAGCCCGGGGGGGGGTTCCAGGTGTGGACGGTCTTTCTCTGCGCGCCCCGATTGGGACAGCTGCTGCACCGGACGCTTCACCCTGAGTCGCTGCACTGGACTGGTCTGATATCGTTGCAGTTGGGGTGAGTGTTGGCGAACGATACTGCGTGGCATCTGCCTGGAGTCAGGCTACCGAGGCCCGGTATAACAAGCTTAGCCTAGTCATCTCTGCCTCGGCACTTACCAGCATAGTTGGGGACAGCAGCGTTGAGTCTGCTTCCTTGGATTGCATCGAGACTTTGCGTGCTGCGCGAGGTGGATTGGGATCCGGGCACTGCTCTGCACATAGCTGTGGTGTGATACATCCAGGTTGATACTCGCCATCGCCTGCTACATGTCGCGCGGGGTCGTACGAAGACTGGCACTGGGGGCGCGACAGGCCTTCACCCGCAGACTCGGGCGCAGTCCGACAGGAAGATGGAGGCAGAGACGGCTGATCCTATGTCAAATAAGCTGGACGCGGTGCTGGCGGCGGTGGAGAAGCTTGGAGAGACGATGAATCAAATCCGTGCCTCTCTGGAAGGTAAAATTGACAAGGTGGCGCTTGATCTAACACTATTGCATGCCGACCATCGGAAGCTAGCAGATCGTACCACTACCGTTGAGGGGGAAATTGCGGAGGTTTCCCCACGGACGTCCTCAGCTGAAAAGAACATTCGTGAACTGCTCGACAGAGTTGAATTCTTGGAGGACAGGGCGGAGGACGCCGAAGGCAGGGCCCGCCGCAACAACGTACGCGTCGTGGGCCTTCCTGAGGGCGTGGAAGGGAGGAACGCAGTAAATTATGCGGAGGACTGGATCCGGTCGCTACTATCAAGAGAGGCCTTGTCCCCGCACTTTGTGGTTGAAAGAGCGCACAGAGTGCCCGCCAGACCCCCGCCACCGGGTTCAAACCCACGACCGTTTTTGATCCGCCTGTTAAATTACAGAGATAGGGATGCAATTCTCCAAGAAACTAGAAAATTACAGGACATACAAGTTGACAATCACAAAGTCATGATCTTCCCTGATTACACGTTCCAAGTTCAGAAGCAACGTCACTCCTATTTAGCGGTGAAAAGGCGTCTGCGACAGTGTGATCTTAAATATTCGCTGTTGTTCCCTGCAAAACTGAGGGTCATTGCGGGAGAGAAGACCCATTTCTTCACCACGCCGGAGAGCGCGGAGGAATGGCTGGACTCCTTTAACCCCTCGAAATCCAGGCACAGAGAGCAGCCGCCGGAGACTACTTTGCGACGCCGCAGACAGCGAAGGAGGAAGACACAGTCTCCCGCCCCTCGGACACCCAGCCTGACGCCGGAACTGATACTGAGTGGGCGGCTTGTGGCGGTGCAGGCGGTAGCTAACATTAGCGGATTCCCGGAGGGGGAATCTGACTCCGAACACCGAGGGCCGAATAGTGAAGAGGAACTATCGGACGCTCCCGTTAGTTCTCAGGGCTCCTGTGAACTGCCACATGTCACTCCACAGACTTTCGATAATATTTCTTGAATGTATACCTATTCTCTGCTCACCCTTTTCCCCCCCCTTCGTCCTGAGCGACTCACGAACTCATTGGACACGCAAGTATGCAAAAGGCCATTATGTAGTGTCCGCATTGGAGTGATTGCATCTATTGTTTATGGATGGGACAATGCGGGGTGGGGCCTGGGATTTCTCCTCGTTCCTTGTCCTCCTTTTCATTAACTCTGAAATGTATGGGAATCTCATATATAATACGCAGGCGGCGGTCCCGCCCTGAGACGAGTCTGGCCGGGGATGGGTATAGCCGTACAAGACGGAACCCCCCTTTTACGATCTATTAGACTTTTTAAGTTGCTGCACATAATAGCCCCCCCCAGGCGTTAGCTGTGTGCTATTGTGTTTTAAGTTTGGGCGATTGCCTGTTGCAAAATTGCTCTCATGGTATTATTACTTGTTTACTGTTATTATGTTGTTTCTGCCCACACTCTTAGACGCCGGTATGATTATAACGCAGTCAGACTTCGCAACATTGCACCCACCACACTGACCTGTGCACACGCATTCCTACATCCTCCTCTCCTACGGCGGAGGCAGTTCAAACACACCTTTGACGCTCACTGGTCATGGCACCCATTAAAATAGGCACATGGAATGTGCGTGGCATCCATAGCCCAGAGCGGCGATATCTTATATTTTCATATCTGAAACGCCATCATATACAAATAGCGCTTCTCCAGGAGACACATTTAGCTCAAGTGGAAGTCATGCGACTCCACCGACGATGGAGGGGGCAACTGTATGCGACAGGATACTCTGCATATGCGCGGGGAGTCCTAGTGTGGGTACGGCCGGGCACTCCATTTAAAGTACTGGATGCACTGGTGGATGGGGAGGGCAGGTATGTCATAGTGAAAGGGGTGCTCGATGGGAAACCGGTAATACTGGCATCGCTTTATGCTCCCAACACGGAGCAAGCTGCTTACTTGGATCTTTTATCGCAAAAATTGTCTTCATGGCCTGATCTCCCTATGATTCTGGGAGGGGACTATAATTGTGTGCTGGATGTTTCCCTGGACCGGTCCTTTCCGCCCTTGCCTGGTACCGCCACATGCGCAGCTGCTAAGGCACTGGGACACTGGGCATCGCAGTGGCGCTTCTCCGATGCTTGGCGACATAGACACCCATTGGACAGGGTGTACTCCTATTATTCCGGGGCCCATAGACTACATGTCCGCTTGGACCGTTTCATGGTGTCCGACGACCTCTTGCCCTGTATTACAGACTCCACCTACATGGGACGTACGCACTCTGATCATAACCCACACACGATGGAGTTACAGTGGGAGGATGAGTCGCCACCGATCCTGATCTGGCGACTTCAGCCAGACACCCTCCTGGATGCGCCCTTCCGGGATTCATTGGCTACTGCGGTGGCTCAGTATTTTGATGATAACGCAGGGACGGCCACGTCGCCACTGGTGGAGTGGGATGCTCTTAAGGCGGTTGTCAGAGGGCACTGTCTGGGGACGCAAGCGGGCATGCGCGCACAGCTGGAAAGAGACCTCACCACTCTGGAGCGCAGACTTGCCGCCGCGGAACGGGCAGACACAGCCGACGCTCAGGGGGGGCAGGGCTCTCTTAAAAAGGAACACACGCGGTTGATTGAGAGACTGCGATGCCTTAACTATGCTGCACACTCTGCGCGAACACACCATATGGGCGACAAGGCAGGTAAATTGCTCTCCTGGCTCATCCGTCAGAATGAGTCATCGACGCCCATAGTATCAGTGAAAACAGGGACTGGAGCAATAGCGTATACGCAGCGTGCCATTCACGAAGCATTTGTGTTACACTACCGAGATTTGTATAAATCGCATGCACGAACCACAACACTAGAGGTACAGAGGTACCTGGACGGACTTGATCTCCCGTGCCCAACGCGTGCGCAAAGTGATGATTTGAACGCCCCTATACAATCAGAGGAGCTTCGGGATAGCATCTTTTCCCTGTCCAATGGAAAGTCGCCTGGACCGGACGGTCTACCGACTGAATTTTACAAAGCATACGCGCACATCTTAGTACCACAATTGCTCAAAGTGTATGAAGCAGCGCTCGACGATTCCACCCTTACTGCCACGCAGAACGAGGCATTGTTGGTCTCCCTCCTCAAGCCAGATAAGAATCCTGACCTCTTAGGCTCCTATCGTCCTCTAGCGCTTCTTAACACGGATTATAAAATTTTTGCATCCTTATTAGCTAGGCGTCTCTCGCCGCTAGTGAAAATGTTGGTGCACCCTGATCAAAATGGTTTTGTCCCGACGCGCTGCACCTCCCTAAATATCCGTAGATTCTTTAGAGTACAGCAATACGCCACGCAAACCTGGCCCAGCTCGGACTGTCTGGTGCTTGACTTGGAGAAGGCCTTTGACTCCTTGGAGTGGCCTTATCTGGCATCCGTGCTGGGTAAATACGAACTAGGGGAACACTACTTGACCATGGTTCGCTTATTATACCAACAGCCCACTGTCCGGGTTAGAACGGGCCGGCTGATCTCAGACGGTATCGGGGTGCGACGGGGGACGCGCCAGGGATGCCCGCTGTCTCCATTGCTGTTCTCCCTAGCCATGGAACCCTTAGCAATGTTACTCCGGAGAGATGGTGAAAAATGGGGGATACGACTGGGAGACGGGTTGCATGCAGTTTCCCTGTATGCAGGCGATCTTTTATTATATCTTCGGGATATTACCGCGATCCCGACGTCCATAGCTGCTATACTCGCATCCTTTGAGGAGAAATCAGGACTCCGGGTTAACTGGGCTAAATCGGGGGTTTATTCGTTCAGTGCTCACACTACAGAGGTAGATGTCTCTTTGGGTGGCGCGCCCTCACATGGTACCCCACCACGTTTAGATATCTCGGCATATTCATATATCGCTCACCTGAAGATCTCATGGAGGGGAATTTAATGAGAGCGATCTCAGCCATACGTGCCCAAACACACTTTTGGAAGTCGCTCCCGCTGAATGTAATGAGCCGCATCACCCTGTTGAAAATGATCGTACTCCCTAAGTTACTCTATTATTTCTCTAACCTCCCACTCTATGTTCCTCCTAAGATATTCCAAGATTTGGAGAAATTATCCCGGGACTTAATATGGAATACGGGAAGAGCACGTATTGCACTGTGGAAAATGTATGCTCCTACTAACCAAGGAGGGCTGTCGGTCCCCAATATGGAACTGTATTATTTAGCTGCTCAGCTCCAATGGGTGACTAAGTGGTTGAATGACATGTGTCTGGAAGACACAGCAACCATGCACCAACCCTGGTCCCATTCCCAAATTTATCATTTATTCCATCCCATAGCTAAACTCCCACGGCCACCACAGATACATTTGGGATTGGCCCTTAAATGCTATAAAAGAAGCTTATATCTTACCCGCGCGACGCTCCCATATGCCCCGATACTACCATTGGTGGGGACACCACGGGGAGGCTGGGCACCACAGGGGCGGCCCTCGCGGCCTGGCATGTGGCTGGGCTCGAGACATTGGGTGACTTATATAGGGATGGTGCATTACTAACCTTTGAGTCGTTAGCCGCAGATAATGAACTTCCAGTAGGTCAATTCTTGTTGCACACCTCCCTTCTGAAAGCTCTGACAGCTGCTTGGGGGGAGTTGGCTATTGAGCCATCAACGCACCTGTTGGTGCAATATTTACACGTGATGGGCACGGGGTCACATGTGGTGCATTGGCTGGTGGAGGCACTTCTCACGCACACGATGAAGCCGATGACGCGGCTCAAAGATAGGTGGGAGGCAGATAGAGGCCGGCCTTGGACGGGCAGAGAGTGGGACAGTATATTAGGGAGTGCTAGGAATATACCCAGAAACTCCAGGTTTAAGCTTATTCAAATATACATTACACAACGGGCATATCTCTCGCCTGACATGATCAATAGATACTTTCACATCACCACTTCCGTATGTCCTCGTTGTCAGCATGCTGATGCAGATCTGCTCCACATGTTGTGGGCCTGTACATCCCTTCGGCATTACTGGCAGGAGGTGGTCTCGACCCTAGCCTCATGTACACGTGCGGACATGCCCCTATCATGGGAGGTGTGCCTTCTGGGGTTGTACGCCAGATCAAAAAAGAATAAAGTTACTTCGAAATTTTGGGACCTCGGTCTCATCACTGCAAAACGCCTCATAACCAAGAACTGGAAAAACACAGTTCCCCCGGTGATATTAGGCTGGAGGCGTTCATTGGCGGTGTGGGCCCAGGCGGAAAGCTCCGCACTGCATAGAGAGGAGATAGCCGGGCTTCGAAAGTTCCCCATTGCACAAGATTGGGATGCGATACTAGTCGCCTTCCAGACTGGCTATTTGGCGGTGACTGATGCTGCCCCGTTAGCCACTCAATAATAGACTTACCGAACCCCCCCCTGCTACTCCGCTAAGGGAAGTCGCACACCATAGAGCTTATAAAGTAGATCTCTGTTACTTCCTCTAGTCTATCATGTATGGTCCCTGAACCCCCTCCCTCATATCCTCGGACACAGGGATCCTCCTCATTGATGGCCGCCTTGCCCTGTTAGATGTAAAGTGATAATCACCCATTGGATGTGCGGACACGCGGAAGTGTTTTGATCATATGTATTTATATATAGTCATGCATGGTTAGCATTTGTGGTGTTCAGTGGATGGCAGATTTTCATTTGATGTTTTTAGTTTTAGTTATGTTTAGAATATATTGGACAAATATGCTTTATTGGTACGTACCAGGGATTGACTAGTGTGCTCTATTATTATTTCCATCTTACCTTCTATTATACAGTGATTTGCTGATCAGTACGGACTGGCTATGCGCTGGATGTACCTGGTGTGCACATACAAGTTCCTGTTAGGACTGTTTCGCTAAAATGTGTTATGAGTATGCAATGGATAACAATGACATTAATTGGTAGTTTACGTTGTAGCTTGACTGTGGGCAATAGCATACTGCGGTGCTTGTACGCATGTTCCAGTATGATATACATGTCAGTACTAGGGAATAACATGACTGGGTTGTCTCTCTATTGCTACGATGGGTGAAGCTACTCTGTACATAGGATATATTTTTATGATATCCAAGTCAAAACGTTTTTGTACTGATTCGCGACATCAGTTATGTTTAAAAAGAAAAATGTCAATAAAGATATTTTAAAAAAATAAAATAAATAAAGCCTGTTGATAAAGGTGGTGCGATAGTGATCATGAATAGCACTGATTACGTCACAGAATGCCAACGACAACTGGGGGACCGGACATACCACACCCCTATCATGCAGAACCCCACTGAAAGACTGAGCCGACAGATAACATCGCATATCACGTTGGCACTAGCAGAAGGATGGATCAGCAAGAAAGAGTTGGAGTTCCTGATCAGTAAGAACCCTAGGACCCCCTATTTCATTACCCTCCCCAAAATCCACAAGGGTATACACTCCCCCACCCAGGCAGACCCATAGTGTCAGGGATAGGTTCCCTCCTCGAGCCCCTGTTGCAATTCTGCGACCACTTCCTTCAGCCCCTGGTTACCAAAACTCTCTCGTTCATTAAAGACACTACTGATGTCCTTAACTTACTGGGTGTCATTGATGACAACCCCCTGCTTGATTTACTTGTCTCAATGGATGTCGAGGCACTTTACACCAACATACCTAAGGATGCCACACTAGGGGTGATAGAGAACACCCTCCTACTAGAAGAGTGGCCACCCCCACACCAGTGAGCTTCATCATAGAGTGTGCCACAATCACACTCAAAGAGAATTTCTTTCAGTTCCAGGATCAGTTATACCACCAGACGCAGGGGACTTCTATGGGCAGCACTTTTGCCCCTAGTCTTGCCTGGCTTTACATGGCAGACTTTGAACAATGACACATCTGGGGGGATACAAATTCTTTCTCCAATAACATCTTGATCTGGCGCCGCTACATTGACGACATACTGATTCTGGGGCATGGCACAGTAGATACCTGTGAGAAGTTCTACAAATGGGTCAACACCCTAAACCCGTTTCTGAGGTTCACCAAACATATGTCAGAGATACAGCTTTCGTTTCTTGACCTGTTGATAACTCTCAAGGAGGGAAAACTATGTACATCCACATACAAAAAACCCAATGACTGCAACAGCCTTAAGATAGGACAGCCACCACCCCAAGCATCTCAGAGACAATCTGCCTTTTGGCCAATTCCTGCGTCTACGCTGCAACTGCAGTTCAGTTAGCGACTTTACAGATCAAGCTGAGACCCTCACTACTAACCTCATTGCACGTCAATACCCCTCACACGCAGTTAGAACTGCCTGCAAGAGAGCACGAAACAACAACAGGGCGGGATTGCTAGAGCAACAAGAGCGTCCAGAGAGCGAGGTATTAACATGTGTTACGTCATTCACTTCGCAGTCCAATCAAATACAGAAGATTATCAAAAAGCATTGGTCAATTCTCAACACTGGGAATTTAACATTGCCCAACCGCGCTTTGCTTTCAAGTGCACCAGTAATCTCAGAGATGCTACTGTACATACAAGAGCAAAAACTCTCAGACAAGGTACCCAACTTACACTCTGGGGTCTCCCCCCGGTCATGGGCCACTACCCATGTGGATCGTGCAGTGTCTGTACACTAACACAGCCTTCCAAAGAAATCCATTTCGAAACTTCAAAACCATGGGTACAGCAAGCACACACTAACTGTAATACTAAGAACTGCCTCTATATGATCACCTGTCCATGCAAAAAACCCTACATAGGTATGACAACTAGGGCAGTCAAGATAAGAATCACCGAACACCGCAGCAATGTGAGATGTAAGAGACTCCAAACCAAAATGAGCACCCACTACATTGAGAGTGGCCCTACCCCTGAGGATTTACGCTGGACAGTCATTGAGGCACATACACATATACGCAGTGACAAACTATTCCACAAAGAACAACAATGGGGTTTTCGACTTTCGACACACATCAACGGTCTCAACGACGATATTCCCTAGAGTGAAATACCACTGTAGGGCCTACTCTGGTATCACCTCGGTCTGTGTTGTTTGGAAAGATTACGGAGTGGCAGGTACTACCAGGGACCGGTTGGTGCGGCTCCCACATTCAGACATGGTGAGATGTCACACCCAGTGCACATCCATATCTACACCTGTGTCAACCATAGCACATGCCTTGATCCCAGCAACCCACAAATTCACATGGGCTGGTAGTATCTTCTAGACCCTTTGCCCCCGCCCCATTACATACTTCCCCACTCCTATATCAGGACCGCACTTCGGTGCTCCATACGCATTGCAATTTTGGTAGACCCCAGCATTTCCACGTCCACGTGACAGGTGAAAGTGAAATTAAAATAAAGACATCGCATTGACAACAATACTAGAACATCCTTTAGAACATTTTTACAGAGTAAAAGGAGTTCTTGTTGTAGGGGGTCGACGGCGTTTCGAACTCAATTATTTGAGTTCATCTTCAGGACATACAAGGTGAGCAAGTAGAATTGATCGGTATTGCTGTAGCGGGAAAGGTTCCTGGGATACAATGAGCTCAGCTGAAATTAATATCAGGGACTCGAAGAATGGAAGGGCAGCTGGCCGTCGAGTGATTCCATGCAGCACCGGGGTTTTCGAAGTTTTGATGAACACAGGGCTGTTAATGGGAGCCTGTGGAGAGAGAGAGTAGAGCCTGTCCTGCTGCTACTGTGGTCCGCGCTGAGTCGACCCCCTACAACAAGAACTCCTTTTACTCTGTAAAAAATTTTCTAAAGGATGTTCTAGTATTGTTGTCAATGCGATGTCTTTATTTTAATTTCACTTTCACCTGTCACGTCACGCTTATTGTCACTTGATGTGTGAGCACCTATATATTATTGTTGTGGAATAAATTTCTGTCATACATTGACCTACATGTCCCTAGTATATTACTTATTGCTCTCTTCTAAGAATTAAGTTCTATTCAATAACCTAGTGCCCCCTAGCTGGGTCACTTCAGTTTGGACCTTTTTGGGCCACATAAGAACCATTGTTTCTCTAAACATTTCATTACCCCCGGTTCATATATTGGGGTACCCTTGTTCTCTTTACTAGATGATGAAGCATGACACCCCTTGGGGTGTGTGAGGGCCTTTGCTCCTAAACGGAGCACTCCCCTCTGCCTACCACTCATCCTAGACCTATACACCCCCTCAGGAACTGCACACTCCTTGTTCTCATAGCTGTAGGGGCACGTGTGCTGGACCTTACAATTTGCCCGAGTCCCCCTTTCTTGCATTGTTTCATCTTTCATCAACAATTGGAGCTTTCAGATCAGCAAAGCGCCCTTTCTCTCTACAACCCATCAGATAAAATGCTCTATCTGATATCATATATTCATCAGGCTTCACCATTTTTTTTGTTTGATCTGTTTATTGAATTTTGACATGTCTTATACACGATACATCCACCTGTAAAATATGCAGGAACAATAAACATTTACAGAAATCAACATATTGTCCAGCAGTGCGCCCATGCAGAGACCAATGGTGGCTAACCTGTCCACATACATGTTTCAAAATGACTTATGACTAATACAACAGAGGCATTTCATAATAGTGAATACCTACTATCATTACAAAATGAGCAACATACAGGTGCTTTTATCACAAACAAATTTGTTCTACTTACAGATTCTCCATTAGCTTCAACTAGTCCTGCCGTCACAACAGGGTTAATGATCAAACTACGGTATGTATAACCATAAAACATCTAACAGCAAAACCATAAAGAAAGAAGAAGAAAAAAAAAGAGGGATATCAGGGTAGTTTAAGGTAAAAGAAAGCAATCCATGCCTGCCACAATAAATCCAATTTGGCAATGTTGGATATGTCTGTGTTAGTATCATACCACCGCATGCTGGGCCCACCTGTATTATTTATGACATTTATTCCACATCATCATATTGCTAGAGCACGCTACAGCCCAGAGGCAGACTAGATTAATTAGAGTTGGGGGTATCTATGGGGTCATCCAGAGTTATTGCCACTTGAAGCATGGTTAGCATTGTGTTCCAAGCTGTCGAACTGGGGTACTTACGCAGCCCAAGCGTGTCCTCCCTCATCAATGAGGCAGCTTCAGACTTAGTCCAATTCAGCATGGATTGTATCCAGGCTTTGAGTGGTGGGGGATCTTTGGCCTTCCATCTCGGCGTGACAAGCCTTTTGGCTACCGCTAGCCCAAATCCAGGAATCTAGAAGAAGCCCTGTGTTTCTTATCTCTAGGAAAAATTCCTGCTATGCAAGCCTCCCATGTGTTCATCAGGCTTCACCATGGTATCGTACACAGATGATACGCAAATTTATTGTCTCTCTCTCCCCTAATGTAGACGTCACCTCCTAAAAACTAAACCTGCGTTTAGAATAGGTCTCTAACTGGATGGCAGTTAGCCGCCTGAAATTAAATAGTGTCAAAACGGAGGTCCTGGTGGTCGGCAACAATCCATCACTTTGGGACCAACTTAACTAGGTGACCGCCCAAACCCCAAAACAGAAGTGAAAAGTCTGGGGATCACTCTGGATACACATCTTACCATGTCCTCCCAGGCAAAAGAAGGTCACAGCCAGTTGCTTCGGCCTCCTTAGAGCATTGAGGAAGACCCTGAAATGGCTCCCCATGGAGGTGCGCAGAACAGTGGTCCAAGGCTTAATTATCTCTTGCCTCACTATGGCAATTCCCTCTATCTGGGTAGCCCACTCTCTGTCACCAACAAACTACAAATCATCCGAAATGCAGCGGCTCGAATACTATTGGGTACTCCCAAAACCCAAACAGCACGCCCGCCCTTACCACCCTTCACTGGCTACTAATTAGCAGAAGTATGCAGTTCAAAGCACTCTGCATTACACATCGGGCAAAACATAAAGCAGATCCACATATCCTTTATCCCCTTGTCAATCCCCACCATGCCAATAGAGATCTTAGGTCTAACAACTTATGGCTTCTCGCTATCCTCAGAATTAAGAGAGCCAGAGGCAGCCGCTTGTTCACCTACCTTGCTCCTAAACTTTGGAACTCCGTACCTATCAGCCTGAGACAAGACAACAACCTACTGAGCTTCAGAAAGCAACTTAAAACATATCTGTATGCATAAACACTCATCACTCTAGCCATGGCTGAAAGCGCTGGGAAGCCCATTTCGGGTAGCCATGCGTTCTACAAGACATGTGAGTAGGATAGAATAGTATATTCTGCCATGATATTATCTGCTACATAACAATACACACTGTTGAATGGAAAATCACAATATGCGAGAGGAGGCTCTTTGCAGAGTGTAGACAAGACATAACAGGTATTACTCATACACCGTCTATAAACCTGCCGTTACAGCAGGAGATACATTATCTAATATATACCTTATAATAACAAAAACGAAAAATATTGTAACCACACCATTATGTGCAGCAACATAGAGACTGCAGTGAGGGGCAATAGATATTGCTTGGAATGACCGCAGTCATCCCCCACAGCAGAAGCAAGAACCCACTATCGAGGACGATGGCGAAGTAGTAAGCGAAACAAACAAGAGAAGCCAAAAACGACTAAGTTAAGCTATATGGGCCAAACACTTACAAGACAACGTACAAAGGCGAGGGCCAAAATCTGGAAAGTGGTGGGCGTGACTTGGACAGCCAACATGGCGGACGCACTTTTAACTGTGCTCCGCACATCCACGCCATAAACACTAGAAATCCGTCATAATCCTACCCAGCGGAGCATATTTGATGGGCTGATGCGTGCGTTAACGACCCGGAGCGGAAATAAACTGTGAAACCCGCCGACGTGGGGACGAACAGACGGAGTGGCGGCCGCGCTGGATCCCGACGTCTGCTGCGCAGTGCGGGCCGGGGCTGATTAGGAGCCGGAGCCTGCCCGGCGCCCCCCGCCTTGACTCCTGCGCGCGACCTGGTGACTTGGCCTGCGCAGACTGTGGAGTCGAAGTCGAGACGGTGGCATCTTCCGCTCTGAGGCTGCCCGGGCGGACTCTGGGCTGCGGCCGCGGCCTAGACAGAGCGTGGGCCTGCAGTTGGAAGAGGCCTGCCTGATGCGGGCGCCTCCCAGCCGAATCCTGGGATGGAGGATCCCCCTACCTGGCTCGTGCTTCCCTGCATGTGGTGGTCTCCAGCGGGCCGCCCGGGACCGGACGTGCTGACACCGTGGTGGGTGGGGCGGCTTGGAGGTGTAGTGAATACTCCTGAGGGGCCTGTGCATGGCCCTGGCGTCTGCGGTGATTCCCGTGCCCCGGCGCCCATCTCCCCCTTTACAATCAGACCGGGGGCGCGTCTGTCCAGGGGCGGGGACGGCTCACCGTAGGATGGAGTGAGACGCGGCCTAGCATTGGAGCCCAGATCGTGGGCCCTGGATTGGACTGGCCTGGGGTGGCTGGGGCTGTGCTCTGCCCCATTAACCAGTTGCCAAACGCCCGGCCAGCATACACTGCCTTCTACCCCCCAGATCAGAGCAAGATACCTGCATCAGGATCCTGTGGCGCGGCGGCGCCTGGAGCGCTGAAGATGCGTGGGGGGACTCTGTGGGCCGGGGGTCCGGCGAGTCTGGTCTCCTTAGGGGGCCTACTTGGCCGGCCGTCAAGGGTTGCGGAGGCGGCCGGGCTAGGCCTGGTGTGGCTTATGGCCTGAGACGAGCCGGTTCCCGTGAGGCCCGGCCCGCAGTGCTGTTCCCCCCCCCCCCTCTGGGTGACGCCGCGGTGAAGCTGGTGGCAGGGCCTTGTGGTCTGCAGTGGGGTGAGGGAGATGGGGGAGGCGCACCCCCCCCCGGTTCAGGACCTTGGAGATACCAGATCCGACATCTGCCCACCCGCCGCCATGGGCAAGGACAAGCTGGCGGCCACCGGCGCTAAACAGAATACCATCGACTAGTATACCACAGCCCAAAATGGCGCTGCTAGGGGGGATGCAGGGGGCACGATGCCGGACAACGCGACCCTCTTGGGGGCAATCACCGAGGCGAGGAACATACTTGATGCCAAAATCGGCGCTGTGGGATCCGAGGTCTCCTTCTTGAGACAAGATCTCGGAAAGGCTGTGGATCGCATTACCGAAGCGGAGACACGGGTGTCCACAGTCGAGGATAACGTAACTACCATGCAGAAAAAAGTCAATAAACTTACGGCGCTTTCACAGGAGTTGGCCTCTAGGGTAGAAGATGCCGAAGGCCGCGCGAGACGAAACAACTTGCACTTTATTGGTTTCCCGGGAGGTTGCGAGGGCTCCTCCATGTCACATTTCCTCACCCAATGGCTCGTGGGCCTCCTGCCAGCTGATAAACTATCCTCATGCTTCGTCGTGGAAAGGGCTCATCGTGCATTAACCAAAACGCCACCTCCAGGTGAAGGCCCAAGACCAATCATTGCAAAGTTTCTGAATTATGCTGATCGAGACGCTATTCTGCAATTCGCCAGGTCCCACAAAGACAAATTCCTCCATGATTCCAAGTCCATAATGATATTCCCAGATTATACCCATCTGGTACAACAGCAGCGTCAATCCTTTATGGCAGCAAAGCGTAGATTGCGGAAACTTAATATACAGTACATGCTGTTGTACCCGGCTCGCATGCGGGTTATTTTTAATTCTAAATCCCACTTCTTTGACTCGCCAGAGGCTGTTTTCGCCTGGATGGATGAGCGTACACACCCGAAGCCACACACCCCGCCACCACTGGAATCGGACTCATCCCAGGGCTCACAACGAACTGGGCCAAAGAGAAGTAAATCTCAAAGATGCTACCGATCTGGTTCAACTAGGCGCTCCTCGGATCCGGAAGAAGCATCCTAACTTCCACAAAGGGCGTTATCCCCCTGCAGTGGGGTCACTGTCATCGCTGAACCATAAGTAATATCCTGCTCCGCATGGGACTACAAGCTGGCGTAGATGTCCAGCCACACGATTCATCCCGCCCCGGACATCTCTACTTTTTCCTTTTGTTAATGTTACATGGGTAGTTTGGGTACCATTGGCGGTGGTGATCTGGGTTCCCCTGTTGGGGCCCCGAGATTACTCTTCACCGCGACAGATGCTCCGCGTTCAAGGCAGTATCGGGTGGGGGGTGGGTGGTTTGGGGGTTCCTTAAGATGTTCTGTTAGTATTATTTCAGTTTTCACATGCGTGCAAGGGTTTAGTCTTGATTCCACACTATCAGCCTTAACACACACACCTGCAGAGATTAGATGACCACACAGGTATGCGCTTCCCCTCCCGGGGATTTGACCATAGTGTCATGGAACGTTAGGGACCTACTTAATAAGGTTAAGAGAGGTGCTATTCTCCGTCAAAGCAAGCGATATGGGGCGGACATTGTCTTTCTTCAAGAGACTCATCTTCTGGGTGCCAAGGCTCCCTGTCTTGCCAGGTTTGGGTACCACACAATATATCATGCAGGGTTTACCAGGGGATCACGAGGACTGCCATCCTCATACACCGCCGCATTCCCTTTATACACACCAAGCATTGGTTGGACCCTGGCGGACGTTACGTCCTTTTATCGGGCACACTATATGGGGAACGTATCAATCTTGGCAGCATCTATGCCCCTCCTCCACTGGGTAATACCTTTGTAGAAATATATCTCGATTATGGGGGGAACTCCCAGAGGGCTTGACCCTCCTAGGAGGGGACTGGAATGACGCTATGACATTGATGGATAGAAGGCACGCACCAGGGCGAGAACCCCCAATAGATAGATCCAAACTTCATCTCTTGGCTACTACATTGGGGTGGTCGGACATATGGCGCGAGTTCCACCCCTCTGAACTAGGCTACACCTACCAGTCCACAGTTCATGGATCTCTGTCCCGGTTAGACTATATGTTCATTCCACATAATTATATACACCGGATCTCCCATGTGTCTCACCTCCCCAGAGGTCTGTCAGATCATTCGCCTGTCCTGTGTAAGACCCGCATCCATTCCCACAAACCTCCATTTAGGTGGAGGATGTCCCCATGGCATCTGCGGGACCCGGAATATCTGGAGACGCTGTCCACAGCAGTCTCGGATTATTTTGAATTCAATGTGGCTTCTGCCCCTTCCAAGTGCATCTTATGGGCAGCTTTGAAACCTACCGTTCGCGGGGTTGATATTAGTTTTCGCGCTAATGCTAAACGTCAGCAATCGGCGCAATTGTCGGAATTAGAGAACCGTCAGAGGACCCTGGAGGCGCAGTGCGTAGCTGATCCAACCCCAAGTCTCCAACGCAACCTACTTCAGACACAGCAACACATTCAGCAACATCATATGGGGGAGGCAAAGGAAATCTGGTTAGCGGTGCACAGACAGAATATCGAGTTGTGAATATGGAAGTGTCAGAATATCGAGTTGTGAATATCAAAGTGGCATAATATCGACTGCAAGAATATTGTGGACCAGAATATCGACTTGAAGGTAAGAAATATCGTTTTCTGTAATATCAAAGTCAGTAATATCGTTTGTAAAAATATCGTTGTTAATAATATCGATATTTATATTAGTGTTCTGTATTTTAGTATGTATGTTAAAAGTATGTGATCTAATTTTTTTGTTTGTATAAGTATAGCTGTTTTTTTTAATGTATGTGTGAAATCTTTAGAAGTGATTAATTTTATGTTAATTAAATTTTGCGTATTTTAGTTCTGTAGCGGGTTGTGGGTTTATAGGGAAATAGGGTGGGAAGTAATTTAATTATAATAAAGTAATTAATAATGTTTATTTATTAGTATTTATAATAATTTTTTTATTAATTAATTATTAATTGGTTATCAATTTTTATTAATTAATTAATTGATAATTATGTTAATTGTGTTACTTTTTTAGGAGTGGGTTGTGGGTTTATAGGGGAATAGGGATGGAAGTAATTTAATTATAATAAAGTAATTAATACATTTTATTTATTAGTATTTATAAATTTTTTTTATTAATTAATTATTTGGTGATTAATTTTTATTCATTAATTAATTAATTGATAATTATGTTAATTGTGTTATTTCTTTTAGAAGCGGGTTGTAGGTTTATAGGGGAATATGGTGGGAAGTACTCTAATTTTAATAAACTAATTAATTGTTATTTATTAGTATTTATTTTATATTTCGATTTTATAGTGTTGTTTGTGGTAATTCATTTATTATTAATTAATTATTAATTGTTTGTTAATTTTAATTAATTAATTGGTAATTATGTTAATTGTGTCAATTATGTAGGAGTTGTTTGTGCGTTTATAGGGGAATATGGTGTGAAGTAATTTATTTAAAAATCATTAATAATTAATTTTTTGATTATAATTAATTTATATTAAATATAGTTATTTGTTTGTAAAATGTTTTTTACATTTTTTATAAATTAATTTTTTTAGTTAATTTTTAGTACTTTTTAACATTAAAATATCTTTCTATCTTTTGTAATTTTTTATATTTTTATATATTTTTTATTTTTGTGTTATTAACACTTTTTGTATTGTAGTTGGTATTTTGTTTCTTTTTTATTTTTATTTACATTTTTGGGAAATATTAATTTTAACCCTCTGCTATCCAACACTTTCCCTATTGTTGCACTCTCTAGAGTGGGAATAGTAATTTTTACCCTTCGCTATCCAACACTTTCCCTACTGTTTCACTCTCTGGAGTGGGAATAGTAATTTGAAGTCCTCCGCTATCCAACACTTTCTCTACTGTTGCAGTCTCTGGAGTGGGAATAGTAATTTTTACCCTTTGCTATCCAACACTTTCTCTACTGTTGCACTCACTGGAGTGGGAATAGTAATTTTTCCCCTCCGTAATCCAACACTTTCCCTACTGTTGCACTCACTGGAGAGGGAATAGTAATTTTTACACCTACGCTATCCAACACTTTCCCTACTGTTGCACTCACTGGAGTCGGAATAGTAATTTTTACCCCTACGCTATCCAACACTTTCCCTACTGTTGCACACTCTCTGGAGTGGGAATAGTAATTTTTACACCTACGCTATCCAACACTTTCCTTACTGTTGCACTCACTGGAGTGGGAATAGTAATTTTTGCCCTTCGCTATCCAACACTTTCCCTACTGTTGCACTCTCTGGAGTGGGAATAGTAATTTTTACCCTTCGCTATCCAACACTTTCCCTACTTTTGCACTCTGTGGAGTGGGAATAGTAATTTGAAGTCCTCCGCTGTCCAACACTTTCTCTACTGTTGCACTCTCTGGAGTGGGAATAGTAATTTTTACCCTTTGCTATCCAACACTTTCCCTGCTTTTGCACTCACTGGAGTGGGAATAGTAATTTTTCCCCTCTGCTATCCAACACTTTCCCTACTGTTGCACTCACTGGAGAGGGAATAGTAATTTTTACACCTAGGCTATCCAACACTTTCCCTACTGTTGCACTCACTAGAGTGGGAATAGTAATTTTTACCCCTACGCTATCCAACACTTTCCCTACTGTTGCACTCACTGGAGTGGGAATAGTAATTTTTATCCCTACGCTATCCAACACTTTCCCTACTGTTGCAGTAATTGAAGTGGGAATAGTAAATTTTTACCCCTACGCTATTCAATAATTTTCCTACTGTTGCACTCAATGGAGTGCAAAATGTAAGTTTAAAAATGTATAGTATTTTATTTTATAATATAATGTTTTTATTATTATATTTTATGTTATAGGTGTATGTATATATATATATATTTTATAGTTAATTTTTATATATTTATAATATTTTAAAATAAATTAAAGTGATTAGTTTATTCATTATTTTAAAGTAAATATACATTTATATATTAAATTTTATATCCACATGAAAATCCAAGAGTGTCCAGTCACACCGGCACTACACAAGGACACAGACTCCACAGCAGTTGAAGTGGCAAGGTGTTTATTAATTAACCATCATTGTCCAAAGACGCGTTTCGGCCGCCAGACATGCGGCCTTGTTCACATAGTGCACTGCAAGTGAAGGTGATCTATATATACATGGTGAGTAAGCAGTGGTCTTTCTACAGTGGTATTCGTTCAGATAAGCACTTTACAACATGATGTGGCACTTTTACTGCAGTATCATTGCTTTACTGCAGTGTCATATTACTGTAATCTAAGTGCTGACCAATGACTGCATACCTGGTGCTATAATGATATGGAGGTTGAAGGCATCTGTAATGTCATTCTCCTAAAGGCTAGCGCTGGTGTGGTAACTCGTGCTCGCTCTTGCCATTGCAAATATTACAGCGTTGGAAAATCCAAAGTAGCTGCGAGCTTGTGAGTATAAAATGTATCCTAAAACTTAGGATAAAGTATTTAATCAGTCGCGCAAGTAGCATAACTAAATTTGATTGACCATCAAATCGGCCAGCCCGTATTAAGTATTAAAATGCGGGGCTGAAGGGCGCAAGATCAGCAAAGAGATAGATTTAAAAAAATACCACGAGTGAATTGTAGTGCCTGTTAGTATTGTAGCGAGTACATGCTGTTGCTGTTACTCACGAGTGATTAAATTTGTGTGTGTGTTCTGTGAAAGGGAGGAAGGTGTTTGGAAATGTGAGTGAGCCCGTGAGTGCATCTGGTCGCGCAAAAATGTACTAAACCCAATGGTTAATGTGACAACATCTGCACACGGGGTGTTATTTAAAACAAAAGACACAAAAATTGATAATCATTATAGTGCCTCTACAGTACATATACACATGGGTGTATGCCACCCTATAGATTTCTAGGGGGAACATTAGGTTAGGGAGGGAACAAAATTAGTAACATTGTATGGAGATTCAACTGCTGCAGTTGCATGAAACTATGATGGACATATTTAAGAAGTGTGGCAAAAACGCAAGGATTCCAAAAAATACATGTAGTAAACCAATAGCACAATAAATAGCTTACTGTTAGAAATATAAATATAAAGCCTGCAAATTGCTAAAATAAGCATATATGCGATTTCAACCTAGATATTGTGCAAATAAATAGTTTATAAGCAGATAGTCATGGCGAGAACATATTGAGCCATTGATACCCATTCTCTATCTAATAAATGGTTTGCTAAAGCACCTAGTGTGCCATAAATATTGTGGTGGAACTAAACATAGCAGAATCAGTGGGGCATTGGTAACAAATCTATGTGTCATCGATGTGTATGCATAAAGCCTGTTCATACAGTAAGAAATCATAGGAAGTTATGCAAATCTTCACTCAAGTTTAACCCAGATGGGGCCTTGGTGTTGAACTCGATGATGTGTTTGCTCTCTAGCTGTCTAAGGAGTTTTTCCCGATTTCCACCCCTCACTAGCATAGGTAAATTTTATATATGTACGTTTACATTTCTTTAAATTAAATTTGTTTATTATATATATATTTTTTTTGGGTTTAAATTTTTTTTATTGAAAATTAAAACATTTGCCATGTATAAAATCGTAATATACAGTTCGTCATTTAACGGAAAGATGCTGTATGATGTGTTACAATACATTCAGATGTTACATTTTCATGAATTTCTTTCGTGTCAATTCAAGTTCTTCAGTCGGTGAAATGCATAGTACTCCCCGATGAGCATTCCAGGCCCCCCATTTTCTATCCCACTTCTTAGGGCAACCTCTGATTTTGTAGATTTCTTTTTCAGCTATCATACATTTGTCCATTGCTGCCACCCAACCAGTCAGCAACGGCTTGTCCGCAGCCCCCCATTTCATAGCAATAGCTCTCTTTACCAGGGTATACCCCAGGGTGGTGAACTGCTGTTCTATGTCTGTAAGATCATTTGCGTCCCAAATGTTTAGGATTCCCAGTGGGGGTTTCAGTACTAGTGGTTTGCCCAGTGCCTCTTGCATTTGATCCGTTGCTCACTCCCAGATGTGTCGTATGTAGGGGCAGTCCCATAAAATGTAGCAACAGAGTTACAGCCCCGTAAGCAGAGCACGTCCTGTCGAGTCCCTATCTTGGCCAATGTCACCCCAGTGAGGTATGTCCTGTGTAGAATCTTCAATTGAATCAGTTTAAAACGTTGATTTATAGCCGCTTCCCTGGGGGACATTAGGGCAGTCTGCCAGTCCTCGTCCTCGAGTTGTCCTATGTCGGATTGCCATCTGTCTCTAAGAGTAAGGAGGGGGTCTGGCATGTTATTACATAGCTTGCGATAAGTAAGGGAGATGGCCTTAGCAAGGAGGGGCTCAGCTAGAAGTCAGTCCTCTAGGGGGGACGAGTCCGGGACATTAGCCAGATCTGGTAGAGCCGTTTGAAGCGCATGTCGGATTTGCAGATAGCAGAAAATCTCAGTAGGCGCCAGTTCATGTTTCACTTGCAGTTCTTTGAATGTAAGTAGTTTCCCTTTTTTTAGAAGGTCCCCGATCGTGGAGATCCCTATTGTATCCCATTTGTCGAACCCAACTTGATAGCATAATAGCTATCGTCAACCTTCCCTGCCAACCCAATCATTTGGTAGCTGTCTGCCAGACTGCAATAGTTTGAGCCATAGGACCAAGATATCTTCCCTTGCGGGGTTTAGTATATAAGGCTCCTAGATATCCCTCCCGTCCAGTCTGATATCTCTCTAAGTGGTATGCCGGGTTAGATGGCGGACCATACAACCAGTGGTTAGTGGCCACTAATTGCGACGCCCAATAGTAGAGGCGTAGATCTGGGAGTGCAATGCCTCTGTCGTACCAGCTCTTCGTCAATTTTCCTAAGGCTATTCGTGGTGTCCCACCATCCCATAACAGTGTACGGACTTCCGCCTCCACCCCAACGAAATATGTGTCCGGAATAGAATAAGGGCAGTTCTGAAGTGCATAGAGGAACCTCGGTAATGCTAGCATTTTAAACAGGGCCGCTCGGCCCAACAACGACAATGGCAGCGACCTCCAGTGTCTGACATCTTCCTTTAATCTCTGCAGGGGGGCAGCGAGATTGTGTTCATAAAAGGTTTTGGGGTCTGGGGTAATGAAGATCCCCAAGTATGTGAAACCCTTCCTGGTCACTACCACCTTACATCCCTTGGGTAGTCGAGGCGTGGGGCCATGGAGAACGTAAAGTATTGATTTTGCCCAGTGTATGGCATAGCCGGAGTATTTTCCGAAATTAACAAAGATATTGAGTAGATGGTGAATCGATGCGTTTGGGGAGGCTAAATAAACCAGGATATCATCAGCGTATAATGATATTCTATCTTCAGTATCTTCATCCCATTTTAGCCCTCGTAAAGTGACATCGCGCCTTACCCATGCCGCCAGCGGCTCAAGAACCAGCGCGAACAACAGAGGGGATAAGGGGCACCCCTGCCTAGTTCCTCTACGTAGCCTGAATACCCTCGAGGTGTGATTGTTAACTCGCACCTGTCCCCACAGGTCAGTATATAGCAAACGAACCCAGGCTATGAACCGGGGGCCAAATCCAAAGCGCGCGAGCACTTCGAAAAGGTATGGCCATTCTATTGAATCAAAGGCCATTGAGGCATCTAAGGACATAATCACTGTGTCTTCCTCCAGATAGGGTTGCCTTGCAAGCACATTATTTACCCTGCAAATATTCAGCGCAGTATTTCTACCCGTGACGAACCCAGATTGATCCGCGTGGACCAGGGAAGGTAACACAGCATTCAAACGGAGGGCCAGTAATTTCGCCAGGATCTTGGCCTCCGCATTTATTAATGAGATTGGTCTATACGACCCGCAACAGTCTGCTGCCTTCCCGGGTTTTCGTATGACTACTATAGCTGCCAACCTTTGATCCGGAGGCAGCATGCCCTTTTTCAGGCTTTCCGTATACATTAGATTAAGGTGGGGAGCTATCTTTACCGCCATAGGCTTGAGGAGCTCTATTGGGATACCGTTAGGTCCCATCGCCTTACCTGATTGGACACTTTATATAGCTTTGCAGAGCTCCTCAACAGTGATATCAGCCTCCAGGTCAGCTTTGTCCGTTTCTGACAGGGAGGGTAGGTTACTGTCCGTCAGCAGTTGCCGGGATTCTTCCGACTTGTAGGTGGTAGATGGTGTATACACCTTCTCCAAATGATCGGCGAACATTTCTGCAATTTCTTGTGGGTCAGATATTTTCGAGCCCATGTTGTTGGATAATTCAGGCACCCACCTATGTGCCTGCTCCCGACGCTCGAGCCAAGCCAGCATCTTACCCGCTCTCTCCCCATCTCATACACTCTGTGTCTTGTTGACAATAAGCGCGCTCTCGCCTTTTCTTGCACAAGGACTTTATATTCATGACATTTAGGGGTCGATTCCGATTCGGGCCGGAAAAAGCACCGACCGACTCGGATCCGGAAAAAATACCGACCGACACGTACCCGTGGCGCACGACACGCCAAGTACGATGCAAGGCGCGAAAAATCCGACCGACACGTACCGAAACAAAGTCGACCGACCGAGCCGCACGGAAAGCAGCAATCCGGCCGGAAAAACACGCGAGTCCAACCGACCGACACGCACCCGGAACAAATCCGACCGAAACGTACACGCAAACTCCAAACAGGACGGGTTCGGCGCGTACGGAAAGCGCATCGTACTTGTCCGGCCGGACGGGGCTGCATTTTTCCTTCCGTGCGACTCGATTCGGCGTTTCCAGATTCGCCTCGGTCGGAGAACAGGACCTGGTTTGGGTGAGTACGGCTCGGCCGGATTCTTTGCTGTTGTGCGCATCGTACTTGCTCGTTCGGTGTGCTGTACGGATCGGTCGGGAAACAGGCTTTCGCATGGCTTTTTTCCCGACCGAATGGTATTGGGTGCGCCTCCAACCGAGATCGGAATCGGCCCCTTAGTGGTGAGGCGATGTGCTGTGTCTTCGTTGGGCGAGGAGTTATGGAGCGACTCTAGTCGTTGTAGGTCACTCTCCATTGCAAGTATGTGCTCATTGTGGCGCCGTATATGACCCATTTTTAACGCTAACGCATGGCCTTTCATCACTGCTTTATATGCCTCCCAAATTGTCTGCGCGGAGTCCACCGACCCGAGATTTTCTGCGAAATAGAGGTCAGTCTGTTCAGTCAGTTGGTCCCTTATGTCAGGTATCTTAAGGAGCCACGGGTTGATCACTATGGAGCTACGGTGCTTGGGGCGGCGGAAACTAAGTTCGACCCACACCGGGGAATGATCCGAAATTCCACGCGGAAGCCCACGGGGATTTTGAAAATGGCCGACATCCGTCAGAAGTGTAAGGAAATAATCTATGCGGGACATGCTCTTATGCGCGTTGGAATAGTGGGTATAATATGTCATTTGTGGTTGCAGTGAGCGCCATATGTCCGCTAGACCCATGGCCTGGGTGAATTCCGCCATGAGAGTGTTTGGTCTAGTAGCCGGTCACTGGGGGTATCTATCTACTTTATCGTCCATAGTCAGGTTAAAGTCCCCTCCCATTATCAAGATGCCGTTTGGCAAGTCCACCAATATTTTACCTAGGTCGCAGAGCGCTTCTTTCCCCAACGCAGGGGGGAGATACACCGAGATGACCTTCAACACTTTCCCCTCCCAGGTGGCCTCCAAAACCGCAAATCTACCCTGTGGGTCCGCCCAGGTACGTGTGGGTGTAAGAGCTAGGCCTTTGCGAACTAGGATACCTGTCCCCCTTGAGCCAGAGGTAAACCCTGCGTGTACTAGTAACTTATAGCCCCACCTGCTGAGGGCCTTGCAACTATTTCCTATTAGATGGGTTTCTTGCAGCAGGACTATATCTGGTGCTTGTCGCTTTAGATACTGTGATACAACTCCCCTCTTTATCTTGTCTCCTAGTCCATTAACATTCCACGTCAGGGCGGACAATTTGATGTCAGTGACAGTAGACATTGTGGAATAGGGTTGTTGTCAAAGAGGCGCAGTCGTTAGCCTTCCCCAAGCGGGAGGGGACCAGGTCAGCCTGACCAGACACATGTTCCAAAGGGGCCGAATACCCAATATGGGGGGATTGAACAACAGCATACCGTTCAAATGGCATCTCTTGCGATTGATCACAATTTACCAAGCCTCTTATGATTCTCGCTTCAACATGACAATTAACAAAAACAGAAACAGAAACCTCAACTCGCCCTCCCCCGTCTCCCCTCCGCACGCCCTGCCCCCCTGCCAGTAGATTTCAAACTACCCACCCCCCAACAAGGCAGAGTGCCTGTCGCCCCCCCTCCCTTGCGCGGGTGCCTGGTGTACAGCGGTCCCACCCTCGCCGTGACTGAAGGATGGATACATATTACACGACAATCAGAAAAAACCCCCGATGAACACCTCAGCGATTTCATTGAACTTGTCGCAAATTACCAATGATAGTGCTCAATTTTAACTCTAACAATCTCCCTTCTTTTAGTCAGCCAGGGGCCCGAGTCCTACACCCCCTATCCCCCATACCATCAGTTGCGCTCAAAGGTCCCAAGTGTCTCTTTGATTGTTACAGGGAGCAGTGCCCCGCCACCTACCCTCTCACCCCTTCGGATCCAGGGTGTTTTCCCCACGGGCCGGATCTCCACGATGATCTGCTCCGTTGGTCGGTGGGTCGTTCTTGGTCTTGTCGTGTCTGCCATTGTTCCGATGTCCCACCCTTCACCATCCCTCAAGCCAGTCCCAGGTTTCCTCCGGGGATGAAAAGAACCAGATCTTTCCCTCCGACTCTACCCGGAGTTTGGCTGGGAAGAGCATAGAGTACTTGATTTCCTTGTCACGTAGCTCCTTCTTAACCACCTGAAAGCTGCGTCGTTGGGCCTGCACTTTGGTCGTGAAGTCCGGGAAGAATGTGACGGTGCTGTTGTCTATTTGTAAGGGCGGTTTGGCTCGAGCCGTTTGGAGGATCACATCGCGGTCCCGGAAATTGAAGACTCTCGCAATGATAGGTCTCGGGGGAGCTCCAGGTTTGGGCCGTCCCCCAGGGACTCGATGGGCTCGTTCAATAGAGAAATAATCTGACAGGCGTTTCGGCTGGAGCCTCTTTGTCACCAGGTCTTCCACAAAGAGGTCTGCCGCGGGTCCCTCCGCTCGCTCCGGGACTCCCAGTATGCGTATGTTGTTTCTACGCGCCCGTCCTTCATAATCATCAAGCTGGCTTTCCATCTTTACCTGCTGGTCTTGGAGCCGGGCTACTTGCTGCTTAAGGAGGTCCGTGTCAGACGTTAATATACCTGTGGCATCTTCCACATCTTTTACTCTGGAATCCATTTTGCGTAGGTCCGCTCTGATGAGGGAGATCTCTATGTTGACAGTGTCAATTCGGGTCTCCAGAGACGACCGGACTCCCGCAATAGCCTCCATTACATCTTGGAGGGTAGGATCAGATTGAGAAGACTTGGGATGAGGGTCATTCGTCCCACCCTTGGCAGCCGTTTCGGATTCATGACCTGTTTTCCCCCCATGCAAATTTTGCAAGTGACTTTTGGGCCGGTGTTTTAGGTCCCCTGCCGCTGGCCATTGCGAGGTACGAACTGCCCCTGTATGGATCTGGAGTCGGTACTCACCGCCGCCTGCCCAGGGAGGGGAAAATAACTGCGTCCCTCCCCGTCGGCCTGTCGGTTTTCCCGATTAACTGTCCGGTGGCAAGTTTCAACAGATGGGTGCCACTGAATTCAGGCTCCGGGACTTCCTGAGGGCTAGTATTCTGAGGAGGAGGGGGGTGTGATGTGGCTTATAGTCCAAGTTAGGCACTATCTTGGGGCGCGGCAACGCGGGCCGGGTCGATGGCGGCTTTAATTATCCCCCCGCGCTTCACCCCCAGTGCAGTCGTAGTATTTCCTGCTCGCGACCGTCAGGGCCACACTCAGCGTAGGCTATCAGTGAACGGGCCGGTCTTCGGCATCGTTGTGAGGTAGCAACTTGACAGGGTGGCTCGCCGGGGTGGTAGCGTATCACTGTAAAAGTCCCGGGATTCCGTGGGGGGCCCCCGGCACCACCAGGTCCCCGTCCGGGGCCTCAGGTAGTAAAGGGCCCAGAGGGGGGGAGCATACGCCAACTTCCACTGATCAGCACCCTCCCCCTCCTCTTCAACGGTGTATGTGGCTTCAGGTAGGTATCAATAGGTACTGGGCCACCCCAGGTCCCCAGAAGAATCTCTGTCACTTCCACCAAGGCCACTCACCGCCCAAATCAGGATCTCTGCCCCGGGCCACCACGTCTCCCTCAGCTGCACCTCAGGGGCCTCGCTGCGGTGTTCTGGCCCACAAGGGATCAATGGGCAATAGATATGATCCCCGGCCCTGCTCGACAATACTCCAGGCCAGCTGGGAATCTGGAGGCGGCCGATGGGACACCCACCCGCGACCAGGCCTCAAGCCGGGGCCTCAATTTAGAAGCAGGCCGGGGGGGGGGAGGGACGCGCAACACTCTCCCCTCCTGCGCGTCACCTCCAGCTGGAAAGATGGGTCATAGACGGCCCACGGCAGACTCCGATGCCGCGGGGGGCCGCCCCTCAGCCCCCGAGGCGTCCCGCACGCCAATGCGCAGCTCCTACCCCTCAGCCACGGGGATCTCAGGAGCGGGCCGCCATGTTGTTGCCGGCCGGGTGTCGGGGGCGCCGTTCCGCTGCTGCGTATCTCCTCAAATCGGGCTCGAAGCGCCCGATGTTAGCTTCGCCGGTGTCCTCGGGATCTTGCCCCTCACGTCAAGGGGAAGGCAGTCGATTTTGGACAGGATACTGGAAGAAAGATGGCGAGGATGGCGGAGCTGCTTCAGAACGCGGCCATTCCGCTCGGCTGCTAGCCACGCCCCCTATTATATTTTTTTAATGTATATTACATCTAAGTAATTTTTTTTTAGTTAATTATATAATATAATTGTTTTAACATTATTTTTTATATATTAAAAAAAACGATATTTTGGACATCGATATTTTTTACATCTATATATTTCGATATTTTTGTCATTTACATTTTAAAGATAGGATGTCGATATTTTGACTATCGATATTTTTACATCGATATTTGTGTATGTAGATATTTTTGTCTTCGATATTATGTCAGTGATTCCTGGTTAGCATCGCAGCATCGAATCTATCAATGGGGGGACAAATCAAGTAAAATGCTTCATAGACTATGCCAAGTAGAGAAGTCCCTCGCAAATGTTCCGGTGCTCCGAAATGAGGATGGCGTCTTGTGCTCATCCCCAACAGAGGTGGCTGAGGAGTTCGCGCGCTATTTCTCACTCCTTTATGCGCGCCAAGAGCAGTTATCTGAGGCCTCTAAAGCAGAATTTTTGAGGGACATACCCCCCCGTAAGCTTACAGATGATGCACGGAAGCAACTAGACACTCCCATAACCACAGACGAACTTAGAGCAGCATTGATAGCCATGCGCCCGGGTGGCGCCCCTGGTCCTAACGGGTTCCCTATGGAATTCCTTGGACCACATATGAATACACTGGGTCCACACCTATTGGAGGTATTACATGAAGCTATCGACCAACACCAGCTTCCCCAAGACTGGCGACATGCAGAGATTGTCCTCTTCTTGAAACCAGGTCGCCCACCGGAAGATCCCTCGTCGTACCGGCCCATCTCTCTTATCAACTTCGAGCCCAAACTATTGGGCAAAGTCCTTGCTGACCGCCTTAGGACCTGTGTGCCGGATCTGATCCACCCGAATCAGTCCGGGTTTATGCCACACCGCTCTACGCGCCATAACATCAGACGGGTACATAACGCCATGGCAAGAGCCTCAGAACTTGGACGCCCCGCGGCGCTTCTCCTGGCAGAGATTGACAAGGCGTTCGACTCCCTCAGCTGGTCATATCTCTTCCAACTTCTTGAAGTTCTTAATTTTGGCCCGCGCTTCTTGGCCTACGTACGATTTCTCTATACAGGGTTGACGGCGTCCGTCAGAATTGCAGGGCATCGCTCGGCCCCGTTCCCCATCTGTCGTGGCACGAGGCTGGGTTGCCCCCTGTCACCATTATTGTTTGCCCTCGCTGTGGAACCCTTGGCAGTATGGGTGCGGGGTGACCCAGTGCTCAGGGGCTTTGAGTGGTCTCCATCCCGATCCGATCGCATCGCGCTATACGCGGACGATGTCCTCTTTTTCTTGACTGACCCGTGGTTTTCGGGGCCCCGCATCCTACAGATCCTCTGAGTGTTTGGCCAGACCACTGGGCTCAATACTAACCCCTCCAAGTCCATATTGTTTCCGGTGTGTGGGAATCAGGGTCGCGAAACATGGGCAGAGCAGCTATCTCGCACTACTACGGGATTTATGTATCTCTGTATTTTTATGTCGCCTGCCCAAAGATTTCCTGGGCACACAATATTAACCCACTCACTACGAGCCTTAAGGAGGAAACTGCAATATGGTCTCCCCTCCAGCTCTCATTGTATGGGCGTTCGGCGATTTTTAAAATGGTCTCACTGCACAGAATACTTTATAGACTACAAAATTTCCCATATGCTATACCGCGAACTTGGTTCGCACAAATCAACGCCATCCATAACAAATTTCTCTGGAATGGCGGCGCTGTACGTGTTGCTTTGAGTACGTGCATGCAGTCAATATATTGTGGCAGCATAGCGGCTACGGATGTGTACGCTTATTACGCGGCCTCCCACTTGTTAACTGTAAATGAGTGGTGGTATAACTCGCCTACGGATCCAGCGTATGCACTAGAACATATGGCAATGGAGGGCACCCCCCTCCTTCAACTCCTGTATAGCACACAGAACCTGGACTTTCTGCCCCCTGCCAGCGGCACAGTGATCCGGCTTTGGAGATCTGCGGTTAAACAGATGGGTTGGCATGGTCGCCTGACTCAGGCGACCCCGCTGTGGCATGGTACACATCTCCGCTCGGTGTCGGCATTAGCGGGATTTCGAGGGTGGGACTTAGTGGGAATATCCACGTTAGGTGACGTAATGCGAGGTACCACCTTAAAGTCGTTCCGGCAGCTACAGACAGAGTTTCAGCTACACAAATCTCCATTTTATAAGTATATCCAGCTGCGACATGCTCTAACTCCCCTACTTCAGCCAATTGAGAATTTGCCAGAATTTCACCCTTTGGAGGGATGTTTATTAATGGGTGATTTAGGCAACCATAAGATCTGTCAGATTTACCAAACGCTGACGACGCACACTTCCACAACCCAACACAAGACTAGACGTGCTTGGTTAGCAGACATACCAGATATGACCGATGATGACTGGACAGAGGCCTTGGCTAGCCCTCGCAGTGCGGCGGTGTCATCGCGCCATCGTCTCACGCAATTTAAATATATACACCGTATATACTATACAAAGTCCCGTCTTTGGAAGATGGGCGTCATTCAGTCCCCCTTATGTCTGAGATGTAGGATAGAGGAAGGGACTTTTATACATACTGTCTGGGCCTGCTCAGTACTGCAGCCATTCTGGCGGAGGATTGGTGCATGTCTGGGCGAGGTGCTGTCGTGGGATCTCTCACTAGATCCGAGATTACTCTTGTTGCATAGCACTGATGGGATAGGTGGGAACCGGTATAAGCAACACTTGTTATTTTTAGCTGTTACCCAGTGGCGGTGCATCCATTAGGGGCGTTGGGGCGTTGCCTCACTAAGCGACCGTCACGCTAAAATGTAATTGCCACCAACTTCACTCAGTAAAACCCGAGACACGCCCGACTCGAGGCAATCGGACGGCGCTGAAGGGGGTGGGGCTGCGGCAGCTTGAGTGACAGACTCAGTGCGGCACTATTAGCGCCGCAGTGCGCATGTCCGTTTTTGGGCTGGTCATTTTTATGACCAGCCCGAACATGCGCACAGTAGCACCTTCCCCTTACAGAGCGACTGGCGAGGGACCCGAGGGTGCTTCATACAGCAGCCCCCGGGTCTCATAATGGGCGGGGAATAACCCTGCTCTTAGCCAATCCTGGCGCTGCTAATGCAGCGCCAGGATTGGCTGAGACACCGTGCAGCCTGAGCCTGAGGGCAGGCATAGCAGTATTGGGTGCCGCGCGTGGGTGGTGGCACTGCCGCACTTGTATGGCCAATCACTGTGGCTTATGTGAAGCCATGCAGTAGTGATTGGCCATTTCGTTCCTACGCTGTCCTCGCAGCGCAGCAGTCCGTCATGTCACCGCGCCACACGAGTCAGACACGACACCACACAGACGGACCTCGTGCCGGACCAGTGTCTACTTGTCGTGCTAATCTGTTCGTTGAAAAGTGAAAACAAGTAAGAGTCGGGCGGGGGCCCCCTCTGTGTGATCCGGGCCGGCGCAGCCTCTGGCCGGCCCTCGTATATTGTACACATAATGTAATGTGATAATATATATGATTGACATTTGACTTTGTTGTGAGGTCCCGGGTGTGGGGGATATGTCTGAGGGCCGGGGGCAGTAGTGGGGTCCGGTCCGGTGCAGTGTACACTGATATGGTCGCCATTAAACAGTGAAGTTCTATCAGGGGTGACTGAACAAATAGTGCTGCGGGGCCTGACGGGCTGTGTCTGGGGCTGGGGGCAGCCAAGCTGCGAGCTTCCGGGCCCCATAGACACGTGCCCCCTGGCCGGGACCTGTCAGGGGGAGCAGACCTGGCCCATATCCTGGCTCGAGCCATATGCAGGCAATTCGCCGTCCGCGTGCCCAGGCCTGAGCAGTGTCAGGTTAGAGCCATGGGCGCTGCAGCGATTAATCTTCCCAGGACCTGGGGAGAGCCATCCATAGCCTCCTGTGCCTAGACGTGGGCCAAGGGAGCGTGGAGGCCGCATGCAATGACTGAGGCACTCGCCTCACTGGCCCTCTTTGAACCCTCTCCCCCGCTAATTTATTTCACAAGAATTCAGCGGATCGACTTGATGGAGTTAAGAGGTCGCAGTTGTATCGATGAAAGATTCTCCTGGTGGCAGGTATGCCATAGTCCTCAATCATGTCAAGACTTTAAGTAAAAGGAATATCACCAAACTTGAATGATCGCCTGTTAAACATTTCTAGACGACCCCTCCCCCCTTAGCCCTGGTCCTACCTGGGCCCCTGTGGTCACCTTAGTTATAGCCTGCTTCCTATCCGGGCACCTTTTTCCTTAAGGTGCACGCTGCACACTCAAAAGACTTATGGCCCAGCCGGGCCCGTGGCTGCTGTTATTTATGAAGGCCACTGGAGTTATGCGATTCTATGGTCGCATAGTTTTCCGCATTAATATATATGTATGTGTCACATTATCCATCATCTGCTGCATATTCTGCAGATTTTGACAATAAATAATTTCTAGGTCAAACAGGTCAAGAGTTACTAAACGCGGTGACACGTGTTGCCACGCAGTGCAAAGCCCTTCGCAAACGTTGTCTTGCCACCTTTCAGTTGATTGTTGTTGTATTTGGGTGTTAATGAGGTACCAATGAGGTAAAACCTTTATCGAGACACTGTTAAAGTGTACAAATTACAGTATTAATAAAGTAATGCTATAAAAAATGATGCCATATTATGCTGCATAATTGACCCTTTATTGCCACATATTTATTCAACCCTGCAGCATAATTGGTACTCCACTGCTGCATATTTGCAGTGGCCCTGGTTATAGCGCTGGTCCCTGATGCTCGCTGCACTGGCTTGTACTTTGCTCGAGACAGAAGCAGCCTGTAGGCTGCCCGGAGCGTTGGGGGAGCCAGTGTGTAGGCTACTTTACATATGCCTACCATAGTGTGTCTGAAGGCTGCCCGGCAGGGGCTAGGGAGTGTTGGTTGGTGGTTTACCCTTTCTAGACCTGGGCAGAGGTAGCATGTAGGGTACATAGGCTCTAAATAGAGGGAGGTATGATGTTATTTGTATAGCGCACAACTTTCATTAGTGTGTGTAGTGACAGCACATGTGGCGGTGTGTAATTACAACTCTGGGCCCCCTTCTTTTTTTTTTTTTTTACTACAAATTAAGCACTAGGCCAGTGTGCAGGCACCTTTCCTTTCCGGGCCTGGGCAAAATCAGGGTGTGAGGTAACTGGCAGGGTCTTTGTCGAGTCCGTGTTTAGGTTTGCATTCCTAGGCCTGGGCAGAGACAGTTTTCAGGTCACATACCAGTATGTAGGCTGCTTGCTCAGCCAGGGCCTGGGAATGATGGTGTGCCTAGTGGCTAAGCTGTGCACCCAGGACCAGAGAACACCCTGCTTGTAAGCTAAACACAGAGTGCCTCCGCAGAGCAGCTGTTTAAGATGCACTCTGTGAACCTGGACAGTCTTCATAGGTTCCATGACCAGGGCATAGGGAGTGCTGGTGCTACTTGCACACGCTACAGTGCTGAAATAAATATGGTTAGCCTATCACTCACTCCGAGGTGTTGGGTTTCAACTTCTTGGCTTTTATATAACAAATTAGTGCCTTCTAGGATTTGTATTCTTGGTGGACTTCAATTCACCCTATTCAGCTGACACACCTGAAAACAAAATATTAAAGGAAATTAAATTTCTAGAAAATGGGTGTCAAGTGTCTTCTGTGGATGTTCCAGTTTGGAGGAAAAAAACACTAATGGCAAAAACCTCCTTCACAATTTTGTAGCTCTTAACCAGAGCCACTGCAATTATGTGCCGTTTTCTGCATAGCTATGAATTTGCCGCATGTGCCACATAATCTATCTTCTGTTGCATAATCTGCAAATTTCAGCAAAGAAAAAAAATGTTTCTGACCCAAATTAATCAAAAGTTACTAAAAATTCAGCAACGTATTTCTGTGCAGTGGAAGGCCCTTTGCAAAGGTTGCCTGGTTACCTTGCTGTTGCTTATTTATGTATTTGGGTGTTAAAGGGGTACTAATGAGATGAAACGTTTGCCCAAAAACTATTAATGTGTAAAAATACCCAAAATAATGAGGTAATACTAAAACAAAATTATTGTGGCCAGGTTTTCAGTCACCTGGACACAAGCATACACAGCTTAAATGATATACTTCATTTATATGAACAATTACACCATGTTTAAATCAACTGTTCAACAGTATTTAATCTCATACTATTTATGTCAAATAATCATCAAAACATAATCATTAAAGGTTACAATTCGGTTTGACAACCAGTTATAAAGCATTTCACAATTAAACAGCCGGTATATAAATGCTTGTGAATCTTCGCCCAATGCATTTCGGGACGAAATGTCCCTTCGTCAGGGGCAACACCTGTCAATAAAACACAATATCAGCTACATGTGCTCATTTGTGATCAAATACACAGTAATACTGTCATTAAATATACGTCACTCTGGCACCATGTCAGTGTGTCCAGATCAATATCTCGTGCATATCTAAATATTCAACGGTATTGAGTCAGATCAAAAGAATCATTTGTAAACGATGGGAACTATTAGAGGAAGAAGAAGAGTTCAGTGAGTCAGTGCTTTTGTCAGAGAGATCCTTTTGTTACTTGCAGTTTGTAAGTTAAAATCCTAATATACAACAGTGAGCTATTAACTGTCATCTAAGAGCTGCATGCAAACTGCAAGGTAAAAATTGGAGCGTTATGTTTTTTCCCCCCAGTCTTTGTTTGATTACCCTAATGTTTCAAAAATAAATTGTAATATTTTTATTTTCAGCACCTGGTAAAGCCTGACAACCTAAACCATGACCTAATTTTTGGGCAATTTTTGGACGAAGAACAAGAGGCCCCAACCTCCTTTGCTGCTCTTTCATCCCGGCTACGACCCAGCAAACACCAGTGTTAAAGGTAAGGAAACTGATGCTATTTTTTTTAGATTGGAGTTAGGGCTATGTATGTGGTCACTCTACATGGTGGTTGGGGTGGGTGCACATTCTGAACATTGTACCCTCAGTGGATGGAATTTACTAATACTGAGCCTTAGCCCTGTGCTTTGGGCAATAACGGTTGTTAAAGGAACTATCTATTCCTTGCCTTGTTCAAGGCCCTCAAGCAGTGTCTGTTTCAGTGCCTTCAGCAACCACTATGGCACACAGAGGCAGCAGGCAGTAAGGCTGTATTTTTAGCAGTCATGTTGTCCAAAGGGGAGCTGTTGGAGATATATTGCGATAATGCACAAGATATATGTATTTATACTGAAATTTGATATTATTGCACCAAACCTTATACGTTGTACTTTGACTATTGACAGGTTTCTTTAATATTGGTAAGGACAGCATCGGCATGATGAATACAGTAGAACAGCTAATTACAATGTCATTCCATGCACGGCCACTAGAAGAGAAACTACATATAAAGCGATTAGGACCTGATCGGCCTGACCTACAACTAGAACAAGTTACTCAGGACAGAGGAAAATCTTACAAACGTACATTCTCAAACACCTGGTACACAAAAGCTGATTGGCTTACAGGGTGCCCGTCAAGAAACAAACTGTTCTGCTTCCCCTGCTTGCTGTTTAATGGTGACTTTTCTTGGACAAGAGAAGGAGTAAAAGACTTGAAGCATTTGTCTGAAAAAATAAAGAAGCATGCACACACAAGAATCCATATGGAAAACCTGACGAGACTGGGAATGTTGGGAGACACACCGATTGAGCAGCACATAAATGATGCATACCGCAAAACAATACAGAAACACAATGAAGCAGTTGATAGGAATAGACACATACTATCAAAAATAATTGATTGCATTCGTTTCTGTGGTGCTTTCGAACTGGCATTGCGAGGCCATGATGAATCAGAAGGTTCCCCAAATCCTGGAATATTCAGAGGCCTTGTGGATTTAATAGCAAGCATAGACAAGGAAATGGAAGCACATTTAGCAAGTGCTACAGTCTTTAAGGGCACCTCTAAAACAATACAAAATGAACTCCTTGAGTGTATGCTAGAAATTATGAGATGCCATATTGTCCAAGAGTTGCAAAACACAGACTTTGTGGCTATTCAGGCTGATGACACCACTGATGTGGCCACAAAAACACAGTCCGTATTAGTCTTTCGGTACCTGGACAATGACAATAATGTTGTGGAGAGGTTCTATGGTTTCACACATTTAAGAGACTCTAGTGCAGAAACCATTACTGCAGCTATACTGCGTCAACTGAGCTTAATTTTTCCAGAGGTGCCTCCAAAAAAAAAACTTATTGCACAAAGCTATGATGGTGCGTCCGTAATGAGTGGAAGCCTTGGTGGAGTACAGAAAAAAATTAGAGATGTGTACCTTAATGCTCATTATGTGCACTGTTACGTCCACCAACTTAATCTTATTATGCAACAGGCAGTATCAAAGATCTCCGAGACACAAATTTTCTTTCAGGATGTAGGAGGCATGGCAGCATTCTTCTCACGTTCCCCCAAAAGAACGGAAGCACTTCAGAGATTGTGGACAAAAGGGTTCCAAGGGGATCCTCAACTCATTGGAACTTTAACATACATACAGTCAAACTAATATATCAATATAGGGAGAACTTTGTGAAATGTTTTGATGCCATAGAAGCCAATGAAACCTTTGATTTCAAAACTCACAGTGAAGCCCGTGGCTTTGCTAGAACACTAAAAGACAGAGAGTTTCAGTTCTTTCTGTTTTTATTTCATGAGATAATGTTATCTGTCGACATATTATACAAGCAGTTACAAGCACGAGAGATAGATACTGTCTCTGTGAAAAGATATGCCACTATGTTTGTCGAAAGCATAAGCAAAGTGAGAGATGAGGTTGACAATTTAGACAGCAAACTGCCAGAGGATTCTACTTTTTCAAACCACAGGAAAAACATCACCAGTCTGGTCCAAAATGCAAAGGAGATATGTGACATTGTAATTGTGCATGCACAAGAACGTTTTCTTTCACAAAACATTTGGTGAGTGCCGCATTATTGGAAAGTGACTACTTTGCAAAATATGATGAATCCTTCCCTGAGCATGCTCTGAATGAGGCTGTGGAAGCTTATCCTATGCTCAACAAAGAGGACCTGAAAACTGAGTTGACTGTACTGTATTCATTGCCTGTGTACCGGAAGGCCAAAGGTGCCATGTCTTTGCTGGCTTTAATTCATAAACTTAATATGGAAAAGTCACTTACAGAGACAGTGGCTTTACTAAAAATTGTCATTACCACTCCTATGACAACCGCAGAGTCAGAACGATGTTTTTCCACCTTAAAGAGGATTAAGACATTCCTGAGGAACACCATGCTTGAGGAAAGACTAAATGCTTTGGCAATGCTCTCTATAGAGAGCGAACTAGTGAAAAGAATCCCAGACTTTAACATTCAAGTTATTGAAAATGTTGCTGCTCTTAAAGACAGACGTGCTGATTTTAGATACAAAAAGTAAACAATATGTTGAATGCTGCTAGTTTGCGACCTGTTTAGTTGTTTGTTAAATAAAAAACATCTGTGAGGTACTCAGAAATGCATTATATCTCGAAGTCTGTTATGAAGCTCTGTGGTTATACTGAATAAGCAGCTACCTATGTTATATGACATCTCTTTATTAATGTAATAACTGCACTTTCACAATTGCTTTATTAACCTTCCTGCTTTCTCAAATTTTCTTGAAAATGCACCATTTTTCCACTCTTTTTTCAAAATTTTCTCGGGGGAGAACCCCACCTAACCCCCCCTTAGGTTATTCGGGCTCGCTCGCTACGCTCGCTCACTACGGTGCAGTATGACAATCATTTTACGCTCACCACTTTCAAATGTCACCGTCCGCCACTGCTGTTACCATTGATAAACGAGATATTGCACAGGCATGGAAGGGTACGTCCCCCCCGACGATCGGCAGGTGGAAAAAGGCCATTGACGACTGCATGAGTGCTGAGATTGCGGTGTTTCAAGCTCGGGGCTGCCCCCAAAAGCATAGGAAAAGATGGTTAGGATGGGCAGAATATCGGGGCATAGTTTTACCTCCCCTTCCACCTCTAGATCCCTGACAGGACACGATCCTCTAATGTTACTGGTCATTGAGCAATCCGGATTATCAATTGAAACTTTCGGAATGTTTATCCAGTTGGACAAATACAGATTTGTGGGATCTGGGACTTACTGCGCAATGTGTTGTGGAGAAGTGTAGCTCAATGGTTAGAGCGGCAGACCCTGATGCAGATATCTGGCCCGGGACCAGGGTTCAATTCCCGCCTCGGCGGGTCTTGGGCTCAATTTCCTCGGACCTGATAATTCTCGCCTCGGTGCCTATTCTAATCATGGGTCCCACTCTGCAACTCTGGGCAATAGCTTGCTTAATCTCCACAACGGCCCCACCAGCGCTGGGATGCCTGGCTTCACCTTGGGGGTGCCCAGGAGTGGACATTTCACAGGGAAAAGACAGGAAGGGTTCCACAGCGGTATACGTACAGCGCCAGGACACCCTAGGGTAACAGTGCGCTTTACAAGTACAAATTTCATTTCATTTCATTTCTGTACCTGCAGGTTTTGCAGGAGTTAAATCTTTTTCAATTGTATGTTTTTGCAGCCATACGATGTTTTCAAACTGTATCCTTTGGGCCATGGCCCGGTATGTATCATGCAAACGTAATAATAAAAATATTGTTAAAAATAAAATCTGGAAAGTGAAGCCTGAAAAACAAAATCAGAAGGAAACTGGTGACACCAGGCGAAGACAGAAGGCACTATTTTGCTATGTCTTCTTGCCTATGATATAAAGACGTTTGGCCTCCTTCTACTAGGGGTAGAGTCCAAGGCTGTGAGGCACTTGCCCCTAATCAGGATTGAAAACCCCACAGAGAACTGTGAAAAGAAGGCCTCTGTAAAGACCATTCCATTCAGTATCACCCTGAGCTTCCTGTCCACCTTCTTGGTCACCAATTTAGGAAAGTTACCATTTTGCAAAATCTTGGCAAAGTCTGAAAGGACATCCACCAGCATGGGTATAGCATTTCCTCCCATATAACTTTTATATTAGAAAGGGAATGAGTAGACTGCATTTTTCCATCACTCTTGACCTCTTTAGCATAATCATTTGTATGTAGCGTTGCAATTCAGTCCCTTAATTTCTCCAGTCCTGACATACATCACATTCAGTACCATATGTGCCACGCATTGTGTATGTGATCAGTACCTTCCTTTGAGGCACTTTCAGTGGTTTTAGTTCAAGAGAAGCAAACAAAGACAACAGGAACCAGATTGCATGGATTTGTTAAATGAGCACATGGGTCTAAAAAAATGGTGTTTGGCATATAAGGAAAGTTCTTTCAATCCTAGACAGGTACAGCAGATACATTCCACTCAGCCCCGAATGCACTTGTATAGCATTTGCGATTACAATCGCAAAGCCCACCTAGGCACCGAAGGCCTTTCTTATTAGATATCTAAAATATCTAGCAATAATACCATAAACAGTATTCATTATTTAAGCCGGGCCTGTTACTGAAGCCACACTCTCTTTTAGTGGAACTTAGACTGGATTCATGGTCTTTTTGTGTATGTTCTGTAAAGTAGCACCATGCTCTCTCACGCTCCGCTTGTTATTCCTACTTCTGGTATTATGATTAATCAGTGTCAAAGGATTAGCTTTCTGATAAGAGAGCCTTTGGAAGCCTCTAAATGACTACTTTTTACTGAGTTTGTCACCATTCAATTTTATTATACTGCATCGACTTTTTCAACAGATTACCAGTCTACCTTGCTTTCCAATAATAAACCAAGTCTTAAAACCACACTTTTATCCCAGAGGGTCGTTCAAATATGGTCGTACAGAATAGAAATGAAAAAAATAGCCAATAAGGTCAGATTTCATTTTTTGTGTCAACTTGTCTAGTTGAAGGTTTTGTAATGTCACTTACTTTAGTATCCCTTACCTTTATTTGTAATCATTGGGGGGCGGGATCTTCTCGCTCTCCCACCAGGTGACATGATGTTTGAAGATGTAGGCTGAAAAAATGTAGTTAGCCGTGGGTTAAGACACTAGTGTTAATCTCGGCACCTGAGCCGATTATTGGTAGTCCAGGGGACAGGGGTACTTCCGACAAGGGAGGTTTGGGGGGCAGCCGAGCAAAGCGAGATCTGCCCCCCAGGCACATTGGGAGGGGCAGGGCTGGCCAGGTGAGGCCATTTTGTAGTTTGTTGGGCTTTTTGGTGCGTAGCCCAAGTAGCCCAATATCTATCTATTCCTGTGAGGGTTGCTGCCAGCCACCATTTTAGGTTTTGGTGACTTGGTGGCTGGTAGCTGGGTAGTGCAGTGTAAAAACTTTTTAGGTAGCAGTAGTTTTCAGGCCTAGTTTTATAGTAATTATGCAGGACTATCGCGTGCTCGAGGCGGTTCGCCTGCTGAGTGAGGTGGGCAGGCTTGACCTCCTGATGCCGGAGGCTGCGGGGGCTGCGCGCACTGTAGTGAGGCCTTGCCTGCTCGGGGGCTGGGGCTGTATGAGGCCGAGGCCCCCGGGGCTGAGGGAGGGGAGGGGCGGGAGGACGAGAGGAGCTGGGAGAGGGGAGAGGGAGGGGAATGGAGGGATTGAAACCCCTTGAAAGCGGTCGGGGAGCTGGGGCCTGGCTGGGGGATGAGCCCAGAGTGTTTCTGGGACAGGGTGAGGCGGTTGGGAGTGGGGAGCCCCTTTATGAGCCCAGAGTGTTTCTGGAACAGGGTGAGGCGGTTGGGAGGGGGGAGCCCCTTTATTCTTCCTGTGAGGAGGCAGCAGTTGGGTGGGACCATCCTGGGGAGGAGGAGAAGGACATGGGGGGGGGGAGGGCACTTGGGGATAGGGTTGGGGATGGAGATGTTTTGGGGGGGATGAGGTCATGGACCATCTCGAGGGGGGGGGGGATGATGATATACCGGGAGATTTAGAGCCGGCTGGGGGTGGCCAGGCTTGTGAGGGGTTAGATATTTTTACCTCCTGGAATGAAGAGGTGAGGGGTCTCAGCAGGTTGGGGCAGGTAGACGCCTATTTGGCGCAGGGAGGGTCAGCAGGTCTTGAAGGGAAAGGTATGGGTTATAAGAGAAGGGGGCCAGGGAACAACAAGAGGGACAGTGGGAGGCACAAGGGGGGGCTCTGGGTGTAGGTGCGGCACGGGCTGAGTCATTCATGGGCCCTGACGAGCGGGAATGGAGTGAGGGAGAAGAGGGGGGCTTAGTGACCGGGAGGTAGATGACTTGTTTAAGGTAGGGCGCGGTTGGGCGGTGAGCACCTTAGGGGAAGGGAAGAAGAGGAGAAGAGAGCTCGGAGGGGGGGGGGGGAGTATCAGAGGCCCAGCACACCAGACCAATTGTTTTTATTGCAGGAGGAAGAACAACGTCGTAGTGCGGACTTGGCAGAGCCGGGTGCGGCTTACTGGTGCCGAGGAGAAGGGAGGGTGGAGCCTCGCATGGCGTACCCGTTACCGTCGGGGGATCCCGGCACGGCCAGCATATGTAGGCCCCGAGTGGTCTCGCTGGCCCCAACACCTGACAAGCCACAGCGGCCTGCAGGGCAGAAGGACGGCAGGAGGAGGCAGTCGAAGGAGTCGGCAGAGTACAGGCGGGTGCAGTCGACGCCCCCCGAGGCGCGGAGTCGAGGGCCCGCTAAGGGCCAGCACATGGAGTCGCGCGAATGGCGCGCGGAGCTAGATTTCGATGAAGAAAGCCTGGAGGACGGCGAGTTGAGAGATGATGTAGAAGGTGCGGGGGACAGAATAATGTCTCTCGTAGTGTTTTTCAGGTTGCACTACGGGTGTCGGACCCTGCGGGGAGGCCGCCCAAGTTGGGATCGACTACGGGGCCACTGGCAAGGCGGACTGCAGCAACACGGGCACCCTCCTTGGAGCCAGGTAAAGCACAAGAAAAGGGGGTTAGGCCAAGTATGGTCTCGGTAGGGACGGGGGAGGCTAAATTGGGGGGGAAGAGGGTAGGCTGCGCAAAGGCAAATATGTTTTGGATATAGGGGTAGGCACCGAAGAAGAAGGTAAGACAGATACAGACAAACCTGATATTGGCAAGAACGCATAGAAGGCCGAAGAAGGGGAGGAGGCCAGCGCAGACAAAAAAGACAAACTGGAAAGTAAAGAGTTGAAGATTAAAAAGCTCCCTTATATGGGAGTGACTAAGCTGTTGGGGGCGCACTTGATGCTTGCGACTAAGGAACGCATTTGGAAAGGGGAATACATTGAAATGCTAAAGTTATTACACAGGGAATTGCGCACCAAAGAAGGGTCGAAAGAAGAGGAATATGAGCTGGCAAAGAGGCCAAAGGTTCCTTTAACAATTGAAAACTGGACGGCTGCCTTTTTGATTTATGCCAGTGTCTACTGCGAGATATTTCAGGAACGTTGCGTAGCTTTATTTAAATATATGGACGTTATCCGAAAGCGCAGATTACAGGAGGGGTTTATGCGTGGGCACAATATGACGAGGAATTCCGGGCACGCATGGCCTGGGATACCGAAGTCAAATGGACACAGATTTGTGGCAGCACACTATGGGGGCGTCCAGAGCGGGGAAGACTATCTTCACAGCCAGTGGGCTCCCGATTGTGTACCGGCCCTTTCAGGGAAAACCCACCCGGGGAGAGGAGGGTAATACAGGAAGGGGACAGACAGCGGGGGTCCTGTTGGGATTTCAATAAAGGCCTGTGCATGCGCAAATTCTGTACATTTCACCACGAGTGCTCAACGTGCGGGGGCAGACATGCGCTGGTTAACTGCTTCGGGGAGGGGGGTTTCCACCTAGGGGGACAACAGTGGCAGCAAGGGGGGGGCAACATCGGGGGACAGCAGCAACAGCACTTTACGGGTGCACGGGGGGGCTAAGGGATTTCAGGGGTCTGGACCAAAGGGCTAATATGCCAGTTAAGATGGACACGTTATGACAACCAGAAGGCTGCAGAGGTGTTGAGGGAAGGGTTCAAAGCAGGTTTTCGTTTGGGGTATGAGGGACCAAGACATAGACGTTGGGCAGAGAACTTGAAGTCAGCCAAGGAACATATGCAGGATGTGCAAGAAAAGCTAGACAAAGAGGTGAGAGAGGGAAGAATGGCCGGCCCCTTCACAGATTGGCCCCTCAAAAATTTGATTGTGTCACCAATTGGGGTGGTGCCCAAGAAAAAACCTGGGCAATTCCAAATTATACAGCATTTATCTTGGCCAGAAGGGTGCTCGGTGAATAATTTCATTGATGAGAAGGAAGCCACTGTTTCATACTCTTCAGTTGACGTGGCCATGTCACTGGTAGTGACAGCGAGCGCAACAGCGGAAATGGCAAAATGCGACATAAAATCAGCTTTCCGTTTGCTTCTAGTCCATCCAGACGATTGGGATCTTCTGGGTATCCATTTCAATGGGAGATTGTACGTGGACAAGGCATTACTGATGGGCTGCTCTATGTCTTGCGCATTGTTTGAGTGTTTTAGCACCTTTCTGCAGTGGTTGTTTTCCAAACGGACGGGGCACATGTGGGTGACCCATTACCCGGATGACTTTTTGCACCTCCGGCTCCACGGAGTGCCAGGTGGCCCTGGAAAACGTCAAAGAGCTGGCGGAGGAACTGGGGGTGCCATTGGCACCCGAAAAGACGATGGGCCCTAGCACGGCACTGTCTTTTCTAGGAATTGAAATGGACTCACAGGAAATGCAGGCTCGTTTGCCGGAAGATAAGAGAGAAAAAATGTTGGCTTTGCCTAATGCTATGCTGTCTCGGGAAAAAGTGACAGTCTAAGACATACAGGTCTTGCTGGGACATCTCAATTTTGCCTGCAGGGTAGTAAGAGTAGGGAGAACCTTCTGCAGGAGACTGGGAAGGGCATTGGTGGGACATAGGTTGCCTCATCATCATGTTCGACTTTCAGCAGGAGTAAAAGAAGATCTGAGAATGTGGCGAGTTTTTCTACAGTCTTTTAATGGAATTCCATTGGCAAGGGATGGGGATCTGGTATGGGATGTGCAGATATTCTCAGATGCGGTCGGAAGTAAGGGTTTTGCCCTTTTTTGGCAAGGGAAGTGGTGTGCTGAGCAATGGCCTGCAGAATGGAGAGAAGGGGGCAGGAGCATTGCATTTCTGGAGTTCTTCCCCTTAGTGGTGCCAGTGACTTTGTGGGGTGGACAGCTCGCGCATAAGAATGTGACGTTCAGGATTGGCAATATGGGGGTTGTAGAGATTGTGAACCGCCAGTCAGCAAGGGACGACCAAGTGTTGAAATTGTTGAGGGTGTTTGTCTTGGGTTGTTTGCGCCATGACATAGCGTTCAGAGCACTGCACGTCCCGGGTTTGGACATTGACATAGCAGATGCTTTGTCTCGTTCGCAGTGGGGGAGATTCCGTGGGCTAGCCAAGGGTGCCGACAGTAACCCGACGCCCATGCCGCAGCAGTTGTGGTATGTAGGCAACACAGGATGCTACAATTGGTGGTAGGGTCGCTGGCAAAGTCGACTAGGTTAGCTTATAATTTAGCGTGGAAGGAGGTTTTGCTGTCAGGCGCCCAACGTCGTGTTGATAAGGTTCAGAGAGGGGAAGATGTTATTCAGTTTATTTTAGACATGATTGAGAAAAGTTTATCCAGGGTTTCGTATGCAGGAAAGTTAGCCGGAATTGCATTCATGGGCAAACTACTATGGGGTTACACGCCGTCGGCTGGGGCATTGGGTACGAGAATGCTGGAAGGGTGGGCCAGGGAGCGCGGCCAGTTGAAACCAGTCAGGAAGCCCCTGTCGTGGCTGCTGCTGGCCAGAGTGATTCGGATATTGCCAATAATATGCACGGATGGACTTGAGACATGCCTGTTTTCCACTTTGATGGTGTGGATGTTTTTTGGGGCATTTCAGGTGTCAGAATTGCTGGGGGATAGAAAAGGTGGGGGATTGGGTGGGAGGACGGGGTCTCTCGCAATGCGGGAATACATATCTAGTTAAAGAAGTCTAAGACTGATCAGAGGTGCTTGGGAAAATGGGTGTCGTTGCAGGCACCATGGCCTACGCTTACTTGCCCGTTCAGGTGGGGTGCACGTTGGCGGGCAGTATCCAGGGGTGGCAGGGAGGCAGTTTTCACGCATGCAAACGGGAAAGGAGTCACAGCATTCCAACTGCTGGCAGTGCTGAGGAAGGCGTTAAAAGAGCTTGGCATTGACGGTGCGGGTTTTGGGACACACTCGTTTCGTATCGGGCCGCATCTGAGGCAAGCAATAGGGGTTGGGGGCAGGGTGATATCATGCGATTGGGGAGGTGGTCCTCTGACTGTTATAAGCGCTATCTGCGTAGCATTGATAAAGGGATTGGTGCGGTTGCTAGCAATGCATGAGTTCACGCAGTTTTCTCGTTACAGATTCGGTGGCTGGCCCCTTTCGTGGAGATGTCAATCTGGGTAGTGGGGCACTCCTTCGTGAACTGGGCTCAACACCAAGCACGGAAGAGCTATTTCGGACAGAATTTAGGATTTAATGAAAAATTGTTTCAGGTGTCCTGGAAGGGGAAAGGGGGCATGCTTTGGAGGGCGCTGCTTCCGTGTCTTAACAGTTTATTGGTTGGGGGTAGGTGCCTGGACATTTTGGTCTTACACCTGGGGGAAAATGACTTGTGTAAGGAGAAAGGGATAGTGCTGATGAGAAGTATGAAGAGGGACTTAGTATTGATCAAGAAATTTTTGGGCAATTTTTGGACGAAGAACAAGAGGCCCCAACCTCCTTTGCTGCGCTTTCATCCCGGCTACGACCCAGCAAACACCAGTGTTAAAGGTAAGGAAACTGATGCTATTTTTTCTAGATTGGAGTTAGGGCTATGTATGTGGTCACTCTACATGGTGGTTGGGGTGGGTGCACATTCTGAACATTGTACCCTCAGTGGATGGAATTTACTAATACTGAGCCTTAGCCCTGTGCTTTGGGCAATAACGGTTGTTAAAGGCACTATCTATTCCTTGCCTTGTTCAAGGCCCTCAAGCAGTGTCTGTTTCAGTGCCTTCAGCAACCACTATGGCACACAGAGGCAGCAGGCAGTAAGGCTGTATTTTTAGCAGTCATGTTGTCCAAAGGGGAGCTGTTGGAGATATATTGCGATAATGCACATGATATATGTACTTATACTGAAATTTGATATTATTGCACCAAACCTTATACGTTGTACTTTGACTATTGACAGGTTTCTTTAATATTGGTAAGGACAGCATCGGCATGATGAATACAGTAGAACAGCTAATTACAATGTCATTCCATGCACGGCCACTAGAAGAGAAACTACATATAAAGCGATTAGGACCTGATCGGCCTGACCTACAACTAGAACAAGTTACCCAGGACAGAGGAAAATCTTACAAACGTACATTCTCAACACCTGGTACACAAAAGCTGATTGGCTTACAGGGTGCCCGTCAAGAAACAAACTGTTCTGCTTCCCCTGCTTGCTGTTTAATGGTGACTTTTCTTGGACAAGAGAAGGAGTAAAAGACTTGAAGCATTTGTCTGAAAAAATAAAGAAGCATGCACATTCAAGAATCCATATGGAAAACCTGACGAGACTGGGAATGTTGGGAGACACACCGATTGAGCAGCACATAAATGATGCATACCGCAAAACAATACAGAAACACAATGAAGCAGTTGATAGGAATAGACACATACTATCAAAAATAATTGATTGCATTCGTTTCTGTGGTGCTTTCGAACTGGCATTGCGAGGCCATGATGAATCAGAAGGTTCCCCAAATCCTGGAATATTCAGAGGCCTTGTGGATTTAATAGCAAGCATAGACAAGGAAATGGAAGCACATTTAGCAAGTGCTACAGTCTTTAAGGGCACCTCTAAAACAATACAAAATGAACTCCTTGAGTGTATGCTAGAAATTATGAGAAGCCATATTGTCCAAGAGTTGCAAAACACAGACTTTGTGGCTATTCAGGCTGATGACACCACTGATGTGGCCACAAAAACACAGTCCGTATTAGTCTTTCGGTACCTGGACAATGACAATAATGTTGTGGAGAGGTTCTATGGTTTCACACATTTAAGAGACTCTAGTGCAGAAACCATTACTGCAGCTATACTGCGTCAACTGAGCTTAATTTTTCCAGAGGTGCCTCAAAAAAAAAAACTTATCGCACAAAGCTATGATGGTGCGTCCGTAATGAGTGGAAACCTTGGTGGAGTACAGAAAAAAATTAGAGATGTGTACCTTAATGCTCATTATGTGCACTGTTACGCCCACCAACTTAATCTTATTATGCAACAGGCAGTATCAAAGATCTCCGAGACACAAATTTTCTTTCAGGATGTAGGAGGCATGGCAGCATTCTTCTCACGTTCCCCCAAAAGAACGGAAGCACTTCAGAGATTGTGGACAAAAGGGTTCCAAGGGGATCCTCAACTCGTTGGAACTTTAACATACGTACAGTCAAACTAATATATCAATATAGGGAGAACCTTGTGAAATGTTTTGATGCCATAGAAGCCAATGAAACCTTTGATTTCAAAACTCACAGTGAAGGCCGTGGCTTTGCTAGAACACTAAAAGACAGAGAGTTTCAGTTCTTTCTGTTTTTATTTCATGAGATAATGTTATCTGTCGACATATTATACAAGCAGTTACAAGCACGAGAGATAGATACTGTCTCTGTGAAAAGATATACCACTATGTTTGTCGAAAGCATAAGCAAAGTGAGAGATGAGGTTGACAATTTAGGCAGCAAACTGCCAGAGGATTCTACTTTTTCAAACCACAGGAAAAACATCACCAGTCTGGTCCAAAATGCAAAGGAGATATGTGAAATTGTAATTGTGCATGCACAAGAACGTTTTTCTTTCACAAAACATTTGGTGAGTGCCGCATTATTGGAAAGTGACTACTTTGCAAAATATGATGAATCCTTCCCTGAGCATGCTCTGAATGAGGCTGTGGAAGCTTATCCTATGCTCAACAAAGAGGACCTGAAAACTGAGTTGACTGTACTGTACGCAATGCCTGTGTACCGGAAGGCCAAAGGTGCCATGTCTTTGCTGGCTTTAATTCATAAACTTAATATGGAAAAGTCACTTACAGAGACAGTGGCTTTACTAAAAATTGTCATTACCACTCCTATGACAACCGCAGAGTCAGAACGATGTTTTTCCACCTTAAAGAGGATTAAGACATTCCTGAGGAACACCATGCTTGAGGAAAGAATAAATGCTTTGGCAATGCTCTCTATAGAGAGCGAACTAGTGAAAAGAATCCCAGACTTTAACATTCAAGTTATTGAAAATGTTGCTGCTCTTAAAGACAGACGTGCTGATTTTAGATACAAAAAGTAAACAATATGTTGAATGCTGCTAGTTTGCGACCTGTTTAGTTGTTTGTTAAATAAAAAACATCTGTGAGGTACTCAGAAATGCATTATATCTCGAAGTCTGTTATGAAGCTCTGTGGTTATACTGAATAAGCAGCTACCTATGTTATATGACATCTCTTTATTAATGTAATAACTGCACTTTCACAATTGCTTTATTAACCTTCCTGCTTTCTCAAATTTGCTTGAAAATGCACCATTTTTCCACTCTTTTTTCAAAATTTTCTCGGGGGAGAACCCCACCTAACCCCCCCTTAGGTTATTCGGGCTCGCTCGCTACGCTCGCTCGCTACGGTGCAGTATGACAATCATTTTACGCCCACCACTTTCAAATGTCACCGTCCGCCACTGCTGTTACCATTGATAAACAAGATATTGCACAGGCATGGAAGGGTACGTCCCCCCCGACGATCGGCAGGTGGAAAAAGGCCATTGACGACTGCATGAGTGCTGAGATTGCGGTGTTTCAAACTCGGGGCTGCCCCCAAAAGCATAGGAAAAGATGGTTAGGATGGGCAGAATATCGGGGCATAGTTTTACCTCCCCTTCCACCTCTAGATCCCTGACAGGACACGATCCTCTAATGTTACTGGTCATTGAGCAATCCGGATTATCAATTGAAACTTTCGGAATGTTTATCCAGTTGGACAAATACAGATTTGTGGGATCTGGGACTTACTGCGCAATGTGTTTGTTACTGTACCTGCAGGTTTTGCACGAGTTAAATCTTTTTCAATTGTATGTTTTTGCAGCCATACGATGTCTTCAAACTGTATCCTTTGGGCCATGGCCCGGTATGTATCATGCAAACGTAATAATAAAAATATTGTTAAAAATAAAATCTGGAAAGTGAAGCCTGAAAAACAAAATCAGAAGGACCCTGGTGACACCAGGCGAAGACAGAAGGCACTATTTTGCTATGTCTTCTTGCCTATGATATAAAGACGTTTGGCCTCCTTCTACTAGGGGTAGAGTCCAAGGCTGTGAGGCACTTGCCCCTAATCAGGATTGAAAACCCCACAGAGAACTGTGAAAAGAAGGCCTCTGTAAAGACCATTCCATTCAGTATCACCCTGAGCTTCCTGTCCACCTTCTTGGTCACCAATTTAGGAAAGTTACCATTTTGCAAAATCTTGGCAAAGTCTGAAAGGACATCCACCAGCATGGGTATAGCATTTCCTCCCATATAACTTTTATATTAGAAAGGGACTGAGTAGACTGCATTTTTCCATCACTCTTGACCTCTTTAGCATAATCATTTGTATGTAGCGTTGCAATTCAGTCCCTTAATTTCTCCAGTCCTGACATACATCACATTCAGTACCATATGTGCCACGCATTGTGTATGTGATCAGTACCTTCCTTTGAGGCACTTTCAGTGGTTTTAGTTCAAGAGAAGCAAACAAAGACAACAGGAACCAGATTGCATGGATTTGTTAAATGAGCACATGGGTCTAAAAAAAATGGTGTTTGGCATATAAGGAAAGTTCTTTCAATCCTAGACAGGTACAGCAGATACATTCCACTCAGCCCCGAATGCACTTGTATAGCATTTGCGATTACAATCGCAAAGCCCACCTAGGCACCGAAGGCCTTTCTTATTAGATATCTAAAATATCTAGCAATAATACCATAAACAGTATTCATTATTTAAGCCGGGCCTGTTACTGAAGCCACACTCTCTTTTAGTGGAACTTAGACTGGATTCATGGTCTTTTTGTGTATGTTCTGTAAAGTAGCACCATGCTCTCTCACGCTCCGCTTGTTATTCCTACTTCTGGTATTATGATTAATCAGTGTCAAAGGATTAGCTTTCTGATAAGAGAGCCTTTGGAAGCCTCTAAATGACTACTTTTTACTGAGTTTGTCACCATTCAATTATTATACTGCATCGACTTTTTCAACAGATTACCAGTCTACCTTGCTTTCCAATAATAAACCAAGTCTTAAAACCACACTTTTATCCCAGAGGGACGTTCAAATATGGTCGTACAGAATAGAAATGAAAAAAATAGCCAATAAGGGCAGATTTCATTTTTTGTGTCAACTTGTCTAGTTGAAGGTTTTGTAATGTCACTTACTTTAGTATCCCTTACCTTTATTTGTAATCATTGGGGGGCGGGATCTTCTCGCTCTCCCACCAGGTGACATGATGTTTGAAGATGTAGGCTGAAAAAATGTAGTTAGCCGTGGGTTAAGACACTAGTGTTAATCTCGGCACCTGAGCCGATTATTGGTAGTCCAGGGGACAGGGGTACTTCCGACAAGGGAGGTTTGGGGGGCAGCCGAGCAAAGCGAGATCTGCCCCCCGGGCACATTGGGAGGGGCAGGGCTGGCCAGGTGAGGCCATTTTGTAGTTTGTTGGGCTTTTTGGTGCATAGCCCAAGTATAGCCCAAGTAGCCCAATATCTATCTATTCCTGTGAGGGTTGCTGCCAGCCACCATTTTAGGTTTTGGTGACTTGGTGGCTGGTAGCTGGGTAGTGCAGTGTAAAAACTTTTTAGGTAGCAGTAGTTTTCAGGCCTAGTTTTATAGTAATTATGCAGGACTATCGCGTGCTCGAGGCGGTTCGCCTGCTGAGTGAGGTGGGCAGGCTTGACCTCCTAATGCCGGAGGCTGCGGGGGCTGCGCGCACTGTAGTGAGGCCTTGCCTGCTCAGGGGCTGGGGCTGTATGAGGCCGAGGCCCCCGGGGCTGAGGGAGGGGAGGGGCGGGAGGACGAGAGGAGCTGGGAGAGGGGAGAGGGAGGGGAATGGAGGGATTGAAACCCCTTGAAAGCGGTCGGGGAGCTGGGGCCTGGCTGGGGGATGAGCCCAGAGTGTTTCTGGGACAGGGTGAGGCGGTTGGGAGTGGGGAGCCCCTTTATGAGCCCAGAGTGTTTCTGGAACAGGGTGAGGCGGTTGGGAGGGGGGAGCCCCTTTATTCTTCCGGTGAGGAGGCAGCAGTTGGGTGGGACCATCCTGGGGAGGAGGAGAAGGACATGGGGGGGGAGGGCACTTGGGGATAGGGTTGGGGATGGAGATGTTTTGGGGGGATGAGGTCATGGACCATCTCGAGGGGGGGGGGGGATGATGATATACCAGGAGATTTAGAGCCGGCTGGGGGTGGCCAGGCTTGGGAGGGGTTAGATATTTTTACCTCCTGGAATGAAGAGGTGAGGGGTCTCAGCAGGTTGGGGCAGGTAGACGCCTATTTGGCGCAGGGAGGGTCAGCAGGTCTTGAAGGGAAAGGTATGGGTTATAAGAGAAGGGGGCCAGGGAACAACAAGAGGGACAGTGGGAGGCACAAGGGGGGCTCTGGGTGTAGGTGCGGCACGGGCTGAGTCATTCATGGGCCCTGACGAGCGGGAATGGAGTGAGGGAGAAGAGGGGGCTTAGTGACCGGGAGGTAGATGACTTGTTTAAGGTAGGGCGCGGTTGGGCGGTGAGCACCTTAGGGGAAGGGAAGAAGAGGAGAAGAGAGCTCGGGGGGGGAGTATCAGAGGCCCAGCACACCAGACCAATTGTTTTTATTGCAGGAGGAAGAACAACGTCGTAGTGCGGACTTGGCAGAGCCGGGTGCGGCTTACTGGTGCCGAGGAGAAGGGAGGGTGGAGCCTCGCATGGCATACCTGTTACCGTCGGGGGATCCCGGCGCGGCCAGCATATGTAGGCCCCGAGTGGTCTCGCTGGCCCCAACACCTGACAAGCCACAGCGGCCTGCAGGGCAGAAGGACGGCAGGAGGAGGCAGTCGAAGGAGTCGGCAGAGTACAGGCGGGTGCATTCGACGCCCCCCGAGGCGCGGAGTCGAGGGCCAGCACATGGAGTCGCGCGAATGGCGCGCGGAGCTAGATTTCGATGAAGAAAGCCTGGAGGAGGGCGAGTTGAGAGATGATGTAGAAGGTGCGGGGGACAGAATAATGTCTCTCGTAGTGTTTTTCAGGTTGCACTACGGGCGTCGGACCCTGCGGGGAGGCCGCCCAAGTTGGGATCGACTACGGGGCCACTGGCAAGGCGGACTGCAGCAACACGGGCACCCTCCTTGGAGCCAGGTAAAGCACAAGAAAAGGGGGTTAGGCCAAGTATGGTCTCGGTAGGGACGGGGGAGGCTAAATTGGGGGGGAAGAGGGTAGGCTGCGCAAAGGCAAATATGTTTTGGATATAGGGGTAGGCACCGAAGAAGAAGGTAAGACAGATACAGACAAACCTGATATTGGCAAGAACGCATAGAAGGCCGAAGAAGGGGAGGAGGCCAGCGCAGACAAAAAAGACAAAGTGGAAAGTAAAGAGTTGAAGATTAAAAAGCTCCCTTATATGGGAGTGACTAAGCTGTTGGGGGCGCACTTGATGCTTGCGACTAAGGAACGCATTTGGAAAGGGGAATACATTGAAATGCTAAAGTTATTACACAGGGAATTGCGCACCAAAGAAGGGTCGAAAGAAGAGGAATATGAGCTGGCAAAGAGGCCGAAGGTTCCTTTAACAATTGAAAACTGGACGGCTGCCTTTTTGATTTATGCCAGTGTCTACTGCGAGATATTTCAGGAACGTTGCGTAGCTTTATTTAAATATATGGACGTTATCCGAATGCGCAGATTACAGGAGGGGTTTATGCGTGGGCACAATATGATGAGGAATTCCGGGCACGCATGGCCTGGGATACCGAAGTCAAATGGACACAGATTTGTGGCTGCACACTATGGGGGCGTCCAGAGCGGGGAAGACTATCTTCACAGCCAGTGGGCTCCCGATTGTGTACCGGCCCTTTCAGGGAAAACCCACCCGGGGAGAGGTGGGTAATACAGGAAGGGGACAGACAGCGGGGGGTCCTGTTGGGATTTCAATAAAGGCCTGTGCACGCGCAAATTCTGTACATTTCACCACGAGTGCTCAAAGTGCGGGGGCAGACATGCGCTGGTTAACTGCTTCAGGGAGGGGGGTTTCCACCTAGGGGGACAACAGTGGCAGCACTTTACGGGTGCACAGGGGGCTAAGGGATTTCAGGGGTCTGGACCAAAGGGCTCATATGCCAGTTAAGATGGACACGTTATGACAACCAGAAGGCTGCAGACGTGTTGAGGGAAGGGTTCAAAGCAGGTTTTCGTTTGGGGTATGAGGGACCAAGACATAGACGTTGGGCAGAGAACTTGAAGTCAGCCAAGGAACATATGCAGGATGTGCAAGAAAAGCTAGACAAAGAGGTGAGAGAGGGAAGAATGGCCGGCCCCTTCACAGATTGGCCCCTCAAAAATTTGACTGTGTCACCAATTGGGGTGGTGCCCAAGAAAGAACCTGGGCAATTCCAAATTATACAGCATTTATCTTGGCCAGATGGGTGCTCGATGAATAATTTCATTGATGAAAAGGAAGCCACTGTTTCATACTCTTCAGTTGACGTGGCCATGTCACTGGTAGTGACGGCGAGCGCAACAGCGGAAATGGCAAAATGCGACATAAAATCAGCTTTCCGTTTGCTTCTAGTCCATCCAGACGATTGGGATCTTCTGGGTATCCATTTCAATGGGAGATGGTACGTGGACAAGGCATTACCGATGGGCTGCTCTATGTCTTGAGCATTGTTTGAGTGTTTTAGCACCTTTCTGCAGTGGTTGTTTTCCAAACGGACGGGGCACATGTGGGTGACCCATTACCCGGATGACTTTTTGCACCTCCGGCTCCACGGAGTGCCAGGTGGCCCTGAAAAACTTCAAAGAGCTGGCGGAGGAACTGGGGGTGCCGTTGGCACCCAAAAAGACGATGGGCCCTAGCACGGCACTGTCTTTTCTAGGAATTGAAATGGACTCACAGGAAATGCAGGCTCGTTTGCCGGAAGATAAGAGAGAAAAAATGTTGGCTTTGCCTAATGCTATGCTGTCTCGGGAAAAAGTGACAGTCAAAGAGATACAGGTCTTGCTGGGACATCTCAATTTTGCCTGCAGGGTAGTAAGAGTAGGGAGAACCTTCTGCAGGAGACTGGGAAGGGCATTGGTGGGACATAGGTTGCCTCATCATCATGTTCGACTTTCCGCAGGAGTAAAAGAGGATCTGAGAATGTGGCGAGTTTTTCTACAGTCTTTTAATGGAATTCCATTGGCAAGGGATGGGGATCTGGTATGGGATGTGCAGATATTCTCAGATGCGGTCGGAAGTAAGGGTTTCGGCCTTTTTTGGCAAGGGAAGTGGTGTGCTGAGCAATGGCCTGCAGAATGGAGAGAAGGGGGCAGGAGCATTGCATTTCTGGAGTTCTTCCCCTTAGTGGTGCCAGTGACTTTGTGGGGTGGACAGCTCGCGCATAAGAATGTGACGTTCAGGATTGGCAATATGGGGGTTGTAGAGATTGTGAACCGCCAGTCAGCAAGGGACGACCAAGTGTTGAAATTGTTGAGGTTTGTCTTGGGTTGTTTGCGCCATGACATAGCGTTCAGAGCACTGCACGTCCCGGGTGTGGACAATGACATAGCAGATGCTTTGTCTCGTTCGCAGTGGGGGAGATTCCGTGGGCTAGCCAAGGATGCCGACAGGAACCCGACGCCCATGCCGCAGCAGTTGTGGTATGTAGGCAACACAGGATGCTACAATTGGTGGTAGGGTCGCTGGCAAAGTCGACTAGGTTAGCTTATAATTTAGCGTGGAAGGAGGTTTTGCTGTCAGGCGCCCAACGTCGTGTTGATAAGGTTCAGAGAGGGGAAGATGTTATTCAGTTTATTTTAGACATGATTGAGAAAAGTTTATCCAGGGTTTCGTATGCAGGAAAGTTAGCCGGAATTGCATTCATGGGCAAACTACTATGGGGTTACACGCCGTCGGCTGGGGCATTGGGTACGAGAATGCTGAAGGGTGGGCCAGGGAGCGCGGCCAGTTGAAACCAGTCAGGAAGCCCCTGTCGTGGCTGCTGCTGGCCAGAGTGATTCGGATATTGCCAATAATATGCACGGATGGACTTGAGACATGCCTGTTTTCCACTTTGATGGTGTGGATGTTTTTTGGGGCATTTCAGGTGTCAGAATTGCTGGGGGATAGAAAAGGTGGGGGATTGGGTGGGAGGACGTGGTCTCTCGCAATGCGGGAATACATATCTAGTTAAAGAAGTCTAAGACTGATCAGAGGTGCTTGGGAAAATGGGTGTCGTTGCAGGCACCATGGCCTACGCTTACTTGCCCGTTCAGGTTGGGTGCACGTTGGCGGGCAGTATCCAGGGGTGGCAGGGAGGCAGTTTTCACGCATGCAAACGGGAAAGGAGTCACAGCATTCCAACTGCTGGCAGTGCTGAGGAAGGCGTTAAAAGAGCTTGGCATTGACGGTGCGGGTTTTGGGACACACTCGTTTCGTATCGGGCCGCATCTGAGGCAAGCAATAGGGGTTGGGGGCAGGGTGATATCATGCGATTGGGGAGGTGGTCCTCTGACTGTTATAAGCGCTATCTGCGTAGCATTGATAAAGGGATTGGTGCGGTTGCTAGCAATGCATGAGTTCACGCAGTTTTTCTCGTTACAGATTCGGTGGCTGGCCCCCTTTCGTGGAGATGTCAATCTGGGAAGTGGGGCACTCCTTCGTGAAGTGGGCTCAACACCAAGCACGGAAGAGCTATTTCGGACAGAATTTAAGATTTAATGAAAAATTGTTTCAGGTGTCCTGGAAGGGGAAAGGGGGCATGCTTTGGAGGGAGCTGCTTCCGTGTCTTAACAGTTTATTGGTTGGGGGTAGGTGCCTGGACATTTTGGTCTTACACCTGGGGGAAAATGACTTGTGTAAGGAGAAAGGGATAGTGCTGATGAGAAGTATGAAGAGGGACTTAGTATTGATCAAGAAACAATGGGCAGGATGTTTGGTGGTATGGACTGAGTTTGTACCCCGCAGAGTTTGGCGTGGGGCGGTTAACCCGGGAGCGGTGGACAGGGCCAGAAGGAAACTTAACACAGAGATGTCTCGGTTTTGTAGGGATTTGGGTTTCGGTAGGATTGTACATAGGGACATTTGTTTTGACTCAGTGGAGTTTTTTAGAGGGGACGTAGTTCATCTGTCAAGGCTGGGTATGGACCTTTACCTTTTGGAGGTTAGGGAAGTGTTAGCCAGGACCCTAAATGTGCAGTGCCATTCAGGAAGGTAAGATGCCTACTAGGAAGGGGGGGCAGAAAAAAGGAGGGGATAGGCGGTAGTTGGCCTCCACCCCCCTACCCCCCCACCTTTTTCCTCGGTGGCGGGGTTTTGAAATGTTGGCCAGGGTTGGCAGAAGTTTTTGGTTAAGTATTGGAAGTTTGTGAGCAGGGGCAGGGAAAGGGTAGGTAGGTAGTCTAAGTTTCAGGGTAGACGTTTGGTAGTTACAGTTGCAGGAAGGCAGGTAGGTAATGTGGTTTCATTGGAGGGAGAAGTTTTTAACTGCAATATTGTGTAAAGTTGTTGTTATGTTAATGCCAGGGTAGGGGAACCTTTGAGGGGATCGTAGGGGCGTGGGGGGGATCAGGGGTCAGTTATTCGATGTATAGCGAGGTTTTAGTTTTGTAAGGCAGTTTGCCAGTTGGTTAATTTGTAATATGCACCTGTTTCAATAAAGCGGCCTTTTTCACACACAAAATGGGTCTCGGTTTGGCTTGCCCCCCTCCCTCCCAAGCAAGAGAAAAAGGGAGGACGTCGCTGACGTAAGCTTTTTCACTCATGCAACGTTTTTAGGCACGCGCAGCGCGTTACGCATTCCCCTATTCCCAGTAATCGAATTTTTCCGGGTATGATGTATTAGGGCCCTCCTATCTTGGACAAGTTATTTCACCATTCGAGTGAACAGAGGCGCTGACTTGAGGTAAATAGATTGTATTCAGACATCCGTTATTAAATAACATTATATCATTATTTAAATTAAATGTAAACGTTGTATGGTTTGTGAAAAATCCAATACTGATTAAATATATGGTACCCTCTATACTGTTCTAACCTGGTGTGGACTGTTGTGAGGCGTGGAAGGTGTGATGTCATTACTGTGAGCGTTCTAAGGATTTTCTACAGTCAGGCAAGGCACACAAATGAGATAGGAAGTATACACAGCGGCCAAGTTTTCAGATTGCTTATTTGTGAAATTTCCATGATTTCTGTGCACTTATGAGTGACATTCAACGACCAATGTGTGACACTTAGAGTGACACTTTTCTTGCAAGCAAAAACAAGCAATAAAGTGCATGGAAACAGATAAATATTAGAAATCACAACCTTTTGAGCAATGAGAACTTCTAAAAAGTTCTTGTAACTGCTGCAAAATCCATGAAATGCAAGTTCACTAACCCACATTCCTCCCTGCCAGGCACCGCTCAAATGTGACAACATTTGAAAGAGGCTCTGCTGCATCCCAGCGCCTCAAGGCGCACCAGCCAGCAGCTCAGCACTATAAGTCAAAAACTGCACTGGCTACTGTTGTGAAATGCAAAATGGCTACGACGTTTTCAGATTGCTTATGTGTGACATTTCCATGATTTTAGTGTCATTAGGTGTGATATTTCTTTGCCGTATGTGTGACGTTTTGAGTGACACTCATCATGAGTATAGCAAAGCAGTCCTGAGTATGTAATAAGATCCATTTCACAAATTATGTTCCTTGTGTGTCCCTACATAATGTTGGTTATGCTAGTTGACTCTGAATTCTGTGAAACCAGCCTAACATTTGTATAACTGAAACTCTTTGAAGGGTAGAAGAGAAAAACAGGACCGGCTTGGGCTAAATTATTCTTTATGGTTTAAATCTTTTTATTCTTTTGTGCCAACTTGCAAGGTAAATAACATCTCATATACACATTTCAGCTATTCAGCAAGAAGCAGCGTCATGACAAGAAACAAACAATAAAAGAGAAGGAAAGGGGCGTGGCCTGGACCGTCATGGCGTAGGACGTGCGAGGCTTGAACTCCGTCCTCTGAGGTCGGCCCGGCGCACTAATCAAGCGCTTCACATACACGGGGGCACGATCTGTGTCCCCCCCTCGATAGCTGGCAGTCAGTAGCGCGCTCCGGACTTTGCGCAGGAGCCCTGGTGCGGAGATACGACTAGCGCTTTAGCGGCGGTCCCGCCCGCCATCTTGCCGAGGACCGCGCGGCTGCTCCGGCCGCGAAAAAGAGCCTGAGACTTGTGCCCCGCCGGGCGGAGGAACTGCGAGAGTCCCTGACTGGCGATCAGCTGCCCGCGGCCCGGCGTGGAGAGAGAGCTGAGCGGGGAGACCGGAGTGGCCCTGGGAGGCCCTGGAGCCTGTCGGAGCCCTGCGGGGCGTCCTGGCCTGCCCGCCGGCCCGGGAGAGGGGCGGAGGTGAGGAGCGGCTGGCGCTAGCCCCGGGGGTGGCTGAGAGGCCCTAGGGGGTTAGAGACTTTGATCCTGCCATTCCGAGGGGCGCTGGTGACCCCCTGGGGCCCCATACCCCGATGTACTTGAGAGCGCCCCTCCCCCCCTAGACGCTGGTGATAACGCGGGGGAAGGCCAACTATCCACTGCTATTGGGCCCTGCTGGCCCTGAGACCTGCTTGTGTTGGAGCTGCCTGCACCATCGCGCCGCGCCTGCCCACCTCTCAGCACGGGGAACTTGCGCCAGCGGTCTTAGATGGTGTGCTGGACGGGGGGCAGGCCCGGGACGCCTTGCTCCGTTGCCTCCGCTTCGCCCTACTTGAGAGCTCCACACCGGAGGGACCTGGAGGCCTGGACTGCTTGAGGTTTCCCGCGCTGTGCGTCTCCCCCACACGCTACTGCTGATCCTCGCGGGGCTTCTCTACGGCGGGAGGCCCGGACACGTGCGCAGGCCGCGCTGCTGGACCCCGGTGCGAGAGAGTGACTGCTTTCCCAGAGGCGAGTGGGTCGCACCTGCAGGCCCGCCTGGGCTTGGAGAGACGAGGGGCTTGGAGGTGACTACGAGGCCGGGATTGCTTGGGTGCGGTCGCGCCGCTTGCCACTGTACACTACTGCGGCCTTCCACGGAGCCTCCTGGCGGCGGGGGGGTGCCGCCATGTGCGCGGACCGCCATCTCTGGGACTGATGCGGGAGAGAGCCTAGGCCTTCGGAGAGGAATCGGAGGCGCCTATATGCCTACTTGGTCCTGAGGAGCCGGGGAGTTGGGATACACCTGGGAGCTGTGCCGGGGTGGCTGCCTTGACCTGCTCTTCGGAGGACGCTGCACCTGACGGTTGCGCTTCCCGCCTGTGACCTCTTCTCCAGTCAGACCCGTCCTGGTGGAGGGATCGCCTGAGGGAGCGTGATCCCGATTGACCACGGGTGGGTGCTTGCAGGGGCTGCACCCCCCCCCCGCCAGCAATATGACTAAACCCAGAGCGGGGAAATCCGCAACGCAACCAGCACCTAAGGACGCATCAGTGGCGAACCTGTGGAGCAGACACACCCCGGCGCCCTCGCAGGAACACTCTGCGATGGCCTCTCAGTTGGAGGCCCCCGAGACTGGAGCCATCACACAGGCGTTCATGACTAGCTTCCTCCAGGAAATAAAATCGGAGATATCCTCACTCAAGACGGAGGTCAAAACCTACCTCACAGACATTCGCCGCGATGTCACCGAAATCGGCACCAGAGTGGATGACTTGGAGCGCACCCTTGACTCCCGCACAGAGGATCAGGAGGACCTTAGGCGGCGGGTCTTGGTGCTTGAAGAGCAACATGTAGAGCTCCAAGTCAAGCAGGAGGACTTAGAAAACAGGAGCCGCTGGAATAATCTCCGTATCAGGGGCGTGCCACGAGGAACAGAAGGGCAGGACATAATGACCTACGTTGCGGAACTCCTCCATACTATCAGGGGAGATGATGACTCCTCTCCTCCAACGTTGGATCGCGCCAACCGAGTTGCCCCCCCGCGTGGCAACCCCCAACTGGTTCCCGACATCTTGACAAGGGTGCACTTCTACACAGAGAAGGAGGCCATCCTCCGGGCCGCAAGGGCAGCTGAGAAGTTAGAATATGGGGGACACTGCATCCAGATCTTCCAGGACCTATCCCCCCTCACTCTCCGCCACCGCAGGGATTTCCAGCCCGTGACTGCTAAGCTGAAAGACTCTAACATCAAATATCAATTGGGCCATCCTTTTGCCTTGATTTTCCAGTGGGAGGGGAAACGTCGGTCTCTGCGATCTCTTAAGGAGGCCCTCCGCCTGCTCCGCATCTCACCAGGATCACGGGCCTTGTCCCCCACGCCTGCTGACTCAGCCTCCCGGATCTCTCTTTGCCCCGAGTGGTCGAGGGAGGGACCTCCCCGCTCGAGACCCTCCATGGCCGGCTCGACGGCCCGTCAAGCCAAACAAGACATCATACAGCATCTGAAAGCGCTGGAGGCCTCGCAGTCGTCAGCGGGGGGAGGGCCGGGGTCGGGCCCCCCCTTGCCGTCAGGCTCAAGCACCGGAACCTGAATTTCTGTCGGAATACTCCCCCCTGGCAGGTGGGAGCCCTGGTTCTTCACCTCGTGCGTCTGCTTCTGACCCCCTGCACGAATGCTTGGACTGGAGAATAAGTTAAATTGATCTTTTGTAATTGTTCTTGTCCGTAGCTTTAAGAAAGGTGTTCCGGCCAATCTGTTCATATGTAGGTTCACCCTGCCTAGCTCAGTCATTTATTCATGAGGGACATTTATAGTTGTTATGTATTGATCATATGTGCTATATATTTGGAAAATGTTACCTGCTAGCATGCATGCCCCGGACACGCTATGTCCCGTGGGCGGCCTACGCCCCGCGGCCTTCCTCTTCCCCTTCCCCCGACTTCTTTGTGAGATCTGTCTCTCTCGGCCGATCTGTCGTTTCTGGAGCAGGGCCCCCTGTCTCACCACGGACCCATGTGATCAATCACGTGAGGCTCCAGTTTACTCCCGTTGCCCTTGCGCCGGGCTGACCACTGGAGGACGGACGGCGTCTGCCCTCTGAATTTTCTCTGGCCCACCCCACCATTTCCTTAGTCTTCAGGAGGAGTGACTTCCTCAGAGCCGCCCTGGTTTCCACCACTGGGCTGCTCCTGGACTGGAAAGGTCGCTTTTGGCCCCGTTGGCCTTTTTGTTATTTGCTATTCTCTCTGTTTTCTGACTACCTCTCTGCCCTACTCTTCTCTTCTCCTCCCTTTGCTATTTGGACTCGGGGGGAGAGAGCCCGCCTCCAACGCTACGGCCCAGCTCCTGACCCGACTTCGTTGAGGTTCACTGGACAAGCCCTTTCTGCCTATCGCCCAGGTGAGATCCCATATCTCCCATACGCCTTACTGCAGTTATTGCTTCTGATCCAGGCTCGCCGACCGGTTGGAAAGAGATGTGTTGGTTTATGCTCCAGTTAGCGCATGCGGGGATGGGTGCAGACCAATGACGCAGCTTAAATGCCTATCCCTTAATGTCAAAGGCCTAAATGCCCCGAACAAGAGACGGCAGATCTGGCGCTACCTTCAATTACAAGATCCCGACATTATCTTCCTCCAAGAAACCCATCTCCTACGTGCCGACACTTCCCGTATGTCTCATCCCAAATACCCTTTACAATTCTGGGCGTCTGCGCAAACTAAGACGGCAGGGGTGGCTATCCTCTTTAAAGCAGGGCTCTCCGTGCAAACCACACGCATCACGCGGGACGTGGAGGGTAGGTCCCTCAAACTTGCGATCTCTCTGCATGGTAAGCCTCTTACCCTACTTAACTTATACGCGCCCAATCAGGCCCAGGATGCCTTCCTTCGTGACTTACTCAGGACGTCGCTCTCTCGGGAAACCAACCCTATCATCCTTGGGGGTGACTTCAACTTAGTGTGGGATCCCGGTATGGACCGCACCACCTCCTGTTATCAAGGAACGGTGGCCATGTCCGCTGCTCTCAAACGGGACTTAGACGCTCTAGGCCTCGTCGATGCCTGGCGTTACCGGGAACCGGACATGCAGGACTACACCTTCTATTCTCATGTCCACCGTTCGTATTCCCGTATCGATTATTTTTTCTTATCTCATTCTCTCATCCGCTCCCTGGACACGGTGGGGATTTCAGACATATCCATTTCAGACCATGCCCACCTGGAAATTACCCTTTCGGCACTGGGTCGGCACCCGACCTCCGCCCCACGGTGGCGCCTACCCCCGCATGTCCTCCGGGACCAGGTGGATGTAGCCGAACTCAGGCAGGCCATACAATCATATTTTGTAGCTAACGACCTCCCGGAGACGTCTATGCACAATCTGTGGGATGCTTTTAAGGCCACGATTAGGGGTGTCATCACTTCTATTTCTATAGCCCGCAGGCGCGAATCCCGTTTGGTGGAAGACAACCTCGCCCGTGATATTAAAACTTTGGAGCAACAAAATCACAGCGCGCCCTCTCTTGCAGCGCGCAAGAAACTTGCCTCGCTTCGAGGCCAGCTCAAGGCCATCCGAGTAAACAAAGCAGAGCACTCTCTTCTGGCTCTAAAGCAAAAATTCTATGGGGGAGGCAATAGGGTGGGGTCCCTGCTGGCGCGTCGCCTCCGCCACCAAATCTCCAAGAGCCATGTCGCTAAAATTGCCTTACCGGAGGGGGGTTGGTCCATCTCTGAGCGGGACAAGCAACGGGAATTTAGCAAGTTCTATACTAACTTGTATAGTCGGGGAGTTACCTGTGTGGACCAGGTAGACCCCTTCTTAGCTACATGCCCCTGGACACCAATTACTCCCTTTTTTAGGGAACAACTGGAAGAACCCATCACGGCGGAGGAACTTCGCAAAGCGTTAAAGAGTCTGCCCGTGGGTAAGACACCAGGGCCTGATGGCCTGCCGCTGACCTTTTTCCGCCTCTTTCTCCCAGAACTCCAGGTCTACCTGCTGAGGCTCTTCAACTCCTTTGCGACGACCTGGTCTGTCACTCCAACGATGGCTGAGGCAGAGATTGTCCTTATCCCCAAACCAGGAAAGGACGCCACTGCATGCGCCTCATTTCGGCCGATTTCGCTATTGAATGTGGATGTCAAACTGTATACTAAGATTCTTGCCCAGCGATTGGCCCCTCATCTTCCGGGCCTAATCGAGCCGGATCAGGTGGGCTTCGTACGGGAGCACCAAGGGGCGGATAATATCCGGCGAGTGGCCCATCTTGTGCAAAAGGCTCAACATCACAATATACCAGCCTTCCTCCTCTCCCTTGACGCCGAGAAGGCATTCGACCGGGTCGACTGGTCCTTCCTCCGGGCGGTCCTCCACCGTCTGGGCCATGGACCGACCATGGTCGCGCGCATCATGGCCCCATATACGGCGCCCTCGGCGCGTATTCGAGTCAATGGTCTTCTCACCCCCATTCTCTATCTGTAGAGGCACTCGCCAGGGTGCCCGCTTTCACCCTCTGCTCTTTGCCCTTGCGGTGGAGCCCTGGCGATAGCCATCCGGGGATCGGCAAACATCCGGGGCATTCGCATGGGAGGGGTTGAACACAAGTTAGCACTTTTTGCTGACGATCTCCTCCTGACACTCACGGACCCAATGAGTTCCCTGCCTGCGCTATTGGACCTACTTTCCCAATTTGAATTGGTGTCCGGCCTGAGGATCAATCTCTCCAAGTCACAGGCGCTTAACCTCACTCTCCCTCGTCGGCAATTGGAAGACTTGGGAAACGTTAATCCTTTTCAATGGGCCTCCCATTCCATTTGTTATCTTGGGATTAATGTCACGGCTACACTTGATACATGGACAGGGGCGAATTGGCCGGCTTGCAGGGCAGCGATCCGAGCTGAACTTAACCGCTCGAAAATGCTTCCTATCTCATGGCTGGGCCGCCTTAATGCGGTTAAAATGGCAATATTGCCAAAAGTTCTGTACCTATTCCAGACGCTCCCCACGCCGATCCCCCAGAGGGACATCTTGAGCCTTCAGCGAGACTTCACCGCCTTCATCTGGGGAGGGGGACGACCACGTTTCTCCGTCAAGGTCCTGCTACTGCCGCGTGATCGCAGTGGTCTGGCCTGCCCCGACCTGCTAGTCTACTACTGGGCCTCACACCTACGATATATCTCGGAATGGTCGGTTCGCGAAAGCGAAGCACTGGTTCCATATGGACAGGGCAGTAGCTTGCCGCCCACTATGGGATCTGGCCTGGATACGAAGTGGGGCCAGGCATCGTAGCGCCTACATCGCTACCCCAACGAAGACTGTCTTAGAGATCTGGGATAGAATCGCTGTCTCCAGGGGCCTCACGTCATTCCCCTCTCCCAACACGCCCCTGGCACTCAACCCGGACTTCCCACCGGCTTTGCCCCCAACGTCTTTTTCGGCGTGGTCGGCCGGCGAGTGTCGGGTCATAGAGCAACTCTTTGACAGCGGTCTTTTCAAATCATTTGATAGCTGCAGACAGGACTTCAATCTCCCTAAAACTATACGCCTGGAATACTTCCAGATTCGCCACTGGCTCCGAGCCCCCTCCTATGTGGCGGGTGCTACAAGACGGCTTACGGCATTCGAAGCCCTGGTACGCGCTTTCGATGGGTCCCGCGGCTTGATTTCTCGGACGTACAAAGCACTCCAACACTCGCATGCGGTGCCCCCCACACTTACCAGCGCCAATGGCAGCTAGACATTGAAAGTGATATTCTCCCAGACCAAAGGGAACAGCTTTGGCGGGACATCCCACGTATTTTTAGAAGTGTAACCCAGCAGGAGTCCGCATACAAACTCATGACTCGTTGGTATTACACCCCCCTACGTCTTCAGAAGATGTTCCCTGGATTTGCACCTCTTTGCTGGCACTGCCAGGCAGCACAGGGCTCCTTCCTGCACATCTGGTGGACGTGTCCGCTCATCCTTAACTTTTGGGTGGAGGTTCTAGACTATGTCAGAGAGGTGCTGGGCTTCCCTCTACCAAGCGACCCGGGGGTGGTCATTCTGGGGCTTTGTCCAACATCCCTCAAAGCGATGACGCATACGGATTGGCGTTTGGCAGCCCATATGCTCACTGCAGCTAAACAGGTTATAGCACTCCATTGGAAGAAAGCGTGCTCTCCCTCGTCCTTGGTCTGGCTTACACGTCTTTGGCATGTCATGGCAATGGAACTCCTCTCCCATAGGCTGGCATGTACTGATGCTAGAATCGAACGTATCTGGCAGCCTTTGGTCACACATCTCTCTCGGCTGGAGCACGCTCGATCTGTTCCCCCTCGACTGAGAGCTCTTCAGCTCTTTGCTGACCCTATACTTCCAAGGGGAGACACTTACGACGATGAGGCATGATTGGAAGGGGAGGGAACTATACCCCTTAGCTTGTCCACTATTGTACCATTGCGGGTTCTGGATGCCTGGGCACCCCCTCCACCGAGGGGTCGATACACCATGCTCTCCCCCCCTCCGCTTCGTCTCCCTCACTTTCTCTTTTTCTCCCTGTCTCTTTTTCTCTAGATGTTCTCTTCTGTAGCTGTAGTCTTTCCTGCAGTTTTCTTGATGCCTACAGCTTTTTGGCTTCTTTTGACTATTGGTCACAGAGGCCGCAACCCTCACCACAGCATAGTGGACGCCGGCAGGATCAATGGTGCCGGCGTGCACTGTCATTAGGGCACCCTGCAAGACACCATGCCTCTCTTACCACGCTCATAGTGTTGGGACTTCCCAAGCACTGCATGGCTGTGCCTAATCTGCACGTTTGGCGATACTGGACTCTCTTAGCCGCAGCATAGCGCATCTCTAGAGTCTCGACCTACACCTACATGTACGATGCACACTGACTGATCCCGATTGTGCCTGTAATATGGCCTAACCGCTGTTGGCCTAATCCCTTGGTCAAGGTGCTTGCAAACGGGTCTTAAGTATTACACTCTGCTAGCCGGCCATGTCTGCGGCCCTTTAGCGCCAGTTTGCGGCGGCTCATCAAAGTATACAATATGCCAGGCTCACTCTGTGATTGCATGCAGTGGGGTAGCGTCTATGATCTTTTATCGGTTTGTTGCCTAGATCCTCAATGAGTACAGAATATTTACAGATGCCAACATCTCATGTCTTAAGTGTCGCGGCCGGCCCGATGTGGTTGTAGGCGGCTTGCTGTGTATCTTTTTCCTGCCTCGACAGATTAGAACTATATTACTTCGCAGGCCGGCCCGTTGAGGGTTGTAGGCATTCTGCTGTGGTCAATGCTTTCTGCTTTCAATAAAGGTTTTTGAAAACTTAAAAAAAAGAGAAGGAAAAAGGACAAATAAATCAAAAAAGCCCTTTCCCCTCCCGCCACTCCCTCTCCCCACACTCATTTAAATCTGCTGCTTTCTTCATCACAATTCTGCCCCATCTTATGATTCTGCCCCAAAACCGTCATTGTCAAGTGTGTCAGTGAGCCGCAGAACTCGTAGATATTTAGGGCATGTCAATTCCCGGAACTCCAGAGACAGAAGAGAGATATGGGTTTCCAGAGGTCCTGATATGAAGCCTCATTACTGTTAGACGTGAGTGTAATTTTCTCCATTCCGAGGGCGTACCAAAGGCGATGAAACCACCCCAGTTGAGTCGGAATGTGTTGTTCTCCGGTGTGAGAGTATATTTTGTAAGGCTGCCCCTAAAGCGATCCCGATTTGCTTTCCTCTCATGGATTTCAGGGGATAAGTGAGTGGGTTGGGTAACCAAGCAGGATGTAGGAAGGGAATCTGGGGAGCCGAGTATTCAAATGGCGATCTATGTCTTCTAATGTTTGTGTCCAATAATCTTGGATCTATGGGCATTCCCAAAGCAAGTGTACTAGAGTCCCCAACTCCCACACCCCCTCCAGCAACTCGAGCTTTTGGTGAAGTCGAATTTGTGCAACCGCTCTGGGGTGAGGTACCAGTATGTTGCAATCTTAGTGAATGTTTCTGTGAGAACTGTGTGTCGGGCGGTGTGACGGGCCCTGTAGTACATATTCTCCCATTTTTTTGTGTGTTAGCTGTCTTCCTATTTCTTTCTCCCATCTAATTTGGTTGGTCTTGTATGTATGTATCGTGGGCCTAAGCAACTGAGCGTATATTATTGAAATCAGGCCCTTATCAGAGGTTTTCGTGATCAGCCACTTCTCGTAGTCTGTAAGATATCTATGCATGTTTGCTTTATTGTCTGGATTTAGGAGCCAGTGTCGGAGTTGTAAATACTGTAAGGGTTCTGTCTAAGGGAGTCCAAAGTCCGCTCGCAATTGGGTAAATGGGATTATCCTTTCATCATCAATCATATGCCCCATAGAACGACATTCAGTTTGGCACCACTTGGGGAATGCTCCGGGGTGCATCCCGTGTGTAAAGTCAGGATTATCAAACAGTGGTGTTAGCGGTGAGGGGAAGGATGTGAGTCTGCTGCGGGTACTGCATCGATCCCAGGCTTCCATGGTAGTTTTGATGACAGGCGAAAGGTATAAGCTCTGTGGACTATGTATTTTCTTTAGGAAGGGGATCTTCCATAACCAAGTTCCTGCTACCGCCCTGTTTTGGAAAAGCCAATGTCATGCAGACTTCCCCTTATTCCATTCCGCCAGGTATCGTAACTGGGAAGCATGGAAATAAAGTTGGAGGTTCGGGACACCCAAGCCCCCCGCAGTTGTGGGCAGGTAGCTCTGTTCTTTCCGCATTCGTGACTTTTTCCCTGCCCACACGAAGCGGTGTAATTCGGTTTGTAATTTATTGATTATCCCTGCAGGGGGCGTCAAGGGGAGTGGAATATATAGAGGATCTGGGGCAGAATGGTCATTTTGATGGCTGCGATTCTCCCGAGCCATGAGATAGGGGAGCGTCCCCATCGCCCCAGTTCCGATTTAACTTGTCTGTATAGCGATCTGTAGTTGATATTGGATGTCTCGTGTAATGAGGGTGCCAGGCGTATCCCCAGATATGGCACCGATTCTTTAGCCCAATGTATGGGGAATTGCGTTGCTAGTTTAGTTACAACGTCTGGGGGTAAAGCGAGGCTAAGCACTTGTGATTTGGCGACATTTATTCGGAAGCCCAAGATGGATCCGAAGGCCTCGATCTCAGATAAAAAGGCTGGTAGGGATGCAACTGGTTGGTCCATTGTCGCCAACATATCCTCAGCATATAAGCTGATCTTATGCTGTTCTCCCCCAAAGAAAGTGCCCACAATTTCAGTGTTGTCTCGCACCCTTTGGGCGAATGCTTCCATGAATAGGGCGAATAACAGTGGAGACAGTGGGCATCCCTGTCGGGTCCCGCTGCAGATGGGAAATGGGGTAGATATGTATCCATTCACCCTCACTGATGCCATGGGAAGGCGGTAGCTGTTTAGTACCCAAGTTCGAAATCTCTCCGGCACCCCAAAGTGGGTTAGCACTTGTACTAGGAAGGGCCAATGTACCCTATCGAAGGCCTTTTCGGCATCGATTGTTAAGAGCATGTATTCGTTCGGTATACAGGTAGTCTTCTCTATAATATGTAATACCCGCTTTGTGTTGTCACTAGTTTGACGCTGAGGAATGAATCCTGTTTGGTCCGGATCTATGATATATGGCATTTATGGGCCTAATCTAGTGGCCAATATACTAGTGAAGAGTTTAAAGTCCACATTTAAGAGGAATATGGGGCGGTACTTGCTACAGAGCTGTTTGTCCTTTCCTGTTTTGGGAATGACCAAAATTATGGCGTTAAGCATCAAAGGGGGGATCTCTCCAGGGGCCGCGAAGTTGTTGTATAGTTGTGTCAGGATGGGTGCTAATTTTGTACAGAACGTCTTATAGAAAAGGGGTGTGAAGCCGTCGGGGCCCAGGGATTTGGCTGGCTTTTGTCTGGAGATTGCTGTGATGACCTCTTCTATCCTGATGTCACGTTCCAGCCCCTCTGCCTGATCTGATGTGAGGGATGCAGTGTGAGACCCTTTTAGGTATGTGGAGCTAGCCTAAAGGTCTAATTGCTGATTAGAGTATAAGTCTGCATAAAAGTCTCTAAATGAGTCTGCAATTGCGTCATCGTCAGTGATATTCGCGCCAGTTGGGTCCCGAATCGACTGTACCCCTGTGTCTTGTTGTCTCGACCTGAGCTTGTTTGCTAACAGGCGGCCTCCCTTGTCTCCTCCTACATAATAAGTTTGTCTCAACCTGAGTGCCGCGTACTTGGCTGTATCCACATCAATGCTTGCTAGTTGCGCTCACGTGGGTGTCAGCTGTCTCCATATCCTTGGAGCCCCTGTATGTTGATGTGTTGCAGGGATTCTGCACATACACAGACTATGCGCAGGAAAACAGGACCTCGGTGTGTAGGGGCTGAGCCTTCCTCCCGCCTCAGTACCCAAAATCCCAAAACCGACTAGCTATAGTGTCTCATTTGCTCTCCTACATTATCACGAAACTACAAATGATTAGACAACCCAGAACACAACACTCCCGACTCTCAGGAACCGCGGTAGCAAGACGTACCCTTTCGCTCACTAACTCATACCTGTCCACAATAAGAATTGACAGTCACTGTTATAGTTCAAAATGTTTATTTTAACTATTGTGCTCTATAATGCAGTATACGAGCCACTACCAGCAGCAAAAAGCATAAACCTAAAACAGTTAGCATTGTCGCAAGACCATAGATTACAAAGGGGGATATCATCGTATACAGACAGTGGATAAAGGACTATAAGGCCTAACCACCCTCCCCTTGGGAAGAAGAAGTTCTTTTATATAAAGGAAGATCTCTGGGCTTTGTCAGCAGACCCCATACCTTAGTGCCTAGATGGTATTTTTACATCATAGGAACGGCATAGCTCTTCTCCCTGGAAAGGTCCCTCTCCAAGTGTGTTAGAATAACATGCATCCCAATAATATCAAAACACGAGTTTCCAGCAGTAGCAGCTGTGCTAGCATGTTTTGTCTAGGTGCTAGGGACTGACCAGAACAGAATAACAAGGGACATTATTTATCGACCTTGCACACCTTGTTCAGACTAAACTCCAGGAACAGGCAGCGAACGCAGAAAGCAGACAGTTCTCATGTGAAAGGCACAAACAGAGTCTTGCAAAATAAAGTCATGTGGTAACGTGCGCAAAAGGAGCATCATGGCAGCAGAGCTCATGCCAACTTAGCAATGTCGACAATGACCCTAATGGCCATATGACACCCTCCCCTTGGCCAGGTCATAGCATATAGATAAAAGACCCAAACAGAGTTCAAAGGTAAGCAGAGTCTAGAAGCACTCGAAAAAACCAAATTGGAAAATTTAAAAAAATATAGTCAATTAAAATTTTGTTGGAAAATCCATAAAAGTACGTGAACTTAAGAATGCAATTCGTTCCAAAACGTCATCCCTATCATTCGTAGCAAAAAGGGATGCGATCCAATTAAGTAAATCGAAGGAACACACGTGTTCCTCATAATCCGATTCCTTCAAGAGCATATCCGGGCAACTTGCGTGGTATTCGATGAACTCCGTTGCAAGAGGTTCTGCGCAGCCGCACAGATATTCCACTCAGCCAAGACTCCAGGTGCAGCCGCACGCGCCATGCGGTCATCCCGAGAGCAGGCCTGGTCATGGGCCACTAGTGGACCCAGTAACAGGTCATAATCCGGGTCTGTGCATGACGTATTGGAGAGGCATAAATCCAAGGCCCAATAGAAAGGGCACCGCTGGCAATAGAACACAGGTTGCACGCAAGTGAAGTAGGCAAAGCGAAAAGTTAGTCCATAACTCACGCTAAGCGTCGCTAATGGCAAGCATCCAAAAAGTTGTTGCATTGGGTCACGGTACAGTTGCAATTGGCCGGGTCTGTGCATTACCACATGATGGGCAGCCATTGCGAAGCAGGAGCAGAAGAATCAGGACGCCACCCGCCAGCACCAGTATTAAGGGGATCCCTCCAAAGACGCTGGAAAAAATAGAATGAATAAAGGCCGGTATTACTCCAAAAATCGTCTGAAAAGAGGTCACAAGGCCGGATTCCACAAGTTTAAAAAAATGAGCAAGGCCATCTGTGTCAGACACATTAAATATCTGATGTATCAGCTCCCCAAAAGGAAGTGGGAGGTTCGTGTTCAGCAGTGATTGAATCTCACTAGATGTTCAGCCACCTGCAATTCGAAGGTCTCTCGAGCTGAAGTGAGAGCCCCTTCTTGCTGAAACAATAGCGCTTTGAGTCTGCTTAGTTTATTGAAATCTGTTTTCAAAGTTGGAATGGAAGGCCAAACAGAACTATCTATAATCCCATGCGGGGGCCGAAAAAGCACATTGCTACAACAAGTAACACGTTGTGAAACTGTTACTATATACGGGACGCCTGCACGTAAGCCACAGCAGTCGTGGTTATTCAAAATAAGATAACTGCCGTTAGAAAGCAATGTGAGAGCGGGAATTATTGCCGGGACAGGCGTCCCTTTCAAAAAACAAGCCAGATTAGGTGCAGACACATTACAAGCGCCGTGCAACTTAACTTGTTCGCAAACTAGGGAATGTCCTACTGTGGAATCACAGTCCTCCCCTGTTAGGAACACTTCCTTACCCTCCCGTTGACATCTGTAGGTGAAAGGTAGGGACCATAATTCATGGAGAAAGTGTTATATCTAAGGTTGTATTCTATGTACCTTCCCGGTTTCTCTGCCTCTGCTGCTCAGCCAGTGAGAGTAGAATGTTGGTGTGGATGGTGATGTCACTGGAATGTTAGGATTGCTGTGAGGTGGAGTGTCAGTTAGATCCTGGGCTGAGCAGCAGAGAGGCTGCTCCTGGCGGGGCATATATTACATCTTGACTGGAAAACCTATCTTACATCTAAGAACAATAAACTTATCATCTGTAACCTAACCAAGTCTACTGGAACTCCTTTACCTAAGACATAACATAAATTGGTGACGAGGATGGGATCAAAACTACGCCTGAGGACTTACTTCTAAGCTTCTTAAGGTACTTATATACAAGATTTTACTTTAAAACGAACCTACCTAAGGATTTTACGCCCCCCGCCCCACCAGTGTCCAGATTCATCGGACAGCCCATTGACTGGGCGTATGTTTCCTGCTGCCTGCTTCTTCCTGTATGATTTCTACTGCCTGCTTCTGACTGGGCATATGTTCCTGATGCCTGTTCCCTGCTACCGTTGTCAGAGCGTTTGTTTCCTGCTACTTTTGCCACCTTGCTGCCATTTTCTGCCACTGTTGCTTTATTGCGTATGCTGGGAATTCTGTTAGCACACTTGGAACAACTCGTTTCTAGTCCGAGCCGTGCCAAGATCTGTGAGTGGGCATTTAGCCTTGCACATTCTGACTAGATGCAGCTTTCATGCAGTGACATCTGGATTTTGTGCTCTGTGATGTTGTATTTACCATGGAAGATGCTTGGAGAACGGGGGCACGGGGGTGTCCTTATACCTTTGGTGAGGCGATTTTGGTCCGTGATTTTTCTTTATAAATTTGAGACTAGTTTGCATTGTGGCCGTTGAGAGCGCGCGCACCCTTTTCAAATGCAATTGTACATCAGCGCGAGCAACCTTACCTGCAGCATACGCGCTGCTTCTTGTGTATTTTCAGTGACGCTGCACCCCTCCATTATGTTGTTGCCTCTACGCATCTCAGGCCTGCAGAGTGATGTCTAGCTGGATGGACGCGCCATGAGCCATCCGGCTCAACGTCTCAAACGTGCCGCCATCTTGCGATTGGTAGTGTATTGTACAGTTCCAGTCTGGCATTTTTCGGATGCAATTCATGTCATCATCGAGATTTACACCACAAGTGGGGTTTCCTTCATGGATCTTTGGCAACCGGATGAGGTGTCACTTGATTAAAGGACAAACTTTATTACTTACGTTTAGGAAAAGTCATTAAACAGACCACCTTCGGCAGCATAAGAAAATAACTTTTTACCGTCGCCATTTTGTTTTAATTGTGATTATCTCTAGCGCGGTGACGTGCACACCTTCTTCCAAAACCTGCGACTTTCAGCTTTGACGTCTGTGGAGCCATGTTTGTGAGGTATTTCGGTGGCATTATTATATTATCTACAACCTTATTGCCCTTGGATTTGAGACGCTTTGCAGTTTTCCTTGTTGCTTCACCTTTAAGCGATGATCTTCAGGTCATATTGGGTACACATGCAACCTGTTTCGCTGTTTCATCTTGGCTCCCATATTTATGAAGTTTTTAAATTATGCATTTCCTGCTTCTTTTCGCTTTTTGCATTTTCTTTCCATCTATTATTGATATTTCACTCATACAATTTTCTAATGATACAATGTGTTGGTGCTCATTTTTGTGTAGTACTGCCATTTTATTTTAATGTATTGCATATTACTTATTTATCTGTATTGATGTAACTCTCCAATGTACTTTCTATCATATTGCTAGTTACTTGCTGCCATGTCATTAATGTATTTCTTTCGTGGCATGCAAGTTTTCATACAATTTTCTGTCTGTACTTTGATGTGGAGCATTTTTTCCTTGTTCCTTTTATTCTCTACATGACTTTTACTTACAGTGCATCTCTTCTATTGTCCGCAAGATTTGCACGTGTATCTTCTTTACGTTTTTCGTATAAGTGGTCTAACTTGAGGTGCGTTTGCACTATTGATTTTCTTTGGGGTGCAACCCACCCAGATCGCATTTTCCTTGCATTTACTGTTTGGGGTTCACAATTTTGGTGTTTTCACCCTTTTATACTTCTCTTTACATGTCTTTCTTCTGGATGATGTGTTGGGTGTACACCACCTGTTACTGTTTGGGGTTCACAACTTGGTGTTTTCACCCTTTTATACTTCTCTTTATATGTCTTTCCTCTGGATGATGTGTTGGGTGTACGCCACCCGTTACTGTTTGGGGTTCACAATTTGGTGTTTTCACCCTTTTATACTTCTCTTTACATGTCTTTCCCCTGGGATGATGTGTTGGGTGTACGCCACCCGTTACTGTTTGGGGTTCACAATTTGGTGTTTTCACCCTTTTATACTTCTCTTTACATGTCTTTCCCCTGGGATGATGTGTTGGGTGTACGTCACCCGTTTTGCTTTCTTGTTGGGTGTTTTCAACCTTTTGCTTGCTTTCTGGTTGGGTGCAAGTCACTCGTTTGCTTTTTCTGGTTGGGTGTGAGTCACTCGGTACTTACTTCTTTATTGATTTCTGTTTGGGTGTTGGTCACCCCTTGCTTGCTTCCTGTTGGGTGCTGGTCACCCGTTGCTTACTTTTGCTTGGTTGTAGTCTTTGTCTTTTCTTCTCTTTGCTGTGTTCCGTGTTTCCCATTTTCTTCGCCAGCCTGGCCAGCTGGTGTGGTTGTGGTGGTCATTCGGAGCACCCTTTTCTTGTTTGTTTTTCGTGTTTTACTTTTCTCCCTTCTTCTTTAAATTTTTCTGTTTCAATTTTGCCTTTCTAGGAAGGAGATGTGTGTCTCTTATCTTTTTGGTAGTCTATTTTTCTCTTTGTATGTTTCTGCATTTGTATTGTCGCTATTTAGTGCCTGTGTTTTTCAATAAATGCTGTTAGCATTTTTGCATTTGCGACATCATATTTTTCTCTGTTTATGTTTCAACATTTGTATTGTCGCAATTTAAGTGCCTGTGTATTTCACTAATGCTGTTTGCATTTTTGCATTTGCAACATCTTCTTATGCATGTTTCTTTTCTCTAAATGATGTTTGCATTTTTTGTATTTGCGATATGTTATTATGCAAGTTTTTATTCATATTTTAGTCTTCTGCATTTCTTATGTAATGCTGTTTTCTTCTAGCATCTTGCGACATTCTCCCACAAGTTTCTTCGTACTTGAAATGTTTTTGTCTGTTATATAAAGGGGGAAGGTGTGTTATATCTAAGGTTTTATTCTATGCACATTCCCTGTTTCTCTGCCTCTGCTGCTCAGCCAGTGAGAGTAGAATGTTGGTGTGGATGGTGCTGTCACTGGAATGTTAGGATTGCTTTGAGGTGGAGTGTCAGTTAGATCCTGGGCTGAGCAGCAGAGAGGCTGCTCCTGGTGGGGCTTATATTACATCTTGACTGGAAAACCTATCTTACATCTAAGAACAATAAACTTATCATCTGTAACCTAACCAAGTCTACTGGAACTCCTTTACCTACGACATAACAGAAAGGCACTACCCAGGGGTTCAAAGCGGCCAATTGGGAAATGTTTCATGCAAGATGTAAATTGAAACAACGAAAAAGGCAAAGAGATAACGCCATGAATTAACCATACAGCTGAATCGGTCTCCGCTACAGAAAAAAGCAAGCGTTCTAATTGTTCAATGTGTAACAGCGTGTAGGTAGCGTCTTTCATGGACATGAATCTCTGTTTATCAGTTAGATTAAATGGTAAAAACAAAGCAGAAGCGTTCAAATAATCCCATGGTACCTTTCCCATTTTGAGAGTCTGTAACGTCCATGCAAATTGCATCACAGATTGTAATTGATTCTGACCATGATATAACACAGATACATCACTTTGAACAATATCAATAACAGATGAAACAATATTATCTAAAGTATAAATTCGGGAAGACAATGTATTTTGTACTATTGTCGACTACTGCAAGAACTTTTTCCAAATTCGCTTTGTCAATTTGGCGCAGACGGAATGCTGCTTCCATTTGCGAAAGTTTCCATAATTCATTATAAGCCCCATAGATGAATCTCTTTGATCTGGGAGCTTTAGGACCCAAGATAAAATCAGCCAAATTGATGTCGCTCGACAAGAGAGACAGGTGTTGTTTCACCGATGACAGAGTGGAGTATTCCAACCATTGTTGGCACAATGTTCCCACCGAATATGTGGTGACATAGTGTGAATGTGGGTAACGGGGATCAAGTCTAGTTTGTGTGAAACCGCTCGTTGCATTATGATAACGCAGTTGACATGCATTAGAACTGCTTTGCCACAACAACCATCCTGAGGGGTCAACCTCAGAGATATTGAAACTGCCATTTCGAAACAGAGCTTGTAGTGCACCGATGGTATAATTTGTGTGTTTACACCAATTATCATACTCAGCCAATGACGGAATGGATGGGATATTTAAATTTTTGGCAGTAGCCAGGCCAAAACAAGTAGTTTGGTGCACTGTGTCATTTAAAAATAATATTTGAGTCGGAATTAGGCATGCACGATGCAAAGCTTCGGTTCCCTGGACCTTCCAAGCTTTAGTGCCCCAAACCGATTTCAAATCAATGGTATCTTTCCAGTGATCATAACCCTGTAAGGCCAATTCAGTCCTAAATGAATTTGAATATATTAATTTTTTGTGTGTGAGAGTAAATTTAGATTGAGATAGCAATGTCAATTTAAAGAAATAGTATTCTGGATTGGACGTGTTATAATCAGTGAAATAAGAAACTTATTCCTAAGCGTTTTAGAACTCCCCTGTAAGGAAGTTGGACAATGTTCCCACTGCGTGTAATTAAAAACAGGTCTTAACGTGTTTGTTTTGTGTAAGAAATGATGGCCATAGTGTTGATAACAGACTAAATCAGCATAATTGGCAGAATTTAACCGCTTCGGTGCTCATGACGAGACCAGCTCGTCATGAGTCACAGTGGAGCTGTGCTCATGACGAGCTGGTCTCGTCATAACGGCTGCGCTCCGCCCACGCGGGTTTAATTCCCCGCCTGTGCAGGAGAATTATTCAGTGGGCGGGGTCGTGACGAGACCAGCTCATCATGAGTACAGCTCCACCGTGACTCATGACGAGCTGGTCTCGTCACGAGCACCGCGGTGCCGCGCTCACCCCCCCGCCCCCCTACACCCGTGGGGGAATTACCCCCGCAGGGAAGGGGTTAAATACAAATCCTCAGCATCAAAAGCAGCATAATACTTTAAATCAAAAAATAATGAATGTACTGCTTGTACATCCCAATCATCAGAATGTATGTCCTGTGTTACCACATCTCCTAATGAAACGCGAAACACGTATGGTATCTTGAGGACTTCCGTCGGACCATGGATTTCGAAAGCAACCGTATCCCAAACAATGCCATCAGCGACAGGGAAAGCCGAAATGTTCACAAGGGCTTGATCACGTTTCATGATATGGGACGATGTATGGGGAGCCAGAATTCCTTCGACCAACTGTACTGCAGAGCATTCTGGCAAATAATGACCATTGATGAGCAAGAAAAATACTGTCACAAATCCAATCGACATGAAGAGGAAAATCAGGATAAACACCAACCAGATGTAGGTCCAGGGTGGGGTCAGGTAAGTCTTTGTGAACCAAGTGATGAAAATACTCGTTTTTGTCGGTGGAGGTGCCACAGAGGAGGACGAGGAGGAAGAGTCATAAGAGAAGCTGGTACGGTCCCCAAAATAACTGCTTGCGCCCACGTTCATTAACGGTGGCAGCGCAGCATCAGCTTGATGATGTAAAGGACTGTCCGGTACTTCAATGTGGGACTCATCCGCAGGATAAGCATACTCGACGTCTGCGTTGAAAGAGGATGAGTGCACAGCAGGCACAAGGTCAATAGTAGTTTCCATCTCACCCTCAACGACACGGGCATTAGTCGAAGTGGCAGAAGCCATTGGATTCACGGCAATAGCGTTGCATGAAACACTAGGAGTCACACTATTCAGAATCGGCCAGATGGTGTAGTTTGACATTGTCGACTGAAATGTATCTGTTTTCCTTGCGACTAGGTAAAGGCGGTAGTATCACTGTACGAGTACCCTTCAATCCAAGAACTGGCACTGGTGCACGATAAGAGGGACCAAATTCTTTCTTGTTCTCCAGCTTTTCTCGTACCAGATCTCCAATCCTAGGAAGCCAGCCGGCGATCGGAATCAGCATCACCGTGTCATTGGAAGATGGTATATATTCAGTTGCGCAGCTGTCACAGGTCTGTTGTAGGTCCTGTAACATAGTAGAATGGTTATCTACGTCAAATGTTGCAGCCGCCACAACGTCTAGACCATCAAGGTCTGGCACAAACATTTTAATGCCAAAGAGCATTTCGTATGGGGTCCGCCCACCCAGAGATCTTCTTGGGAGATTATTAAGTGCACGTTAGACTACATTCAAATGGGCCAGCCAGTTCCTGCCAGTACCTAAGACTCTAGCTGTCAAAGATTGCTTTAAGTCACGGTTCATTCGCTCCACTATTGCCCTGAGGACTGTATGGAGACGAAAACTGCACCAGCACCCCCATAGACTTTATCGCGTCCTTGTACGCATTAGAGGCAAACGCTGAACCTTGGTCAGAATGGAAGGTGCCACAGGCAAACGTCCCAACAAAGACACGCAAATCTCTAATGACATTTCGAGCGTCAGCGCTGCGTTGTGGCCAAACCCATAGGAATCTAGTGCACGAATCAGCTGCAAAAAAATATATTTATAAGCAGTATCCGAAGTCAATGGACCGCAGTGATCAAGATATACACAGCCAAACTGCTGATTTGATATATATAGCTGTGTTTGTGGTGGTCGTGAAACCATAGACGGTTTGATTTGTTGACAAACGTCACAAGAAAGGACATAATTATGGGTCTCTTTATATAAACCACGCCACCAATAACGTTGCTGTAAAATAGAGACAGTTGCAGACACTCCGGCATGTGCAGAAGCCATGCCTTCATGTGCGGCTATGATCAAAGGAAGTCTGCGGTCTATGTTGGGAATCAGAAGATCCCCAACCGACGGAATTGTAGCATAAGGAACTTGTTCGGGGGATAAATGATAAGAATACTTTGAAGTGAAGCCCTGCGGGTAAACAGTTCCATCCTTCGTAGCAGCTATAGCTGCCAAAATGTCATTATCTATCTTAGTCATGGATCTTGTAACTGCTGCAACGGAACACGTGGCTACTGCAGATTTGGCTGCCTCGTCAGCCAAAGAATTACCAACAGCATGTGCTCCCACATGCTGATGGCTAAGAGTATGAATAACCTGTGTGAGTGGCAGATGTTCTTTAAGCTCCGCCACTCGAACCCAAAGCATTTTATGCTTTATTGCGCTGCCTTTAGAGTCCCGATAATCATTCTGAGACCAAAAGAACAAGTTGTCATTAAAAGACTTGACACAGTAGTAAGAATCGCACACAATAAGAGTATTCACATTAGGGTCTGCAAACTCGAGAGCTAGAACAAGAGCACGCATCTCCACCAATTGCGCCGTACAGTCCCCCAGTGCCTGTGTATGCACAATGGAAGACTTAAATTCACCATTTACAATTGAACCAGCCACAATAGCGCAAGCTGCTGAATAAGCATGTTTGGACCCAATGGCCGGTTGAGCCGAGCCGTCGGTATAAATGATACATTTATACTCATCCAATGGAAGCAACGACAACGGAGGAGGATGAACATGTTCATACTGCAAAAACTCCTGTGTCTGAAGAGCAGGATCAAAGATAAACGTGACATCAGCCGATGTCAAAGAAGTAGCCCATTGTATCCAACGGGGATGTAAAGCCTCAGAGTTCGGTACACTTGCCTTTGTCACTGTTTCTAAAGCAGGGATAGGCGAAACCATAAGAATGCGTTTCCCCCGCGCCAGCGAGCGTTCTTTCAGAATCGCCATTTGGACCGCAGTCAAAATCTTTTCAACTTTCGAAAATCGCATTTCCGCCGCAGTGTACAAATGTGATTTGTATGCAATTCGTGGAATTATCACTCGTCAACAAGTAGTTAGTCGCTAGCAGATCTGACTGCAAAGATTGTAGAATTGAGGTATGTTCCGGAAGCCAGCAGGCAGAAGAATATGTAGGTTGTATCAACGCATAGAGCAGTTTGATACACTGGGCATAATCGGGGATGTATGTCCTACCAAAATTTAAAAATCCCAGCAAAGACTGAAGCTTCTTCAGTGTAGACGGAGGTTGCAATTGTGCATATTTCTCCAGAAAGTGGGGGGCTAACCCCCTACCTTCATTATTGAGCTCGTAGCCCAAAAAGAGCACCGCAAAACAAGCGATGTGTGATTTAGCAAAATTGAATTTGTATCCATAGTCGGCAAATGACAAAATAATGCGGTCGACTCGGTCAAGATGCGGTATCAGTTCGTCGTCCATCAGATAAATATCATCTACGTATGAGAACGCATCTGGGTCTATGCTGTGCAACAAAGACACAACACATTCAGCAAAAGCCCCGGGGCTGTTCTTATACCCCATAGGCAAACGCGTAAATCTTTTTTTGATTTCCGACGGCGCTAAATGCTGTCAAGTCACGGCTCTCAGGAGCCAAGTTGTGACTGTAGAAACCATTGGATATATCCAGTGTCGTTTTGTATTTTTTGCGAACAATGCTGTTCACTAGCGCAGAGCTGTGAGTGTTCTGTACCGCAAACGTACGACAATGACTATTCAAATTTCGATAATCTAAGACAATGCGATATGAACCGTCCAGTTTTGATACCGAAAAAAGAGGATTATTCCTCGGTGATACACAGGATTCAATTACACCTTGATATTCCTATTGAGTCAGAATGTCACAAACGTGAGTTTTAGCCTCTCGTCTGATTGGATATTGCAGTTGTGGCTGTGGCATAGACCGTAATGGTACCTGATGCGCCGGTGAATCTCTATCCCAGCCCACTTGATTACAGTACACCGCTGGGGCAAGGGCCAATGCCCACTCAGATGCGTAAGCCTGTTTAGCTTCCTCAGGGACGTAGCGTGAAGTATCACTTCTTCCCCTCTAGAAGCGGCTAGAACAAATGGTGGAGGCCAATCTGCCTCCACTAATAAAATGTCATAGGAGGAGGTGAGATTTTCCCAGAAAACCGCTGTAATTGTACGCTGTATATCACCCTCAATTTGGAAGACAATTTCATACAGTCTATCCGGGGGCGCACCTCGAGTGTCCGCTGTTTCTACTGTAATAAATGTATCAGTTACTCTCACCTCCAGACAGGGACGCAGTGCCTCCCGCACTATGGTAACCTCCGCCACGCTGTCGAGCAGAGTCACTGCCCATGTCCATTCTAGGAGTAGCGTTCTCACCGTCTGAGGCATACTTCGCTGTTAAAGCGGCAACTTTCTTCTTCTGATACGGGGGTTGAAAACGAGGCAGTCCCTCGTGCTTGGCTTTTACGTCAAACTGTCGAGGTTGATTCCGACCCCGTCCCTGTTGGGTGGTCGCACCTTTGCCACGATCCTGGTGCTCCCCACCACCGACTTGAGAGTCCGATGTGTCCTGCAAAGAACGACGAGAGCGCTGATCAGGGACTTGGAATCTACCAGGAGTCTTAATTTTTGCGCAGTCGCGCAAATCATAAGTACGCTCAGAAGAATCAGGCTTCGGTGAGCCAGCACGCGAACCCTGCTTCTGTTGTTGCTGCCCCTGTTTTTATTTTTCCAGTTCTTTTTAGGAAAGAACGGGCGCCCATCCTTATCAGGCTGGGCTTGTAATTGAGGTTGAGTTTGAGTAAAAGGCTTAATCCCTAGACTATTGCGCCCTAAGGTTTTATAAGCTTTAGCAATAATCTTTGGCAATTCGCGCTGTTTGTCTGCGTCAGCAACAGCCTCCAAGCGTTGTGCCACTTGTAAGCTTACAGCTTCACCCTTTACATTAGGAAGGATCATATCACAAACAATATCGAACACCCCCACCAGTCTAATTCCCAACTCCAGGGCCGCCTATGCCCCATGTTCATCCTGCACACGTTTAATCACGGAAGGGAGAACGGTCATAGAGGGGGTGCCGAAACACATCGAATATACCGCTGCAAACACTCTACCCCAAGTGTTACAATCAGCCAACTCGGGTACCAGGCCTTTAGGTAAACTCATGGTCAGAATCTTGTGTTTCTCCACAGGTGTGGTATTAGGAAAAACAGCTTCGAGTTGCCCAAATTTTTCAGCAAGCCAATAAGAAAGCTCGTCCTTATTTTGCGGACGCTTGCCCATCACCGAATTAATCATGACAGGACTGATAACTACACCACCGGGTCCCGGCGGTTGTGCAGCAACTCCAGGTGGTCCCACCTGTATGTTGCGTGACATGAACTGTATAACAGCTCTATGTACACGTATTAATGAAGTATGCAATACGTGTAGCTCTGCGACTGTAACATTAAGATAATTTGGATGTGGAGTATACCCAGCCAAAACGGGTTATGTGCCCCATCAATCGATAAGGGGCCTAAACGGACCGCTGACAAAGGGTGAGGATGGGCGCCATTAAAACATATGCTGATAACGGAACTTCAAGAGATCGATAAGGCCAATACGCGGAAGCGCGGTGGCAGTATATTCGTGAAAGAAATTATCAGTTCCATCCACTGCCGGAAAGGTGACCCAAGAGTAAAATACCTCGAAGCGATGTGCAGCATCCGCTTCAACAACAAAGAAAAGATCAGCACAGGCATTAGGGACTCCATGTTGAGTCAAATAAGCGGTAACCGGAGCACGGTTAGGACCCACTATGGCAACTGCCATAATCAAAACAAGAGGAAAGCAACTGACGAGCGGCAGGGCAATAATGGCAAAAGAAAGAAAAAGACCTTTTAAAATTCAAGCTTGAAAAACCTATAAAATCTCAATATAGGAGGCTACCCCATCACAACTGTCTCTGGAAACAGAAGTGAGGGGATTGTGGACAAGCACAAGCACTACTCAGGAGTCTCGCAGATAAGTACCAGACCAAACGTTGGCGGTGCCATGTTGCAGGGATTCTGCACATACACAGAACTATGCGCAGGAAAACAGGACCTCGGTGTGTAGGGCCTGAGCCTTCCTACCGCCTCAGTACCCAAAATCCCAAAACCGACTAGCTATAGTGTCTCATTCGCTCTCCTACATAATCACAAAGCTACAAATGATTAGACAACCCAGAACACAACACTCCCGACTCTCTAAGGAATCGCGGTAGCAAGACGTACCCTTTCGCTCACTCACTCGTACCTGTCCACAATAAGAATTGACAGAGTCACTGTTATAGTTCAAAATGTTTATTTTAACTATAGTGCTCTATAATGCAGTATACGAGCCACTACCAGCAGCAAAACGCATAAACCTAAAACAGTTAGCATTGTCGCAAGAACATAGATTACAAAGGGGGATGTCATTGTATACAGACAGTGGATAAATGACTCTAAGGCCTAACCACCCTCCCCTTGAGAAGAAGAAGTTCTTTTATATAAAGGAATATCTCTGGGCTTTTTCAGCAGACCCCATACCTCAGTGCCTAGATCGTATTTTTACATCATAGGAACGGCATAACTCTTCTCCCTGGAAAGGTCCCTCTCCAAGTGTGTTAGAATAACATGCATCCCCATAATATCAAAGCACGAGTTTCCAGCAGTAGCAGCTGTGCTAGCATGTTTGTCTAGGTGCTAGTGACTGACCAGAACAGAATAACAAGGGGCATTGTTTATCGACCTTGCACACGGTATTCAGACTAAACTCCAGGAACAGGCAGCGAACCCAGAAAGCAGACAGTTCTCATGTGAAAGGCACAAACAGAGTCTTGCAAAATAAAGTCATGTAGTAACGTGCGCAAAAGGAGCATCATGGCAGCAGAGCTCATGCTAACTTAGCAATGTCGACAATGACCCTAACGGCCATATGACAGATGTATGCCCTCCAGTTCTTTTACTCGTCTTGTCAAGTGGTCCCTCTTCTCCTCACACACCTTATTGTCTGCAGCCGAAACAGCAATGAATTCCCCCCTGATACCTGCTTTCAATGCTTCCCACAGTGTGGTAATGCAGATCTCTGGGCTGTTGTTCAGTGTTAAATACTCAGTGATGGACTGCTCTATCTGGTTCACCACCTCTGGGCGCCGCAATAGTGTGTCGCGCAGGCGACAGGATCGTGTGGAGCGTTGTGTGGGAGGGGCATTGAGTGTCAAGAGGACTGCGGAATGGTCCGAGAGAGCTGCCGGGAGGATTTCAACATCTGATGTAAGGTTTAGGATTTCTTTCATACCTAAAAAGAGGTCTAATCTGGCATATGTTTTATGTGCATGTGAAAGGTAGGAGTATTCGCGCAACTGAGGGTGCAAGGTCCTCCAGATGTCTTGAAGACCCATATCTCTGAGCTCCCGATGTCCCTCCGCGATAGTGCCCCGGCCTGCCCAAATCTGGATGTGGACCTATCTAGATCGTTGTCGAGAACTAGGTTGAAGTCCCCACCTATCTTGTGTTGATAGTGCTTCTGCGAGAGCCAATTGTAAGAAAGCCTCCTGCCCTTCGTTCGGGGCGTAGATGGAGGCCACCAGGCAGGACCATGAACCGATGGAGACGTGATAGGTGAGAAGACGCCCCTTCATCTCCGCTACTTTGGCACCAATAGAACCTTTAAAGGTGTGCGAAACGAGAAGAGCCACTCCTGCTGTCTTGGCACGGGTGGACGAAAAATATTGGTGTGGGATTGTGCGTGACCGAAGTCTGTGATAGTCTTGTGGTAAGAGGTGTGTCTCCTAAAGAAGGCAGATGTCTGCTCCCGTACTTTCCAAATATGACAATACAGCTCTACGTTTGATAGGGCTGTTAAGGCCCTTAACATTTAAGGCTATGGCTTATAATGGGTTACCCATTTAGATTATTACAAAGGGGTTGCCTCCCACCAAGCTGCTTCGTAGACATCTTTCTGCGGGGTGTCTGATCCTTTCCTGCAATAGTCATCCCCATATGTGTGTGTATTGTGAAGGCTGAAGATTGGAGTGTGTTTCCCATAAAACTAAGTCCCACAACATTGAACAAACATGCATAAGAATAAGAACTTGAATGAAAAAGGATAGAAAACTTACAGTCTGTAGTTTGAAAGTCCGAAGTGGGGTGTATGCGTGGCCTTACTCCCCGGCCGCCGCTCGGCTGCCGCCCAGGTAGCCCAAGAAGCTATAGACCCATCTAATTTAAGGGGAGTCTGGCCTTGACAGTGCCCCAGGTACTCCTTCCACAGCCGCCTGCTGGCCCTTAGCAAAGGGGTCTGGGTCAGGTTAGGTGATCTTTCTGCTCGTGCCATGGCTCCGCTAGTGGGAACGTCATGATTGCGAGCGATGTGGCAACAACTGATCATTAGGGCTGTCCAATGCCGGGTCTATGCAAGGTGCAAGTGTCTTCAAAAGAGCACAGTTAGAGAAGTCGACCCTCTCAGCGAAAGATGAGTCGAAAGGGGTGCCCCCATGAGTAGGCCACCCCCTTGCTTCACAGATGCATAGTCGCTGGTTGGAAGCTGCGCCTCTTTTGTAAGGTGGGTGCCGCCAAGTTTTGATATAATGCCAGAGATTGGTCTCGATAGGTGATGGGGTGTTTCTCTCTGGCTTTGCGTAAAATGTCTTCTTTCAACTGGAAATCTTGAAGGCAGACTAAGATGTCCTAGGGGGAGCATTCCCCGCTCGTTGGAGACCCACTCTATGTGCACGGTCCATTTTGATCTCAAGGGATTGTGTGGCATCTAAAACGAAGCGGAAGAAATCTGTGAGGAAGCCCCTGAGGTCTGTGCCTTCTATTTTGGTTTGTGCTCCCCTGATACGGATGTTGTTACACCGGGATCTATTCTCGAGGTCTTCAGTATGAGCTTGTAGATCTAGCTGTTGCCCCCTGAGCCTTAGGATTTCTTGCTGCAGTGCCTCGACGTCCTCTACGTGGCTGTTACCTTGATCTTCCAGGGTGGAGACTCTGTCCCCCAGCGCGTCCATGTCTCTTCTGAGCTCTCTTATATCGTTAGAGAGATCCTTCTTTACTTCCTGTAAGTCCTCTTGGAGGGTAGAGAAAAAGGACTCCAGAAAGGCGCGGGTGACCGGTTCCCCTGCGCTGTCCTCCTCCTGGCTCGAGTGTGTGGGCTGCGCCGTGGATCGATCTCTCGATGAGCACCCGGGTTGTTTCGTAAGCATTTCTTTAAGTGTGCGATCCTTTTTAGGTCTGGCAGCCACCTCTCGCAGGAGGCCGTGGAGGGTTTGAGATATTTCAGCAGCGGGAGGCTGGCGTCACCCCCAGCGCCAGGTCTCTGAACTGTTAGACAATCTTTTTGTGGCCTTGGGGGCCGCAGCCAATGTACTCGCCTGTTCCACTGTAGAGGTGGTTTCCCCCTTTAATTGTGCGCCCTTTGTTGTCTCTATGGCCTGGTATGGGGCTGGTCTTGATTTAGTTCATTCCGGTCAAGCAAATGGTATGTTATCCAGTCTTTTCCCCTGTGTGCTCTGGAGGCTTATCTGTGAGTGAAGTGGAGGGTGCGGCGCAGGCCAACACGTCAACCGGTACTGTTCCCGATGTACCTCATGTGCCACGAGACCCTTGCTGTAGTTGAAGAGAGAGGGGCGATTCTGCTTTAACTGGTCCGCACGTGGAAAAAGCCTAGGCCGTGGCCCAAACTGGTGTCGCCCTCAGTGTCCTGACACATTGACCTCGGTACGATCACCTGCTGCGGGCCACCAGTGGCGAGGTATTCTGCCTGTCCTTTCCCCACCCCGTGCCTCCGGCTGTTCAGCTCGTTCTCCTCTGATGTGGCGCCCTGTTTTCTCCGCTCTCACCGGATGGGCCAGGAGAGCCTCCACTTATCTCTGCTGCTATTATACGGGCCTCCGGTGCCTGCCAGACCATCTCCTGTCAAGGTGCGTTACTTGGAGGTCCCCTTTTCGCCGCCCGTGTCCCAAGGGCTGCGGCGTGTAACTCTTGTGGTTGGAGGCTGGCCGCCAGCGCCTGCATTGTTCAATCCTGGCCTTCCTGCACCGCTTTTTATTGGTTCACTATAGGTTGCCCTGGGGGACCATCCGTGTGCCGGGTTCTCTCGCTGGGGATCTGCTCACCTCGATGGGGGCGTTTCGGCAATGGGTGGCCTGGGCCGGCACCTGTTCTCAACGCCGATCTGGACAGACCAAGCGTGCGTGTCTGCTGTTGCACTCCAGGCTGCGCCAGGCCTCTCCAGCCCAGGCGGGCCCCAGCTCACTTGCTAGAATCTGGTTTTCAGTCGGGCGAGATCCACACCGGATGGCAGGGGTGTCTTCCCTCGCCCTCCGCAGCCTGATTTGAAGAGATGGGGGTGCTGTGAATTCGGGACAGCAACAATTTTCGGCGACGGCGCCAGAGAGACAGGGAGAGACGTCTCACTCGGTCGCCATCTTGACCACGCTCCCCTAAACTATTCTTTAAAGAGACACGATTAGTCATGACAGGAATGATGCTCTCAGAGGATAGACTCTAGGAGCAGCATTGGGCTGGGAAGTACTGAAATTGTGACATGTCTGTCCTTGGCAATATTGATGTACAGCCTGAAGGGAAGCAGGGAGAGACACAGTAGTAGCCTAGGTAGGAGAGCTGGAAGGGGAGAAGAGACATGTAGGATTAGCTTTATCGCAAATTATACCATGTTTACGGATGTCGGGTACGTTTGTTTATACCACGTTGTGTTGCCGTTGTCTTTTAACCCCTTCGGTGCCGAGGATGTAATAGTTACGTCCTCGGCAACGGTGGAGCTGTGCCGAGGACGTAACCATTATGTCCTGGCACTGGCCCGCGGGGAAGCGCTGGCGCTCCCCCCGTGGGCTGCCCCCCTACATGCCCCCACTGGGGAAGGCAGCGGAAGCGCTTCCGCTACCTCCCACAACCCCTCCCTCGGCAATCCGATGACGTCGGCGCACTCACGGATCGCCAACGTCATCATAGGTTGCCGGGAACGCGCTGGAAGCCATTTGCTTCCAGCGCGTCTAGAGAGAGGACGCTAAAAGGTAAGTCCTTCTCTCGGGGGGGGGGGATTTGGGGGGAAAACGGACACAGGGGGAAAGGAAAGAGTTTTTCCTTTCCCCCTGTGCCTGTTTCTAATGGATTCCTGCTCCACGATCGCGGGTGAGGCCCGCGATCGTGGAGCAGGAATCCATCCACTGGACCACCAGGGATGTTTTTTTGGTTTGTTGGGGAAGCGACCCCTTAGGCAAAGGTCGCTCCCCTGGGGGGCATATGTATCCATGTTTCGGCCCCCTCTGGGGGCCGATTTTAGGCTGATCAGCCTCCCTGGGGGGGGCCGAAACCCACTAGGAATCATGGACTTTTAAATTTGCACATTTTGGGAGCGACCCTTTGGGCAAGGGTTGCTCCCATGGGGGTGATATTTTTTTTATCCATGTTTCACTCTCCCCCCGGGGGCTTATTCTGACGTTTTTAGGCCAATCAGCCCCCCGGGGGGCAGAAACCCACTAGGCACCAGGGAATTTATTTGTGTGCATTTTGGGAATGACCCCTTGGGCAAGGGTCATTCCCATGGTCTTTTTTTTACCTCCATGTTTCGGCCCCCCCTGGGGCTAGATCAGCCATTTTTCCTGCTGATCTAGCCCCCGCGGCGGTTGAAACCCACTAGATGCCAGGGATTCATTCTTAGTAATTATGGGGAGCGATCCCTTGGGCAAGGATTGCTCCCCTTTTAGGGATGAATGTTTTGGTCATTTCTGCCCCCCTTGGGGGCAGATTGGCTTTCTATTTTTAGACCCATCTGCCCCCAAGGGGGGTAGAAGCCTCTAGACTACCAGGATTTTTTTTAATGTATGTATATACATATGTATATACATATGTTTTGGGGAGTGGCCCCTTGGGCAAGGGTCACCCCTTTTGGGGATGACTGTTTTGGCCTTTTCTGCCCCCTTGGGGGCAGATCGACCATATATTTTTAGGGCCAAAAGGGGCAAAAGCTGCTAGACCACCAGGGATTTTATTGTTTATTGTGCAAAATGTTTTGGGGAGTGGCCCTTTTGGGGGTGAATATTCTGGCTGTTTATGCCCCCATAGGCCTTGTATTTTTAAGCCCATGTGCTCCCGGGGAAATTTTGTGTGTTCGGCTGATGGTCTGTGTGCCATTATTTGTGATCGTAACATTTTGTTTTCTCCTTTTCATTTTAGGGCAAAGCTTTGATTTAAATTGTGCTTGCGGTTTCGGCACTGGTAGAACTGCAGTTTAGTTGCAAGTGTTTGGTAAGGAAACGTTTTTTTATATTGTTTACTACAAATGTGACCTTCATGAATGTGTTTTTTTGGAAATTTTGTAATATTAGAAGCCTATTTAGCTTTTGTTTGAATGTCTGTGCCATTTTCCTTGTATTTGTGCACAATGTGTATTGTGTTGCTTTTTGTGTAATCTATTTTGTGTTTTCTTTTTAGTGGGATATTGGTGCTTGCTGTGTCTGTGCAGAGCAGGTGCTGGTGAGTCTAGCTGCCTCTGGCAAGTGAGTGGTATTGTTTTACAGTATATAGGTCTTTGTGTGCTTTGTATTTATAGACTTTGCCTTGCTACTGCTATATGCTTGTAGTTTTTCTTTTAGTTTTATAAATCCACACTTTGTTTATTACTTTTTATACACTTTGGGTACTGTTGACTTATTTGTCAAGTTACTTGTATAACTAAGGATTATGGCTAGCCGCAGGATGACCGCTCAGCAGGTTGTTGGGATGCTTTTCGAGTCTTCTTCTGACCATGATTATGAGACTGACTCTGCATCTGAGGCAGAGGAGGAAGGCCAGGATTCTGGCTTGAATTTTCTGTCAGAGAGGAATCATCTGATGATGAAGCTACTCTCAGTGCAGATGAAGCAACTCTCAGTGCGGATGAAGTGCCTGTTTTAGAGGAGGACACTGATGTGTCGATAGTGCAGCAAGAGGCATCTGGATTGCAGCCTGAGTCTGCGAGGCTTCCCATTGGAAGTGCTGGACTATGGGTTGACCCAAACATGGTGCAGCCGGTGCTGCCTGTCTTTAATGGTGTTGCAGAGTGTAGAATGAACTGTGAAAATTTTTTGCCTATAAATTTCTTTCAGTTGTTTTTGGACGATGTATTTTTGGCTGAGATTGTTGAGCAGACTAATTTGTATGCTGAACAGTATTTGAGGGACAACAGTGCCAGGCTTAGGCCCCACTCTAGAGCCACCCGGTGGACTCCCACAAATCTGGATGAGCTGAAGAAGTTCTTGGGTTTAACTTTTTTGATGGGCCTGGTTAGGAAGCCATCTCTGTCTTCATATTGGTCTACTAATCCCTTGATGGCAACAGCTATATTTCCTGCAACCATGAGTCGTAATCGGTATTTGCTTCTTCTTCGGATGTTGCATTTTGTTGATAATGCTTTTGCGTTGCCCCGCGATCACCCTGATTGTGACCGTCTTTTTAAGGTTCGACCTGTCCTTGATCACTTAGTTGATCGATTTTCAGAGATCTATGTGCCCGGGAAAGAAATAGCTGTGGATGAGTCTTTGGTCCTGTTCAAGGGTCGATTGGTTTTTAGGCAGTACATTCCTAGCAAGAGGGCACGCTATGAAATTAAGATGTATATGCTGTCTGAGAGTAGTACTGGATATGTCTATAATTTCAGGGTCTACACTGGTAGGGATTCCAGTATTGACCCCCCTGGTTGTCCGTCCACTTTTGGAGTTGCAGAGAAAATTGTGTGGGAACTGAGCAGAGGACTTTTTAACAAAGGTCACCATTTATATGTAGATAACTTTTACACTACTGTGCCATTGTTCAAGGAATTATTCAAAGTGGACACTGTTGCTTGTGGCACAATCCGCTCTAACCGTAAAGGTTACCCAAAAGAGCTGGTTTGTAAAAAACTTGTGAAGGGACAGTGCAGTGCCTTGCGTAGTGATGAGCTTCTAGCTCTGAAATTTTCTGACAGGAGAGATGTCTATATGCTGACTACCATCCATGATGAAAGTACTTCACCTGTGACTGTTTGGGGTCAGGTTGCTGAAGTGCGCCAACCTGTGTGCATTTTAGACTACAATAAGCACATGGGTGGTGTTGATCGAGTAGATCAGAGGTTGGAACCTTGCACTGCTGTTCGTAAGGCGTACGTTTGGTATAAGAAGTTGGCTATCCATTTATTCCATTTAGCAAGCTACAATGCCTTTGTTGTATTTAAGGATTGCTCTCCAGAGTCAAAGATGACATTTGTTCAGTTTCAGCAGTCTTTGATAGGCAGCCTTGTTTTAGTAGAACAGGCAGGAGTTCCTAGAGAAGCAGTGGTGGAGGATGTGGCTAGATTGAAAGATCGCCACTTTCCTGATCACCTTCCTCCCACGGCTAAAAAAGACTTTCCCGCTACAAAATGTAGAGTGTGTGCGCGAAGAGGTGTGCTGAAGGAGAGTCGTATGTACTGCCCCTATTGCCCTTCTAATCCTGGGCTGTGTGTGCCCACATGTTTTAAATTGTACCACACACAACGGAGTTTTTGGTTACAACCGTGAGCATAAAAGTAAAGTGACTGGTCTGTATTGTTTTATATTTTTGTTCAGATTTCATGGTTGGTGTGAGAAGTTGGCCTGGCATATGCTGTCCACTAGTTATAGTGGGCACCTTGCACCAGTCCAAATGACCCTTATTGATGATAGGTTTAAAGACAACCTTTATTGAAAGCTATCCTAGTGGTAGCTATGGAGAGCAGCCTTCAGGCTAAGTCTTGAAGGAGTGTAAAGCAGCTTGGTTTACCAGATTATAACCTCTTGAATAACTAAATGAAAGGAGAACCACACAAGATATATATAAAATATATGTATTTATTTCTAAACACTAACTACTAATCCCTTTATGAGATTAGAGTTCAAGATACACAGTATCACAGTATTAAAATGACAGTAAATAGCACAATACACAGTCGGCTCCAGGGGGAGACCAAACCATATACTAAGAAAGTGGTATAAGAACCACAACTTGACTAGACACAGTGCCTAGAGCACGTAGAATCACTGGGCCCCCAAGGAACCACCCAAGGTAGTGACACAGGAGACCCACGGGGGACGTGTGCAGTGTGAGAACACAGCCGCGAGCGCCGTAGGATTCAATGCGGAAAGTCGCGGTTGGAATTTTAAAGTTAAAGGACACTTAGGAGAGGACTTTGAGCAAACCCCTTTAGACTTAAGGGTTTCTAGGGCCAACACCCACGGGAGCACCGGAGTACTCGAGTTACTTCACCCAGGGAAGCCGGGTGCATAGGTGCCAAAAGGTGTCGGGAATCGTCGTCGTTTTCAATGGCGATCTGCTGCAAAGTGCTGCTGCCGTGAAGGAGAAAAGTGTCCGGTGTGATCCAAGCCTGGATCGAGGATGTGAAGAACCTGAAAGCAGAGGGGACAGAGTCTGGGTCACTAGCCAGTGACCAGGAGCGGAGCAATCGAATGCCCACCGATGTCAGGTGCTTCAGGTGCGCAGAGGTGATGCTTGACTCTGCAGCCACGGGGTCCCGGAGACGTCGACGACAACCAGGAGCCGGATTCGAGCTGTCCCACAAAGGATGTCGAGTGCTGGGGTGTCGGTGATTAGATTGACCACAAGCAGCCTTGGCAACAGCAACCCATGCAGGAAGAGAAAAGATGCTTCTGTGCGGACCAGCAAGGTCCTGGGGACTCCCCAAGCAATGGAGAGTCAGGGCACGTCTGGAGCAACCAGGAAAGCCCAATAAAAGTTAGAGTTGCCTTCTTGGGGACCCACAGGTCAATGGACCAGGGATCGCAAAGGGACCTCAAGAGGAATCACAAAATGGCGGCCCACGGAACACTCGTTGAGTGTAGGCCAACAATCTTCGGTGTAATTACTGCTCGGGGTCAGGTCTACAAGTAACCCAAAGCTCAGCCTCAGGGGTTGCCAGAAAGCTGATGCTTCTGCAAATGGTCGCGGTGTCCAGGGGTTCGAGTTGCACGATCTCCACGAGGGATACAGGCCTCAGACTTGCTGTGGGCACAGATCGACCTCAGAGACCTAGGAAAACCCACCTCCTGTGTGGCAATATTCTTCGGAGTCCGTCGGAGCTCGGAGATGCCAACCGGTCAGTTGCTTTAAAGGTGCCTGCCTTGCAGGGGAGTAACTCCTTTACTCCAAGGGAGATTCTTCAGTCATCCAGCGTCGTGCAGATCGTTGAAGTACTTGGTTTCTGGTATCAGAGTTTAGTCCAGGTATAATCTAAAGTCCTGTAGTCAGGGTTTCCTACTTTATACCCAAGGAAGGGGTGGGACAAACTCTGTGGACCCACCCATGGGAGGGTCAGGAAAGAGTGGTGGCTACACCCATTTCCTTTGTCCAGTTTCGCACCAGAGCAGGGGTTGTGTGCCCCTGCAACCAGTTTGAGCTGGACTATGCACAGGGACACCAAATGTGCCCCCAGTGCAGACTTCAAAGCACTCTGAGAGTGCACCCACCCAACCCCAATACACTAAAGCCTGTTTGGGAGGTTGTCACACCTCCCTGTGACAGGAAACCTATTGTCCAGGCCTCCCCTGCCGGAGTTTCGTCCAGCAGCAGGAGGGCAGACTCGTGCCTGTGGCTGCAGCATCCATTTTGTGATGCCAGGGCTCTGTTAGCTGGTACCGGGTATACCGGTGCTGTCATGTCTCTCCCTCTAGAAGGGTGGGATCATACTCCCACACCAGTTACTGGTGTGGGGGTATGATTCCAAGGTGTTTGACACCAAACACAACAGTTTTCCATGCAGCCACTCCAAAGTTAGCACTTACCGTTTGGTTATAATGCACTTAAGAGTATATGGTCTGGCTGCATCACAAACAACCCCGGAATAAAGATTCCAAAAGCTGCAGAGGGGCTCTGCTCATGCATGGGCACCCTATCACATGAAACTCAGCACCCTGCCTTCAGGATTGTTAAGGCCTGCCATAGGGGTGACTGATAGGTTTACATGTGCAGTGATATGGAGAGATATAGGGAACCTATATCTCAGTAAGGGGTGGATACACCACCTTACACAGGCTGCTGTAGCAGACCTGTTGTGTCATTTTAAAAGGCTTCCCAGGGGTGGCACAATACATGCTGCAGCCCCTGGTAGGCCTCTGGGGTACCTATGCCCTGGGTACATAGTATTCCATATACTAGGGACTCACAAGGGTACCCCAGAATCCAATCTGGAGTGTACCTAAAGTACATGCAATCAATTTAAGGGGAAAGCAGATAGGCTGGGGCCCTGAATAGTAGGATCCCAGCCAAACTAAGTCGAAAACTAGCAAAACACCAGGAAAAAAGAGGGGGCAACCATGCAGTCAGATTCCACCTTCCTACATAACCCCCCCCCAAACGAAAGGAGATAAGGCTAAACGTGTCCAGTTGAGCCTTTATTGACTAAGTGGCCATATAAGGAAGAACCTGCACTAGCATGGTTACCCCCTGTCTTATGGTCCACTAAGCAATTCCTAACCACAAGGGTATGGGATGATCTCCACCATTTGGAGTTACTACCTGTGGTGTGTTTTGGTAAAGTAAAAGGCTGGTGGGGTGTCTGAGTAGAGACGTGAGGCCCTAATAAAGTTGGTCTCAGCTTCCTCAGATCACTGGTCACCATGGAGGCCTTTCTTTCCTCGACTGAGTCGTATCTGGCCCTAAGGGTCAACCTCTGGCAGCCTACAGCTGGGGGTTGGGTCCCTTTGGTGGGAACAATGGAGGGACATGGTAGGTTTGGAACCACTTGGTCCCAGGTTTGCCTTTGCCCAACAGAGTCCATCTGGGGGAGGTCCCTACACAATGGTAAGAGGGATCCCTCAGTATGCTGAGGAATTTTCACCTGGCTAGGGCTACTAGACTGGGTGCCCCAAATCTGTGGATGAGGGGGTTCCTCTGGACAGTGAGCCCTTAGGGGTCCACTGACCTCTGCAGCCCTGGGCTGACAGAGGGAGGGTAGAGAGGGGCAGGTTATCTGCTCCAGACTGGGTACCACCTTGGAAGGGTCCCCTGCCACCAGAGGGGTTGCCAGGCCAGGCCTGACCACCTCTGGGGCAGTTCCTTCACTAGGGGTAGGATCAGTTCCCTGAGGAGGCTGACCCTTACCTATTGTCTGGGGGGAAGAAGAATGTTCTTCAACCCTTCTGCTCTCTTGTGGAGTAGAGTGGGCCATTCTTTCATGCTCCACTTCTCCAAAATTTCCCTGGGATGGGGCTGAGGCCCTAACAGCCCCACCAACCTTCTCAGAGAGGCCCAACATTTTTAAATGGGCCTGGTATTCAACTTCAGCCCAGGCTGAAACCTCCAGATCATTGCCCAACAGGCAATCTACAGGCAAGTTTGGGACACTGCTACTCTCTTTGGGCCAGTGACCCCTCCCCAGCTGAGATTGACTATGGCCATGGGATGATCTGTTCTGATACCATCAATGTTGGTCACCTGGTACTTGAACTCAGGTAAAAGCTGTTGAGGGGGGACTAGTTTCCCTGTCACCATGGTGACACTAGCCCCTGTGTCCCTGAATGCCAACGCCTTCTGACCATTGATTAGGGGCTCCTGTCTGTACTTGCCCAAAGTATTGGGACTCATAGTAAAAGTGGCAAATCCCATGCCACCATCACAGACTAAGGAGGCCTGTGAGGAGGACCTTGATAAACTGGGGTCCACCTCGGTTCCCCATGAAAATGCACCTAACTTTTTGGGTGCATTACTACCACCTGGGGGATTACTACTTGTAGTACCAGGAGGCGTGGTAGTATTGCTGGGAGGAACATTTTCCTTATTGCTAGCCTGGGAGCAACTGGGGTCATTTTTCCAGTGGCCAGGCTTCTTACAGTTATGGCAATAAGGTTTCTTTTCAGGGGAGGAAGGAGTTTGGGACCCACCCCCCAGGAGAGGACTTTTGGAGCCCTGTAGTGGATTTATCCTTGGATGTATTCAGTTAGAGCTGTTGTGCTTGTAGTTAAAGGTTTGTATCTATTGCCAATTGGTTTGTGTTTTTTTTTGTTGCATAAAATATGTGATGGCGGTGTGTGTGGACTGGCGCTTGGCTGGCGGTGTGCGTGGACTGGCGCTTGGCTGGCGGTGTGCGTGGACTGGCGCTTGGCTGGCGGTGTGCGTGTACTGGCGCTTGGCTGGAGGTGTGCGTGGACTGGCGCTTGGCTGGCGGTGTGCGTGGACTGGCGCTTGGCTGGTGGTGTGCGTGGACTGGCACTTGGCTGGCGGTGTGTGAGTAGTGACTTGCTGCTGGTCACTACACACACTGCTAACCAAACGCCACTCCTCGCAATCCATCAGCTGGTGTGGTTGCTGTCTCAGGAATGTGGGCGTGTGAAAGTGATGGGCCCTTGAATGGCGCTGTCTGCTGATGTGAGTGTTGTAATGTGATGGGCCCGCGGCTGGCGGTATGAATGGTTTTGTATGCTGACCACGTATGAAAGGTGTATGAATGGCCTGTAAAGAGGTTGGTGCCTTGTCGTGGCTTTTTGCAGCTCACGAACTGTGAGTCAATGGTTGAGTTTCAATTATTAACAGTGCATTTCATTTTTGTGAAATCTCTTGTTAATACAATTATATATGTTGAACCATCACTCACCCTCGTGCCAAATCCAACTGGTATGTATGTGTGCTTGAGGAATAGATGGTTGTGCAGAAATATTTGTCTTTTCTGCCTTTCTCAAGCAGGGTGTACCTTGTCCCTTTTTGTGAATGTTGTAATGTGTTGGTTTCGTGCCTGCTGGTGTGAATGGTCTTGTGTGTATCACGTACGAAAGGTGTGTGAATGGCCTGTAAACCGGTTGGGGCCTAGACGCGGCTTTACAGCTCGTGAGCTGTGAGTCACTGGTTCAGTTTTTTGTCCTTTCAATTATTGACAGTGCATTTCATTTTTGTGAAATCTCGTGTTAATAAAATTTTATATACTGAACCATCACTCGCCCTCATGCCAAATCCAACCAGTATGTGTGTGTGCTTGAGGAATAGATGTCTGTGCAGTAATATTTGTCTTTTGTGTCTGTCTGCCAAGGTGTACATTCCATCTAAGAAAAACCTACCAACTGTAGTTATTGTCGTAACCTAAAAACACCCATGGGAGTACATGATGATGTCTCTCTTGTGGATCCCAACAAGTTATCTTACCCACAATGTCCTGCAAAACTCAAAATGTGACTGTCACATTTTCCTTGCATTATTGTGCCAAAACTTTCACGCTTGAGATAGAAACAACAAATTTCCTACCACCCAGCATTTCTCCAAGTATTCCAAAAGAAATGGTACTGCACTTGTGTGGGTTGGCCAAGTACCCGCGGCAGGGAAGGGCCCAAAACGTATTGAGGCGGCATCAAAATTACCTATCACAAAACAACCTGGTTTTGCAAGGGGAGTCCCATGAGTTTTTGGCCCCGGGCTCGGCGGCCATCTAGTGAAACCTACCAAACCCACACATTTCTGAAAACTAGACACCCGGGGGAGTCCAGCGAGGTATGGCTTGCGTGGATCCCCTAACGATTCCCTACCCAGAATCCCCTGCAAACCCCAGGGTGTCTAGTTTTCAAAAATGTGTGGGTTTGGTAGGTTTCCCTAGATGGCCGCCGAGCCAGGCCAAACTCATGGGACTCCTGCAAAACCAGGTTGTTTTGTGATAGGTAATTTGATGTTGCCTCAATAGGTTTTGGGCCCTTGCCTGTCAGCGGGTACTGACCCACCACGCGAGTGAGGTACCATTTTTATCGGGAGACCTGGAGAAACGCTGGGTGGTAGGAAATTTGTGGATCCACGCAGATTCCAGAACATTCCCACACAGAAATTTGAGAAAAAGTGATTTTTTCAGCTAAATTTGAGGTTTGCAGGGGATTCTGGGTAGGGAAATGTTGGGGGACCCACGCAAGCCATACCTCGCTGGACTCCCCCGGGTGTCTAGTTTTCAGAAATGTGTGGGTTTGGTAGGTTTCCCTAGACGGCCGCCGAGCCCGGGGCCAAAAACTCATGGGACCCCCCTTGCAAAACCAGGTTGTTTTGTGATAGGTAATTTTGATGTTGCCTCAATAGGTTTTGGGCCCTTGCCTGTCGCGGGTACTTGACCCACCCACGCGAGTGAGGTACCATTTTTATCGGGAGACCTGGAGGAACGCTGGGTGATAGGAAATTTGTGGATCCATGCAGATTCCAGAACTTTCCCACACAGAAATTTGAGAAAAAGGTGATTTTTTCAGCTAAATTTGAGGTTTGCAGGGGATTCTGGGTAGGGAAATGTTGGGGGACCCACGCAAGCCATACCTCGCTGGACTCCCCCGGGTGTCTAGTTTTCAGAAATGTGTGGGTTTGGTAGGTTTCCCTAGATGGCCGCTGAGCCCGGGTCCAAAAACTCATGGGACCCCCCTTGCAAAACCAGGTTGTTTTGTGATAGGTAATTTTGATGTTGCCTCAATAGGTTTTGGGCCCTTGCCTGTCGCGGGTACTTGACCCACCCACGCGAGTGAGGTACCATTTTTATCGGGAGACCTGGAGGAACGCTGGGTGATAGGAAATTTGTGGATCCATGCAGATTCCAGAACTTTCCCACACAGAAATTTGAGAAAAAAGTGATTTTTTCAGCTAAATTTGAGGTTTGCAGGGGATTCTTGGTAAGGAAATGTTGGGGGACCCACGCAAGCCATACCTCGATGGACTCCCCCATGTGTCTAGTTTTCAGAAATGTGTGGGTTGGTAGGTTTCCCTTGGTGCCGGCAGAGCTAGGGTGCAAAATCTACAGCTAGGCACTTTGCCAAAAAAGGGTCCGTTTTCACTGTGAAAATGTGGTGTGTCGACGTTGCGTTTTGGGCCGTTTCCTGTCGCGGCCACTACCCCTACCCACACAAGTGAGGCATCATTTTTATCAGGAGACTTAGGGGAACACAAAATTGTGGAGCAACTGTTATTACCTATTGACTTTCAATGCATTTCTGCCTTCCAAATGTGTTTTTTTTTACAAAGTTTGAGGTTTGCAAGGGATTCTGGGTAACAGAACCTGGTGAGGGCCAGACAAGTCACCCCATCCTGGATTCCCCTGGGTGTCTAGTTTTCAAAAATGTATAGGTTTGCTAGGTTTCCCTTGGTGCCGGCAGAGCTAGGGTTCAAAATCAACAGCTAGGCACTTTGCAAAAAAAGGGTCAGTTTTCACTGTGAAAGTGTGGTGTGTCGACGTTGCGTTTTGGGCCGTTTCCTTTTGCGCCCACTACACCTACCCACACAAGTGAGGTATCATTTTTATCGGGAGACTTAGAGGAACACAAAATTGTGGCGCAACTGTTATTACCTATTGACTTTCAATGCATTTCTGCCTTCCAAATGTAAGACAATGTGTAAAAAAGAAGTCACTTTGAAAAATGGCCTACACTTTACATGCTGGTATGGGTACCCACAATTTCGGAGATATGCAAATAGCTACTGTTTCTAAACTCTATATTTTGTTACCATTTCAGAAATACATAGGTGACTTTCATACCGATTTTCCCGGTTTATATTTTTCTAAATGAATTGCTATATACCCTGTACACAATAAAAAACCATTGCAATACGCTGCTCAGTTATTGGCTCTGGGTTCCTCGGGTTCTTGGTGAACCTACAAGTCCTATATATCCCCACAATCAGAAGGACCCAGCGGATGTAATGGTATATTGGTTTCAAATATCTGTCATACTTATTAGAAGTTACAGGTGAAAACGTTGGCACAAATGGCTGTTTTTATTAACTAATTTTCCATTTTTTCTATTTTCAACTGTTAGTTTCTATACGAAAACCTTGAAGGATCTACACAAATGACCCCTTGCTGAATTCAAAATGTTATCTTCTTTTCAGAAATGTATAGCTTTCCAGGATCCATCATTGCTTTCATACCCATTTGTACCACTAACTGGAAGGAGGTTGAAAGCACAAAAAATAACAAAAAGAGGCTATGTCCCAGAAAAATGCCAAAACTGTGTAAAATTTTTTGATTTTCTGACAAAAGTCTGCTTGTCCCTGAAAGCAGTGAAGATGGTGATTTCAGCACCACAACCCTTTTGTTGATACCATTTGCAGGGAAAAAAACAGACGCTTTCATCTGTAGCCCTTTTTTCCCATTTTTCCCAAAAAAAACAAGATGTAGCTGTATTTTGGCTAATTTCTGGGTCCCCTCCAGGGGAATCCACAAACCCTGGGTACCTTTAGAATCCCTGTGCTGTTGGAAGAAAAGGACACAAATTTGGCGTGGATACCTTAAGTGGTCAAAAAGTGACAGGGGCCTAAGCGCGAACTACCTCAAATAGCCAAAAAAAGGCGTGGCACGGGGGGTGGAAAAGGCCTGGCAGCGAAGGGGTTAAGGTAATATACAATACTAAACGGGATGTCCCTGATATTTTATTCATTGGTAAGTAGGCTTATCATGGTCCTGATGACTATAAGACTACTGAAGTGGACTTACTCTTGCGGCAACCCCCATTGACGGTAAGCCCATTCACGTGGCCAGTGTTTGTTTTCTGGCAGACGGGCAAACTTTTTCCTGCTCTTTTTCACGGGGATATGGGGGCTGTCAATTTTTTTATTTATCTTCATTGAATCACTTATGTGTACTTTCTGTACTTGGAACCTGGGGTAGGCTCTGGTTTGGTACATATGTGGCATCTCCTATTCCTACTCGTACTGGTGGATGTTCACATACGGTTAATTTTAAACTCAAGGTGCTATATTTAGAAAGCTGGCTCTGTATATATTATACCAAAGTAAGGTATAGTGTGCACAGAGTCCAGAGAGTCCCCAGAGGTATAGCAGAGGCTAAATTAGGTAAGTACTAACAGCTCTCTCTCTGTGGTAGTGTGGGCGAGCAGTTAGGCTTATCCAGAGGGTGTGTTAAGCATTTATTGTATTCACTCAATCAAGACTGATGCACCCACTCAGAGACTGAATCCAGACCAATTGGGTAAGTATAAATAAGGTATACTTGTATTTTATTTCTGGAGCCAAGCAGGACTTGGTGCAGGTAGGTAAAATAAACTTGGAATGCAGGATTTCACAATGAAATACAGTTATGCTTGAAGTTTAAAATAGTTACAGGTTGGTATTGATTCAGAAAGCAGTTTGCATTATACAATAAATAATTTTAGAATATTTTTTAGTTACTTTTGGATTACTTTGAGTACTGGGGGTGGTATGCCTAGATACCACACCTAAAGTTCTTATAATACACAGTAAGTAAGACTTTTTCTACTTTGCAGTTTAGTTCTCTTTTCTCCATACAAAAATCAGTTCAACACTTAGAGCATTTTAGGCCCCAAATCTCATGGGTTCCTAATGGAGAAAAAGTTTTGGCACTTTCTCAGGTAAGTACACGATTTACGAGTGGGAGTTTTGGGGGTTAGGACCAAGGTGTCTAGATGGGCACTCAAGTTGCACCACCAGCGGCACTGTGGCGGCCAGGTGCAGAGTGCAGGGGACGAATGTTAGCCAAAGGGGCTAAGGGGGCCTTTGGTTAGGGACTGCATACCAGCAGGTCACTCGGGTGTGGGAGCAAAGCTCCTAGGGGTTAAGGTCAGCACTGCAGGGGCCAACAGTCAGCACAGGAGCTGCACCCCCAGAGGCACTGTGGCAGCCGGGTACAGGGTGCCGAAAAGACATCAGGACCCTGTGCTTTTCAATGGAGACCTTCGGTTCGGTGAAGGTGCTGCAGGCTCGGGGAGGGAGACTTCCTGAAGGTGACCACTAGCTGGAGAGGTATGTTGGGATCTTGAGGGATGCCTGGACACCTTTCGGTTGGGCCCCCCAAGGCTGTGGGGCGTCGGGTGCAGGGTTGTCTTCTGGCATCGGGTTTTCTTACTAGCTCCGGTCGCGTTCGGGGGGACCTTTCAGGCTGAGGTTGCAGGTGTCTTCTTGAAGCTTGAGGGAGGTCGGGGATCACCAGATCCCAGGTCAGGATCGCTGGGGAGACCTCCTCGTGGTGTTGGGCCACTCGAACATGGGCCAGGAGCGTTGGGTGCAGAGTGGTGCAGAATCTGGATTCTGGTCTTGAAGTCTTTGCTTGAGCAAATCCGTTGCTCATGGGAGACAGAGTCTGTAAGGTGAGTGCAGGGCAGGTCCTCCGGGGGACTGCTGGCTGCTGGACATGTGGGTTTCTTCGCTGTAGGCAGGTCGGAGTTGGGACAGGCCAGTAGGGCGGGGGGCCAGAGCAGTAAGTGTCCTCTTCTTCCTGGGTCAGCATAGCTCTTTGGTCCTTCTTCTTCCTCAAAACTGAGGAGGCAAGGTTCAAGGTTGCCCCTAAATATTAAATTTAGGGGCGCTAAAGTTGTGCAGGTCGGTACCAATAGGTCCCTTCTTTGGGGTGGGTACACCCCCTATTATGCCACCCTCCAGTGGGAGGGGGCATGAGCCTCTCCCTAATTGGCTGAGTCACCCCACCTTCAAAATGGAGGGGACTGAGATGTGTGTTTCACCTCGCCTCCCCCACCTGAGGGGTGGGGTTGGCAAAGGTGGGGGACACCTCTCTTCCTAGCTTGGTTTTCCTGCCGATTCTCCCACCCAAAGTGGGGGCCGGAACTGGTGGGAGGCAGTTGCTGGGGGCAGCAAAGGGTAGGGACAGCTTCCAAAGGTGGCAGGCCTTTGAAACGTCCCCTTTCGTGGACCTAGCCCATCCTGGGGGGGGAGGCATGACAAGGCATGACACCTCTGCCCAGGATGGGCTTTGTTTCTGGACCCAGAGAGTGGAGGCTCTCTACCCCGGGGTCCAGAAACCTGTCTGGTGGTGGCAAATGGCGGGCAGCCATTCAGGGACCACACCAAGGCTGGTCGATTTTCAGGGGGCATCTCTAAGATGCCCTCTGAGTGCATTTTTCATTAAATCTCACACTGGCGTCAGTGTGGGTTTAATGTGCTTGGAAGTTTGCTACCAAACTTACCATTTTTTAGAAAAGCCATTATGGAGCTGTGGAGTTCGTAATGACCAACTCCCAGACCATATACTCTTTATGGCTTTACTACATTTACAATGTCTAAGAATTGCCTTAGACTCTGTAGGGGTACAGGGCTCATGCCACTATACTCTCACCTTAGGGCTAGTGCACCCTGCTAGAGGGGTGACTTGCCTAGACCTCAGGCAGTGGGTTGCAGGCATGGCACACAGGGATGTGTGTCATGTGGACTCTTCACTTTTCTCTGCACCAAAACACGCAGCCTGCAATGGCAGTGTGTGGGTGTTAAGGTACAGGGCCTCTAAGGCTGGCACAATAGGTGCTGCAGACCTTAGAGGCCCTCCCTGGTCACAGTGCCCTTGGTACCCATGGTACCTTTTACAAGGGGCTTACCTGTGGCCAGAGATGTGCCAATATTGGGTGCAAAGGTACAGTCTTGGGAAAGAACACAGGCCCTGGGAACCTGATTGGCAGGGAGCCAGGGCACATCAAGTCTGGTTGCATCAGATGTCAGGCCAAAAGTGGTGGGTAACCTTGCAAAAAGGGGCACTTTCCAACACAATATAACTGCCAGGCTTGACGTACAGGCAGGTTACATGCACCAGACAGTAGGAAATTATAGTTGTCTAAATATTACATGATTTCTTATTTTATAATGCCTACATGAGCCTGGTGGCCGTAGTTACGCTTTCGCGGTTGCTGTGATCTTTTGAGTATACTTTGGCCTACAATTGAAAGGACCTACGAAGCGGGGCAGATTTGCCTGTGGTTATGGTTCACTAGTTTGGTAGTTGGACATTGGTTTAGGTAATTGCTTCGATTTTTACCATCACTTTTATTTGTCACCCTGTTTTTGATCATCACTTTTAGTTTCCACTTTATGGATGGCATGGGTGTGTCTGACACCCAGATGTGAATGCCACTCACTGGTTTAGCAGCTTGTAGCTCCACGCTCTCAGCTTGTTTCTTTTCTGCTGGGCATACTCTTTGTAAATCTGCATTTGTATCCTTGTACAATTTCGGGGCATCACTTCCTCTAAGATATATATGGTGGCACATTGGTTTGATCACTGAGTGTGGTTTCAGAGTTTCGCATTTATGGATTATCCATAATATATGCTAAAGTGTTGTTGTATGGTTTTGCAGCCTTTAAAAGGTCCTGCGGACGAAACACATGTCTTATCGAGCCGTTACGGATGTCAGCAGGCTTATCACACTCCTGTCGACTATAAGACTCTTGAAGTTGACTTATACTCTTGCGGCAACCCCCATTGACATGCCTACATGGGCCAGGTGGCCGTAGTTACTCCTTCACAGTTGCTATGATCTTTTGAGCTTACTTTGGCCTGCAATTCAAAGGACCTACGAAGCAAGGCAGATTTGCCTGTGGTTATGGTCCACTAGTTTGATAGTTGGGCATTGCTTCAGCCTTGAAAAAGTCCTGCGGACGAAACACGTGTCGGCTGCTACTATGATGAAAATGTTTATGCCATGCACAGAAGTTTGCAACAAATAAACAGAAGAATCTGACTTACCTGTTCATTCATTACATCTATTGACTTATCAAGGATTTCACGGAAACAGTGGAGGGTGTGCTTTAGTGTTTTTCCCTCAAGTTGTTCCGATCACTGTCATACAGAACGGTAATCTGCATCCTAGGTTGCTGGGTGCTACCACCATGTGAGCACCACAAAAAGGACTTCCTTTTTTCACCTCCGATACTTGGAACTCGCTCAATATTTGTGTGCATTATTAATACTCCTGATACGTTTGAATTTTATGTGCAAGCATTTAGCATAGCTACCTGCTGTTCATTTATGTTTACAGAAGTAAGTGCTGGCTTTGTCCGGACTGTTAAACTCTTTGAATGAAGGGTGTGAGGGATGTGATGGAAACTTACGTAGCCTGCATCTTATGCTCTTAAATCAACATCATGGCGCTGTGTGCCCAAATGCAGAAGCACAAACATGTTGTCTTTTAAGTATTTGTGGATAAATGTCTTTACACAGTACTAATTTGAACATTGCTGCAGAGCTCTTGGTGTGGGGTAGGAGGGAAGTTAGCACAGATGATGTTCAGGACTCACATCTTTAAGTCCTTGGCCCTAGGAGAGAAATAATAGACAAGACTGTGTACCCCTCTATTTTCCGATCTATTGTGCGACCTGCAATTCTCTTCCTCATTGTCTATTATCAAATTGTCCAATATTCCAAGTCATTGTGCACTCAAGATGTTTCACAGCACCTCTTTTCTTGGCCCAAGACAGCTCATGTCCTTCTCAGTTGAACTGCCACAGATTGTGCCCCTGGACTGGTCTATTGCCTTGTGCCCTAGCCCCGTCCCAGACGTGCCACTGTGGCTGACCTAGAACACTGTCTGGACTGCAAATGTGTGCTGTAGCGATGTGGCCTGGGGACACTGGCATGTGAGGACCACAGATAAGCTACTTTGCTGAAAAGTGTCGTAAGGGCCCCAAACTAATTTCGGGGCTCCCAGGATATACAATTCTGCTGTGGAGTGTGGATAGCCCCATACATGAAAGGGAAGAAGTTTGAATCTAAGTCTCCCTAACCTTTGACCGTCCCTTTTTAATGCCTCCTTCCCGCACATCGCCAAATAGTTGCAAGGAAGTCCCACTGTCCCACCTGTGTCGGCGACTTTCCATCTCTGATTAGAGCACTTTGCTGGGTGGCGCTTGCTGCTGCTGAGTAAGGCCAGAAGGAGCAATGGGCTGGTCTGCTCAAGGGGTCTGTTGATTACCGCAGCAGCCCATCGGTTAGGTTGCGAGCTGTCGAGAGAGCGCGTGCTCGTGTGTGTGAGACGCGTGAGAGAAGCAGGGGCTGCCGTACCCCTCGCTCTACTACCTGTATGTGAAGCTTTATATATTCTTTGCCAATGTCAGTCCTTAATGTTGAGTTCTTCTTTCGTTTCTCTTTTTAGGTCTCGGCCTGCACCAGCGCTTGCGCTGGTCTGGCCGAGAGTTGTAAGCGGGTTTTGGAAGTGCAAACCCACTGGCTTTCGGCTGGCGACCAGCTTGCGTTCACGATGGCGTGCACGCGCGCAGCTGCCATCTGGGTTTCCTATCTCTTCCTCATTTCCTCGCCATGGCTCATTAACTCTCTGGACTCTGATGTTTCAATCGCAGCAGCAGCTCACATTACCAACTGACGGCCCTGGACTACAGTCACATGAAAAACAACAGCGATTAGCATTGAAATGCAAGCTTTTTTTTGTCTAGTTAGAAATATTGCTTCAGTGGGTTGATTTCACCTTATATCGCTATTTGTTTTATATTGGGAGTCACAGCCTAATTACCAGTATTTTTGTCTCACTCTGTTTTTTTTTATATTTATTCGCGCAAAGCACAAAGCTATATTTAAGGTTACTTTTTCGCGTCACTTCTTCACTCTATTTAAACTCCACACCCCCACTCTTATTGTCTCTCTCCTTCTCTCTCTCTCCCCTCTCTAATTCTCTCTCTACTTAATTAACTCTCCCCTCTCTATCTTTTTTAGCCTTTCATTCTCTCTCACCCCTTTATCTGTTTCTCTTTCAAACTCCTTCATTCACTCTCTCTCCCCTTCTTTCTCTCTCTCTATCCCGCTCCAATCTTTATTCTATATACACCCTTTCTCTCTCTTTCTCTCTCACCACCCTCTCTAATTGGGCATTATATCTTCACTCTATCTCTCACTCGGCAACACCACAGCATCACTCAGCATCACCACAGCATCACTCAGCGCAACCACAGCATCAATCAGAGCCAGCACAGCATCAATCAGAGCCAGCACAGCATCACTCAGCACCAACACAACATCTCTCAACGCCATCACAGCATCACTCAACGCCATCACAGCATCACTCAGTGCAACCACAGCATCACTCAGTGCAACCACAGCATTACTCAGCACAACCACAGCATCACTTAGCGCCACAACAGCATCACTCAGCGCCACCACAGCATTTCTCAGCAGCACCACAACATCACTCCGCGCCACCACAGCATCACTCAGCACCACCATAGCTTCACTCAGCGACACCACATCATCACTCAGGGCCAACACTGCATCACTCAGCACCACCACAGGATGACTCAGCACACCCACAGGATGACTCAGCACCACCACAGGATGACTCAGCACCACCACAGCATCGCTCAGCACCACCACAGCATCGCTCAGCACCACCCTAGCATCGCTCAGCACCACCACAGCATCGCTCAGCACCACCACAGCATCGCTCAGTACCACCACAGCATCGCTCAGCGCCACCACAGCATCACTCAGCGCCACCACAGCATCACTCAGCGCCACCACAGCATCACTCAGCGCCACCACAGCATCACTCAGCGTCACCACAGCATCACTCAGGGCCACCACAGCATCACCCAGGGCCACCACAGCATCACTCAGGGCCACCACAGCATCACTCAGGGCCACCAGAGCATCACTCAGCACCACGACAGCATCACTCAGGGTCACCACAGCATCACTCAGCACCACCACAGCATCACTCAGCACCACCACAGCATCGCTCAGCACCACCACAGCATCGCTCAGCAGCACCACAGCATCACTCAGGGCCACCACAGCATCACTCAGGGCCACCACAGCATCACTCAGGGCCACCACAGCATCACTCAGGGGCACCACAGCATCACTCAGGGCCACCACAGCATCACTCAGCACCACCACAGCATCACTCAGCACCACCACAGCATCACTCAGCGCCAAGACAATATCACTGAGCACCACCACAGCATCACTCAGCACCACAGCAGTATCACTCAGCAAGACCTGAGTATCATTCAGCATCACCTCAGCATCGTCTCCGCAAAAGTCACCACCACCACCACTACCACCTCAGCATCACTCAGCACCACCTCAGCCTGCTCTCGGAATCTGGCATCTGTTGATTCTCCCCTAGCGTCTGGCCGCTGCTAGTGTTATAATACAGGTACTAGTTCCCAACCTTCACCCTCCGATTGTTTATGCCCCCTCAAAAAAAAAGCTTTAACAAACAACCATTGCAATAGGCAGAAACAAGTTGCCAGCATTGCAAGAACAAAAGAAAACAGAGGAAATTTTTTATTGTAAATACTTTTTTAATATGGTCGTTCAGTTTTACATAATGCCTTCTTGTTCATATATAAAGTAACAAAAATGCTTCCGACACTTTTTATTATAACTTTTCAGCATGCTGCACAGCAGCCACACTTCTCTACAGCACAGCTTGAAGACATTGGCAAAGTCAATAGCTCTGGCTAAACACTTATAAGGCCCCAAAGGCGAGACCTATTGGCTATGCCAATGCTTGTTGTTATCGGTCCTAGGAAGCACAACACACAGTAAACATTCTATAATCCGGAGGGAGCGGTTGATCTGAAAAGCATTTGTAGAAGGTGGAAAACAAGTCGGGCTTCTGCAGTTAAATACATGTCAGGAAAACTATTCGATGTTTTTTTTTTCGAGCTTGGAGCACCCTTGCTCGTTTTAGACCCGGAAATATTTGCAGTTACTTAGTGAATGTTAAGCATTATTTTGGGTTGTCATCTGAGTGGCAAATGCCTCGGGCCTTGAGTTGACTGGTGTGGAAACCTGGTAGCTGCATTTCCTCCGCTGATGTAGTCGGCAATCGTGATCATCTGGTTCCAGGCAGGGGGAGGAGGAAAGTGAGTTTTATCTGCCAAGGGTTCTCCGTTTGAGTAATCCAACCGTGGAACAAATCAGGAATTCCCCGGAATGGGAGATGGCTATATCTGCTGTGGAGAGAGCTTCTTCAACCATCTCGTGGCACCGTGTCTAAGACGTAGACAACACTGTCAGGTGAAATATCCACTTTTGCCCCTCATCTCTTTTTATTCCCTCTCTCCCATTTAATTTCCTTTATAGCGCTGCTCATCCCAGTCTAGGGTGTCAAAGAGCTTTACATCACACACTTATACGGAGACAGTGAATCATACATGTGAGATGTGTAAATTAGTGTATTGGGAATGTTATATATGACAACGAGACTGCACGTTGTAGGAGTCATATATCATCCATACTAGTAGGCACATGTTAAGTGCTTGTTCTGGAGAAACGTAACAAAGTGGTTGGAGTTGTCTGCACTATTACGAATTCATTACTACACAAAGGGATTCTTTTTAACAAGCTAGCTCACATATTTGTGTTCATTTAGCTCACATATTTTTTCAAATCTTGTATTTTCAGTGATATGACCACCGAAGGCCCTGATTTTATATTAAAAACAGAGCTTGGGACTATACCATTTCCAGCTGAAAGGCAATATTTCTCTCCATGTGTTCCCATACCTGGCGTGTCACGCAGTTTGGTGCTTACTTTCCCTCCATGTTAAAGAACAATAGATGTTTCAGTACCCAGGCTAATGTGCTGCATAGCTAAATACATATAAGGTCCCAAAGCCGAGACCGATTGCATTGCAAATGCTTGTATACTTTTGTTGTTTTTGGATCAGCGGCGCGTTCAGGGGCCATCTTTTTTTTTCCCCTCCTAATGCCCCTTGGCAACTCGATCAGCGTCGCGTTCAGGGGCCATCTGTTTTTTTTTCCTTTCGTGCTTTAACTTTTGTGTTCGTGCTTTCACACACACAAACACATATAGCCAAATGTATACACCAGTGCACGTATTCACATACTCACAATTACATGCACATACATGCTTACACAATCTCTCGCACGACATCTACCGCTAAAAGGAGCACGTGCTGGGCTGCTTTCTAGCGACTCTTTGAGTGGACAGTTTCTTTGTCAGTAACATGCGTTTGAGACTACGTACGTTATTGCGCGACGCAAGTCTATTTTATATTGAAATGCACATAGGCGTGCACTTTGTGCATTAATTGGTGCTACTGAACCTGGCAGCAGTTTGTAATGAACGAAGTGCCTGTGCTAGCCTTCACGTCACCGCTGGCGCTTTACCACCTGAATAATGAGCCCAAAATATCATGGCATAAAAATATTGTAGCAAGAATACAGACAACAAAAATATCACGCAGGTAAAGTATATGTAGATAGACAGTTTACTAACACACAAACACACATAGCTAAATGTATACACCAGTGCACGTATTCACATACTCACAATTACATGCACTAACTCTCTCACTAACTAACTCTCACACTCTCACTAACTAACTAAATCTCTCACTCTCACTAACTAACTAACTAATTCTATCACTCTCACTAACTAACTCTCTCTCTCTCTCTCACTAACTAACTAACTCTCTCACTATCTCTCACTAACTAACTCACTAAATCTATCACTCTCACTAACTAACTAACTAACTAACCTTCACTCTCATGTTATTTATACCCACCCCTTTAACAATAAACACCATAATAAGCAACCATTGGGACAGGCAGATACAAGTTTCCAGCATTCAAACATCAAAAAAAGCTCAAGTCATTAATTATTATTAATACTTTTTTATAGTCATTCTGTTGTACATAATACTTTCTTGGTCATATCTAAGGTAACAAAAATGCTTCTCACACATCTTTATTATAACTTTTCAGCATACTACAAACTTCTATACAACACAGCTTAAAAACAAACACAAAGTCAATTTCTCTGCCTAAACAATTATTAGTTCCCAAAGGCGAGACCTATTGTCTATGCCAATGCATGTTTTTTTTTGTTCCTGTGTCATAACATCGCATCACGGTCATGACAAGTAGTGTTGTCGCTCATATAGAGATTCAAGCGATTCTTTTCGTAAGCAGACCTTGTTCTTTTAGACTCAGTGTCTCGCTATATGTAGCAATATACATTATGTGGTTGGATGCCGCAGTTTTCTCAAACCCTTCAGTTGAACCCTTGGCATTTGTGAGTACTGCACAGTGATGTAGAAATGCCCATCTAGAGCCTCAGAGTAACCCAAAGTCGTTGCAGCACATGGTAAGACTTGAAGGTATTGGAGCACTTTACATTATCACCAGTTACATTACACAAGTTCACTTTCATTTTTTATTTTTTATAGGCACATCTGTTGTCCAAGATCCCATTAATCAGTGACCACACTCCGCTCTGCTGGTCCTGATCCTATTCAACCGTGACTTAGGGCCACATGCATCAAAGAATGGAATTGCGATTCCTAAATAGCGATTTTTAGGGAATCGCTATTTAGTAATCGCAATTCCTTATGCATGTAGGAATCGCAAAAAAATTTGCGATTCCTACAAATTCCTTAATAGCGACTCGCAATTTGCGACTTGCTATTAAGGAATGCCTTTCCATTCATTCCTATGGGCCTTGAGGCCCATAGGAATGAATAGGAAGTCATTCGCAATTTGCGAGTACCAAATAGGTACTCGCAAATTGCGAATGCAATTTGAAGGGTGCTAGGGGGCCAAAAGGCCACCCTGCTGCACCCCCAAAATTGGCATGTGTGCACATGTGGCGCACACATATGCCTTAAGGGCATATGTGTGTGCCACATGGCACTTAGAAAATGCAATTTCATGCATTTTTCTAAGAAATTACAAATTACCATCAACTTGAAGTTGATGGTAATTTGCAATTCCAAATTACGAACACGCAATTCGCAAATGTATGATGCATCGCAGTTAGGGAATCGCAATTTGCGATTCCCTAACTGCATTCGCAATTAAGGAAATCGCAAAGATTGCGATTTCCTTAATTGCGAATGCCTTATGGGCTTGATGCATCGGAAATAGCATTTTACCGAGTCGTAAACGGGCCGATTCTGAGAATCGGCCCGTTTGCATCGGTAAAATGCTTGATGCATGTGCCCCTATGCGCCGTAGCACATGATGGATTTGATTGCAGTGTTTTAAAATATTATCATAAATAGCCTATGGCAGTGCTACTAAGAGTGTCTTAAATAACACGTTTTGGTGGCTACCGTTCGGCCTGTTTCAAACCTTGTGAGAGTGCGAGCAGTTCTGTCCAAGAATGAAATACGACATGTCACTTGGGTGAGAGTAAACAGTGTGCCTTTCTCAGAGAGCACAGGCTCACGCCGAGGGCAGCAATCCTCGCTCCCAGTTCAAGCCAACCTCCAGGTGTTCCCGCTGCAGTGTGAAAGGCTGGGCAATGCTTTGGTTAACTGCCGCCTATACAGAAAACTGGTATGGAGATGATTGAGGCCAGAGGCGGCTGGCACAGATCTGGGGTGGTGAGGCGGGTGGGAGTTTAAGGCGGTCTCAAAAAGATAAAAAAGAAAAATACACTTACCTCCTGCCGCGTCTCTCCCACATCATCTCTCCTCCGCGTGCCGAAGTCGCCGAACAGGAAGCACATCCAAGCTCCCCTGAGTCAATCGCAAAGCTGCAATGCAGCGTCATGATTGGTCTGAGCGCAGTAGATCAGTGCTCAGATGGGGACTGGGGGCCTGGGCATGTTCTCCACCCAGGCTGTAATGTAGCCTGGGTGGAGAACATCCTAAGTGCGCATGACTGTTTGGCTGGCCCTCATGTGCCGGCCAAAGCGTCATGCAAAATTCAGTGTGCCCACCACTCATCCCCCTGCCCTGCTCTGTGAGCAGAGCAGCCCAGCCTCGGCCAAACTGCTGCAGCAGGACAAGATAAAATGATAATAACATCAAGTTATTATGATTTTATTTTTCCTTTCTTTCACTGCTTCGAAGCAGTGGGGCAATGCTCCTCCGCCTTAGTGGAGAAGCCACCACTGATTGAGGACCTGTTAGCAGCTCTGGTATGCAAGATTACGAAGTTAATTAAAAAAAAAAACTTTTCTGCTTTTATTAGTAAAATCAAGAACAAGCACCACCTGACCCCACTAGCCACATGCAGCTCTCCAACCCAGTTCATTTTGTGAGACCCCATAGAAAAGGATGACAGTTCTGTGTACAATTCCGGTGAGCTGTCATACGCGTCAAAGAAGCTTATACATTCCTTACAGTCTTTAGCACTGAGGCTCTGCCAACCTCTAAGCCAGCAGGATGACCTGCCTAGTTAAATGCTCGCCGCTGAAACATGCAGTGATTTGCAACTCAAAAGTACACAGCTCTAATTAAAAACGAGTTGTTATAGTAAAGATAGCAGATTACAATCTAGCCTAGACTGGTCAAGTCATTTCCTGTCCCTGATCTGGTTAACAGAACACCCCTTCTCACTCACATCCATGGCTAATGATAAAACCTACCAATAACCAGGACCACTGTAATTATGTGATTGTTGTGGCCGCAGCGTTTTTTGCATGATTATAGATTTGCCGTATAATCCATCAGCTGCCCTATATTCTGCTGATTTTAACAACAAAAATTATTTCTAGGTTAAATGCTTTAACATACTAAAAACGCAGCAGCATGTTTTGCAGTGCAGTGGAAAGCTCTTTGCAAAGGTTGAGTGGGAAGATTTCTGTTGCTTATTGCTATATTTGGTAGTTACACTGGTACTAATAAGGTATAACCATGATCCAGAAGTGTTAACAAGTGTAAAAATAATTAAGTAAAACTATCAGAAAATGTGCCGCACTACGCCACATAATTTGCATTTTCTTGCCGCATAATTTACTCAGCCCTGCCGCATAATTTTGCCATGCCCTGCCGCATAATTCGAGTGGCCCTGCCCATAACACTGTGGATTTAAGACACTCATTTTCAGCCTGGAATAGCCTTTTATTCCATATGTTCAATGTCCTCAGACTTCTGGCCTTTACAGGCATCAGTGCTGTAAACAACCATTTTTAGAATGGGGGTGCTGGCCGTTGACCCCACCCGATTTAAGTTCCTTGATTGTACTTTCCATTTTTCAGGGATATTGTATGAGATACTTGTGTTTTACTTTGTAAAGCAAGCACTTTTGTGTACATATTGGAAAACCTCTGGAATCCTGTGGCCTTCTCCTTCCAGCTATATCATAGTAAGAGTATCAGTCACTAGCTAAAATGACAAAATATCCAAACCATGCTTTTAGAGAAAGGGATAGTAAACAAAGCTCCCCATGTGAAACAAGCATTGACATGCCAATAGGTCTTGTCTATTTGAAATCTATTGACGTCAATGTTTTTTTTAGCCATGTTGGACAGCAGCACAACTGCTGTGCAACAAGGCTAAAAGTAAAGTAAGTAAAAGTAAAAAAAAAAGTTCTATGACACAATCAACGCTGGCCGCATCATAGCGCTTTGTTTGCCCACTTTCAGCTATGCTTTACAGCAGCCATGCAGTTGTACAGCATGGCTTAAAAAACATTGAAAAGTCAAATAGTAGAGCTATTTGGCTTTGTCGGTGTTTTAGTTGCCATGTTGTACAGCTGCCTGGCTGTTATGCAGCATGATTTAAAGTAAAAACAGCGGTATAAAGCGGCCAGCATGACCGCGTCATAGCTGGAGTTCTTTTTGGGGGTCGGAGGGGGATTTAGTCCTGCTGCACTGGCATACAATATGACAAAACAAACATTGACAAAGCCAATAGCTCTCGCATAGGTGAGACCTATTGGCTTCGCCAATGCTTGGGTTTTTTTTTTGTTTATTAAAAGCAAAGGAAAAGCTGGGGAAGGCAAATCATTAAAAGTAAACAGCTACATTTTGACACTATACCCCATATTACTTTAGTCTAACCCCTGATGCGTGGTACTTGAAAGGGCTGAGTATTATGTGAGAGTTGTTCTTTCTGCACATTAAACACATTATGAATTGAGCGTACACTAACTTAGTTTGTGTTTACACTGTCCATCTTGCACCAAAGTCACAAATATCACGTGTTGACTATTGCTGTTCTTCTTGTTCTAAATAAAGGATTGTGAGAATCACACAAATAACCAGAGTGTGTTCCCAAAGACTTTCCCAAAACTGTGAAAATACCTGCGAACCCACTGTATTACTGCCATGAGAGAAACTTTGAATGTATTCCTTATTAGAATGTTTCCTTTTGCTTATTCCCTATTGGTGCATATTCTGAGAACCATGTACATGTGAATGTATGTGTAGATTTCTGTGTAAAGGAGACAGTATTCCCCACCGTCAGAAGGTAAATCTATGCCAGATTTTATTTAGAACTGTAAGCAGTTCTCTGAACTTATGATCTGTATGCTTTGCTACTGAATGTATCCATGGCATGTTCTATGTGATTTGCCTATTAATCATTTATATAAAACAATGTAACGACAACTCTTGTCTGTCATTCTTATAAGAATGTTTATCGCCGCTACTAAGCTTAATCAATTAGACAGAAATTACGGCTCCAGTCGGGGAGTACCAAAGTTCGAAACTGGACTACATTGCTCCCGGTCCTAGCTGTTGGCATGCCCCATGAGTTGGATTTTAAGAAAAGTTTGCACGCTGACATGTATGCAAGTCACAACACACCGGTGTGAGTTTGTTGTGCAATTTAGTGAGGTGGATGTCTGGGAACATTGTGTAGTTGTGATCAGGGGCGTAGCTTCAGGGGATGTATGGGGTGGAACACACCTTGAATATTTTCATAGTCAGATCATGATCTGCAAGTGCCAGTTGGGTCCTGATGCCTGTCATAACTGGTGCAGACGACTCCTTTCTGTCATTCCCTACACTCCAGTGTGCTGCCTTGGATGATGATTCAATCCTTTCACAGTGTGTTAGATTCATGCCCCGGTCAGGCTTTGGGTGTGGCACTGGGGCACAATGCTCCAGCAGTTAAAGTTGAGTCTTCAGTAGTGTGCACTATGCTACTCTGTGAGGAGAATCGCAGTTCTGACTAGTATAAGGTACTCACAGTTCTTTAGGGATGCTTAGTTCTTCTAGCTTAACATGCTGTGTCATTCCTAAGCTCTGTAAATACAGTGTTATAACTGATCACTTGGTTAACACATCTGTTGGAGTCACAGTTGTGTGAATGCAATCCTAGAATTGGATGTGCATCTCAGCTCCTTTATTTTCAGGGCTACTGCATGTTATACCTTATTCGGGAGATAGCCCACATCATACAATGTGCGTGTCAACCCATTTATTTTCACTTCCACCACATGTTATACTTTAGGCTGAGATGGCGAACATCTTGGACTGTGCATGCTACCTCCATATTTCAGTGCTGCCACATGATATGCCTCATTCCAAGATGGCTCACTTCTTTGAATGTGCCTGTCAACCCTGTTATTTTCAGCGCCCCTACATGTTATGCCTCATTCTAAGATGGCTCAGTTATTAGAACGTGCATGTCATCCCCTTTATTTTAGTACCACTGCATGTTATACCTCATTCTACGATGGCTCACGTCTTGGAATGTGTATGTAAATTTCTTGATTTTCAGTGACACCACATGTAATACCTCATTCTGAGATGGCGCACTTCTTGGAATGTGCATGTCAACATCTTATTTTCAGTGACACATCATGTTATACCTCATTCTGAGATGGCTCAGTTCTTCATCCATGCATGTTACCTCTTTATCTTCAGTGCTACAGCATGTTATACCTCATTCAAGTATGGCTCACTTTTTGGCTCGTGCATGTCCTCCCTTTATTTCAGAGCAAATGCATGTTATACCACATTCTGAGAAGTCTCTATTCTTGGAACGTGCATGTCAACCCTTTATTTTCAGTAATACCGCATGTTATAGCTCATTGTGAGATTGCTCACTTCTTGGAATATGTATGTCTTCCCCTTTACATTCAGGGTAAGCACATCTTATAACTCATTCTGAGATGGCTCACTTCTTGGAACGTGCATATCACCTCTTTATTTTCAGTGCTACTGCATGTTATACCTCACTTCTTGGAATATGCATGTCTTCCCCTTTGTTTTCAGTGCAACTGTATGCTATATCTCATTCCGAGATGGCTCGTGTCTTGGAATGTGCATGTCACCTCCTTATTTACAATGACACTGTATGCTATGCCTCATTCAGAGATGGAATCTGCTTGTCCCCACTTTATTTCAGTGCCACCACATTCAGAGATGGCTCACTTCTTGGAATGTGCATGTCAACCCTTTTGTTACCAGTGCTACCGCATGTTATAGCTCATTCTGAAACGGCTTACTTCTTGGAATAAAAAGGTCACCCTCTTTGCTACCAGTGCTACTGTATGGTATGCCTCATTTTGAGATGGCTCACGTCTAGGAATGTGCATGTCACCTCTTTAGTTCAGTTCTGTCGCATGTTATACCTCATTTTAAGATAGCTCACTTCTTGGAATGTGCGTCACCCTTTTGTTTTAGTGCTACTGCATGTTATTCCTTATTCTGGGATTACTCACTTTTTGGAATGTGCATATCACCCCCTTGTTACCAGCACTACCGCATGTTATACCTCACACTGAGATGGCGTAGTTCTTGGAATGTACATGCCACCCCTTTATTTTCAGTGCTACCACGTGCTATAATTTATTCTGAGATTCTTATTCTTTAAGTTATAAGCTTTCCTGTAATGTTTCTATCTTATATCTACCAGTGTCAGGATCACAGCTTCACATGAAAGACACAATGTTTGTTGCATAACTACTATTCTAACACTGAAATAGGGCATATAAGCGCACAAAAGCCAAAACCACAGTCATTTTGAAGTATCGGGATTCCAAAAGTATTAAATGGAGATGCACAGTGCTTTGTTGCCCAGCACGCAGATGTAAGTGGCCTGCAAGGCCATGAGCCCTTTTTTACAACTTTCCATGTGCCAAGGAGAGTAGCTCCAAGGGCAGCAGCATCAAGGTACATGGATCCATCTGCACGTCCACATGATCTGTCCACACAGCATAGACATATACCTCATACACAAAGTGACTGTTAACCCACCTATAAAGACACAAACTGACCATTGCTCACCTTTGCACAAATACCTATCAATCCACAGACATCATCTTTTAACATACACTCTTCATCCACAGAAATCTAATCATCCATCTATCAATCCACACATAAATTCATGAGCCATCACGCCTGACTCCCCAATTGCCCACCAACTCACTCCTCCATCTTACCACTCACTCATACCGATACAGCCAGTCACCCTCCACTTACCCATCCACATTTAACCATTTATCAACTAAACCATACATATAATTAATAATCCACACAATCATTAAACTAACCGTGACCAAGAGCTCAGGGAGCTCGAAACGCATTGGTGTTTATGCTGTAATACTGAAATTCGCCCGTTTACTTGTGGATTAAAAAGAACTGTTATGAAAAACGCTCCATTGAGTGCGCTCCATTTCTCTCCCTTTTGGGAGAATTTCTAAAGGATATATATATATATATATATATATATACATATATATATATTCACTGAAAAAAACATAGGTTTCAGGGACGTTATAGTTAGCTGGACATTTCACTCGTACAAAACCATAGAAATTCCACCGTTATAGTTAGTTCAGTTAACTATAACTCGCGGCCCCGCAATGCACTGCTCATGACGTCACATATTACATCATTGATGGCATGGTCAGTGACATCACTGATGACATCACTGATGACATCTCAGTACTATTCTGCTATTTGTCATTAGTACTGTTTTTTCTGACTTTTCCACTACAGAAAAGAAAATAAACTGTAAAACTGTTGTGTAATGTAATACATTTCACAAATTACAGTGTTACTTATCAAATAATACAACATAATTTAACATTTTGAAAACATATTTCTCTCCCTTTTTCTGCTGTTATCAGATTCTACTTAACTTCACTATTCACAGTGATGTCAGTGTAGTATCATCATAAACAGCTGGGGGAAAAAAAACAATCTACTAGATTGTTAAAAAAAAGCAAATGACTAATTCTAGCAAACACAATACCAAATAAACACAAATAACACATCCAATACTATTTCCAATTTTTAAATCTTACCTTTACTGTGTAGTTTCTGTTCACATTTTTCCTCAAGGCCAAATAACGTGTGGAATTTTTTTTTATATCATCCAGTATCAATTCCTTAAAGCATCTTCCCATTTTCCCTCTAGGCCGAATAATGTATCGAACATTTTTGTTTCAGAAATATCAAGTATGAGTTGGGTAATTCATAAGGCAATCTCGGTTTAATTTCCAAGTGTGTATCGTTGCAGTGACTCCAACCATTTTTGCATTTTAAATATACAGTATAATGTCCACATGTGGTAGTAGCTCCAGCATGGAAAACAATAGCCAGTGTTGTGAAAGTTCTTCCAGAAATAGATACTTGACTAGCAACAAAATTTTTAATTTTCGTTTCCACTTTTCTTCCATTTGGTCTACAGCGTTGTAGCATTAAAATTAGATATTTTCCATATCTTTCTAGGCATAATGTAGATAACATTTCTGATTGACAACGAGAACATTTCATATCATGATTTGCTTCTTTTACTAATTTCGGAAAAGGTACAGATTTGCAGTCAGGTATTGTTAAATATAGAAATCGTTCTCTATCAACTATAGTACTTGAAGTTAATGAACACTGTTCACATTTGTGATCCCATTTGTAACGGAGTCCAAATAAACTCTCAATCTGGATTCCTTCATCTTCTAATACTCCAAGCATAACCATCAGAAACTCTTGTGCATCTTGTTGTATATTAGGACTGAACGTTAAAGATCCAGTACATGTATCCAAGAGTTGTCGAATACCAGAAGCAGTATGGATCTTACTTCTGTCAGTTCTCAATTGTTCAAATAAAGTATAAAGTGCAGAACATAATCTTTTTCCTGACTTTCCATAATTTCACCATAAAGATCTTCTAGATAAAATATAACGTTTAGAATAACATTACCATAGCAGTTGACCCCAGAAGCATTTTCTAATTGGTACCCACAACATCATCACTTGTTTGTATTTTCTGTTTCTTTGCATCTTTTCTTTTCTCTTGAATTTTTTTCTGCTTTTCAACCACACTTGATTCATCAACATGTTTGCGTTTTGAACACACAGCGCGTTTTTCATAAATCGGATATTCACCTAAAGTTGGTGCATAAAGTCTTCTTAAACGATTATATTCTCTTACACAATTTACATCAGCACTAACCTTGTTTTCATTGAAATCAATTAAATACAAACCAGACAATGTTCTAACTTGAGATAATGCAACGTATGCCATTCCCTCTTTAAACACAGTTCTTCCAACATTTACTAAAGCATTATCTACACTTAAACCCTGAGATTTATGAATGGTTATTGCATATGCTAAACAGAAAGGAAACTGTTTTCTACGAACATACAAGTCTTTTACCAGCAAAAACATACAGCACAACGCCCAATTTGTTTCACCTCTGCAATCTGATCAAATTTAATTTTCAAATATTCAATTGCATTTCTGTTTTGATATTTTACAAATTCAACAACTTTCCCTATTGCTCCATTCACTAAACCTTGTTCTATATTCAAATTACACCTCAAAATTACCCGACAGTTTATACATACATCTAAAAAAATTCTAAGCCAGCAGTTTTTGATACAGACTTTTCCAAAGAATCCAATTTAGTCTGTAGTTTATTTGAAAGAAGAATTGTTATTCCTTGATGCTCGATTTTATCAATAGCTTCAATGTGAACTATTTCTTGATTTTCCAATTTCAGAAGCTCTTGATTAAATGTATAACACTCTTCCAGTGTAGGCATTAAGCAAAGTATAGACTTTTTTCTGCAATGTTCTTGTACAGTACTGCTGCTGGTGTGTTTTCAGTTGTAAACAAGTTCTTTAGTAGACGACTTTGTAAAGCTTGTTTACCATGTTTGCTTAGAACACCAATTCTTACATCTTTCAGAATATTTCCATAATCTTCATCACTTGCTTGTCGCATATTCTGAGTGAGTTCTTTATATTCAAAATTTAACCAGAGATTCACATTTCCAATACTTCCCAAAGATTTCCTAGTGTCTTCATGTAGAAGCGTTTTAAAGACTGGTTCTCCTTTTACAGGAGTTAGTTGTAGCAGATCTACAAATACAATTAAATGTTTTCCTCCAAAGAGAACGTCGTAATCTGTTTTTAATACCTGTTGCATTCTTAAATGCGCGAAAGCAAGCATTAAGTTTGAGACCATGCTCACCTCATCAATAATTAAAATTTTCAATCAATCAATCATGTCACTTATAAAGCGCACTACATACCCGCGAGGGTCTCAAGGCGCTGGGGGAAGAGGGGGGTGGTGCTGCTACTGATCGAAGAGCCAGGTCTTGAGGAGTCTTCTGAAGGCCAGTAGGTCTTGGGTCTGTCGGAGGTTGGTGGGGAGGGTGTTCCAGGTCTTGGCGGCGAGGTGGGAGAAGGATCTGCCGCCGGCGGTCGTTTTCCGGATGCGGGGGACTGTGGCGAGGGCGAGGCTGGTCGAGCGAAGCTGGCGGGTGGGGGTGTAGAAGCTGAGTCGTCTGTTGAGGTAGGCTGGTCCGGAGTTGTGGAGTGCTTTGTGTGCGTGGGTGAGGAGCTTGAAGGTTATCCTCTTGTTGACAGGGAGCCAGTGCAGGTCTCTCAGGTGGGGTGTGATGTGGCTGCGTCGGGGGATGTCGAGGATAAGACGTGCAGAGGCGTTCTGGATGCGTTGCAGCCGTCTCAGGAGCTTAGCCGTCGTTCCTGCGTAGAGGGCGTTTCCGTAGTCCAGCCTGCTGGTGACGAGGGCCTGGGTGACTGTTTTTCTTGTTTCGGTGGGGATCCACTTGAAGATCCTGCGGAGCATTCGGAGGATGTTGAAGCAGGATGAGGAAACGGCGTTGACCTGCTTAGTCATGGAGAGGGTGGGGTCGAGGATGACCCCTAGGTTGCGTACGTGGTCGGTGGGTGGCGGGGCTGTTCCCAGTGATGTTGGCCACCAGGAGTCGTCCCAGGCTGAAGGGTTGGAACCAAGGATGAGGACCTCCGTCTTGTCCGAGTTCAGCTTCAGGCGGCTGGTCCTCATCCATTCGGCGACGGCCTTCATTCCTTCGTGGAGGTGGGCTTTGGCGGTGTGAGGGTCTTTGGTGAGGGAGAGGATCAGCTGGGTGTCGTCGGCATAGGAGATGATGTTGAGGTTGTGCTGTCGGGCGACGTGGGCGAGGGGTGCCATGTAGATGTTGAACAGCGTTGGGCTGAGGGAGGAGCCTTGGGGTACGCCGCAGATGATCTTGGTGGCCTTGGATCGGAAGGGGCGAGGCGGACGCTTTGTGTTCTGCCGGAAAGGAAGGATGTGGTCCAGTCCAGGGCCTTCTCTTGGATCCCGGCGTCGTGAAGGCGTGATCGTAGTGTGTGGTGGCAGACCGTGTCGAAGGCGGCTGATAGATCCAGGAGGATGAGGGCTGCTGTTTCTCCGTTGTCTAGCAGGGTCCTGATGTCATCGGTGGCGGCGATGAGGGCGGTTTCGGTGCTGTGGTTGCTGCGGAAGCCGGACTGGGAAGGGTGCAGGATGTTGTTCTCCTCGAGGTAGCGGGTCAGTTGTTTGTTGACGATTTTCTCGGTGACCTTCGCGGGGAACGGGAGCAGAGAGATGGGTCGGAAGTTCTTGAGGTCCTTGGGGTCTGCCTTGGGTTTCTTGAGTAAGGCGGTGATCTCGGCGTGCTTCCAGCTTTCCGGGAAGGTTGCTGTCTCGAAGGAGATGTTGATTATTTTCCGGAGATGGGGCGCGATGGCTGTACTGGCTTTGTTGAAGATGTGGTGAGGGCACGGGTCTAGCGGTGAACCAGAGTGGATGGTGTTCATGATCTCGCTGGTGTCCTCGTCGTTGATGTTGGTCCAGGAGAGCAGGCGGTTGGTGGTTGTGGGGGCAGTGGTCTCGGTGGTTGCCGGGGCGGTCGTGGTGTTGAAGCTGTCGTGGATGTCGGCGATTTTGCGGTGGAAGAAGGTGGCCAGTGAGTCGCACAGGTCTCGCGACGGCTGGATGTCGTTGGTGTTGGAGCTGGGGTTGGAGAGTTCCTTCACGATGTTGAAGAGCTCTTTGCTGTTGTGTGCGTTGTTGTCTAGGCGGTCTTTGAGTGAGGCCCTTTTGGCGGATCTGATGAGGTGATGGTGACTGCGGGTGGCGCTCTTGTGGGCGGCGTAGCTGTCCGCTGTCCGTTCGTGGAGCCAGATCTTCTCCAGTTTTCGGCATGTTCGTTTGGAGGCCTGGAGGTCTTCGGTGAACCAGGTGGCTTTCTTGCTGGTGTGGCTGTTGGGCGGATTCTTGAGCGGGGCGAGGGTGTTGGCGCAGTCGTCGATCCACTGTCTGAGGTTGCGGGCGGCGGTGTCGGGGTCGGAGGGTTCGGCGGGTGGGCTCAGGGCGAGGGTTGTGGTTAGCTGGTCTTCCGTGACTCTGCTCCAGCAGCGGCGAGGCATTTGTTCGGTGCGGTGGTGCGTGGTGGGCTTCCTGTAGGTGAAGTGGATGCAGTGGTGGTCAGTCCAGTGGGGTTCGGAGGTGTGGTTGAAGGAGACGTGTGGGCTTGCGGAAAAGATGGAGTCGAGCGTGTGGCCGGCGGCGTGGGTGGGTGTAGTCACGAGCTGTCTGAGTCCGAGGGTGGCGAGGTTGTCGATCAGGGTGGTGGAGTTGGTGTCCTTGTTGTTCTCGAGGTGGAAGTTCAGGTCCCCGAGGAGGATGTAGTCCGCGGAGGCGATGGCGTGTGTGCCTACGAAGTCAGCGATGGAATCGCTGAACTGTGGTCGGGGTCCGGGGGGTCTGTAGATGAGGGTTCCTCTGAGGGTGGTGTTGGGATCGGTGTGGATCTGGAAGTGCATGTGTTCGGCGGTGCTGAGGGTGTCGTCGGTGTTGGTTGAGACTCTGAGGGTGTTCCTGTGGACGATGGCGATGCCTCCTCCTACTCCGTTGGTGCGGTCCCTGCGGGTGATCTTGTATCCGTCCGGGATGGCAATGGCGATGTCGGGGGCTGAAGCGGGATTCAGCCAGGTCTCCGTCAGGAATGCGACGTCTGGGGAGGTTGAGTCGAGAAGGTCCCAGAGTTCGATGGCGTGTTTGCGGGCGGAGCGGGTGTTGAGGAGGATGCATCTGAGGTAGTTGGGTTCTTTCCTGGGCGGTGGTTTGGCGGGGCGGGTGCTGGCGAAGCTGCAGTTCCGGCAGGTGAAGGGCCCTTGGGTGCGCTTCGGGGTGGCCTGGTAGCAGGCGTGATCTTTTCCGGGGTTGAGTGCGTGGAGGGTGCTGGCGTCGTATCGGCGTCTGTTGTTGTGGCGGGCGCGGGGGATGCCCGGACCAGGGGTCTGGCGCTGGGCGCGGTCACGGCGCGGACGGGCGCAGACGGGCTTGCCTTAGGCGCGCCTTCGAGCGCGCCAGCAGCGCGGCCGCCATAAATGGGGAGGTGGGAGGGAGGAGCAGGGAATGGGGCAGCGAATGGGCAGTGAGGGGCGGGGCCGCAGGGCGCAGCGGCGGGAAACAGGCACAGAAGGGAAAACGAGCACAATCAGGGCATCAAGGGTGCACAGAAAGGAAAAAAACGAGCACAATCAGGGGCAGCAAGGGGGCACAGAAAGGAAAAAACTAGCACAATGAGGGGCAGCAAGGGGGCACAGAAAGGAAAAAACTAGCACAATGAGGGGCAGCAAGGGGGCACAGAAAGGAAAACGAGCACAATCAGGGGCAGCAAGGGGGCACAGAAAGGAAAAACGAGCACAATCAGGGTCAGCAAGGGGGCACAGAAAGGAAAAACGAGCACAATCAGGGGCAGCAAGGGGGGCACAGAAAGGAAAAAACGAGCACAATCAGGGGCAGCAAGGGGGCACAGAAAGGAAAAAACTAGCACAATGAGGGGCAGCAAGGGGGCACAGAAAGGAAAAACGAGCACAATCAGGGGCAGCAAGGGGGCACAGAAAGGAAAAACTAGCACAATGAGGGGCAGCAAGGGGGCACAGAAAGGAAAAAACGAGCACAATCAGGGGCAGCAAGGGGGGCACAGAAAGGAAAAAACGAGCACAATCAGGGGCAGCAAGGGGGCACAGAAAGGAAAAACGAGCACAATCAGGGTCAGCAAGGGGGGCACAGAAAGGAAAAACGAGGCACAATCAGGGGCAGCAAGGGGGGCACAGAAAGGAAAAAACGAGCACAATCAGGGGCAGCAAGGGGGGCACAGAAAGGAAAAAACTAGCACAATCAGGGGCAGCAAGGGGGCACAGAAAGGAAAAACGAGCACAATCAGGGGCAGCAGCAGGGCACACAGACGGAGCTGTGTGGTGGGGGAGCGACCTACCAGTCAAGGTCAGGGGTCGCTCTCTTCACCACGCAGCGGCCGCCATAAATGGGGAGGTGGGAGGGAGGAGCAGGGAATGGGGCAGCGAATGGGCAGTGAGGGGGCGGGGCCGCAGGGGTGCAGCGGCAGGAAACAGGCACAGAAGGGAAAACGAGCACAATCAGGGCATCATGGGGGCACAGAAAGGAGAAAAAAAACGAGCACAATGAGGGGCAGCAAGGGGGCACAGAAAGGAAAAAACTAGCACAATGAGGGCAGCAAGGGGGCACAGAAAGGAAAATACGAGCACAATCAGGGGCAGCAAGGAGGGCACAGAAAGGAAAAAACGAGCACAATCAGGGGCAGCAAGGGGGCACAGAAAGGAAAAACGAGCACAATCAGGGGCAGCAAGGGGGGCACAGAAAGGAAAAAACAAGCACAATCAGGGGCAGCAAGGAAAAAACGAGCACAATCATGGGCAGCAAGGGGGGCACAGAAAGGAAAAAACGAGCACAATCAGGGGCAGCAAGGGGGCACAGAAAGGAAAAGCGAGCACAATCAGGGGCAGCAGCAGGGCACACAGACGGAGCTGTGTGGTGGGGAGCGACCTACCAGTCAAGGTCTTCTTCAGCACTCTTGACACTTCATAAGAAGCTTCTCCAGACAACTTCTGATATTCTAATTTATTATCATGCTCAACTGGTAACATTAGTAATCTATGCAAAGTAATTCCTTTA